>OZ035841.1:26841163-27544179 GCA_964034765.1 Knipowitschia caucasica
AAACACACTACTACTACTACTAATGTCTTTAAGAATTATCACATGCAGCTGAAACTAGGTAAATTAGAATATTGTTCAAAAGTAAATTTTTTGTGTGATTCAACTTACAATGTGAAACTATTGTATGACAAACTCAGTAAACGCAAAGTAAAATATATCAAGTCTTTCTTATATTATTATTATTTTCTTTTTAGTCAAATAAACCTGTTAAAAAATAAATGTCCAATGTTTCTTTCTAATTGTTTCTCCTATTGTGGGGTTTTGGCTTCTGACTTATATAATCCATTTGAATAAAGAGGTGACCAGTGGATTAGCATCTTTTAGCCACTCGATCATGTATTTTCCTAATGATCGACTCGCGGCGTGACATGAAAACACACTGTTCTCTTTTCCTCATTTGAGAAAAAGAGAACATCACGACACAGGTGAGATGTATACAGCTCGTGTTTTATAATGTTTTACTTTGGTAGTTTAATGTATTTGTAACACTGTCATTAGTACTAAAACTTAGATTATGATTAAATTAAACATTATAATTGAACAAGCCCTAATTGGTCGGAAATAAAACTGTTTTTGTTTCTTGTACCTGTGGATATATCGTTGTTTTAGAACCTCTCACTACTGCTATACAATGTTAAGATGTTTGATAAGTGTCAACCACAGGAAATTAGGATATCGTTCTAAAATCAACTTACAATGTGACACCAAATCATGTCATTGAACCACACGTTTTAAGGCTACCGAGGTTATCCCCGGTTCTTATTATTATGACAATGTTTAAAACCAGGTTAAAAACAGTTCTGTTTAGCTGTGCATACAAATGAGGGATTTTACATTTTTATCTTTCTTTTTAATGTACTGTGATTATTTATGATTTTAATGCTCTTTTAATTTTAAACTTATTTTGTTCAGCACTTTGAGTTGCCTTGTGTATGAATTGTGCTATACAAATAAACTTGCCTTGCCTAGATATTGCTTTTAAACAACAACAATTAAACTTTTTCTCTTTTTACAACCCCAGAAATTTGCATTTTCCCCAAAGCCAGCGGAATGAGCTCCTCAAACTCGTCCTTAGACCCTGCAGCGGACGCAGTGACCATATGTGCGTACCCTTCTGTCTTGACCATGGTGACCACTTGGCTTGTGTTGTACATACTGCTTCTGCCGCTGTTTCTCTACGTTATCTACCTCTGCTCCCTTCTGAAGAATCCCAGTCACTCAGACTTTTTCACCCTCCACATCATCGCCATGGAGATCATCACCATGCTGGGTACAGTTGTCTATTTGATCGGTGGAAAGCGTTCTGAGATAGTCGTGCAATTGATCGGATCAAACTTTTACAGTATTGGCTTAATTGGGCAAATGTTCATTCACACTCTCACCTGCGCGGAGCGCTACCTGGCCGTGGCTCACCCAATCATGTACCTGCGTCTGAAGGAGAGGGGCGGGGTTATAATCAGAAACACAAGCATCGTAGCGGTTTGGCTGCTTAGTGTCGCCATCATATCTGTTACACACATTGCATCTGATGCGGACACAAGTAAAGACTACATCATCATGAACATTTTCATTTCTGCCTGTTCCACCGTCTCTGTCGTCGCCTTCTGCTGCATCTCGGTTCTGAACATTCTGATTCGTCCCGGACCGGGGAAAGATGGTAGGGACTTGCGGCGTATCGACCAATCGAAACACAGGGCCTTCTCAACCATTATGGCCATAGCGTCAGTGCTATTCTTGAGGTTTATTTTTCTGATTGCGATGTATCTCTTATATCTGCTGAATTTTTTAAGTTCCCATGATTCTTGCCTGTTGTCTTTGTCTGCAGGCTGCGTCACGTTTCCCAGTAGTCTGGTTTTGCCGCTTCTGTTTCTCCAGAGAGCGGGAAAACTGAAGATTGCATCTCAGTTCTGTTCTTGTAAATATTTAAGCAGCCTTTGCTCTCCTTTTGAAATTTTTCATTTCACTGCTAATCTTTGTTTGATCCAGCAATTGTGCACACATAATACACACATGATGTGTTTAGCTTTTATTCTGTATTTTATAGATATATTTGCAGTGTGATAATTCATAAGTGCCTGGGTGTGACTGGTTGTGAGTTTTCTCAACCGCAGTAGACTTGGTGCACCAGCACCTCAACACACTGTACTGTATATATATATCATGATTGTTTATTGGAAATGAATCAAATACGCATGTGTGGCTCTCATGCACGTGCATGAGAGCCACAGAGGGGCTCGGCCGCGCTTTGACCAATCTTTTTCATGTGAACATTACAAGCTCTAAATAGATGTATAGTATTTAAGAATGTGATTTATTTCACTTTTATTTAACAAGAATAAAACTTGTTGGAAACAACAATGAGGACGGACACAAAGAATTAGAAAAAAAAACTGCCTGTAAATCTAATCTACAATCATAATTACATCATACATCAATCTTGGTTTTAGATCAAGAGAAAAGAATGTGTAGCTGACTTGTTTTTGTTTCAAAATTCTGTTAAAATTGTGCCCGTGTTAATTTTGAATCAAGATCATGTGATGTGTACAGTCCAGAAGAATTACAGTACAAATGCCATATAATATGTGTACTTTTAAAGTGGGTGTCCTTGGATATTTCATTTGGAGATTTTCTAAAGTCAACAAACTCTTGCTGTGGAGCATTTGCCTAATGAGAATTTTAGTAATAGTCTGTTAAAAAAAATAAAAATTCAATATGTTTGATTAGAAATCACAAACTAAATTGTATTTATCCAGAGAGACAACCGATAAATGAAACTGTAAGGTTTTATAGAAAACATTTTTGAAGATTATGATATGATGATAGTCTTGGTGACCACAAGGTTTAGAACATTATTATTTTGTTATTTTTTATTTTTAAGGAACACATGAATACACAAATGTTAAGGACAGAAACAAATCAAAGTGAATAAGAAAACGAAACACTGACTCTTGTTGGACTCTGGTTGGTTCACGTTTCCTAGTTGTCTGGTTCTATTTCATATGTTGCTTCGCCCTTTAGGCTTCGCTAATGCATATCTCTCGGAAGCATCGCTTCCCGCCCTGAGAAGATCAAACGATCCACCCTCCAATCACCTTCACGTCCTGGCGTAGGCCAGTCCCCTATAAATAGGGCCATGCACCACAACTCTTCTCCTTTCTCTCTCAGCTTTCCTAAGAGAAGCTTCGATTCATTTGATAGGATGTCTTCAAGCAAGATCCCCGCGCCTGAGAACTTGCCACCCTCCGGTGTCAGGCTGCGGATCTGCGACTTGTGCCCAGCGGCACTCTCCCAGACTGACCGCCACAAGTCCAGTGTCTTCTGCCTGGGCTGGCGTCGTGCTGCGGGAGAAAGCCCCAGTTGTGTGGCTTGTCTCGCGCTCCCCTGGGGAGGAGCGCGATGGACGCCGTGGATTATCTATGCCGCATAGAGTGTTGCCCTTGGTGGCATCGCTCATAGTGTGCTACCCTCTATCCACGCTGAACAGACGTATAGCTAATACACCACAGATGGTTGCCCTAGCTTAACACATCACTCTCCTCGCTTCATCCCTGGAGTGGTGCCCATGGCGGCTCGCTCATGGGGTGCTACGTTCTGCTCACGCTGGACAGGCGTAATACTACTGCACCACAGATGGTTGCTTAATAACATCACTCTCGGTGCCCATGGTGGCTCGCTCACCAGAGGTCTGGGGATCTGTGCGCCTTTTCCGTGCAGCCGTCTTGTTTGTCCCTCCCCGATCGGGAGGGCATGATGGAGTTGTGCCCTATCCCGGCCTTCCAGCCCAAGGTCTTCACGTCGTCTTTCAGATCTAGGATGGTCAGGGTGAGACCGTTTTTCCCTCCTCCGCAGGCTTCGGCGGAGGAAGAGCGGCGGCATAGTCTCTGCCCGGCCACTGACCGGGCATAGTCTCTGCCCGGTCAGTGGCGGCATGTGAGACTACTGATCCGACCTCAGACGGTCGGATCAGTCTGAGGGGGTTTGTGGGGTTTGGCACCAGGAGTCAGGGTGCTGCTTTGTCTCCACAGCTGGCTTCGCCTTGATTTCCGTTTGGCGTATGAAGCTCAGGGCTTGCTGCCTCCAGCCCAGTTGAGGGCTCACTCCACTCACAGGGTTGCCGCTTCGGTGGCTTTGTTACATGGCACTTCGGTGGAGGAGATCTGCAGAGCGCCGTCTTGGTCCTCCTCCTCAACTTTTGTGCAGTTTTACCTATTGGAGGTGGCCTCTGACTCTGTGGCTCATTCGGTTTTGAGTGCAGGGCGGCCCTAGTTCCTCCTTCGACAGACCTCGGTGAGAACTGGTCTGCGGGGGGGGGGGGGGGGTGTGGAGAGGTGTTGGCGCTCTTGGGAGAGGCGGCCTGGACACCTCTGCAGTAAGGATAGGCGCTCTTGGGAAAGGCGGCCTAGGCCCTTCTGCAGTCTGCTTTACACTCCTGGGGATCAGGCGCTCTTGGGAGAGGCTGCCTGCCCAGGTTTGTTCTGAATTCTTTCCTGGGGAATACGCGGGCACTCTTGGGAGAGGTGGCTCTGCATCCCTTTCTCTATGGCTCGTAGGACCTTCGTCTCTACCGCTTGGTTGCGGTATGAGCACGTGGGTCACGAGTTTGCTCCAATCACCGGAGTTCATGCCTGCTGGGAGTACATCGGTCTGGGCTTCGTTATGTTATGCATTAGCGAAGCCTAAAGGGCGAAGCAACATATGAAATAGAAACCCCAGTTACCTAATGTAACCAAGGTTCTATGAATATGTTGCGAAGCACTTTAGCTTCGAGCCCAGCAGGCCTGCCCTCTCTTATTCGGCTGAGTTCGAAAGGAGAAGAGCTGTGGTGCATGGCCCTATTTATAGGGGACTGGCCTACGCCAGGACGTGAAGGTGATTGGAGGGTGGATCGTTTGATCTTCTCAGGGCGGGAAGCGATGCTTCCGAGAGATATGCATAGATATGCAACATATTCATAGAACCTTGGTTACATTAGGTAACTGGGGTTTTTTCCGCTTCTGTTTCTCCAAAGAGTGGGAAAACTGAAGAAAGCATCTCAGTTCTGTTCTTGTAAATATTTGAGCAGCCTTTGCTCTTGTTTTTAGCATTTTTATTTAAATATGAATAGCTTAAAAGGAAACTATCCTTATTAAAAACAATTTTTTACTGTATCTGATAAAACATTAAAAACATGTATTTCCCACCTTTGCAATGTGTTTTTGTGTTATAGATAAGTAATAAATCAGTAAAATAGCTTTTTAATATCAACGCCTCTGATTGGCCAGAAAAATGATCACGTACTTGTAGGGGTCGCAGCTCCCGCTTTACTGTTTATGGCATTGCTCCTGCTGCCGCTTTGACACAAATAAACCTTAAAATTTGTGTATTTTGTATGGCCCCGAGATGCATCAATGAAAGTTACCAAAAGAAGAGCGTAAACAGCAGTCCCTACGATCTTTGACTTATTCAGAGAAGGCGACGGTCCAAACAAACTGAGAGCAGTCACCAGCGCCAGTTCCATGAAATTAGTTCAAGCTCCAACTAAAACCAATTTTACGAGTTTCAACCCAGTACTCAGCAGAAAACACAACAACTGTCATTGACTCATGAATCCATGTTTCACTCTAACTACGTTTAGTAAAAGATATATCCCTCTCCCGCCTCCAACTGGTTCAGAACGCAGCAGCCAGACTTCTCACTGGTTTTAACAGAAGGGAGCACATCACCCTGTTGTATTAAAATATAAACTAAAAGCAAATGTGAATTTGACTGACCCTGATTTGAACTCTGTCTCTTTCCTAAGCAAAAAGACCTGGTCTCCCCTTCTTCCATTGTAGTCCAAAGTGCAGAATATGAGTTAATGATAGTTAATCTGGAAGGCCAAGAGGGATCTGCATTCCTAGATTCTGTTAATCCTTTCCGTTGTTTGGAGAAGGAGATGGACGCCAGAATCTGGAGGGACAGCCTTGAGAGCCTCCTGCCTTATCTCAAGGAAGTAATAATTCTATAGATAGGGGAGGGGTAGTGTGTGAATGATTTCTGTTTAGGTCTGGCGAGACGGAGGAGACCTGATGGAGGCCGGACCCGGGACCCGAGAGCTGATACGACACGCCCCTTCTTCCTGCACATTTACTTAATGAATAGCTTGAATGTGTTAGTTAGTTTTTTCAGTCCGGATCAGGGTTTAGCTGTGTGACTTGGTGGAGCGCCCAACCAATGTTACACTTTATATAGAGGATAGGGATTAGATACTTTTGGTCCGGACAGCTGTTTTAGATTCTTTTTGTATTAGGGAAATAAACCTTTTTGAATTTAACTTTCTGAATCTTGGTCATCTTTATAAGGGATTTTGAACACGTCATTTTTTTATACAATAACCCCTGTTTTAGCGTCCCTCCACTGGCTCCCTGTGCGTTTTAGAATTGATTTTAAGATTTTACTGATTACTTTTAAAGCTCGTTTAGGTCTGGCACCCATCTATGTTTGTGAACTTTTAACCCCCTACGAGCCCACCCGCAGCCTAAGATCCTCGGGCAGGTCCGTGTTGACCGTTCCAAGGTCGAGGCTCCGGACGAAAGGGGACCGAGCCTTCTCTGTCCGGGCTCCTCGGCTTTGGAACGACCTGCCCAAGGAGATAAGGCTAGCACCATCAGTATCCTCTTTTAAATCACTCCTTAAAATCCACTTTTATCGAAAAGCTTTTAATTGTCAGCTTTAAACTTATAATGTTGTATTTTACTTTCTGTCTTGTCTTTCTTTGTCTTATCTTTCTGTATTCTCTCTTATTGTTTTAACTTTGTATTAGACTATGTTTTATTGTTTATTATGCTGACTGTGCAGCACTTTGTAAACATTGGGCCTCATTCACGAATAACTTCGTAAGAAACTTCTCAAATTTCTTCTCAAGTTGTCCTTAAGTAGATTTCTAAGAAGTCCCTTCGTGGGATTCATCAACGCACTCGTAAGCCGCTGAATTGTTCGCAGCTGTTCTCTCAAATTGATGAATCCCATTTCCTCGTAAGTAGAGCGCGCGTGCCAGGTGCTTCATTAGCATAGGTACTTAGCATAAGTAACCGCCCACTAATGCCCATATAAGGGACTGCAGGGCCGTGTGCAGACGCCAGAGGAAACAGCAACGGGCCTAAAGCAAAGAGTTACACTGAGCAAAAGAGTCACCCTTTTTTCTTCTTTTGCCAGACTGAGAATAAAGTTATAAAATGTTGACTTAAAAGTCGAAATATTATGAGAATAAAGTCGAACTAGCAAAATTATGAGATTAATCTAAGAATATGATGAGATTAATCTCAAAATGTTATGAGCTTAATTTAAAAATATATTATGTATTATTTTAAAGATGAATCTCAAAATGTTTTGAGATTAATCTCAAAATATTTTGGACCCTGGGAGGAGATCCAGCGCGGACCAGCGCTGAGACCAATGCAGACCCGAGGAGAGACTGGAGTGACCAGCACACAGAAACCAGCGCGGACCTATAGGAGAGACCGCATAGACTGTAGTGACCTGACTGGAGAGACCGGTGCGCAGAGACCAGCGCGGACCGAAGAGAGACCGCATAGACCAGACTTGAGAGACCAGCGCGGACCCGTATGGATCCAGGAGCATGCAGCACGGACCCGTATGGAGAGAGACCAGTGCAGACCCGTCTAGATCCATGGGAGAGACCAGCGCAGACCCGTATAGATCCATGGGAGAGACCAGTGCAGACCCGTCTAGATCCATAGGAGAGACCAGCGCAGAGACTCAGCGCGGACCCAGTAACCTCCTGCAGCAGCAGTATATATGCCATTGTTCTGTGGCCCGTGGATAAAGAAATGCCCCCAATAAATAGGAAGGGGTCACTAATACACGGCAAGATTTCCAATGTATTTGATAAAGCGTTGGCACATTTAATTTCAAAATGAATTAAAAAGTAGGCCAGATCTGCAGTGAAAAAGGCGGTATATAAATAAAGATTACTAATAAAGATTACTACAAATAAATAAATACATACATCGATATGACGGACATATCACTGGAATGTTGTATTTTTATTCAACTTCACCAAAGAGGACAACCCCGGCGTGTGAACATGTCGGCACTGAATGCGTACGAGTGCTCCTGAGGACTCGTAGGATTTGTACTTGCCCAAGAGAAATTCTGGTTACGAGAAATATTCGTGAATGCCACTTTCTTCGTAAAAACCTCGTAAGTAGGATTTACGTACAAATCTGTTCCTAAGAACCGTTCGTGAATGAGGCCCATTGTTTTTGAAAAGTAATAAAATAAAAAATAAAAAATAAAGATTTATTATTATTATAATGACACATACCATCATGTTTTAGACTTTATAACCACAGACACACGTTCAGTATAAGACTTTAGAACTACAGACACACGTTCAGAATAAGACCATAACACTACATGTTTGCATTTGATTGAAGACACTCACCATTTCTCTCAAACTCAACATCTGGAGCTGGAACATAGAGTTGAGGCTTTTCTTTCGGTGTTGCAGGTATTGACGTGTTAGCTGGTGTTAGCTTGTTAGCTGGTGTTAGCGTGTTAGCTGATAAAAAAATAGCGTTAATCCATCTTGTCAAACCACCTCCAGACTTTTATGTTCCGTCCACTTTTACGGCTGGGATCTTTCATTTCACGGTAGTCACTTTTACGCTTCTTAACTTTTCTCTACACTACAATGTCCGTGATATCCATTCCTTCCTCCCTAGCGCTACCTTCGCTAACATTTAAGCTATTTACAGTCTCTCGGGTGCACCATCGAGCTCAAACTGGCCGCATACGCAAAGTGGGTCAAGACGGGTCGGACACGATCGGACCATAGATCCATACTCCAGCCCGTGGAAAAGGTCCTAATGTCCGCAAATGTTCATTTCTTGCAGATTGCTCCTCATCTGAACCGAGTCAGTGTCCTCAAAATCAGAATTACTGTCATAACAACTACGCAATCGCTTATAAATAAAAACCCCTGACTTGTATTGTCCATCACTGGATAACAAATATCTGTTTAAAACGTCCGTATACAACGTTATGGCTTACAAATGCATATCGACAAAGCCTAATGACCCCTACGTGTACGTCACTTCCGGTCTCGGCAATTTTTCAGCGAATTTCTTTTTGCATGATAATTATTGATAGAAACCGCTAAGGGTGAAACTATCTGTCAAAATGAGTTTTATTTAACAGAAAAAAAGACCACAATATACCAACAAAATAAGATTAGGTCTCTTTTAATCTATTATGTTTTTAGCTTTTCATCTCTATTTTGATATGGGTTCTTAGGTCAGGTATATTTGCAGTGTACTTTTATGAATATGGGATCATTTAAACAACCCTGGTTACAACTAGTTCCGATTGCTGCGCGTGTGCAAGCTCAACTGCAGAAGAATTGGCACGCTGTAGCACCTCCACATACTGTATACTTGTCTAATGATTCTTTATTGGAAATTGTTTACACTGGAGCCACACTTCAGCCACAGAGACAAGCCATCTCCCGTCTAGTGGAAGAATAATGATACACAAAGTATGGCTTTAATAATAATATTCTGTACATAAAAAAAAAAATACTTAATTATGGTAAATAAATGGATTAGACTAAAGAAATGTTGATCATTTAAAATGGATTTGAACTGGATTAAAAGAAGGGGACATTGAAATCTAACAATGCAGTTTTTGTCACTTGATTATCACAAGCACCATCTACATGTACTTTAAAATTTATTTCATTCAAATTTTATTCAATTAGGATAAAAACTCATCTGAGACAACAATGAATCGCACATTCAATTATCTTTATCCAGGGAGAAAACCTATAAGATAAGATGTTCCTTTATTCGCCCACAGTGGGGAAATTTCAGTGTCATCGTTGCGCACATTACAGCAGAGAAAGACGGAAATAAGAGCACTCAGATTGCACACATCAAACAGAGTCTATTATTTAAGATAATTGAATTAAAATAATAAGATAGTAAAATAGAATAAAATAAATTAAACTCTTTTCTAATCGTGCATGCAATACTGCTCTAGTTGAGCTCGCGTCACATCCTCATTTGAAAGAAATTAATGTGTTTTAATAATATATATAATGCAGTGGTAACTTTAGTATCTGTTTTGGATGTTTGAATTACAGTTTGAGTATTTTTAGGTTTTTAGAATTCCTCAATATGTCTCTCTGCAGAGACAGTAGTGGCGTAGGCCGTTGTGGCCCCATGTATCTATTATAATATTGGCTGACAGTAGCTAACTAATGATCAAACTAATTACAAAGTGGACAGTACAAAAAAAATTAGGGTAAAAAAAAATGGATAAATGGAAGTTAATCACAGCAAAATAAACAAAGAAGGCGCTAGCATTGCAATTTAAATGACAAGATTTTTTTTTTTTTTTTCAAACTTTGTTTATTTGAAGTTTTACAGAAATTGTACAGTTTCCAAACAAGTCAGATACAGTACAAGGGAGAAATGAACACTGATACAATCTCCTTAAATCACACACAGAACAAAACAGAAAGCACTCCAACCAGCCAGCCAATTAAAAGCATGTCCAAAGTATAAAAGGGGGATGTAAAGATGTGCGGCGCCCCCACTTTAATAAAACAAAACAGGTAATGTAGAAAAAAAGAGAATCCATCCATCCATCCATCCATTTTCTTCCCCTTAATCCATTTCTGGGTTGGGGGGGTGGCAGTCAGAGCTGCACCCAGTACACATAGCACCAGCCCCTCACTGATCCTCCTGCAGGTGGTGAGTCCACAGGAGCTGAGATCTTTCAGTTGGGGCTTTGGGCAAAGTGGGGTTAAGTGTCTTGCCCAAGGACACAACGACAGCAGACATCAGTGGGAGTCGTGAAGTAGGTCTTACGGTGGGCTTGAACCCACGACCTTCAGGCCCAAAGGCTAATGCTCTACCAACTGAGCTACTATCTATTCTATCTAGCTACTATTACTACTAAGAGTAATACCAGCTAATTCGGAACACAAGGAAAGTTCATTTGCTTAAGCAAATTAAACAAGGGATTCCAGGCCTGAGTGAATCTGTCAGAGAAGCCGTGGATCGTCATGCGTATTTTTTCCAGCTTAAGAAAATATAAAACGTCCCTAAGCCAGTGGGTAACAGAAGGAGGTTGCGGAGATTTCCATTTTAGCAAAATTACCCTTCTGGCCAGAAGGGTCATAAAAGCAAGAGAGTTGCCATGTAAGGTGGAGAGGGAAAATGGCCCATTATATATTCCAAAAAAAGCACTCAAGGGGTTTGGGTCTATTGTCCTGCCAATCACTTTGGAAATAATGCCAAAAATGTCGGTCCAATAAGTAACCAGTTGTGGACAGAGCCAAAACGTGTGAATAAGATTCCCTGGAGAATGTTGGCATCTGTCACACATTGGGGAGACATTAGGGTATATTTTGGATAGCCGAGATTTTGTGTAATAAACTCGGTGAAGGAGTTTACATTGTATAAGACAATGTCTTGCACATATAGAGGATTTATGAACCCACTTTAATATTTGAGACCAGTCTTCATCAGATATGCTCTCCCCCAAATCTCCCTCCCAAAGGGCTTTGATTGAGTCAAGAGTATCGGAACGTATTAACAATATCCCATTATATATAAGAGAAATTGATCTTTTCAAATTAGCAGCAGGCAAAAGCAAAAAGTCCAAAGTAGAATCCTCGGGCAAGTTTGGGAATGTAGGGAAATTACTTTGGACAAAACTGCGGATCTGCAAATATCTAAAAAAGTGTTGCTTTGGGATAGAGAATTTAGACGAAAGCTGCTGGAAGGAAGCAAAAACATTGTCAATAAAAAGATCTTTAAATGACTGTACACCATGTGTGGACCAAACTAAAAATGCTTTATCGATAAGTGAAGGGGGAAAAAAGTGATTATTTGCTAATGGAGCATTATGCGAGTAAAGTTGCAGGCCAAAATATCGTTTGAATTGTGTCCAAATTTTGAGAGATATTTTAACGATCTTGTTCTTAGCATATTTTATGGTCGGACATTGGATAGGTGAATAAAGTAAAGCTGCAAGAGAAACTGGTTTAGCAGAGTTCCTCTCCATGATTAACCAGTCATGTTCCAGACTGAAGCCAGTATTTAAGAGTTCTAATGTTTGTGGCCCAGTAATAATACCTAAAATTAGGCAAAGACATCCCTCCCAGCAACTTAGGTCTTTGTAAATAATTTTTGGACAACCTCGAGATCTTCTTATCCCAAAGAAATTCTGAGATGAGTGTATCAATTTGACTAAAAAAGGAGCTGGGTAGAAAAAGGGGGATACACTGGAACAAATACAGGAAGCGAGGCAGGATATTCATTTTTACACAGTTAATGCGTGCTACCAAAGACAGTTTGAGCAACGACCATCGTTCAAAATCATCTTTTACCTTCAGCATTAAAGGGGAAAAATTAATTTTAAACAAGTTCTCCGATTGGTAAGGGACCTGAATTCCAAGATACGTAAAACTGTCACAGGTTACTTTAAAGGGGAAGCGACGCAGGGAAGAAACATTACAAGCTAAATTGAGAGGAAAAATCTCACTTTTGTTTAGATTAAGTTTATAACCTGACAGCTGGCCAAAGTCAGAGAGTTGATATAAAGCAGCGGGGATTGACGTATTTATGTCTGATATGTATAAGAGTAAATCATCGGCATATAGGGACACCTTTGCCTCCAAACCGTATCTACGTATGCCTGTGATTTTGGGGTTAGAACGTAATGCAATTGCTAAAGGCTCAATGGCTAATGCAAATAGAAGAGGGCTGAGTGGGCATCCTTGTCTCGTTGAACGATAAAGGCGGAAGTAATCAGAATAAGTAGTGTTAGTTCTAACCGAGGCTAGTGGATTGGAGTAAAGTAGTCTGATCCAAGATAAAAAGGTGTCTCCTAAACCAAATTTCTTGACTGTATAAAACAAATGAGGCCATTCCACGCGATCAAAAGCCTTTTCGGCATCTAACGAAATGAGTGCTTCTTGTGAGTTGCTTGGTGAGGTATCATAGATTATATTGAATAGTCTCCTAAGATTAGAAAAAGAATGTCTATTTCGAATAAAACCTGTTTGGTCCGGATTAAAAATAGTGGGTAAATGAGATTCAAGGCGTGTAGCCAGAACCTTGGATAACAGTTTAAAATCTACATTTAAAAGGCTTATGGGGCGGTAAGATGAACAGTTAAGGGGGTCCTTTCCCTTCTTCAAAAGAACTGAGATTGTGGCCTGATTAAGTGTTTGGGGTAAAACTCCGGAATTAAATGATTCATTATACATGTCCAATAGCAAAGGGGCAATTTTATCTTTGAATGTTTTATAAAACTCCGATGGATAGCCATCGGGGCCCGGACATTTCCCACCCTGAAGAGACTGTATGGCAGAATTAAGTTCAGCGAGAGCAATTGGTTTGCCCAAATTAGTAGCGGTTTTCTGAGTGAGCGTGGGAATAGTTAAACCTGAGAAAAAAGTTTCAAAATCGTCATCTGTAGGAGTGCATTCAGATGTATATAGTGAGTTGTAAAATGTTTTAAAGGTCGCATTCATTTCCGAAGGATCAGCTGTTACACTCTGAGCTGCTTGGATTTTAGTTATTTGGCGAGAGGCAGATACCTGTCGGATTTGGTGTGCCAGCAATTTTACCAGCCTTATCACCATGCTCAAAAAAACGAGCACCTGATTGAAGCATAAGTTCAGTAGTACGGTAAGTCATAATTGTGTCAAATTCTGATTGTAATGAAACACGATCCTTATACAAATTCGGAGAGGGTGAGAGTGAATATATATTGTCGAGTTGTGAGATTTGCTCTCTCAAACTACGTAGCTTTTCTTGTCTCACTTTATTCTCATGGTGTATATATGACATAATTTCTCCCCTCATATATGCTTTAAACGACTCCCAAAGGAGAGAGGCAGACACCCCTGGGGTTCTATTGGTGCTTAGAAAAAAGTCAATTTGTTCCGAGACAAAGATAACAAAATTATTGTCCGACAATAAGCGCACATTTAATCGCCACCGTGGACGTTCAGTTGACATCATGCTCAGTTTGACGTCCATTACTAGTGGTGCATGATCAGAGAGAACAATGGCATCATAACGACATGAAGTTATAGATAAAAGTAATCGATTATCAACCAGAAATAAATCAATGCGAGTAAATGTACGATGCACGGATGAAAAAAAAGAATATTCTCTTTTTGAAGGATTTAAAAAACGCCATGAGTCAGTTACAGAGAATTCGTCCATAAAGGACCGGATCACTTTTGCCGAACGTGAAACGACAGCTGGTTTTGCCGAGGAGCGGTCTAAATTAGGATCGAGCCAACAGTTAAAGTCTCCACCCAATATCAGATAATGCGTAGACATATCCGGTATAGAGTGGAATAAACGCTTAAAGAAGGATTCGTCGTCGGTGTTTGGCGCGTAAATATTAACTAATGCAATACGACAGCCCAAAATTGTCCCAGTGACAATAACGTACCTACCATTAACATCAGAAATAACCTGGTCTGAAACAAAGGGAACAGATTTATGTAAGAGAATAGCCGTGCCCCTGGCCTTACCAGAAAAAGAGGAATGAAATATCTGACCCACCCAGCTCCTCTTCAATTTCAGATGATCTACATTCCGAAGATGAGTTTCTTGCAAGAAAGTAACCCGAGCTCCAAGTTGCTGAAGATGATGAAGCACTTTACTGCGTTTAATGGGGTTATTAAGTCCCTTGCAATTAAAGCTTGTGAACCGGAGGTCCTGTCCTATTGAAGACAGCATAGCATCTTAGATTTAAACAGTAGGGTTGTATGAGGGCTAACTTGGACAATTGGTCGACAATATAAAACAAAAAGAGAGGTTGGCGTGCAAAAACAAAACAAAACGAAACAAAAACATGAAACATCAGAACTCTCGCAGAAGCATCCCCCCAAACGGGATGCGCGATGCCCACTCCACCCCAAAACACCCATAACCTAGCCTGCAAAGGGCCCTGGAGGAAGATTCAACTATAAACCCCTCCAAATGGAATGTGAAATATAATTTTAAAAATTAGAACACACCTTGTTAGGTTAAAAAAAAAAAAAAAAAAAAAAAAAAACAGATTGACACCTTGGTATAAAAATAAAATAAAATACATAAAGTATATAACAAAAAATTTAAGAATACAAATAAGACCCATTAAAGTACAATCTAAAGAAATATTAGCAATAAAAAAAAAAAAAGAAAAAAAATATATAAGAAAGGCAATAATCTACACACAAAATAATGCGGTGGCTAATGATCACACAAAAAAATAAAATAAAATAAATAAATAAAATAAAAATAAAGTAAAATAATTAAAAAAGTTATCAATCAAGAAAAATCTATAATTCCCTGTCAGGATAACAATATCTCCTAACACAAATACAGATATTAGTAAGCATGAAATGGTGCTGGACATATCAAGTAAGTGGACCTGCCAAAGAGCAACATAATAATGCCAGTACAACAATGAGAACACTCGAATTATAGTATGTTGTCATAATGTCAGAGCAAAATGTTTACTTCAACCGGTAGGTTACCTACTGTAACTTCAAACAGACTCCGGAATCACCACAGTTTTTAAACGTTTCAGCACAAAGTCCATAGCCAATGTCGGGTCTTCAAATTTGTGAGTTTGTCCGCTCGGAGGAGTAATATGCAGTCTCGCTGGATAAAAAAGTCCAAACTTCACACCAGGACACGAGTGAAGCTCCTTCTTGACTTTGGCAAAAGCAGCTCGCTTCTTGGCCACAGAGGTAGTGAAATCCGGGAAGATTGAAACCCTCTTTCCTTTGTGAAATAAGGGTCCAGATGATCCAGCTTTTTGTAGGATTACGCAGCGTTGTTGAAACATATTCACTCTCACAACAAACGGGCGAGGAAGCTCCCCGTCCTTTGGTTTAGGGCGGAGGGTACGGTGGGCACGATCCAGCACTGGTTCCCCGTCCAAGCCGAGCAAGCCCTGGAGCAGTTTGGCCACAAACACAGTTGGACGGGAGTCCTCGGAGCCTTCCGGGACACCCACCACGCGAATATTATTCAATCTCGACCTTCCTTCCAAATCCTCACACTTCTGCGTCAGGGAACCAACACGCTCAGTCAGCGACGCTACCGTAGCATTTAGGCTAGTTAGCTGAGCATCGTGGTCAGTAGCAGTATCCTCGAGGTTAGCAATGGTTTGATCGTGCGCAATAATCTTTCTTTGCAAGGGCTCACAAACAGCAGAGATTTCCTTTCTTATTGCCCCAGATACAATCTGTTCAAACTGACTTACAATGTCCGTGCGCATAGTCTCCATCATCACCTCCATGCGTATTAGCAGCCGCTCGTTAGCATTATTAGCATCCTGCTCGGAAACGGCTCCAGGCTCAGGCGAGCTCTCAGGCTGCGTGGGGCCCACCTTAGCTGCATCGGTCTTTGCTCTGGTGTACATGATTGTCTGAAGGTTCACTGCTGATTCAAGAGTCGAATGACAGTAATTGTTATCAGCAACAAGTGGTGTCCAAAAAAAAGTTTAAATTAAGGTGTCAAAATACATTTAGAATCACATTCCAGCGGAGCGTCTGTAGATACGTCTTACATGCTGCGCGCTCCACTTCCGCTCCCTCTCACCATTACCTTTTTATCAATTCAAACTTTCTACCAGTTACAGACCACGACATTCAAGCCAACGTTTTAATTGGTCTACACTATGATCCCTGATGGTTTGATGGTGGAATTTTGCTCCTGGTAAATCATTTTTGTCTAAAGTGACAAGTGGTATTTGATTCATTTTGGCAGTATTTGTCCGAAACATGTGGGCGGGAGTTGACAGGCGGCGGGGGCGTGTCTTTGTGACGTCATTTAGACAGTTCGCTATAGCCGGTGTTACGTCAGGTTTGCTCCGCCTTCTCAAGCATGTCTCACGCGGCAGCAAAAGCAATCCAAAAAGGCGGACATGAAGTCAGTTAATCTTTAAAAAAGTTGAAATACGAACTAATTAAGAGACGGATGTCACTTTTCATGCAATATGAGGCGAGATGTTGATGGTTCCATGTTGCTATATGTGTGTTTTAAGAGTCAAATGTTCCTGTAAAGTTTGGTTTAAGTACTGGTTTAAGTGTTCCTGTTTACAACACTGCACAGCAGGGTCGCTAGGTTGGGTGGATTTATCCAATCACATACAAGGATTTTTTTACAAGGCCCCGCCTTCTGAAATCCAACCGCTATGGCTCAGACCTAGCCTGGTTGTACCACACCTTAGTACAAATTACATTTCATACTAAGGTCTGGATTTGCTCCATTGAGCTCCGTGAACAGGTGGGAGGGGTTAACTCCTTTTGCAGATTGAAACAATTGGATCTGAGTTTACCGTGACGTATGTAATGCGCCCGAGTCTGTTGACGGCTTTAGCCTAGCCGTCTCCTTTGCCGCTAACGGAGCCCGTAGGGAGTAGCGCCACAATCTTGACCAGCGATTACATTTGCTAAAATTCCTCTTGCTCCTGCTTCCATTTCATGATAGAACCAGACTGTCACGGGGTGAACTGAGTGAGGACTCAAATGCAGGAGTGCCAAAATAAAGCTTTTAATAAAACAAAGTCCAAGGCAAAAAACAAACTCCAGAAATCCAAAGTAACCAGGACAGAACATGACAAAACAATGAAGCAGCAACAAGGGGAGAGAAGCAAAGGGTACATATAGACACAGACACAGGTGAAACACATCAGGGCGGGGCAGACAATCAAGACAGGGGAAAACAGGACTGGAAGTCAAACTGAAACAAAACCACAGAACTTATTTCAAAATAAAAGCAAAATACAAAATCCAAATCCACACCATGACAGTACCCCCCTCCAAGGGACAGCTCCCAGATGTCCCTAAAAACAAATAAACATCTTAGAAAATTACAATATTTAGAAAATTCACTCATTCAATTGGTGAATGTCTTATTGGTTTCACAAGTTTCACCTGTATGACTGAAGATAAAAAAAGGCAATTATATTCTTTTTAGTCAAATAAACCTATTTAAATATAAAGATCCAAATTGTGTTTTTTTATGTGTCAACATCAAAATATATTCTCCTTTTGTTGGGTTTTGGCTTCTGATTTATATGATTCATTTTAATAAAGAGGTGGCCGGAGGATTTGCAACTTTTAGCCACTCAATCATGTATTTTCCTAATGACTCACGCCGTGATACGACAACACACTGGTCTCTTTCTTTCCTCATTGGAACGGAACATCAATGCCTCGAGACTGTGTGAGTGCACAAGTACAGATATAACCAGTCCCAAGGGTCGTTATGTAGTCTTACTGTGAATGTAGCTGGTCTGGGTTCTCAAAGGTGCTAAAAAGGTAAATTATGCATTCTAATTTTCTGCAGTTACCTCTCCATTGAATGATTAATTAACTTTATAAATATAAAATAGATTTGAATGAAGTCTTATGATTATATATATGAGTTTATATACAGTGTGCCTCTTGTTTAGCACAATGAGCAGTTCTTGTATAAAAATAGGCTGAATAGGCTTTTCAAGTTAAAGAGCAGATCTGTTGTGACTGCAGTTTTAAAAGATCAACAACTGATTCCAGAAAGGGCTATGTTTTTATTTTAATCATGAATGCAGTGACTTGCTGCTACCGCATTCCCTGCCTCTGAACTAAAAAATGTCAAGCCAAGCCTAATAAATCACAAACAAGTTTAAAATAAACCTGGAGTACATATTGAATACATATTGTTTTAAGGCTACTGAAAGTGTGTTTTCCCCAGTTTATATTATCATTAGATATTGCTTTTTAAACACACGCAGCAGAATGCAGAGCTCCTCAAACTCGTCCTTAGACCCTGCAGCGGACGCAGTGACCATATGTGCGTACCCGTCTGTCTTGACCATGGTGACCACTTGGCTTGTGTTGTACATACTGCTTCTGCCGCTGTTTCTCTACGTTCTCTACCTCTGCTCCGTTCAGAAGAATCCCAGTCACTCAGACTTTTTCACCTTCCACATCATCGCCATGGACATCATCACCATGCTGGGTACAGTTTTCTATTTGATCGGTGAATCAAATAGAAAGATAGTCGTGCAATTGATCGGATCAAACTGTTACAATATTGGTATCGTCGGACAAATGTTCATTCACACTCTCACCTGCGTGGAGCGCTACCTGGCCGTGGCTCACCCAATCACGTACCTGCGTCTGAAGGAGAGGGGCGGGGTTATAATCAGAAACACAAGCATTGTAGTGGTTTGGTTGCTGAGCGCCGCCATCATATTACTGACATACACTGATGTTGAATACTCATTGATGAGTATTTTTATTTCTGCCTGTTCCACCGTCTCAGTCGTCGCCTTCTGCTGCATTTCTGTTCTGAACATTCTGATTCGTCCCGGACCGGGGAAAGATGGCGGGGACTTTCGACGTATCGACCAATTGAAACGCAGGGCCTTCTCAACCATTATGACCATAGCGTCAGTGCTATTCTTGAGGTTTATTTTCCTGATTGTGATGGATATCTTATATCTGATGCGTTTATTAAGTTCCAATGATTCTTGCCTGTTGACAATGTCCACAGGTTTCTTTTCGTTCCCTAGTAGTCTGGTTTTGCCGCTTCTGTTTCTCCAAAAAGTGGGAAAACTGAAGAAAGCATCTCAGTTCTGCTCTTGTAAATATTTGAGCAGCCTTTGCTCTTGTTTTTAGCTTTTTGGGCATGTGTATGAAGGCCAAATAGCACTGTCATCATGTTTAAAGCAGAGAAAAGTCAAAAAGCGTAATATGGGCCCTTTAATCTACCCACTGTGGACACATAATGCACACGTCATGTTTTTACCTTTTATTCTGTATTTTGATTTGTTATTTTGATGGGTTCTTGGGTCAGGTATAGTTGCAGTGTACTTTTATAAATATGGGATCATTTAAACAACCCTGGTTGTAACTGATTTGATTATATTTTCTAAACTTGAAATTTAGAGTCTAGTCATATTATAAAAAATATTGTTTAAAACATGATTACTCCTAACATGTCAATTATCTTTGGGTAAAGCACTGTAACTATGTTCACAAAGCATAAGAATACAGAGTAATAAAGAATATATGGCCCAAACCTTTGTACCACAAGGGTCAATCCTGGGACCTCTTCTGTTCAATCTCTCCACACTGCTGTCAAGTTAGTTAAAGCTGCACTAACTGACTTTATTTTTGGATTCATTACGAAAATGCAATCCATATCCATGCAATGCCTTGGAACATAAGTCCCTTTGAAGAAAAAGTAGCACAGATTTGTGCTGGCGTGTCATTTTTTTTTAGATCGAGTTTTTGAGCAACAAGGAAGAGAATGTGTTTCGGGTCCCGATTGTGACCAATCACAGCGGACCACTGGCCCCCACTTTCTTGAGAAAAGCTACAGGTCTGTGGTTAGCACAGACAGCTGAGGTAGCACAACAAGCGGCGGAGGCTAACCTGAAACTCCCCGTTACCGGTTTCTGCTTACACATCCATCCATCCAAAAGAATGTCTCGTTCCTCTGCGTTTCCTGGTTCAATCATTCTATGGTCACGCCATCCACGTTCAAATGTGCAATCCATACATGGATCTATCCATAAGACGCTAGCCCTGTAAACAACAGTGGGTGTGGGGTAGTGGGGGGCGATAGCTTCGTGGGTGCCGGGAGGGGAGGAAAAAGAGCGAGGCCAGCGAAACCGCTGCTTCGAAATCCCAAAGTCAGTTAGTGCAGCTTTAATACACAGTAACAACATGTCCTGTTACAACTATGCAGACGACTCTCAGATCTATGTCTCACTGACTGCAGGAGAACATGGACCAGTGGACTCACTCCTTCACTGTATCCAACAGATCAGTGAGTGGATGCAAAACCACTTTCTTCAACTTAACTCTCCAGTAGTCCAGTTCTCAGGTCTCTGCTTTGGCTTCTTGTAATAGACTTAAAGCAGCTCTGCTTGTGTACAAGTCTCTCTATGGCCTTGCACCAAAGTACGTCAGTGACATGTTAGAGCCACATGAACCAACTTGGACAACAGGGACTAGCCTCCTGCTGGTGTCCAGAGTCGGGACTAAACAAAGAGAGGCAGCATTTCAGATGTATGCAGCTGGAGCAGTCTTATAGACAGGCATCTGACACCATTAAAATCCAGGTTAAAAACATTTCTGTTTAGCTGTGTATAAAACTGAAGGATTGTATCTTCACTCCTTTGAATGTATTGTGATTGTTAATGTTTTGAATGCCTTGTATGATTGTTTCTATCTTTTTTGTAATGCATTTTAAGGTACTTTGTGTATGAATGTTGCTATGTAAATACATTTGCCTTGCTTAGTCTGGTGATGCTGCTGATGTTTTTGCACAAAGCAGGAAAACTTTCAAAATGTTTAAGGAATTATAAGTAGCTGTTCTCTAACATCACACACTCACCAACAGCAACTAAATATCTTCTCTGAGCCCTTCACTCCCAGATCTCTAAATTAAATCATCCATGGGGAAGGTTTATTTGGACAAAGTGGAGACATTGAAGTTCTTGCTGCAGAGGTATGATTACTGATGCACTGCTAAATTGCTAGTGTAATTCCACTTATAAACTAATATTAAATCATGTTTCAGTTGAAATTATCTGTAATGCTCAGGCCTCACAGAAGGAAGGTTGGGCGTTCCATTCTCTGCCAACCTGCATCTTTGTGGCATTCACATGTTTCTACCTGTCTCTGGTTTGTGAGTCATTTGAATGTTTTTTTTAAGTTATCATTTTATTTCATGATATGTGGCTCCAGAAATCCTACAGGGGGGTTTGTATGTTAATCAATTGTGCCCAGAGGAAGCATGGGCCTATGTTTGAAGTTTGGGGTTTTTGGTTTACTATTTACATGTAAGCAGGAGGGTTACTTTAAATGTTAATAAGGAAGGTAAATAAAGATTACTTATTGACATGTTTACCTGCATCTGTTTGTGGCTTCATTCATTCTGATATCAGGGACCACAAACACATCCCTCCTTTTCTTCCTTTCATAATTTGTATACTACAGTGAATTCTGGACAGACGTGCGGACAGAGCTGTTTTATGACTTCTGCTTCTAAGCTAGTTTTGTGAATTTTCCAGGTAAAATGTTAAATTCTATTCAATGTTTCATCTCTATCCATATATTTTATACACAGTCTAGAATGTAGTATGTCTAGAAGTAATGCATAATATTAGTATCACTAATAATAATAATTGTGTTGCTGTCACCATATTATTGTACTAAATATTTTTGGTGTTTAATTTTTTTCTTTAAATAATTTGATAATAATTGCAAAATAAAATATATTCACGCCTGTTTTTCCCACACTATTTAAACTTCATTATGCAAACTGGTTTTTCTCTGGATCTGCAGCCTGGTGCCACTCCCAGTAACAGGATACTAGAACTGCCCTCAGTATTTGCATATACTGTCAAAAAGAGAAGTGAGATTATTATGAAATGAAAGTGAAGAATAGAGCCAAATAGTTTTCACAGAACAAATCAGCGATGGAAATGTATTCTCATGTGTATGTCTAAAATGTACACATTATTTTTGATAAAGTTTAATTTCTTCCACTGTGTGAATGAGCAAAGCAAATATCAAGAAATAAATGATAAACAACATTATTTAAGTGAAAAATCAATCAATACTTTTGCCAAACCTATGATAAATATACCCCATGAATTCAGTATTTTAAAAAACCATTGTAACTTTTAGACTCTGAGTGGAAAGTGTAACACATATTTTGATTCAAGTAGTACTAACATTGATTAATTTGCTTTGCAGCTCACAAACTTTAAAGCTTCCTCTTTATGGAAGTGGAACTTACTCCAATGAACAGGCTTTATTTCTTTTAAGGACTACATTCAGCCGTCCTATTTAACTTGTGTGTTTTAACCTTTTCAGTACATGCTCTGAAGAAGTCCCCATGTGGCTGAAACACACATAATGTCACCTGTAATTAATACATTTCAATAAAGTAAGTTGGAGAGCCTCAAATCTTCTTTTTATTATTATCATTTAATTATTTTGATAATTTTGGTCCGGATGAGCACCTCACCCCACACTTCACAAAACCCTCAGACACACTTGACTTTCCTGTTTTACTGGAGATATTATCTTTTTGACATAACTCTTTTAATATTATAAAATCTAAGTTAATCTCAAATAGTTTTCAAATCAAATATTTCTACTAATTTACAGACCTCATTGAGGAAATGTACCCTAAAGGTTGCATTTGTACATTAAACTCCATAACTGAGAGAGAGATTGTGTGGGGAGTATGATCACAGGCTGCCTGCTGGGACGGGCCTGGGCTTTAACAAAATAATAATGTGTTAAATGCATCCACATTAATGTAGCCCTTATGCCACAGTACCATTTTCCGTTGTGAGAGTGTATACTGTTGTGTCAACAACATCCTGCTCTGCCTAGTTTCATTTTTTCTAAAATGAAACTGAAAGTTACCAGTGAGTGATATTAAAGAGCTCTCACTCTCACAGACGCACAGAACGCGGACAGTACACCGGTAAGCTCACTCTATTATAAGATAAGATAGACTTTATAGATATCACACTGGAGAAATGTACATTTACATTTATGTTCTCATTCAAGCTATTCAATCAAGCAGTGAGCCAATGTAGTATGTTGGTGGAGCATTAATCAGAGGAGGACTGTATAGTTACCACTGCTAATATACAGAATAATCCTTTTGTGCCAGTGCTCAGGGCCCAGCTCCTTCAGCAATCACATCAGTCAAAAAGTAGTTCACAACATGATAGATAGATAGATACTTTATTGATCCCCGTAGGAGAAATTCAGGTGTCCAGTAGCAGCAAAAATAAAAATAAAATTGATCATTCTAAAAACATAATAATATTAATAATCAGCAACAGCCCTTCAGGTCACAGCAGCAGAGGTGGAGTAGCCTCTGGGTGGAGCAGGACGGGTCAGGTCAGAGCAGCATAGATTGAGTAGCCTCTGGATGACCTGAGTGACAATGACTGGTAAATTGACACAGATACTGCTTTATTAGAGCTATAACCTTTGGAAACGCAATACATTTTTCTTTACAAAACATACAATTTTGATAACGTAACTTATGGTTGTGTAGGTGGTAAAAATGGCGGATAAGAAGAGTTTTCAGATGTGCAACTGTTGTGGTTGGTCCAAAATGACGACGTACCAGGGCTTGAGGACTCACCAGGGGAAGATGGGATGCACCCCGAAAGGAACCACCATTCCAGAACGCACACAGCAAGTCATCTTCAACACCTTCCTGCCCAAATTCACCTACACACTGCCTCTTGATCAGCAGATTACAGAAGACATCATGAGTGAGTAGAAAAATACATTTGAAATAGTAGTTCTAAATTAACGCAAATAAAACCCAAACAAAAAGTAGTGATAGTAATAAGAATTCAATTCAGCCCATTTCCTTATATGGGCATTTGTTCCGTCGTCACAAGCTTCACACCGTAACAGGGAGGGGCAGATGTTGCTAAGATGGTTGCTAAGGCAAGTTGAGTTTCTCCCTGCGAATGAAAGCCTCTGATTGGTCAATTGTTGCATCATGGCTTATATCTGGATTTACAAAGCCGAAAATGTGAATGTGAAAGAAACGATTACTGAGCTAGAGGAGTTTATTTTTCAATGTAAGTCAATAGGAGCCAGAACTTTGTGCATGAGAACTTCCCTTTGGAGAACTTCATTGAGCTCTGGGGTTTTGCATGTTGTTCATCATGATAATCGACAGACTCATTACACGCAAAGTAAGATATATCAAGCTTTTTTAGGTACGTTGTGGAGAATTATGGCTCACGGCCTGTCTAAACTCCAAATATTTTATCTCAGAATTATTTTTAACCATACTATTTAATTGTGTTGAAAATTGACATCAGTTCATCATCAGAGTAATTATTGTATCAAAACATGAAATCTTGTATATGCTAATGAGACTACGATCAAATACTCAACAAACCTTTTCTGTTTTTCAGGGGTTTGGAGACAAATGGATCTTCCAGGACAAATGCTGGATACTGCAACAGTCACAGAGATCCAGGTAATTCAAAAGATTAAAGAAAATCCATTGCTTCTTCCTGCTAGTTAAATACTATGATACCCATTCTTTTCTAGAATGAGCAGTTTCCAGGCGTCTTGAGCCCACTTGCTTCTAACCAAGTGTTTCGTAAGTACAGAATCATCCTTAAAAGTGCACTCTTATTTTTTCTCCTGCAAGGTGCTGTACACTTGACATTGGCATTGACTTTGGATATTGGGCAAGAGATCCAAAATCAATATAATTCTAAATAATGACGTGTATATCTTTGTGTGTTTGCCTGCAGCGATCCTGTTGTATAAACAATAAACTAAAATAAACTAATCTTAATTTATTTGGTGACACAGCTAAATACAACGCTGATTGTGTCCAATTACAGTATACATATATATATAGAAATTATCTACAAGAGAATTAAATCAAAGCCTAAAAAACTCCCAATTCTAAATGTTTCCAGAGCACAAAATTCTGTGACAGTTGAGTTATAATCATACTAAAGCTTGAAAACACACTGTATGTTTTTACATTGCAGCAACAGGCAATATTCAAAGGTTTGCTCTTCCAGCAGCAAGCACAGGGTTCAGTCAGGAAAAGGTAAGTAATACAATTATTAAAGAGAGAAATAGCTGTTAAAGTGCTGTTAATTATTTTCTGTTTTCATATTGTTCTGTCAGACGTTTGGACCAACTTCAAATGATACAGAGACTGAAAGAGCAAAGGAAAACAAGCCAAAAACACAAACACAATCAGGTAATCCCAGTATTTTTCTTACCTTTAAACCATTTTACAACATTGTTCCCTCCATTAAGGATAACATGAGATACTTCTGACCCAAATCAGAGCAGTTATGGCCCCCAGCACTTCTGTCTATATGCATTGTTTTCAAACTCGCTATTCAAAAACAGAAAAGTATTGCCTCCAGGAATTTCTTCAAAAAGTATCATACTACTTACAAATGTGCAAAAGATAACACATTTTCTTATGAATTTACATTGCAGCTTGAGAGTTTTGCTCAATGTAAACCAGTGAATATTTTCTGATGTTTTTACTTGAAGTGACACGGCAGCTAATTGAATTATTATTACTTTTATAGTCTTTGGCTCTTCTCAACGACCACTGCAGTTGTCTGACCAAAACATAAAAACTCACAGTGCTCTGGACTCGATGATTAGAACCCAACAGGTAAAAACTACAACACAAACAGTCACTTCAGGTTAACCCATTATGTGCCAGTTTTTCAAGAACTTGAAACAGATAGAAGGCTGAGCCCAGAGATGTTATCAGAGGTAGATAAATAAATACAAGAACAATATGTGAGACGATATCTGTATAAAAAAGAGCTTGTCTAGTTATTGTAGTTATTATACTTTGGCGCCTATTGTGTGGATTTAGGTCTTAATTTAGTCATTAAGTAAGGTTTAAGGCTTGTTGGAATGTCACTTATAGGCTTCTTTTTGAGCCCACAAACTAATAATTATCATTTAATGTCTTTCATGTCAGACCCAGAAATCTCACAGAAGTCCTGCTCTGGCTGATGTAGTGAGGACTGAAAGAGAGAACAGCGCCAGTAAGTGTTATATGTTTAAAACCTAATAAGATAAGATAATGGCCTGCTACAGTACATTCAGACACACATAGTCAGGATAGTTTCAGGACAGATTTATTTATCCACAGGTATTGCGACAACTCATCCTACGACAAGTCAACCCATTGTCAGCGGTTTTTGCACCAGCACCCAACCGCAGACAGTTTTCAGTCTGTCAACACAGCAGGTACAATGGGTCATGGTTTAAGATGTAATACTTGGTTTAGGTTTTTATCTGCGTCCAGCTCCTTGAAAATGGGACTGTTCTCATTCCATCTTTGACGACTTTATCTGGTGATGCAATGTCTCAGGCTTCCCTTTCCATGTATACTAAAGGCTGGTTCACACAGCAGGTTAATAAAGCAGATTATAACCCTTTTAAGGACACCCAATCATAATGAAATAATCCTGCCTTGTGTGATGTGTTAATACTGCTCTCGAAAGCTTGGAAGAACCACAGGAATCCTTTTTTTTATCTCAAATTGAGGATATTCAACTTGTTGGATTGTCTTGGCCCGATGTCTCGTTGTCATGAGGTGAAAACACTGTGAGCTTTTTGACTGCGACATGTAGACAATCAGAAAGAGAGGTGGACTTAGCGGAGAGGTGATGTAGCAGTTTGGGGAATACCAGAAGAGCGCGGAAGGGAATATTTTGGGGCACCAGAAAGCCCAGTGGTAATCGGATAACGTACCTCCATATCATACCATAACAGTATAGTGCAGGCCCAAGTTGTCTCCAACCTTCTTGGCGAACGCTTTTTACGGCCTTTTACATTGGCTCAGCCGGGGGGAATCCTGAAACATTCCCAGGCCAACCAAACGCAAGACAGGAGAGGTGTTCAGTAGGGATCTAGAACATATGCCTCTGGACTTAGCTCCCTCTTGACCACAACCACTGCAGACTTTGGACAGATCCGTCCAAAGTCCATGCTCCATCCTTCCCTCAACAAGACCTAAAAAGATTACTTCTCCACTTGAAAAAATATCTCAAGTGGAGAGAACTCGGCTGCAAATTGTCCTAGTGCAAGTTGTGGTTGGTTTGCCTGGGATGTACCACAAACGGCATTAAACTACCCAGTCAAGCTATTTTTGCGAATTTGGCAGAATGTGGTCTCCTATATAGAAGTCTTCATAAAATCATGAGATTATTTTTTTTCTCTCAGACACCAAAGTTACAGAGTGCTGTTACTTCTGCTGATGTGGTGAAGCATGGACAAACATCGACTGCTTTCAGTGGGTCACGGCCTTCACACCAGGTATGTTTGAAGATCAACTCTGTAACTTTTATGAGCAGGGATGTGGTCATCAGCTTGTCCCCATGGAGATGTCACTGGCTGCAAAGCACTTTGAGTTGCCCTGTGAATGAAATGTGCTTTGTAAATAAACTTGACTTATCTTATTAAACTATCCGCTTAGACAAGCTCTTGTGTAAACTTGTCAGAATAGAAATTTAGGTTTTTTTTTTTTCATTTTCCCCAATCAGACTCAAAGCTTCCAGAGTGCTGTTACTTCTGGCGTGAATAATGAAACCACGACATGTAAGTAAAATTATGTTTTATTTACATTATGACAAAGCTTTTCCAACATTTCATAGACATTGTATTTTTTATGCGTCATTTCCAAATGTCGCTGTCAAACTACAGTGTCAACACTACAGTGTTCACGGCATTAACAGTATGTTCACGGCATTAACATGTAAAATTAGTATATAAAGGACTTGCATTGGGCTTGTAGTTCCCATTGACACCAGTAGATGGGGTTTTCCCCATTTCTAAACTAATTAATTCCTACACAAAGACATCATTTCAAGTCCTAAAACATGAAATAATATATAAAGTAACTTGCATTGGAGAGTCATCCCCCAATTTTACTTTGGGTGCATTCACTCTTCAGTCCCAATAAACCAGATTGAACCAGAGACTGTGTTTGTGGAAATGTGAAACCTCCAAAATGACTGCTTCTCAAATCTCCCCTGATGAAGAATGCATTTCTCTAATTCTTTCTATTTATATGAACTTTCCATGTATTCACTCTTTTAATCAGTATTCTCAAGACTTGGAACAACTACAAGCAATTTTGGTAACCAAAAACCAGCAGTTTTCGATGGGCCATGGTGTTCGCAGCAGGTATGTTCAGAGATCCACTCTGTAACTTTTACTCTGTGTTTCTGTTCCAATAAACTTTCCAAAACAATGAATCCTTTGTAAACTTGTCTGAAAATAGGTGTAGATGTTAAATGAGCTCACATGGTTTTTTCTTTCCCCAAATCAGACTCAAAGCTTCCAGGGAAGGCCTGATACTCCTGCTGATGTGATGGACGGAAAGGAAACCAAACCAGGTTACGGGATCTTATGTTTTATAAAAACAATTTATTATTGTTATTTATTATTATTAATGAAACAACACATGCGCATCCCCACTAACAAGTTCTAAAACATTAAAATTTAAAGCTAACAAACATTATGAGCCTTGTTGCAGCTCTGACTGTAGGGATCATGACCTTGTGCTGTTTGCGTGGCTAGTTTTTTTTTTTCTTAAGTGGGCGGGTTGATTTGCAAACTCATTTGTTTGACCGATCTTAGACACTTTAATGCGCTGGAAATATTGAACTCATTATTCCGGAGTTTCTGAAAACAGGGAATGACTAATGTTTTCTTTGTGATCTTATCATAGTACTCTGGAAATAAAAAACATGCAGTTTGATGTTTGTTAAACAAAAGTTAGATTTGATTATCCTTTAGCTTGCCTCTTTAATGCCCTTAGTGGCTGCACTGCTTTTGTTTGTCTTATGAAGTACGGCTTTAGCCTTTTACTTATATCAAGATTCAAGAATAACGCTCTGATTAAATGTTTTCAGGTTTCAGCACAACTCTAACAAGTACCAGCCATGTCGGCAACAACAACCAAACTCAGGCGGCGTTCAGTGGCTCAGCAGGTCCACAGGTACGATGTATGTTCAATATTCACTGCAACTTGTCTCACACAATATGACGTCAACAATTTCATGAAGACCATCAAGACACTTCTAATTTAGTTTTCATTTATCATTATATTTTCATGGAACCAAACATTTTTGAAATTAATCGGAAGATGAGAAAGCAATGTCAAATGTTTCTGAAAGAACAGTGCACTTTTCAAGAGTCGTTTGAGTTATTAAAATATATATATATATATGATATTCACACAGAATCTTTGCATTATCTGTTGGCCATCATTAAAATGGCATAAAAGCTTGAATATAATAACTCAAAAAAAACAGGTTCTCTCTCCATAATCACAATTTTAAATTAGGAGATATACTAACAAGAATATAACATGCTTTTGAGTCACTGGCTGCAAAGCACTTTGCCCTGTTAATGAAATGTATAAATGTGCTATGTGAATAAACTTGACTTGTCTTAGACAAGCTCTATTGTAAACTTGTCAGATTATAGATGTAGGTTTTTTTGTTTTTTTTCCCCAATCAGACTCAAAGCTTCCACAGTGCTGTTACTTCTGCCGTGAAGGATGAAACCACGACATGTAAGTAAAATTATGTTTTATCTAAATAACATATTATGACAAAGCTTCTCCAACATTTCATGAAAATTGTCTTCTTTATGCATCATGTCCAAATGTCTTAGCACTATCGCTGTCAAACTGTGTTCACGGAATGTAAAATTAGTATATAAAGGAATTGCATTGGGCTTGTAGTTCCCATTGACACCAGTAGATGGGGTTTTCCCCATTTCTAAACTAATTAATTCCTACACAAAGACATCATTTCAAGTCCTAAAACATGAAATAATATATAAAGTAACTTGCATTGGAGAGTCATCCCCCAATTTTACTTTGGGTGCATTCACTCTTCAGTCCCAATAAACCAGATTGAACCAGAGACTGCGTTTGTGGAAATGTGAAACCTCCAAAATGACTGCTTCTCAAATCTCCTCTGATTTAGAATGTGTTTTACAAATTCTTTCCATTTAGATGAACTTTGGTGAACACATCATTAATTCCATGTATTCACTCTTTTAATCAGTATTCTCAGGACTTGGAACAACTCTGCCAAGTTTCAGCAATTTTGGTAACCAAAAACCAGCAGTTTTTGATTGGCCATGGCGTTCACAGCAGGTATGTTCAGAGATCCACTCTGTAACTTTGATTTTGTGTTACTATCCATTAAACTTTCCAAAACAATAAATCCTTTGTAAACTCGTCTGAAAATAGTCGTAGATGTTAAATGAGCTCACATGGTTTTTCTTTCCAGGGAAGGCCTGATACTCCTGCTGATGTGATGGACAGAGGAGAAGCCACACCAGGTACCAGATCTTATGTTTTATAAAACTAATGTATTATTGTTATTTGTTATCATCAATGAAACAACACATGCGCATTCCCACTAGTAAGTAAGTAGTAAGTAATGTTTATTACATTACTTACATTACTTACTTATGTTTAATGCATTTTACAGACCAAGGTCACCCAAAGCACTTTACAATGTTCAGAGTTCAGATATTGATCCAATCATTCCACACACGGTGATGACGGAAGTGAGTCGCCAAACACACTGGACCATCAGCCCCAATCAACACCATCCATTTACTCTCATACCTATTGTGAATGTTTTTAGTGGTAGGGGAAACCGGAGCACCCGGAGGTAACCTACGCAGACATGGGTAGAACATGCAAACTCCACTCAAAAATCCCCCATCTCGACTGGGATTTGAACCCAGACCTTTTCACTGAGAGGCGGGAGTGCTATCCACTCACCCACCGTGCCACACTCACGAGCTCTAAAACATTAAAAGTTAAAGCTAACAAACATTATGAGCCTTGTTGCAGCTCTGACTGTAGGGATCATGACCTTGTGCTGTTTGCGTGGCTAGTTTTTTTTTTTCTCAAGTGGGCGGGTTGATTTGCAAACTCATTTGTTTGACCGATCTTAGACACTTTAATGCGCTGGAAATATTGAACTCATTATTCCGGAGTTTCTGAAAACAGGGAATGACTAATGTTTTCTTTGTGATCTTATCATAGTACTGTGGAAATAAAAAACATGCAGTTTGATGTTTGTTAAACAAAAGTTAGATTTGATGATCCTTTAGCTTGCCTCTTTAACGCCCTTAGTGGCCGCACTGCTTTTGTTTGTCTTATGAAGTACGGCTTTGGCCTTTTACTTATATCAAGATTCAAGAATAACGCTCTGATTAAATGTTTTCAGGTTTTAGCACAACTCTAACAAGTACCAGCCATGTCGGCAACAACAACCAAACTCAGGCGGCGTTCAGTGGCTCAGCAGGTCCACAGGTACGATGTATGTTCAATATTCACTGCAACTTGTCTCACACAATACTGTATGACGTCAACAATTTCATGAAGACCATCAAGACACTACTAATTTAGTTTTCATTTATCATTATATTTTGATGAAACCAAACATTCTAAACAATGTGCTTGAAACTGATCGGAAGACGAGAAAGAATGACAAATGTTTGTTAAAGTACGCTCAGCTAAGTACAGTACTGAAAGAACAGTGCACTTTTCAGGAGTCGTTTTAGTTGAAAAAATGTATAAGATATTCCCACAGAATCGTTTCATTATCTGCTGACCATCATCAAAATGACATGACGTTAAAGCTTGAATGCAATAACTCAAAATGACAGGTTCTCTCTTTGAAATGACGGACGATTTTACATTTGGAGATGTCCTCGTATATCACATGCTTTTGAATTCTTATGTTTTCTCCAGATGTTCCAATTGTCAACGCAAATTCCCGGACCTTTCCAAACCCAACCAACGGCAACACACACCATGCCACCTGCAGACGATCCCACCTCTAGTTTTTTGGGAAATCTGCTTATCTCCAATGGAACACTGACGGTAAACCGCAAATTCCTTTAAACAAACCTTAAAGACGATCAAACTGCTATTTATGATCATCAGTGACAACTATATATTTACAATTGAGATTTCAAAGTTGATCTAATAGGGGACTTCTCTCTGTATCGCTCTGCACTCTGCCCTTTTGCACAATGGTTTATCGCGTTAGGTCTCCTTTAATCTTTACACCGACATGTTGTCTTTTCATGTATTCGTCAGGGGTCCAGTTCTGGTCCAAGTTCGTCCGCTGCAGAAGCTTCAGTCAAAGTGGAAGACAAACAGAGTAAGAATATTATTGTAAAAAAGCTAAATTCTTGTTTAGTAAAAGGACCTTGGATATCAGTTGTTTTCTTGAGAGTGACAAAATATTTAAAATTTTACCGTATTTGGGTCCTTTTTAGAGTTTGTGGGTTCATGTGCCAGTTACGCCACAAAAATACGGTATTGTATTGTATGTGTTCCTCGCACCAGCTCAGAAATGTGTTTTAACCTGAATAAACACAAATTTAAAAGAAGGACAGCAGTTAGACGGTCCAACTCTGGAAATCTAATTCCAGTTCTTTGTAATCAATCAACTAAACCCACTGACACTGATATTAATTTTAACCTTGCTCTACTTAATGTCAGATCACTGTGCAACAAATCATTTTTAATTAATAATTTTATCTGTTCGTATGATCTTGATTTTATGTTTATGACTGAAACATGGCTTGACCATAATACAGGAGATGCAGTTTTAATAGAAGCCTCACCACCAAATTTCAAATTTGAATATGAAACACGAGAAAATAAAATGGGGGGGAGCATAGCAGCAGTTTTTAAAGATCGTATTGTCTCCCATAGAGTGTCTCTTGGGAAATTTTCATCATTTGAGTATGTTTCTTTTAAAATAGAACAAAATAAATCTTCTTCCATTCTTATTATTGTTGTGTACAAGCCGCCACAGTCATGCCATAGTTTCACTGATCATTTCACTGAGTTGCTTTCAGTTGTGTGCACAGATTTTGATGGTTTAGTCATTATAGGCGATTTTAATATTCATGTGGATAATGTTAATGACAGATACGCAAAAGAGCTGAGTTCCATACTTGAATCCTTTGGCCTCACTCAGCATGTGAGTGGCCCCACCCATAGCAGAGGACACACCCTGGACCTGCTTATCACGAAAGGGGTGAATATTTCAAAAGTTAATGTAGTTGATGTTGCTCTGTCGGATCATTTCTGTGTATTTTTTAACATGTGTTTTGCTACCAGACCACCCGCTAAATATGAAATTGTTAGAAGTAGACACTTAAATGAAAACACGGGTGAACTATTTATGGGAATGATCCATTTTGAGAACACATCATGTTCTACTGTAGATGAACTGTTTAACTCTGTCACCTCTAGTGTGTTGAATGTTCTGGACGCCATTGCCCCTGTGAAGGTAAAAATGGTCACAAATAAGCAAAAAGCCCCATGGATAAAAGCAGGCCCGGTCAGGGCACAGAAGCAAGAGTGCCGGAGAGCAGAGAGAAAGTGGAGAAAGTCCAACCTCCAGGGTGATTATAAACTCTTAAAAGAGAAGTTGTGTGAGTTTAACAGAGTACTACGTAGAACAAGAGAATTATACTTTTCTGAAACTATTGAAGGCTGCAGCAACAATCTGCGTGTTCTATTTTCAACAATCAATAGATTAACGAACCCCCCTGTTGAGTTGCCATTAGAACACTACTCCAAATCCAGGTGTAATGAGTTTGCACAGTTCTTCAGAGACAAGGTTCAGGGTATCAGAAATACCATCACCTCTACAACACAAGTAACAATGCAACATCCAGTGAGGCTTTGTGAGCTAGCTCAATTTGCACCTGTCAATGATGAAACTGTTAAAAAGATAATCACAGGTCTTAGTTCCTCTACCTGCAGTCTGGATGTACTACCTCCTAGATTCCTGAAGTCTGTTATGTGTAGTCTATTACCCTCATTGACACAAATAGTAAACATGTCTTTTTTATCTGGAACATATCCAATGGCCCTGAAAAAGGCAGTCATCAGGCCCCTCCTAAAAAAGAGCAGTTTGGATGCTGCGGTACTTGAAAATTACCGTCCCATCTCAAATCTGCCTTTCATGGGAAAAATTCTTGAAAAAGTTGCCTACCAACAACTTACTGAATTTTTAATATCTAATGACTCATTTGACATGTTTCAGTCTGGCTTTAGACCACACCACAGTACTGAGACCGCTCTAGTCAAGGTAACAAATGATATTCGGCTTAACACTGATGCAGGAAAAGTCTCTGTTTTAGTCATGTTAGATCTGAGTGCCGCTTTCGACACCGTTGACCATGAGATTCTCATGCAGAGACTGGAGGACTGGGTTGGTGTTGCTGGTACCGCCCTAAGCTGGTTTAGGTCCTATCTAGAAGAAAGGAAGTATTGTGTGGAGATTGGAGACTATGTCTCAGATAATATGGCCCTGACCTGCGGAGTGCTACAGGGGTCGATTCTGGGACCTCTCCTGTTCAATATTTACATGCTGCCATTAGGTCAGTTAATTCAAAGTATGAAAGTGTCCTACCACAATTACGCTGATGACACTCAGATCTATGTCTCACTGACTGCAGGAGAACATGGACCGGTGGACTCACTCCTTCGCTGTATCCAGCGGATCAGTGAGTGGATGCAATGCAATTTTCTCCAGCTAAATGCGGACAAAACCGAAATGATTGTCTTTGGTCCCGAGAAACAAAGAGAGACCGTCATTTGTCACCTTCAGTCTCTCTCCCTAAGGCCTTTAAATAAGGTCAGAAATCTGGGAGTAATAATGGACTCTGACTTAAACTTCAATAGCCACATTGGATCGGTAACATCAGCAGCTTTTTATCATCTGAAAAATATTGCCAAAATTAAAAATATTGTGTCCAGGGCAGACTTGGAGATTCTTATCCATTCTTTTGTTTCCAGTAGGCTGGATTACTGCAATGGCCTGCTCACAGGTATCTCCAAACATGCAGTAAAACAGCTGCAGTATATTCAAAATGCTGCAGCCCGAGTCCTGACTAGAACCAGGAAGTACGACCACATTAGTCCGGTCCTCAGGTCTCTGCACTGGCTTCCCGTGGCCCAGAGGATAGACTTTAAAGCAGCTCTCCTGGTGTACAAGTCTCTCCATGGCCTTGCACCAAAGTACATCCATGATATGCTAGTCCCATATGAACCAGCCCGGACTCTGAGGAGCGCAGGGACGGGACTCCTGTTAGTGCCCAGAGTCAGGACTAGACAGGGGGAGGCTGCTTTTCAGATTTATGCAGCTAAAGTCTGGAACAGTCTTCCTGAGGATGTGAGACTGGCTGCCTCTCTGTCAATGTTCAAATCCATGTTAAAGACTTTTCTTTTTTCCTGTGCATACAACTAGAGAATTTTATCGTTTTAACACACCTTGTTATTTATTGTTGTAACTTTTTGTGTTTTTAACTATTTTATTGTTTTTAATTACTTGTGTGATTCTTATGTTTTTAAATTACTTATGTGATTTTAATGCTTTTTAATTACATATGTGTTTTTAATTGTATTTTAATGGTGATGATTTGTGCATTGTGTGGTGTGGACTGTGAGGCGCTTTGTGTTGCCCTGTGCAGGAAAAGCGCCCTATAAATAAAGATTGATTGATTGATTGATTGATATTAAATTAATTTAGTTTAAGAGCAAATATGAAGGACCCAAGCAGCTTTTTCATGATTGATCTTCAGATTACTTGAAACTTATCCACAGTTCAACTATATTTTCATGTTTGGGTGCAGATACAGGAGGTGTGCAGCAGCAGCAGATTGAGTATTTCCAAACACAGCCTGGCTTTGCTCAATTTCAAAAGGTAAAATGAAAGCAAAATAAAACGAAAGAAAAAAACATGACAAAGCATACAATTTTTTTTAACTTACAGACATCATCCCAGACTCTGTCCTCACAGCAAGGTCCCAGAAAAACTGAACAAGGTACAGTATTGTCTTGGTTGCATGTGATAAATTTCTTCTATAAACTTGAGTGAATCAAACATACCAATTTTCCAAGTTTTTATTTTAGTGTCTACAATGACTCCCTCCACTACCGCTTCCACTGGTGCGCCTCAGGTAATTTCAATGTCTATGTCCAAAATAAGTTCTTCAATAGATTTTTTCAAGTTAATATTTTTTATTTTTGCAGTCTGGCCAAAGCGATCTACAGACAGGACCAGCAACTCTGCAAGCTGCACCTCCCCAGGAACCAAACCCATGTAGGCACATAGACTAGAACTGTTCATTATGATACCAGCGTTTCAACTGGCAAAATAAGTACATGTTGAAATCCATATACATTTGACACATTAGTATCCACATATTCTCAAAAGCCTAAGGAGTCATGGAGTCTTACATGTCTCTTCCTTACAATGCAATTATTAAAAACTTTGGAAGAATAATGTTGGGGCTTGACATATCTCTGGAGGGAAAAATAACAGTTTTAGAATGGACCTTGGAGGTGCTGGTCTTGTGTGGGTGTGAGATTGAGTTTTTTATTGTTAAGGTATTCCAAAGGGAAATTTGTCCTCTCCTCGCCACTCGGAACTAACAGAAAACCTTTGAACAAAGAAAAAGGAACACATTTGGGTTGAGTTGATCCTCAGCGAGTGCTTTTATAGTTGTGAAAGTGGTCTATGCCGAGGGCTTCAATCCAAGCTTTGAAAGAGCTGAATGGACTGTGTGACTGCAGCAAGACTGAGATAAACGTATTCAAATTTTAAAAATGCTGATGCGCACTTCCTACTCAGCACAGGGCCGCTGGCTATGTCCACTCCTTTCTACAGTCTAAAGCAGTTTCTCATACTAGTGTTGTTTGTATCCATGACGTTTCAAAGACACGCCAGTCTGTGTTTGTCAGTGTGTAAAGACTAGGCAACCTGATGTTTTAATTTAACTCAGTCCGTGTCTTGTTTACGTGGGATGGTTATTGATGAGTCCACTGTTCTTTTGTCCACAGATTTTGAGACTCCTCCACCAAACTCTCATCCGTCTACAGCCGAAGGAAACAAAACCAGACGAACTCTGGACTTCTCCACAGGAGCCCATCAGGTATCACAGCCGCAAGAGCAAACTTTAGACCAGTGCTTCTCAGCCTCATTCTACCAAAGACCCATCAATACACATGGAAACACAAATACTCAGGAAAGTCCTATTGGGTTGTGAAATCTGGGATAACATCAACATTTGATTCCCTTATAGTTCTTACATTGTTATTCCTCTTTAGGGCTTATTCAAACATTAGAAACTATAGAGAATAATACCGCTCTATAATGGTCTATAGAGATCAACCGATGAATCAACCGATGAATGTAGATCGTCCAATTCTGAAGTTAGATTTTACAGCTGCCAACGAATCATTTTGTTAAAATCTATCAATATTGACAAGTTGCCCCCAAAGTCTGTTGAAACTTTTGGGCATAGTAGTTGAACGCTCATGCTACACTTTCGGCCACATTCTCAACAGTGTCACTGTGAAGAAAGTTACGCATTGTGCACTTGTGCGTCATGCTTCTGCCATGTGCCGCCTGTTGTTTAAACGCCGGCTGAATGTTTCTCGGGTGTTAGGGTGTTTGGTTTGCAAGGGGTGCCGGTCGGTGCATTCATTGTCTGACGTTAAACGGGTCAGCAGCACTAAAAAGCTGGATGTTTTCTTTCAATCCAGGCTAAAACTTCACTAACAGTTCCAACGACCACAGCCCGAACACAGCTCCCTCTAGTGGACGACCAGAGGGAAAGAGAGGCTGAAAAACTAAACCAGGTATTTTTTCAATACAAATGATTTTTTTTATACATGGAAAGTATATTTGATCCCAGTTGGAATGGATTTATTTTCATAATCTTCAAGCTACAACGGGACCAGATAAAAGCAGAACTGCAGCAAAAGATTCGATCGCGAGAACAAAAGCTGTGCGAGATCCGAGCGAGTGTCAAGGAATGCAAGGTGAGTGTCATATAAATTGATTCTATTTTGGCTGCATTGCACTTAACATATTTTGTTCATCTGTAATTGGTCACTTTAAAAAGGTTTAAATCACATACAAATAGCAAAATATTGGTTATGAGCTTTTCACCACATTACATTGTTCCATATCCAAAAGTTTTTCCTTCGTCCAAAACCCGACAGGCTCTGGACTTCTCCACAGGAGCCCATCAGTTATCACAGCAGCAAGAGCAACGTTTAGACCAGTGCTTCTCATCCTCGAACTCCCAGAGACCCCTCAATACTCATGGAAACATTGACATTAATGTATTTTAAGGAAATATCAGAAACTTCTGCCACAATTTGGACCCCTTCCATCTAAAAGCTCTGTTTTCATATCAGAGGACAGATTTCCAAACTACGTCACGGACATTTTTGAACTAAAATATATAAATCAAGAGTACTGCAAGGCCTTCAAACTAGTTTTGTGAATTTCTCCAGTCAAATGACATTCTTTACAACAATGCATGTTCACATTACACAAGCCCTCAGACTGTACTCTCTTACTTTTAGACGAACGTGTTGCACCCTTTTAAATCTTTCATTTATCCATTAGACCTATACATGTTTATCCGTATGTCTTCTCGAGATGCTTTGATGGGCCACACTGATCCGATACTTGGCTGTGTGTGTTTCAAACTCTTCAGGGCAGTTTGGACGCAGAGTGGCTAGAAATTGACAGCGTGTTTTCAGGCGTAATTCACATCGTGGAGGAGGCGCGACAAAGAGCCCTGCAGCCTCTGGAAAACAGGTCTGTCAGACTGAAGGACTTTGACCACATGAATCAGCTAGAACAAGGTTTTTCAAACATTGTGCTGTGGCGAGTTAGTGACATGTTGTTTGATGATCTGATATCACCTCATTGGTCAGAAATTGTGTAAATGAAATAATGTGTGAAGATTAGTGCTGGTTTGATTTTCTCTTTAATAAACAGATGATAATGATTATGTGATGTTAATAAATGTGTTTTATTTGAGAAATGTGTGTCACAGCTCGTAAAGGTCAGGGAACACGGAGCTATTGTCAAAAATGGACAAAAACACCAGTTTGTAGCAATCTGAAGTCTACTTATGTGAGACTTTGACGAATAACTTTGAATACCATTGTTATGTGTATTTCCTTGTTGATGTTGATCTATGAGTTTGTCAATATTCTTCTGTCCTTAATATTTGCCCTAGAAAGAATTGTAAAGTAGGGTCTTAATGCTATACATACTGTTTTTTTTTTTCTTTTACAGGAGAGAAAAACTCAAGAGAGAATCACAAAGTTTGATTCAAAAAATCCAGGAAGACATTCTGAAACTTGAAAAGGCCATCAAAGAAACGGAGACTGCCACAGATTTAGATGTGAGACAGTAACTGCTGGGTCATTTCTAAAAAATCTAAATGTAAAAATCCTTCTTTTTTCCAGATTGTTCCTCTTCCAAAGATCAGGACAAGAGACACCCAACATAATATAAACACCACGTTTTCCTTTGGCCCCATTCAAACCACCATTTCCTCCATGGTGGAGCAAATTCAAGAAGAACTGGGAAAGATCTCTGCGCTCGGTATGTGTAGAAAAATCTTTGTAGGATCCAAGATGGCGCTGTGGTTCTATGGTGCGCACTGTGTGCACCTACACTACACTCCTGAGTAGCTTTTAAACATCATCTAACACCCATAATCTGCTCTGTTAAATATCTACTGTGTATTTATATATTTGAATTTTACTAATATATATTAGTATGCATCTATTTTGAACTTGTCTGCTTTCATGTTTGTAAAAGAAATAATCAATTAGTGATGAGCAAACATTTCCATCTCGTGGTTGAAGTGAGTAATTGCATCGTCATGACAGCTCACAGTTGTAAAGAAGAGAATTTGGGGTTGTGCCAGATGTTCCTGATGCGTGTGATTGAAGACAAACGTGGACACCAATCTTTGGTCTGGACTAAACCAGGACTAGACCCACTGTTCAGTCCACAAAGTCTAGACTAGATGTTTGTACTAATGTGTGTGTCATTTGGTTTTCTATTTTCAGAACTTGAAAGAGTGAGGGCATTTGAAGGTAGGTCAAGTTTCTGTTGAGCTATGCAGAAGGCAAAATAGAAAATTGTGATTTTTCTGACCAACAAGTGCCAGTGCATGAACACTATGAGTACATTAGAAAGCATTCAGACTGGAGTTTGATTTTAAAAAAATAGATTACAAACCACTACGACACCTTTTGGTCTCATCTACATTGAAGTCAATAATTCCCTTTGACTGACGTATCCAAAGTCGATGCAAGAGCGAGACAAGAGATCTTCACGTTTAACATCTGCATTTAATTATCTTTACAATCAGATACAGAATGTTCAACAAAAGTGCTCCTATTCTAGGCCTGCTCTTCCCCTGTCCGTGCCCTGTCCTGTCTGACCTCAAAAAAAACACACAGGGGCTCATGAGGGAGACTTCCGATGACGTCATCCTTATGCGTCCAAGGGGTGGAGTTTCCGGGTGTGCTGACGTCCCTTGTCCACTGGGAGGCGTCAGAATGCAGTTGGTGAATCTCCCAGTCTGCCTCAAGATTCAGGTTCTGAACTCTTGTCCTCGTCAAAATGTTTATTATTTAAAGTTAATAATTCGCCCTGTTTAAACAGCATTTTATCTTTATGACTCATGTCTGATTATCCTGTGTCCTTGGGGTTTTTCCTGAGTGCACAGAGGTCTTTCTGGCTATGATGTTCAAATGGTCAAATATTAAAATATACAACAGTTCCCCTCTGTTGACCTATATTAAACCAATTTAGGTCACAATCTTTCAATATTCCTTCTGGGTGCCGAGACTGGGGAGCTCGTCCATCATCGCCTTGGTTCTTGGTTCTGGCTCGTTATCTGTGAAGAGTTAATACAGAAAGAATACACACACAACAACATTCGAAACATTCCTTACAAAACTCTTTGATGACCACTGCTGTCATTCTCAGTGGCTCTGTGCCATTTTGTGGGGCTTTGCTCATTTTTCCAAACACATTTTGTTGAACCAGGAAGTGCTGTCACTTCCTTCTCTCAGACCGTTTGGGATAAATGTACATTGTTAATCAAATTGGTATTATCCGTACAGGAGCTAATCTATTTTAGCAGGTTTCTCTGGGGTTAGTCCCTATACAACGGTATTTTGATTCTCTAATCTGTTGCTGACAAATTGACAGCTCTTAAAATTCTCAAAAAATACCTAAATATCTACTTTTGTGCTATACCCAAATACATTAAAATGCTTTTAAATGTTTTTGAATCTCTGTTGTTTCTAATCTATCTCATTAACTTTTGGCATTGTTAACATTCACCTATGTTTGAAACAAGCGAATTTGACAGTATCTAATAAACCTGTGCATAAACTGTAATGAACTTCATCTACCTTTAAAGTAAATACTTTTGGACATAATATGAAGGAAATGGTCCTTTTACCGCTTGATATTAGCCCTGTCTAAAAATAATCTCTATTTTTGAAAGCATCTATCTATTTTATACTCTATTGTGACTCCAAATCTTGGTAGTAGTTTGAGCCAAAGCCTATTCCCAATTTGTGAGTTCTGATTGTAACAATAGCATTGGCAATAGACGATTTTTTATTGGCTGGTTCTTGTTCTGCAAATCACTATTCTATGTATTGTATTTCAGACAATTCCAAAAACAACACAGTCGTTCTCCAATATTAAAGACATACATCTAAATCAAGTTGCCTGAAAGGGATTTTAACTATTTTAAAACGTTTTCCACGATTATAAGGCTATGAAATTAATTATTTAATAAACAAAAGCACATTCATGGCTTCTGTCCGCTGCTTATAACTGTTTAAAGAGTTGTCCCAAACTTAATATGTGTGAATACATCAGCTGTTTGTAATAAACAATAACATTTAACCTGTTCTCCAATGGAGCAGCTCAGAGGCTGCGTCAAGAGCAATGTTATATTTGAGCTATTTTAGATTTAAAATTGTGTTAACGCCTGTCGTTCTATGTCTGCATTTTAATACTACTCTCTATAAACACATCTGCACTAATTCCTACAGATGTGGAAAACAGAAACATCTAAAATCTGACTCCATTTGATTCCTTTTTACTTTAGTTATTAGAACAATTTGACCTTATTGATACTTATTTCCACAATAGAACTATTTTGATTATTCACTAGTCTAACTATTATTACTATTGTTTATTCTGACACCTCTTCTTAGCGACTTTTCAACCTATAGCTCCTCGAATCCAATGACATTATAGCTCCAGACTATTTCATTCTATTCTATTATTATCTTAAAGAGTAGATCTGTTTGATGTTATAAGCGCTATTATTTCTCCTTTTGAATTTGCACAACACTAAATTTAGAATGACCCCCTATGGGACAAATATAGAATTTTATTCCATTTTGGCAACTCCGAAAATTACTTAATAATTTTCCCATTTTGCTTTTTTTTAGGCTGCCCTTTTCTATTATGTATTTGGTCTTGTAAATATATGTTTTACACTTCTTTCTAATGATTTAGAAGGTTAAGGACCATGACCACCTATGACAATAACATTACTATACTCCCTCTGTTGGTCGTGGTCCAAAGTATAAAACATGCATCTGTATGTGTGTAGATTACTGTTCCAATCATCTTCAGTTGTTCCTCCCGGATCGTCCTCAATTCATATTGTGGGCTTTGGTGCCAAAGTAGAGGCTCATTTTCCTCATGATCCATACTACCGTGGTATCCCTGAAGCAGGTGCAGTTTATCTTTCATCTGAAAAACAAACATTAGAACACAAGAAACGCCCACTTTCCTCTCTTCGCATTGTGCAGCCTGTCAATCAATCCAATTGGGCAAAACATAACTACATTGACAGACGGTGTGTGGCATCAGGGCAGAGGCTGTAGCCAAATACAGACTTAACAATATGTATGTTTCTAATTTTATACTCCCCTAAATGTGAATTACAAACCAAAGGTGTCCTCCGCCCAACGACAGCTCACTGCGGTTGGACCGAATCACTGTCAGGACAAACAGCAGAGGGAGGGACTCCCAGTACCTTCAGCGAGGTATTTCATCTCAGAGTACTTTCTCAGAGTACTTTTCTCAGAGTACTCATCCCAGAGTACTCTCACTTTTACACCTGTTCAATAAAGCTTGTTATCTTTGAATCTCTAGTACTTACACCGTATGCTGTTGACAAAAAATAATTATTCCATGATCACATTAAAACATTACAGAAAACTTTTGTTATTCCATTCTCCGTTCAGCATTCCTCATTTCACTCCTCAGTTCACTCCACAACACACTCACAACACACTCACAACACCCCACGTTAGTATTGGTCCAGTTTGTTAAGGTCAACGTAGTGTATTTGACATGACGCACAAACATATAACATACACAAACATATAACATACACAAACATATAACATACACAAACATATAACACACACAAACATATAACATACACAAACATATAACATACACAAACATATAACATACACAAGAGGCCTGTAATTTTAACTTTGTTATATTTTTCCATGTCCAATTACAATTGTCTCATGAGTTATTTTATCGTTGCAACTTTCAGAGCCTGCAGAACATGCAAAGCTTTGAGAGATTTTTCCTAAAAGGATCCATTTCAAACTTTAGTGTTTAAACCACGTGGTCTTTACTCGGGCTTGTCACAAACTGTGTCCCCTATATTTTTAATGAGCTCTTGTCACTTAAAAAAAAACTCATGCACGTGCAATAAATGTTTTTCCTTTTTTTTTTTTAAAGCCAGTTCGGATTCCTTAAAAAATGTAAATTAGTTTCAAACTTTAATACTTCACCCTTGTTTTACGTTCATGTGGAGAAAAGACCATTGTTTTATGTGTGTGTACTTGCACCAATCATGTCTCAGATAAACGGCCAACAGTTATATCAAAGACATAATTGTCCTAATTGTTTCTAATTTAGCTATTTGGAAGAGAAACATGTCATAAAAGATTTCAAAAAATGTCCCTACATCTTTGTTTTCAACCAATGAACAGTGTTGCGTCTATGTGTTATCAGAAATGATCCAATATCACCTTTAGCCAAAATTCAGAAATGCTTTAAATCATTTTTCAAACTCTAATTGTCTGAACAAACCATTTTGTACTAAATGCAACGTCCATTAAAAGCTGCAGTTCTCTTCCTAGCACCAGTTTCAACTGTGCATGTGACTATTTTTAAATAATTAACGAGCCACGGTTCAGAGGTTGAAAACACTGCTTTAAATATCCGTATTACCAAGATCATGCAGTTAAAATCAATAATTCTAAACTTCTCCGCGTCTATAACTTTAAATAATAATACTAGTTTCAATAATAGGGCTCCTCTACCTTAAATATACTGCTGTTCTAATCTCCTTGTGTCTCATGCTAAAGCAAGAGTCTAATTAATTTTAACGATTGTCCTGTATTCTTTCATGCAGCTAAATGTGGTGTTATGAACGAATGACCTAGCTAAATGTGTAAATATGACTTAAATTCCACATGTCTCTGTGCGCTTGTTTGTCCGTATATATTTACCTTCTGTCTGTCTCATTTAGCCTGGCCACGTCTTCCTCTTATGGTGTCTTTCAGTGTCTTTTGTCTCAAAGTGTCCAATGTCTTTGTCTCAATGTCTTTTTTCTTCTTCTTTCAATCAATCACTTTCTTTCTTCTTCCGACAACTTTTTCTCATGTCTTTCTTCTTCTTTTCAATCTTTTCCTCATAATGTCTTTCTTCTTCTTGTTAGGTTTATACAACGTTCTACTCCGTGCACATAACTCCACTCGGTTTGTGCAAAAGTCTGGTTCTTCTCCATGAAATGGAGGCCGGAGAGGTCTTCTTCGAGAGTTCCTGTTAGCTGCTGCAGCCGATGCTGCAGTCTTTGCTGCCCCCTGTGGGTGAAACGGGGGAGACGCAGATGGTCCGTGCTGATGGCGCTCGATTGAGGACTTGTGGCAGACGATTTTGGCCAAATGAGACAGACAGAAGTTCTCGGAAAAAACAGACAAACAAGAAGCACAAACAAGTGTGTTAATTACCATACGAAACCAATGATTAATTACAATTCAAAATAAACCTATGAAATAATTAATATTAACATTTTAAACATTAAATTCTGAAAACCAATTCTGCATTCAACTGGTATCCTAAGCCCTACTTTTTCCAAAAGTATAATGCTCTCTAAGATCATTCTAACTTTTATATCACCAAAATGTAGGGAAAAAAACTTGTCTAGACGCCTTGGAGATAAAAAATAAAAAAAAATGCCTCTTTATAATCTAACTCAAAGTTCTGTGATCCTATGACTCCATGTTAGTAACATTATCGTGTGTATAAATGTAATTTTCTACAAAAAATTCTTTCTTCACGAGAGAGAGAGAAAGACAGAGAGAGAGAGAGAGAGAGAGAGAGAGAGAGAGAGAGAGGAGGAAGGGAGAGAGAGAGAGAGAGAGAAGACAGAACGAGGGAGGGGAGGGCTACTCGAACAAAGGAACACATGGATGATTGAAATACACCCTTCTTTGCTACATTTTCCTCGTTTTTATCGTGATATGGTCTTAATCAGTGGTAAAAGTTTTTCTCACGTCAAACGACACTTTACATTTTATCCTTAAATACGTCAGTAATGGAAAACATTACCATTTGCTACATGATTAATGTATCGAGAGTTCCAGCAGAATCTTTTTTTTTTTTTTTCCCTGATTCTCTGTAACTGTCGAAACATTACATCCCAATACAAGAGAAAAACTCCCAGACTGATCTTTTGTCATTTCTTCACATGAAAACTCATAGTTACAGCCAAGTGGCTCCCTTTTTTCTCATTAATCAGATCATTATTATCAGAATCCACATTTTAAATACTTGGCTTTTTTCTGTTTAAATGTACCCTTTTTTCCGCCCCCCGGGGGATATGGAGTTTTTATTATCCTATCACTTCTGACCCTAACTGCCCCTATCTCTCTAATCCTATTTATCTAAACAGTTGTGCCTCTTTTGCACCTTAAAACGGTGTGCCTCTTTTGCACTTCTAAATCCTGTGGCTCTTTTCATCATCTGTTCTGTTTTCTTTGGAGGGACCCATGCTTCCCCCAAGGTTAAATCGTCTAAACCTGACTATTGTTCTATCGCGTCCGATAGAACGCCCCGTCACGGCGGTCGCCTGGCCACGCTGCAATCTGTCGAGCCAAAATCTCTCTCTCTTCTATTTAAAACAATGTGCAGATTTCCAAAACTGTGATCCGCTTACCTTAGAAGCGACCTTTTTGAAGAGCAGAGAGATTTTTCCAAACCCACAAATCCAGTCTCTATAACTGAGCTCATCTCTGTCCCGCTCCTGCCCCGATCACGTCGGGATTCACCAAAATGAAGTCAATAATTCCCTTTGACTGACGTATCCAAAGTCGATGCAAGAGCGAGACAAGAGATCTTCACGTTTAACATCTGCATTTAATTATCTTTACAATCAGATACAGAATGTTCAACAAAAGTGCTCCTATTCTAGCCTGCTCTTCCCCTGTCCGTGCCCTGTCCTGTCTGACCTCCTGTCTGACCTCAAAAAGTAGCCGACGTGTGTGACGTCACATTTGTTAATTTTGTTCTGGCCCAATGACGTAAAAAGCTTGGCCAGTGTTTGCAGTTTCCGCAAGCATTTTCTGAACATTTTCAATTCAGTTCATAACCTGGCTCAAAGTGAACATTCCCACAGTTCGAAGTTCTAATTTTAATTCGAACTAGTTACAATTCAGTCATTTTACTTTGTTGCGAGAGCTTGCAACATATTATTTTTTTTCACTACGAGCTAGAAATCACAATACGTGGTATAGATATATATAATATATATATATATATATAAATATATAATTATATCCTTACACTGCACAGGATGTTTGACGCCATGCAGACAAGATTTACAAGGTGTCAATGGGAACGAGTTGCCCATCTCTGCGCATAAAGTACAAAACGTAATGCCGCTGCAGAACGTGTGTCTATACTTTATGTCAACGTATACGGCCCCTGGTCACGACTTTACCTGTGTTTTTCATCATCGGCACATGTGAGTCCCACAACCAATGAATTAGCACTAGCGCCGCACCGCAAGTACACTGAGTCGGGGTGCGTTCACAACGGTGGAAACCGTAGGAATTTTTAGTTTTCCAGGACGAAACAGTGCGGAGAATACAGGAGGAGGATCTTCCTCTCGTTGCTTTCAAAAGAGAAAAACAGATTTTCACTCAGTTTTAAATGGAAAACAAATGTCTGCCGGTCATGACACATAATATGAACTAATTCACGATCAGTTCGTTTATGAAAAAATGTGTTGCGTTCAGTTCAACGTTCACAAAAAATTAGCGTGTTCCAATGAACGCGTTTCTTTGAACTCGTTCACAGCACACACTGGCTGGCCTGGGCCTTGCTCATTGGACCAGGCCACCAGGCAGTAGGAGTTTTTGCAAAGACCGTGAGGATGAAATTAAATAAAAGAAAAAAAAAACAGAAATAAAGACCGTGATGATAGGGCAGCCCAGGGCCACTATGACACGCAGGCCACCGGGAGATCTCCCGATGCTCCATGGCCAGGTCCGCGGCCAGGTACAAGTGAACATGTCGTACTAAGGTCTGGATTTGCTCCATTGACTTCCGTGAACAGTGGGAGGGCTAACGCCTTTTGCAGATTGAAAAACCTTTGGATCTGATTTACCGTGACGTATGATAGTACGCCCGAGTGTGTTGTTAGCATTTAAGCATTTTAGCCTAGCTTTACCATCTCCTTATACCGCTAACGGAGCCCGTGGGGCAGTATCGCCACAATCATGACCACGATTACATTTGCTAAACATTCCTCTTTGCTCCGGCTTCAAAATCTTATAGAACCAGACGGATTACTTTACCATCGCATTTTTTTGCCAGGCCAAACTATACATCCAGTTTCGACGCAAACTCTGATATCACCCACAACAACACAACACTCTCCTTCCGCGCTCATCTGATTGGGTCGGATTGAAATTCAACCCGTCGACTCGTAACACAGGGACCATACCCAGACGTTACATGCAGTGAAATGACATTGAGCGGAGAGTACGGATGATAAGACCAGCTATGACTAAACTCAGACTGGTCCCAGAACCACTCAGCATGACACCCATGTGAACGGAGCTTTGGGCCAAGAGCCAACTTTTGGGACCATCCTGTAAAGAGACTTTTGAGAGGAAAGAAGATGCTTATGTTAGCTTGGCTAATTCTTATTCCCGGGGTCCACCCCCTACAGGCCCGGGGTGGTATTGCAGCATGTCAGCGCATGTCATTTTGGCCACTTTTGAGCCGGGAACCCGACCCCACCTGATTGACAATGCAGTTCCTTTTTTGTCCCATGTTTTTTCATTTGGAAGGCATTTTCATGTAGTTTTTTGTCTTATCTTTCATCCACACAAGGCTTTTGTTGACGAAACGTTTTTGCAAAAGAAATGAATACTTGGTGTAAAATGGCTGCATGGTTTTGAAAAAGTTATTTTTCATAGGCCAGACTGGCGGCCAACCTAATGGCTCCACCGGCTTTAGGGCAGGCACAGCAAAACTCAGACTGTTCAGAAAACCAGAGTTTCCAAAGAACCGTGTCTCTGCAGGTCATTTTCATTCACTTCTTTGCAATGGTGTAGGTTTGGGTTCCAATCTTGGTGGGGACATTCACTACAACCTGAGTCTACACCCATTGACACTGGTCCCCAGAGTTTCTCCTCTCCCCCAGAATTGTTGTGTAAGTCACACACTAATATTGCAATAGTGTGTTGCCTTCTATACTAAACTCAGCTGTAGACTGAATGAGAAGCAGTTAAGTATGTTAACAAAGATTAATCATCACAATTCATATTTGCTTATTAACTTGAGCTTTCCTCTTACTTACTTTCCAACTGTAAAAAAGCTCCTGATATCTTATTATCTTATTTGTGGAGGTGGCATTTTTTCTAAATTATATAAAAGGTATAGTACAATCAAAACAGACATCATATACATGAACTGCAGAACTCAGTATATATAAACTTGGCCAATGTCAAAAGTACATATTTTTTTCTCATTACAATGAGTTTAACAGAGTTTGGCGAATAAAGTAACAGTGTGGAGTTTTCTATATTTTTCTTTTTTTATTCCACTCTCAACCCCAAAAAGGCAAGTAATGACTCACAACAGGGCGCTCAAGTATCAAAATAAAAACTTAAATGACCTGTTTTGTGTGTGGTTTTTGCGCAAAACCAGCATGCACGTTAACGCAATGGAAAATTTAGGTATCCGAGCATTTAATTTCGGGAGCGCTGTTGCGCTTTGGGAAGAGTCAGGGGAGAGAACATGTCAGAGACACAGGGGATAAAGGGGGAGATACGAAGGGAGACCCAAGCACTTCAACATGTGTCTGTCTGCATAATTGTCCCGCTTCGGTACCGTCATGTTAGAGCTGTGCTTTCACTGAGCGCCGCGGCTGTCCATGACAAAGCGCACGCAGCTGCAACCAGGACTGTGCACATTCGAGTGCATTGCTTGAATTGCTTTAGAGCAAATAACACAAGTGCCCCGCTGTCACACATTTCACACAAAATAATTATCAGCAGATATAGGTTGTAAATCGTGATCCGTGGAAATATTTTTTATTCCTATTTATCCGAATTCACACAACACACCCCACTTATAACATTTTGGATAGAAGAATCACATAAGATATTTCTCAGCCTTTCAACCCAACCTGTTCTTTTATTGGAGCCAGTTCTGTGTCTGTCCCTGTGCCGTGGAGCTCCTCGGAACATTAAACAGTGCGCTGACAGATTAGAAATAACGTAAGACATTGAATGGTAATAGACTACAGTACTTTTCCTCTGTGCTACAACGCTTCCAGGGAACGAAAAAAAACACTTGCTTCACGCTGGCTAACTTTTAAAAAATTAAACAGTCGCTCAGTGCTCAGTTTTGGGGCGCGATTGAAGACAGCCAATCAAAGGCAAGAACGGAACGGGGTCTCGTGCTGCCTGCTGCTGCTGTTGCTCTGGAGCGAGGAGGAGGCGCGACGTATGCACAAACTGAAGACATGGGACCCGGACCGTCCGGTCCCGGTCATCATGTCCATTTTGTTTGGTGGGGACCTTTTAGTCCTCACCACATATTGGTGGGACATGTCCCCATGGTCCCCACGCAAACCTACGCCCTTGCTTCTTTTGTTCTCACCAGCACTGCAACGTCTGTAATTCCATAGGAAGGCCACACACCTTTAATTAAAGCGGCTTTTTCCCCAAAAAGATAAAGACTTTGATACTGTATGTGTGAGAGACAAAGCATAGGTGTCAGCCCAATTCAGCAGGCAGAGGGGATGACTGATGTTTTGTCATTCAGTAATGTACCTTAGTGTAGACCGTCAAGACTATACATGTCTGTGTTGGAAAAGAGAGTTAAAGACAGAACAAAAATGTTTGCATAATTTTATGCTGAGAAGCACGTTTATCGGCCCTGAGACCCGAACACAGCAATGGGGGGATAGTGGCTCAGTTGGTAAGCACACTGGCCCCTAGAGCCTGAATAGGTTGTGGGTTCGAGCTAGAAGACCTACTCACGAACTCCACTGAAGACTGCTGTCGTTGTGTCCTTGGGCTAGACACTTAATCCCACAATTTGCCTGTAGCCCCTGCGTGAATAATCAAGGCTCCTGTGTACTCAGCCACCGCAGAGGATCAGGAGGGGCTGGTGCTCTGGTACTACTCTGACTTGCCACCGTCGCGCACCCAGAAATGGTTAAGGGGAAGACAATGGAATGGATGCATGAAAAAAGAATCCGTCTACCGTGACCAATCCTCACCAAGAAACCACACAACAGATCATTGGCTGGTGTTCATCTAAAGAAATCACGCAATGAAAAAAGCTATATTGTTGTTTTAGATTCTACAGACCATCTTTCAAAGTGTTGATTTTTTTTTAATCCATACATATTCTTTCTTAGTTTTTACACTGAACCAATGCGTTACCTGCCGACATTTTGAAGACCGTCATGTGGTGAGGATGTTTTGTTGTAAACTGCAGGACAACAATGGCTGGGTAAACAAATGGAACTGTAGGATGCGCTGATGTTTCATAACTGTCTAATTTCAGCCTGCATTCAGACTGCGCCTGCAAAAGCACAGTAATAAACACGTCCAGATTAGTCACAGCCAGTGCATACCCACTGACCTCTTTCTTTTCCCCTCTTGAATCTTTTGCATATCACAACAACCACTTGCTTGTCGCTCACACGTCTCAAAGTGCAGAGAACCGGTTCCTTAACATATATTTTTTTGCACATCTTATCTTGCAAGTAAAGGCTTTAGTTTGTGCTGTGTGGCCTTCCTAGAGAATCCAGATACGTCAGCAGTGCGGGGAGAGAACAAAGCATGAATGAAGTCGCTTGCAGAGACCACGTTTCTTTTGGAAACTCTGGTACTAATAAGTTGCAGTTACTTTGGGAGCATATGTGGAAGCGGCGTGACAAACACATTGCTTCACAGTGTTGAGCTAGCCCTCCAATGGCTCCATAGCAGGCCTGGAAGCTGCCTCAAAGACTTCCAGTGTTTTTTTTGCCTGTGCCCGAGGAGTGAGTAGATCCAATGATTTATTGGTCATTACAATCGATTGAATGAGCTGCTTTTCCTGACAAGGTGGGAGTAAAGTGTTGTGTTGGAACAAACAGAGTGGCCACTGGGTATTTTGTGGCTAAATTTCTGTACTCTGTTGTCGTCATTTTAATTAGTCAAGAAAAGATAGTGATAATTATATCAATTAGATTGCGCTCCTAAACATAAATCAGGTTTCTCATGGCGCATTAATAATGAGGCTCCAAAGTGAGCTTCTTTTCTAACATTCTTTCCCAGCTATTTCTCATTTCCACATTTACCAGTGTTAAAGAGACGACTAAAAATCACCAAATCACAACTTTTTGTAACTTCATAAAACTGCATAAATATGTTTATTGAAGTGCTGTCCTACATATCTGGTCATTTGCTTACATTTAGTTCAAAGAACTAAAATATTCACTTTTGAGCCAAAACCGCTGTGTGGTGCCTCATCCACTCCCTTTTTTTTTGAGATTTTTTTTGTTTTGGGGGGGGGGGGGGGGGGGGTTTTTTTTGGTGGTAATACAGTTTGAATTTGGTTCTGCCTCCCCATTGACTCTGAAGTTCTCTAGACATCAGTTGTTTTGTGTGACGTCAGTCGTCAGAGCCAGTGATATAAACCCATTCAACTCTCACACACGCCCAAGCTGCAGTTTGGAGTATTCTGTGCGCCATCGGAGTGGAATTAAAAATTAAAATTACATGAGTCATTCCTGAGATTAGTGATGTGAAATAAAGTTCAGGTGTGTAGCTTAAACAATTTAGCTTAGTGTGTAAACAAGGGTGGAAATGAGAACTTTTCTGGTCTTAAACTATTGCTGTAGCAGCAATGGAAACAACTGTACTGTTTTTTTGTGTGTGACAAGTGAGCTCAAACACCGCCCAGACCACGCCCAACTCTAAGTCCCCCCCTATTTTCTTGTCCCTTGGTCCTCCAGGCAGACGCCCTTTTTAAGAAAAATTTTCCAATCCTTCAGGTGGCGAGTAAGGCTGGGCACAGTGTGTTTAGTCGCTCTTTAAGGTGGTTACATTTTGAAATAGTAGTGAATTAGTAATCTTTATTTATATACGACCGCCTGTTCCACTGTAAATACAACATCGTAGTCTCAAAGCGGTTACAATTGTTATGTTTTGGAGTGCCAGTACAGGAGGCACATGCCCAGAGGACATATGTTTTAGTGGAGGAGAAACGGAGGAAACTTACGCAGAAAGGCCCTGGTCCAACGGGAGAACAGGACCTTCTGCAGGCGAACTCCACTCAGCCCAAGGCCTGGTCCTTTTAACCTTAAAAAGGTGTAATGGATCTGACCTCCACTTTGAACCATACCTGCTCGCTCTCCAGTCACCCTTCTTGATGAAGGCAAGACCCAAAATGCAAAAATGCAAAAAAAGTAGGGCTGTCACACCATTAATTTTTTTTGTTAATTAATCGAATAGTAATGGGAGTTAACTCACATAATCGTGACATTCTATTTCAAATCCACTCAAATGAAGTAAATGAGAATTTTCAAATGTAATGACTCACTTTGTATTCAGACCAATGTACTTAAGTTCTGTTTGACGTGCTTCACAACCTTCTACACATAGTGCAATCTAGCTGTTTTCAAACATTCCATAGAGCAATGCTGGCCATCTGCTGGCTCGATATAAACTAACTGCCTCAAGCCTACATAGGTGAACACAAGACAGTCTGGGAACGTGAAAATAGCAGGAAACAGCTAAGCCGTTAATATTTTTTAAACGCGTTAATGAAAACGGTAATTACCGTGAATTAACCGATAATTTTGAACAACACATAAGCCCTAAAAAAAAGACAATTTTATGATAATAAATCAATGTCCCAAAGGGAAAAAACAGTAACAAAAGGGAAGACACGGGTGAACAAAGTACAAAAATTAAACAGGAAATATATCTAAACCATGACATTTGTGACTTGCCTTTTTGGATCTTCCACGGACTACACGGTCTCATGTTCAGTGCCCCAAATTCCAAGACAAGTCCCGAGTCCAGACAGGGCAGTGTCCCTAGTAGGCAGTCCACAGTCTAAAGGCCGACAGTCCCTCAAGTCAAGTCCTAAAGTTTTGACTTTTCGAGTCTGTTCGAGTCTTTTTGACCGATTTTTGTTGAATCATAACAATCTATGTGATTTGAGATTGGATGTTGGCCAAATGCACTCTGTCACACACTCTATGTCACACACTCTCTTGTCACCCACACACTGTCACACACTCTCTGTCACACACACACACGACGGCCATCAGAAAGGTTACGTTTTGTGGAGAAAACAAATATGTTAGAATCGCAAAAAATACCTGCAGCTCACTCAATCCGGGTTTCCTCCGCGTCAACACACCCACAGTGGAATGCGATCGGCGCGGGGACTCGTGGGAGCTCATGTTTGAACTCTCGCTCACGCGCTACATAATACCACAAGTCTTTTTTTCTTGAGAGACGGCATAAAAATAATAAAGAGTTGTTGGCATGAGAACAATCTTTACAAGTCAAATAGGCACAAGTCCAAAAGAAGTCAAGTCAGTGATGTTATAGGTCCAAGTCGAGTGTCAAGTCCTTTCTATATTTTGTCAAGTCGAGTCTAAAGTCGTAAATTCATGACGGAGTCTGACTGGGAGTCCATGCCACATTACTGGAGTCCATGTCACATGACTGGAGTCCATTCACAATGACTCGGAGTCCACACCTCTGCTACACGGTAGTGAGAAGAGTTACCCATTAATGTGTAAGTTATGTTTGTTGTTGAATAAATGCAGAGGTGGAAGCGAAGTGATAAGACACAAGTGATGTCCCACTGTTGAGAACGGAAATGGGGGAGGAGGAGGGTTGCTGCATGAGCCCTGAAGCATTGGAGCCTGAAGCAAGGCACAAGTTTTAACACAGCAGTTGATAATCAGATTCGAATGATAGCGATCTCAACTGTTGTTACTCACATTAAAGTTGCGTGTTGGTGTACGAAATGTAGGATACAACTACATTGTTCTTTCTTTTTAAACTAAGCCTCTTTAACAAAACAGATACTCCCTTGAGTCCACCGAAACACCGAGCCAAGAAGTGTTTGCTGTCCTTTTACACAGCATCCAGCAACATTAATTGTGTTGGAGAATGAGCTTGGCACTACCGTTGCTATGGCGCTATCACAATGAGCAGTAGAATTAATCCGGCGTTGCTTGGAACTCTGGAGAACTGAGGAATTGTGACCTGTGTGTGTGGCGTGGCTCTCCTAATCCAATCACACATTTCTATTCAGATGACAAATGGTTAATAGTAAGTAAGTTAGGAGTAAGTAGTAATGGTAATCTTTATTTATATACCCCTTTTTCTCTGCAAATCTTGAGTTTCAAAGCAGTTTACAATTGTAATTTTTAGGCATTTGTCCCTCACTCCACACAGAGATGAGCGGTCGCCAGTTACAGGAGGCATATGCCCAGAAACTATTGTACCTGTTTTTAGTGGTAGGGGGAAACCGGAGTACCCGAAGGAAACCCTACTCAGACACGGGTGAACATGCCGCCACGTACTAATAATATAATATTAAACAAAATGAATAATCCTGTATCACGTAAAACTGCGAAAAATGTATAACAGTATAAATAACTAATCATTGACAGACTGAAAATCTCGAGTTGAGAAAAAAGAAATATATTTCAGTATATAACATATTTTTTAAAACATATTTTGAGTCAAAAGGTTCTTCACGTCATCTGAAACACACTGTAAGAAGTATGGGGCAACATTTAACTTGGCCTCACTTAATAAACATTTGCAAACGCGGCTGTGAGAGAATATACATGACAAGATGTTGGTTTCGTTTAATGTTTATTTGCTATACAACTAATCCTGTTCCATTAAAAAACACTAAGAAAAAAGCATTGTTGATACATTTGAGTTATTTCGGTAAATTATCATGAGCTTGTTCCCACATTTGGCATGTTTCGTCCATTGCAGACAGTAAAGCATTTGGCTGTGCTTTGATTCAGATATTTGGATGATTTTACGTTAATCGAAACCATGCATTTTGTGCCAATATTTTTTAACTATTCGGCACCCCACTGATTTCATGCAGACAAACGCATTTCATAAGAACACACTGATCTATTGCATTTTAACAGCCCAAACAATTGGATATGCAGATTTTCAGTTATGGATACGTTTCACTTTTTAGCAAGACGGGCCGTTTTTTACACAGAAAAAAGAGCTTTACTGAGTATCATCACGCGGGTGTTAGAATGAAAGGCCGCGCGAAACCTTGGGCTCATGTAGACACAACACGCTCAACGTATTTCTCCCATACATCATTTATATGTTCCGTCATCAAAAAATTATTAATTAACACAATTCTTAACAAATCATTATAAATTAAGTCTACATTTTTTCTCTGGTGTTGTTGTCAATGAACCGAAGGAGCAGAAGCGAGCAAAATTGCACTGGCAGGCTAAACATGGACCTGTTACGTGAGCCACCTTAATTACTCGTATCAAGTATTTAGAATAAAGTATATTTAAATAAGTTGTGTATCCCGTAAATAAATGATTACATGAACTTAATTGAGAGCGTTTTTAATAACCACAAATTCATTTCTACTGACAGTTATTATTTTACTACCATCACTACGGTCTAACTTAGTGGAGCACATGATTTTAAAACAGTCCTAATTAGTATTGTGCTTATCTAAAGTAGTTTCCTCATAATTAATTTCCCCTGTCTTGGCACAGTGCATTGACTGCAGATGCCTCCATCCCGTAACCCCCACGCCAGTCTAAAAACACATCTCAAACAGTTGACTCGGGTCAACACAGCATTTTACAATTTACATTATTTTATTTTTCTTGAGAGGAGCATGGTCGGAAACCAATCAATCAGGCAAAAATCACTGAAAGGAATGCTAACTTTTGAAAAATGCTACAAAGAGATTCAGCGTCCTCACATTGGACTGGAGCAGAAAATGGTCCGACACAAGCGGCTCCACCACATCCTGCTGCTGTGAACCATTTTAAGACTATTATTAGCTTTTTTTAGAAATATCTATTCATTTGTTTTGCTTGTATGGATGCAAGTGTTTTAATATGCTGCTACTGACACACTGAATATTCTCCTACGGGGTATCAAGTATAGTATCTACATATGTGAAAATGGCTTGGTGTTGTGTCCTTGCTCTTGTCTTGCTCCAGTGGTTCAAAATATAATGATAAAGACTGGATTTACGTGTTAGCAATTTCCTAGGATTGACTATTTTTTTTGCACCGGGCAAGAACGAGACAGACCTTGATACCTGTACTGTATCACTCTGTCCTGTTTTTGGACACTAAGTAAACACTGCTTCTGGATTCTCAAAACATAATTAGACATCATTACATCGTGATGATAAACACTGGATTTTAAAACATGTACCAATAATCCCTGTGTCTGGATGCATTTTGCAAAAATGGAGTTTTTTTGGTGACTCATCCTGTTAAAATTTAGTCAGACGAAGCTGAAATTATACGCCGGTTTGGCATAACAATGATTACAGCAGCTGCCAGACAACTGCCATAGATCCACAATGTATGCCTGGCCCTGTGTCCATTCTCTGGAGTTGCACCACAACAATCCACATGAAAAGAGACCCGCGACCAACCACCTGTGCCATAGATCTGAGAGACCTCAGGCCTTGGTTATTACCTTGGATGAGAAGTCAGTGAAGAAAGGGTACAGAGCAACGCGTGCACTCATAACCAATGAATACTGAGAGCTAATTGGCTGTGTCAACGGTTCCTCCCTTTTCCACTTCGTCTGAAAAAATGGCAACATCCCAAATATTGACAAGGCCAAAAATACTCTACCGTCAAAAGTTTGGGGTCACATTGAAAATGGTTGCCGGTGCGTTGGACACTACACACACAATACTACATAGTGCACCGTGAGTTGTGCTACTGGTAACTAGTCTAACTGTAAAGAAATGCACTCTATACATTGCTTATGTGGTAAATGACTGTTTCTAGCTGCAAATTCGGTTTTTGGTGCACTGTTGTAATTGGCTGCACAATGGAGGATCTTTGACTAAAGCAAAGTTGGATGTTAAAACAAATCTTATTTTAAAATACAAATCATTATTTCTAACCTCGTCAATGTCTTGAACTCTATTTTCTATCATTTCACAACGGGTGGGTGGTGAAGAATGTGACTTTTCCATGGAAAACACTTGGGTGTACCCCCAAACTTTTGGAACGGTAGTGTTACTTGCTGTGAAAAAGTCCAAAAAAATACACTTATTAGATCAGATTAATTTTGAGAATGAATTGAAAATCAGCGTAATTACCAAAACTGCATCATTTAAGCACAAGAATTGTCAAGTGAATTGTTTTCATACCTGACAACCCAAACAGCCTAATCCAAATGATGTTGAACTGTAGTCGTAAACCGTCTAATAATCCGTCTTTGACATTCTCTCTGTAATGTTCTTTATACTAGAGGGATACATCTGTGGTGATCCTTTGGCAGACTATCACTTCCCAATTTTAATTTGTACCCCTGGGCTTTTGTACTGTGTCCTCTGTTTGCTTGGTTTGATAATTCAATCCATGTGGCTTGATAAACTTTCACATGGTCTGGGAGGCTCTGTTTTGGCAGGTGCTCTGTCCATCGTTCTGTAGCGTCCGGTTTCCTGCTCTCCTCTGGTTCTTCTTCTGAATGACTTCTCCACATGACACAAACCTCAATCTCTTGGCGGGGCTTATGGCAGCCAGGAAGACACACGGTGGAAGCCCTCACTCCCTGTTTGTCCACGTTGTTTATTTGGAGCTTCCACAGTGAGAGTACACAGTATAAAAGGAAAATAGGCAAGGGAAGTTTATTTTTTATAGCACAGTTCATACACAAGGCAACTCAAAGTGCTTAACAAAACATAATAGAAACAATCACACAAGGCATTAAAATCATAAATAATCACAGTAAGTTAAAAAGAGTAAAGATGAAATCCCTCAGTTATCTTCACAGCTAAACAGACTGTTTATAACCTGGATTTAAACATTGTAAAATGAAAGATTGAAACAGAAGAGGTACCAGGATTAACCCCTGTGGCACTCCACAGGTCAGGGCCATATGATCTGAGAAACAGTTTTGAATGTCCACAAAGTACTGTACTTCCTGTCTTCTAGGTAGGACTTAAACCAACTTAACCCAACCCAATCCTATAATCTCTGTAAGACGATCTCATGGTCGACAGTGCGAAAAGCAGCACTCAGATCTAACAGGATTGAGACTTTGTCTGTGTCAGTGTTTTTAATTGCAAAAAAAAGAGACAATTTCTTGTTAGGTTGAATAACATTTGTAAAAATTCCAGCACACAATCGATCTCTGTTTTCCAATGGTAGATGCCATTAAAGTCGCCACAACCCAAACACTATACAACACTATAATTAATTATAATTATAATTATACATCATTTATACAGTAGAAAACTATCCACTAAAACCAAGGAGCCGTGTCGAAACCATGGACTTGGACGCTCTGAACCAATGCGAAGCCTGGAAACTCATTTAGCCAATGAAACGCTTTGACATATTGACAGAATTGATAGGCAAAGCCAAGTAGTGGCTGCAAAGTACGAGACACTGACACGTTTGTCATGTGACCAGATTGTTTTGATACACGCTCCAACGCAATGTTTCAAAGCAGTCTACTTCGGGGAGAGCGGCACAGGCTCCAGAGCGTCGGTTTTGTTTGCCCGTCTCTAAGAATAGTTATGAATGTTAGAGAAAACTAGATCGGCATAGCATGTACCATTAATCTGTGTAACAGTACTATGATAGACCAACTGTTTCTTTTCTGGACATTTGTGTTTTATTTTTGTCCTTAAAAATAATATAACAAAATAAACAATAATCAAAACGTTGTGATCACCGAGACGATCATATCACCATCTTCAATCATATGTTTTCTTTCAAACACAAGGGAAAAACGTTGGTTTGCTTGTCAAAAAACACTGCCTCAGCTGTTTATGATGTAATGCAAACCTGCGCATGCGTGTCACACGGCAGCCAAAGCAAACCAAGATGGTGGACATTTAAAAGTTTAAATACGAACAAATTAAGACACAAATGTCACTTTTAATGCAATTTGAGGCGAGATGTTAATGGTTCCATGTTGAGATATGTGGGTTTTAGGAGTAAATGTTTTGTGTAAAGTTTGGTTTAAGTAGTCAACTGCTCCTGTCAAACCACACTGCTACTGTGTGATGGCAGTTCCTTTCTTGTGGAGTTGAACTACTGCATACGTCATTTTACTGACGTAGGTCAATGACGTGTCCTGTGGCTAACTCTGCAGTAGTTAGCTTTTAACTGGTCCATCGGGTTGATGAGGGAAATAATAAACAACAATTAAATAAGTCGTAAGCTATCACTAGATGTCAGTGTTAGAAGCTAGTATGAGCTAGCCCAGAGGCTCTGGCCACGGTGTGTTACAGGTATAGACTATAAATATTACAGGGCTTCATCTGCCCATCACAACAAAGAAGGCATTTGAAACATGGCCACGGTGTCACAAGCTGAGCCTCCTCCAGGCCTCCAGGGCTCTCTGTTATCCTAAATTTTCCCCATTCTGTCACGTGGTGGGAAGGAGGAGGACTCAAAATGCAAGAATGCAAAAATAATGAATTAATAAAATAAAGTCCAAAGTGAAAACTAATCTCAAAATTCCAAAGGGGAACAGGAACAGGACAGAACATGATGAGACAAAACAGGACAGACGTTGACAATACAATGGACCAGCAACAAGAGGAGAGGAGTACAGGTACATATAGGCCCTGTCCACACGAAGTCAAGCTCAGGCCTAAACGCAAAAATACTTTATCAATCCAGTGTATCGTCCATACGAGGCCGGCGTTTTGGGGGGGTGTAAACGAACATTTTTGAAAGTAGGTCCCAGAGTGGAAAGATTTCAAAACTCCGTATATGCCGCTCCGTGGTTACTGCCTCTCCGCAATGTATCTGAGACGCTTGCGTCATCGCCCCGCCTCTTGTTAAAGCACGCATGCGCCGCACTCAGAAAATAATGACAACAACAATGTAGCTTGTTGGTTTTGTAATCCAGTGTGACCCGAAGCAACAGTTCAACCTCATCGTCCGTCCATACTAATGTAGTACCAGCTCGCACACTCGCCATGTTGTCTGTTTACAAAATTCTGCGCATGCCCAGTTCCCGTCACGGAAGTTTGGGCTTGATCCCGTCATTGCGTCACAGCGCCACCAACAGGTCTGGCATAGTTTCACAGCGTTTTCAGGCGTATTGACTACATTCATATGGACGCACACATTTACTGAGCTAACTCCGTGTTTACAGAAAAAGTTTCTGAAATTATAAGCGTTTTGTCTTCGTGTGGATATAGCCATAGACACAGACACAGGTGAAACACAACAGGGCGGGGCAGACAATCAAGACTGGGGAACAACACAGGAAGTAAAACTAAAACCAAAGCACAGGGAAATGATATCAAAATAAAACCAAAATACAAAAATAAAAACCACACCATGACACATTTCCTTAAAGTGTGTGTGTGTGTGTGTGTGTGTGTGCGTCCCACCTACGGATGCACTTGTACCCGGCTTGTTGTTGTGGATACATAAACATCCAGTCTTCCTCATCTGTTTGAGTTGTGGCTGCAGGAAACGCTGTTCTCTACAAACATCAGAAATGTCCAGGAGAAAATAGATTTTGAGGTGCTTTTACTGCACCACTTGATCTATAAAAAAGCTTAGCTACAGAAAAGTAACTTTGTTTTCACCTTGGTATTTCCAGACCATATCTCTGCACAGATGTTTCTGTACACTATGCCAGCCACTTGGTTATGGCGTTCCATGTAGGCCTTCCCTGCCAGCATCTTGCACCCTGCAGTTATGTGTTGGATCGTCTCAGGTGCCTCTTTGCACAACCGACACCTTGGGTCTTGTCTGGTGTGGTATATCTGGGCCTCTATCGCTCTGGTGCTCAGGGCCTGCTCCTGTGCAGCCATGATGAGTGCCTCTGTGCTGTCCTGTAGGCCAGCCTTTTCTAGCCATTGGTAGGACTTTCTAGCCATTGGTAGGACTTGAGATCAACCACTTCTTCTATGCTCCGGTGGTACATGACGTGTGGGGGCTTGTCTTCCCATGATGGGCTCTCCTCCAGCACCTCCTCATCTCGCCACTGTCCGAGACATTCGCTGAGAACAAGAAAAGTTTGAGCCTTCTCCATGATGTAGTTATGGAGTTTGGATGTTTCGTCCTGGACAGTGGCTCTCACACTTACTAGGAAAATGCTCCACAGCAAGAGTTTGTCGACTTTAGAACATTTCCTCAATTTATTATCCAAGGACAGGAACTTGTTTTACTGTGTTGCTGTGTTGGGGCGGCACGGTGGCTGAGTGGATAGCACTCTGACGTGTTCATGATGTGTTCATTAACATGTACCGTCCCAACCAATAAATTAAATTAAATAAATACATATAATTTGTGGCATTTGTAATTCTTCTGGACTTTACACACACATTTGTTGTCTCGATTGAAAACAAGATCAATGTGGTCATTAAGATAATGGGTAAAATATACAGGCAGTGTTTTTTGTGTGTCTGTCATCATTGTGGGCTCTGCAAAATGTGATCCTTTATTAAATAAAATATGTTTTTAAATACATATAGTTAGCATGTAGTTATATATATATATATATATACAAAATATTATTAATAAAGCTTGATTTTAGTTTAGTAGGTTTCTTCCACTAGGAGGGTCGCAGGTGGCCTGTCTCTGGCTGAAATGTGGCTCCAGTGTGTGGTATTTTGCCACACACAGGAGGCAAGTATATTGTCTGTTGAGGTGCTGGTGCGCCAAGTCTACTGCGGTTGAGCACACTCACAACCGGTTACAACCTCACAATGGCCCTCATTTACGAAAGTTGCGCAGAAAAGGGTGTATATTTTTGGTGTATATTCCATTTACGCCAGACACAACGCAGGATTTATCAACGTGTGAGATACACACAGATCTGAGCGTACGCAGCCATGGCTGTTGATAAATGCCGCCCTGAAAACCAGCGTATTTAAGTAACGCCTAGAAATATTCAGAAAACGCCCCGTTTTTTTGACAGGTCAGCCTAGAAGCCGGCCTGCAAGTCTAGTTGGAAGCCTGAGAAGGCCTGTTAGTGACACGCACTGAGTTTATATTGAGTTTTATTGCATTATTTTGTCAAAAAAGAACACAAAAAAAATTATAATATATATATATTTTATATACACGTTTTTCCCTAGTGTCTACACCCACTGCAGTGCTCATCTCTTTAAAAATGAATGAATGAATGAATATTAATATATCAGCGGTGACTCATCTGCGTCAAGCGTCAGCGACATCTTCTTGTGAATGCAATGGAGCGATCTCTGTGAGAGATAAAGGATGTGTATGAGTCCGCGATATCACAGAAAAACTCAGTGCCCGTGAGCCCGTTCCCACAAAGAAAACGCTTTATCTCTGCCATTGCTGCGTTAATGGGGCTTTATGCACAAAACTATTGAAGAAATACGTTGTTTTGCCAGAGGTGAATGAGACAAAACCAATAGCCGTGCGTAATTACGCGGGGTCTGCCACAGATTTACGGAGAAATAGATGGTCACACATTAAGTAAGTAAATAAGCCAGGTGTAATTGTATAGCACCTTCACAGAGCAGGATCATAAAGCGCTTAACATTAAAAATAAAAAACATACGGATGAAAAAAATACACACAAGTCAGATTTGAAAACGAAGAAACAGAAGAGGGTCCTCATCATGAACGTATCATGAATTGTGATGTATTCAAAATGTGCGTGTTTCCAGAGTGTTAGAGTTTTTCCGATGCTCAAATTCAGATTTAGGAACATGATGCTCAATGAAACAAATGTTATAATTTTGCCAGAGAGTGAATATGTTTATTGTTGTCCAAATCTTGCATTTCATGCGTGTTTTGGCGTGTTGTAATGAAGGTTGAAATGAGCGTACACATTTACACCACCTATTGACTTGGCGTAAAGTCTGTGCGTATCGTACGCTCACGTCCAGATTGATAAATGCCAAAAAGTGTAAATTTTTTGCGTACGCCTCATTTACACCTTGATTTGGGCGTACGCAAGTTTCATAAATGAGGCCCATTGTGTGTACACACCAAGACTACCTGGTCCATAAAAATGTTAAAAATATGAGCAAAGTTTGCAAGAATATTTACAAGAAGAGAACTGAGATGCTCTCTTCAGTTTTCCCGCTCTTTGGAGAAACAGAAGCGGCAAAACCAGACTACTTGGAAACGTGAAGCAGCCCGCAGATAATGTCAACAGGCAAGAATCATTAGGACTTACAACAAATTTCATCAGATATAAAAGATACGCCACAATCAGGAAAATAAACCTCGCGTTTTGATTGGTCGATGCGCCGCAAGTTTCTGCCATCTTTCCCTGGTCCGGGACAAATCAGAATGTTCAGAACCGAGACGCAACAGAAGGTGACGACTGAGACGGTGGAACAGGCAGAAATGAAAATACTCATGGTGAGGTTGTCTTCACATTGCTTGACATCAGACGCAGTGTATGTCAAAGATATGATGGCGGCACTCAGCAACCAAACCACTACAATGCTTGTGTTTCTGATTATAACCCCGCCCCTCTCCTTCAGACGCAGGTACGTGATTGGGTGAGCCACGGCCAGGTAGCGCTCCGCGCAGGTGAGAGTGTGAATGAACATTTGCCCAATTAAGCCAATACTGTAAAAGTTTGATCCGACCAATTGCACAACGAGATTGCAAAATTCTGTCTTTAGAATTTTGTGATCTCGTTCTGGTGGGCTTTAGAGCTGATTGGCCAAATGAGTGTGGTCCTCTTTTTTCACTTTTGTGGATCTCTCCTGCAACTCCATAAGTGAAGTCTGGTCCTGGGATGGAGAATCCTCTGAGCCTGGGCTTTCCTAAAGGAGCCTGTAACCCGGGAAACAAGGAGACGGGGAAGGGGAGGACACATGACCATGAGAGAAAGTAGATATTTGTGCAGTGGCAGTACCATAGTTATTGCTTCGTCAAATGGGACACACATTTCTTAACACTTCTCACACTTAAAACATTCATATTGACTCATACCTGTTTAACTTTTACAGTTCTATCAATACAGTTCTCTCATTTGGGTTCAGTCAGTCACATCTTTAGAGCTTCTTTTTGAGACAGAGAAGTGAAAGAGGGCCAACCTCACTATGCTCTCAGCCCAAAGTGTCAAATAGTGACTCAGGTCTTCTGTTTTACAAGTATACAATGTTTTCCAAACTAGTTAGAGGATAGCATGCTGTGGTCTGACTTTCTTGCAACATTTAACTTTCTGGACCCTTTCTGTTGGGATCAAAGAGTCATTCATCATTTTCAAATGTTAGGTACACCAGCTTTAAGGGTACATTTCCTAATGTATTGCTTTGTCAAATGAGACATGCATCGTAACCATAAAAATGTTTCTTCATAATCATTAAACTATAAATAAATAATATAGTTAATAGCTTTGGCCCTTGTTTACTTTGTGGTTACTATGGAAAATACCTCAAGATTCAAGGTTAATTTATTATGTCCCATTGGAAATTTGTCTTGGACTCACAGGCTGCTACATTGAAAATACAAATAAGACAAACATAAAACACAACACAATAACACAAACATAAACCATCATGAGTGACATGAGAAAGAATCACAGAATGATCCAATACAAGACAATATGTGAACAACATTTTATCTGATGTCTCACCTCAATGATGCGAGGGTTGATCATCATGGACTTTCGGAATACGCCCACTCTCGGAGGCGTAGCCATGGCAACGGCCCGTTGGAACCTGTTCACAGAGAAGACAGAGCAGGGGTTCCAAAACCTTTCAGTCCAGGTCCCCCAAAGGACACAATCAACTCACCACAAATTTGATAGCATTAATGATTTGAAATGTAAAAAGTCAATTTGAATCATGAGGATTTAAATAATGGGCTGTGTTATGGTCTTGTATCTTAATGAATGATTCAACACACTGTCATATAGAATCATATCTTGAAATGCTCTTTCGAGCCCTAGCTAAGTCTCCCATGATTTAGCTAGGAACCTCTGCTATAAAGTCCCGTTCCACACATGCCGCCTTTCCTGGGAATTTCACCTGGAAGTTTCACAAATAAATGACCAATAACTGGTAGAGGTCATTGCCATGTTCCGGCTCCATGTTGTGATTCTACTAAAGAACTATTCAAACATAAAGAAGTTAGCTAAAATTGATAGAATAATATTTGTCCCTTTAACATCTATAAAATATTGTTTTTCCTATAGAGGTATTACAAATAGTATTTCTTAATAATGTGGTTGTGTCCATATTGTGTATTGAAATAAAGTGCAGAGGGATTAGGTGAGTTATCAATTCATATTTTTTGCAGAAATCCTGACACAGGATACATATTAAGAAACAAATCCATGGATTCGTTTGGATCCAAATCCTATCAAACACTTTGATCAATGTCTAACAAGCCTGTTTTTATTGTGAGTAATATTGAGTGGATTTCTCCACTAAACACACTGTTTGAGAAACATTAACTATGTGTGGATGCTTTAGCAAGTATTACTATTACTATTCATTACTAATACTTGTTTGGAAGTGTATAATAGGCCCTCGTTATTGACAGACTGAATATAACATAAGTATTTAGCTTTAGTTAGTTAGTTAGCTAGTTAGCTAGTAAGCTAAATTGCTAATGTTAATGTGTAACGTTAGCTAATCAGCATTACTGACATCGTGTTTTTATTCTATTCGGCATAAAAGCATTAGTTCGCTAGTAAAAGATATATTTTAAATCATATGTTGAATGTTTTTGTGTTTTACTTTATCATGAGACTAAGTTGTCACTTACCTTTCCTTCGACGCTCAAGAACATGTCTTGTTACTATGGAAACCAGAAACAGTCCATGGCCCTGCGGCACTGTCGTTATGTTTTATCTTTGTACTTGTATTCATTTAAATCATACGGAGCCCTGCAAGGGCCAGGGGTAAAAAATAAAATAAACTGTGCGCACAGATTATTAAACTGTGCGCACAGATTATTAAACTGTGCGCACAGATTGTTAAACTGTGCGCACAGTTTATTTATTTTTTTACCCCTGGCCCTTGCAGGGCTCCGTAAAATCACCTACTTTTTCAAATGTATTTTCAACTAAAGAGATAAACGGAACGTTACCTATTACGTAATCTTCGGAAATTATAAAATGGCACAGAGCAGTACAGGCTTATGTTTAGATTAGCATTATTTGCAAATAATAATCATAATAATATTGTTATCACATTGCTATTGTAATGAAATACATATTTTGTATTCGTTATTTTTGGCAAAAAGCATTTTGTTTAATTTAGTTTAGTAATGCTCCTGTGGACTCACCACCTGCAGGAGGATCAGTGAGGGGCTGGTGCTCTGTGTACTGGGTGCAGCTCTGACTGCCACCCCCCACGACCCAGAAATGGATTAAGGGGAAGAAGATGGATGGATGGATAGTTTAATAATTTAGTTTATGCTGTTTTCTCTTGGTGAGTACTGCATAAAAAAAAAAAATACCATAACATGTTGACATTGAAAGCAAATAACAAAAACGAATTAAAAGTCTATGTTTGATCAGTAAAATTAAGTGAATGACATTACAGTTCTCTTCTGAACGATTCATACATTTATTCATAAAGATCAAGTAAGCATTACATGATTGGCGCTGGATTACCACCAGAGGGCAGGAGTGAGGCTAAATTAAGAAGCAGGAGAAGGAGGTCAATCCTCAAGAATCTCCCTATTCCCCCCTTCTGACGAACCAGCCCTAAGCTTTTTATTTATTGTAGTACAGAGACATATGATGCAAAATGGTCTGTTATGAGGGTATAAACCATGTTACAACAGGTTTTTGTGGGTGGGTCTTCTGTTCTTGTCAAGAACAGACTAGAAGTTGTTTATACACACATTAGTATTCTCTCCAAATTAGCTCTTGGGAATTTCTTCAGTCAAATATCTTTCTTTTCAACTGTGGGCTCTCAATGTTATAGGCCTATATGTTTATGAAAATAGCAATTATCTGAGACAAAATCTTTCTCCTTTATACATGTGTGTCCATATATTACCTACTTTCCCTAAAGTTTGAGGAAAGTTATTGAACGAGGACGTAGAGCAGCCTTCCAGAACTGATGACATCACCAGAGGGAGAATCAGGGTTTGTCTTAAAGTTTGGCATAGTTGATGAAAAAAAAGGTCTTCACTCCATTGAATCCAAGTTTATTTTTGTAAGTTACAATGGGGTCAAATGCACTTTAAGTTAAAGGCACACCGTGTAACTCTTGGCCACTAGGGGCGCTAGACCTGCAACTTTCACGTTTAGCGCCCCTAGTGGCCACAAGCAACTCAGCACTGTCGCAAAAGTCAACAAACAGTCAGCCGGTGTCTTTTGAGTGTGTATTCAGACAGCATGCACTGGTGTGTGTGTTCAAACTGTAGAGACATGCCTACAGATATTGAGAGACTCTGCTGTGGTCAGCCTCCAGACCGCTGCATTAGTAATCTACCACACATGGACTTCTATATCCTGGATGAGGGAGTTCTGCGTCTAGCTCGTGCTGCGTGGAATGACATCTTTGCAGTCGATGACATCCAGGAACCAGGTGAAGAGCAGCGCTCATACAGACATGCAGCTTACAGCACGATCCCTTTCGCGTTTCCTCTTTTTAGCCTCCTCCGAAGGTTTAAAATTTTTCCTTGCCTCAGCCATGACCAGGAGTCGAGCAGGTGAAAAATGAGTAGCAAAAGCCTTAGCTCCATGAGTATATCAGCGCCTGTAGCCGTAAAGCAAATCTTTCTTCCAAGTCACGTGACCTGGTGGCAGACGGTCCGTCTGCTCGAAAGTTACATGGGCGGTATTTCAAGAGGGCAGCCCCGCTCGGAGCATTGCAAGTGTCAAGCGCTGTATATTGGCCCAAGTATTCATATAAAATAACTCATATGTGTCAACTCTTTAGGTCACAAAGTCCGCGGTGTGCCTTTAATCTTTTGCTTCAAACAATCAATTATGGAAGCTTTGAATGTTCCTGAGGGGAAATTCTGAAACATGGAATCCCAAAACTAACATTCTCAAAATCATGTTTAAGGCACAAAAGTAACAAATAAGGTATTATCGTCTTTTAAAAAGCACACTCAACTGCATCTAGTATAGTCTGTCCTGGAATCTGGTTCAGTCTCGGTTTTTCTTCTCGTCTGATTGATAACGACGGGGGTGTAGCACACAACAGTTTTCACAGAGGAATAAACTGGATCTTCTTCAAAACAAGAAATTAAGAATTGTTATTTATGTAATATGTATTTCATTCCAAATCAATAAGTACATTCACCCAAAATGAACACATAAATAAACAAAAATGTGTACCGTTTTCTGTGAGTCTGCCACAGCCTTTACCTGAAATACAAAAACACTTTACTGTAGCAGTGTCCATGATTATAGTATATAAAGTCCATGCTCTAGGCAACTCTACAGTCTACTGCACCACACAACAGCTATAGATTTATTTGATTATTATCATTGTTGTTGTTATTAATAGATTACTATTATTATTATTATCATTCGGTTCATCGAGACATGAACATAGACTTTGTGCCACTTTCCGTCTTCGTGTTGCAAACGCTCATACACAGCAAATGTACTTACTAGAAACAAGGCCATGAGGATACTATGTTGTTTTTGCAAATCAAACTAAATGACTATCTAAAAACCACACAATTTAAAATGGTTCCATATGTGAGGTGTGAAGATTAAGAGGAAACCAGTGGTCAGAGATCGGAAATCAAACAGGACTAAAAGCCTGTGTTGAAATGGCTTCACAGGCACACAACTGTGATGGCAAAACCACATCTGTTCCACTCGAGTGGCCTTCAACCACACGACCAGTGCACAGACCTTTGTATTGATATCAGAAAATCATTATGTGGCCCATTTGTAAAAAACAGGGGTGGAAAAAGTACAATACATCGAGGAAACCCATTGAGTTCCATAAAGTGACCAATATTAAAACAAAAAAGTAAATATATTTTGTTCGCAGGATAATTCCAATGGCCTCTTAACTAAGGATCTGGCTTCACAGCAGCATGTACTTGGACTTTTATTCTCTTTATGCATTATTAACATTCTCAGTCTAAAATAAAAAGGCATACAATCCTATCAATTGTACCTTTTTTGAGTTTTTGTCCAGAATTTGTAGATTAATAACTACATATTAAATGCAGAGATGCCATTGGTGCAGTGGACATATGGGCTACCAGAACTGGTTTTATTAATTCATATTAAGATTTTTAATACAAATTCTTAGTTACTTTGCTTAAGAATAGAAATACGGACATACATAATTCAGAAGAACACAGCTTTATGTGCTTTAAAATCTTGTATTCATTGTTTTAAAATCACACACTTTCACGGCTCCGCAGTGTTTTCAGCATTGTGATTCTTGGTGGTAGAATTAAGTCTGTTTCTTTGCATAAACAGGGATACAGAGTGGTATTTTATTATTTTCATTCAATGTGTTCATTATTTTGGAATCTCATGTTTAAAAAATGATTAGATGATGTATGTTTGTAAAGCAATGACCATTGTCCATCAGTGGCATTGAAGGATGGCTCAAATAGAGGAAGTAATGATATAAGTCACTGGTTCTCAAACTTTTTACACCAAGTACAACCTCAGAAAATACTTGCCTCTCCAAGTACCACCACAAAAGACCAACACTACACAGTAGCGTAGTAAGCCTAAGTATATTCATCAAAAACAAGGCAGAGGTTTCATTCCTAAAGAAGTATATTTAATGTTGTCAGCCATTGTAACATTTTACACAGTTTCAACAGTAAGACTTAAAAATAGGAAAAAAACAAAAAACTGTACTTAAATAATGATTCAATTAAAATTTTCAATTCATTACGAACTGCAAAGCCTTGACTCACTGTGAATGATATTCTGGAGTGGGATCTTAGTCCACAGAAAGTTTGGACACTGCACTTTTGTTTCTAAGGCTTGGTCTGCTTCCCTCTTACATCTGTCGTTTACTCACACAGAGAGGTGTTGGTTTATATGGTTTGGATCAAATTATCTTTTGTTGCTCTGTTACTTTTGCACAGAACTGGGAAAAAAAGCTTTTGTATTTGCTGCTCCTTCTACAAGGAACGTGATGCAAAAAGACTGTAAATTATCTGAACTTATTTGATTGAATGCTTTTAGATCCAGATTGAGAGCACTGGAGACATTTGACTGTTTTATAATCTGTAATTGTATGCAATTTTTCTGTCCAGGACTCCCTTGAAAAAGAGGTTCTTAATCTCAATGGGACTTTCCTGGTTAAATAAAAAAAATATATATATATATTTCTTTTAATTTATTTCAGTGATTCTTTGGCGTACCACTAGAGGGAGCCCCTATTGGTACGCATACCACAGTTTGAGAACCACTGATATAAGATAATCTGACTAAAGTAAACTCAGTGTAGCACTTTGAGATTTCTTTCAATGCTGATATTTTAAAATGATTTATGTTTTATTGTAAACTGTCCCCAATCGAAACAGAATTGTTATTTTTTTGCAGCTTTGAAATGAGAAACGTCAAAGATAACAGCTCCATTACAGGGACATGCTTATGTGTGGGTTTTGTTTATGAAAGAAATGATTAAACAAATTATCAAACAGACAACGCAAGAAATTGAAAATGTGACTCGCCTTCATTGGGTTTGTGTCTGCAGAGTTTGACCCACTGCAGCAGTAGTAGCAGCAGCAGGAGAAGCAGCAGCAGGAGTAGGCCCGGGATGGAGCAGAGCAGAGGGACGAGAAGCCCAGAGGAGGAGGGTTGTGACGGGGGAGAGAGGCTGGAGGAGAAGTGGGCAGTGTGGACGGAGCAGGAGGAGGGCTGGTGCTAGGCTCTATAACTGAAAAATAATATAGACTGCTTCAAACTCCAGGTTTATAAGTCAGGACACACTTTCAGACATGTTTGAACTGTTCATCTTATTAACAGTTAACAGGTTTGGGGTGGGTGTATTGGGTGGTCGGATAGCACTTCCAGGCTAAAAGTAATTGGATTGCCACTTTTTATTGTACATAATATATCCTGCATTTAACATGTTTGCACATTTCTACCATTTGCACAATCTTGAGGGTTTCTATCCATGTAAATATCTCCTGTGTGAGATCAATAAAGTCGATCTTATCTTATCTTATTTTAAACAAAATGAGTTTTATTCAGTTGCTACATTCCATTGACACTCTGTTTTTTACAATCTTCCCTGCTGAAGAAAAGCAGCCCCTGCATGAAGCTCTCCCATCATATCCATTATTGGGGAAGGTGCACTGAGGGTGAGGAGCAGAGTTATTTATTTTTGTCCCACACAAAACATTTTGCATTTGGGCCAAGAACGATTATTCAAAAATAATTTTTCATTCTATAAATTAAATAAAAAATTGACCTGAAGGTAATCAAAACATCATTGGCCTATTTAACTATTTCTAACATGTTGGGTTCAGTTTGAGAATGCATTAAATTGTGTGGTTTTCTTTTGAAAAAAATCTTAAAAATACTATGGAAGCCATATAAACATTAATTAATTGAAAACCATTTTATGTACCACTAATATGGTCCAGGTCGCGAGGCTGGTCTTTGACACAAGTGGAATAGTAACCCTAAAGTGAGTGTGAAGAGAATTACCTCTTTGTTCATGAACTGTGATGTTCACAGCTGCAGAGCGGTGTCCGTCTCTCTCACACCAGTACAGACCATTGTCATCAGAATAAAGTTCCTCAATCTCACACACAGAACCATTAATCCTGCCCCAGTCCGGTCCACAGCGCTGCCTGCTGTCTGTGCTGGTGTTTCTGACCACAGTCCAGTCTCCAGTGCTCCCACAGTTCAGAGACACTGGCTTATGTTTGAAGAAATGGTCTGGAGTCACTGACAAATAATCAAGAAAGTGAATAATTAATCACAAAACATTTCTTTATTAGTAGGGTTAATAAGAAAACTAAATTTTATGATATTGTTGAATATTGTTTCAAGTTCTTAAATGTTTTTAATTAAATGTTTTTAATAGATTGACAAATATATTTTAAAGCATTGTATGACATACAGAAAGTGATGAAGGATACAGATCCAATGCACTGTCCCAGAATAAACTCACCCGTGAGCCTTGGTGCTGGTGGTTTCATGGTGGTCCTCTGTGTGACGCCGATCTTCACCGGCTTGTTTAAGTGACAGGCAAAGACCTCCTCTTCCTGTGTGTTTAGTTTTCAGTGACAATCTTCAGATTGTCATTTGGTCATTCAGTGTAAAAGCTTGTGGACACAGTTCTATTTATTTTAACTTTTTAGTTTGAAGGCCACTGTCAATATTATATGATCAAAGAGATAATTAGAGATCAAATAATGATTGATGAAAAGAGCAGCAGAAGGCCATGGACAGTAAGGGTGCAAATTAGAGATGTCCGATAATATCGGCCACCGATATAATCGGCCTGATATTAGCATACAAATTTAATATCTTTTAATATCGTTTTTGCCTTAATATATACAGTCTATGCTTAAAACGGATAAAATAATGCTTGCGTTACACCCAAATAGTGCCTATGCACTTCCGAAGCGTTTACCGGCGCACAGATGAAGACCTCATCAAGCTGCGTCTTGAAGCATACAAACAAGCGCGAATGGCTGCAGTAATAAACTTGCTTTTTGCACAGACAATGTTAACATTTGGAAAGCCTTGTTGCATTCAAGAATGCATTCAGTGAGGCATCACAATAACATGTTGTTTTGTAACAATTCGCCTCTCTCTTCCAAGACGACAGAGCTACAACTCTTTAAATAGGACGCGAGAGGAGATGGTCACATCAGAGGGATGAAATAAGTACAGGTGTAAAACCTGTACCTATTTTCTGTACCGAAAACTGGCTATTTATCAACTGATATTCTGAACTGATCCAATTCTCAATGTGAGTGTGTGCCAACACCCCCACGCTCGAGCGCAATGTCATCTAAAGCCACAAAATCGGGGGACGCTGACCGCGTTAAGTATGTTGATACACTGGACGTAATCTGTAAGGCAAGATAGTGGGAGAAATTGAGAGTGATCGAAGATTTGGATCCGTATGAAATGCGGAAAGACCGGTGGACTCACATTGTATACACTGGTGGTGTATGTAATGTAATATTTCTTTTAATCATTGATTAATTAATTTTTGAAGGAAGCAGTCGATATCACAGGCTGTAAATCACTGGAGCCATAAGCTCCTGTCTACCACCCTTTCCTCCTCTTCCTCCTCTCATTCATTTACAGGGGATCGCTTGAGGCCCATATATACATGGTATCACAGTCATATCGCAGCTCTGAATATAAACCACACATGCACAGATTTAACTAGCTCTTACCTGTTATGAAATAGTCAGAACAGACGTTTTTCGGGGTTAAGGTTGAATCCCTCTCGGTTGATCCTCGGCAACTAAAGGGTTGCTCTGTGTCGCTCCCCTGGCTCGTAATGACCTTCGGAATGTCCCCACAACCTGCACGGTTAGTGCTCCCCCAAACGATGCAGGTAGTCGGTGGCTTGACTTACAAGATGGCGGACTGTGGAATTGTGGGTAGTGCGTGACGTCATCGGAAAACCATCTATTTCGGCATATTGGATATCAGCAAAAAAGCCAATATTGGACATCCCTAGTGCAAATAATACAAAGTAATCTGTTGGATGGAACTAGTGTGTGACATCAACTTTATGCAGCCTGTCTACTACTAAAAGTAGAGGAAATTTCATAGTTCATGATAAGGACCCTCATCTGTTTCTTTTTTAAATCTGACTTGTATGTGTATTATTTTCATCTGTACGTTTTTTAAATGTGAAGCACTTTGTGATCCTGGTCTGTGAAAGTTGCTATACAAATAAACTTAACAGGGATGTGGGACCCTTCTATTGCTCCGTAAATCTGTGGCAGGCCCCGCGCTGCGTAATTACGCACGGCTATTTGTTTTGCCTCATTCATATCTGGCAAAGCAATGTCTTTTTTGATTAGTTTTGTGAAAGCTTCACACACCACATAAATGCACCGATGGACTGTGGTCTCGGTCAATTCAAATGTCTCACTGCCCTGTCCACATGTAGCAGTTTATAGATAGGATTGCAACATGCTTACTGTATTTGTGAGAACTGTGGGCAGTGCACAGTGGGTGCCACGAGAGCTCCCACGGCATAACTATGTGGTGTGGGTCATTCAGAAGTTTTGGATCCAGAGTTTCTCTGTGAAATCATGGACCACTAATTCCCAAAAGCTTCTCATCCTCTCTCAAGTGTACAGAGATTGCTCCATTGCATTTACGAGAAGATGCCGCAGACGCTTCATCCAGTTGATGATGAGAGCCACTGCCGAGGCCGAGATATTAACGTTCATTCATTCATTCTACTGAACAACTGCTGGAGGAACATAAGAAATTCACTGCATGTAATGTGTATGTGACACTAATCTAAACTCATGGCTTCTATCCACCCACACCTTAATAATAATAATGATTATAATAATAATAATAATAATACTTCGAACTTGTAAAGCGCTTTTTTGGACACTCAAAGATGCTTCACATGGGGTATAAAAAAAAAAGTGTGTGGGGGGGGGGTTACGGAGAAGCTTGATTGAACAGGTGCGTTTTGAGACTGATTTAAAGTTTGGGAGTGAGTCAGAGTTTATAATGGGCAGTGGGAGTGAGTTCCAGAGGGTTGGGGCAGAAATGGCAAAGGCTCTGTCCCCCAAGATTTAGCGGTTAGTGCAGTAGATGGGAGTGGGGTGGTTGGAGTCGGCTGAGCGAAGGTGGCGGCTGGGTTGGTGTTTTTGTAGGAGCTCGGTGAGGGAGGGCGGGGCCAGGTTATGGAGGGGCTTGTAGGTGAGGAGAAGGAGCGTGTACTGGATGCAATATTGAACGGGACGCCTTAAGGATCCTTCAGGAGATGTGCCCGAGGGAGGATAGCACATCATATGGACACATCATTATTATTGTTGTTTTGGTAATATTGTAAAAAAAAAAAAAAAAGGATACAAAATTAATGTTGTCTCTGTTTATGTCATGTTCAGAGTTTCAGTCTACAGAAAAGTGAGTTAAAAACCTGTATGACTGGGTGCACATTTGTGATTTGGTGACTGTTTGTATAATAACAGGTTTTAATCTACAAAAGAGGAAATAAACACCATGACAATGACATGTTGAGAAATGGGTGGAGTCAAATTCCAGAGCCAAGCCTTCTCAACCACTTCCAGACAGAAGATGCAAAACAAGATCTGCGTAACACATCATAACAACATACATTGGCTTCCCATCTTGCTATCTTGTCAAATCCATGATCACAATATTTTATTTCGTGAGAAGTAACTGAAGATAATTTGTTTTGGCCTACCAGAGGCAATATTCCCAAATCATAAAAAGCCCAAATGACAGGTCAGAATTGTCATTTCACTGAACCTATAAAGATAATTCAATATATTTTCATATAGCCCTAAATCACAAAGGCAGTCACCCCGGAGGACTTTACATAGTTGAAAATCCTCAACGACAGATCAGAGAATCAAACAGTTTGAGGATCAGCGTGGAACAGTTTTACTGCATCACTTTTAGGAAGGATATTCATAATTTTAGCGATTTTGTGCAGATAAAAAATATACAGTTTTAGTTGCTTGGTTTATATGTGCTCTGAAGGAGAGTTCTTGGTCCATATTATGAGACTCACAATTTGCCTTTTGTATTTGCATATCGTTTGTTTATGTATATTGCCTCCGGAATCCACTTGTTTGTGTGGACCGAGCACCATGTTGAGTGGTTTTCAGCGGCAAAAGTGACGTAAGTGCCTTTCCCTCATAAAATGTATGGATAATGTAGTCTCTGCTCGCAGTGAGACGGAGTAGGAAGCGTGGATTGTGCAGGGCGCTCTGAAAAGCAGTGGGGCAGCTAAAGAATTTAAAAAAGATATGCAAATGAGCAAATGGACCACCAGGGTTTGTCCATTCGTCTGTCTGTGAGCAACATACTGTATAACGCATTTTCAGAAAACCTCTGAAATGAGACAAGGAACATGTTAATATTATGTCAGGAATGAACCAGACAGAGACGGATCGTGGTGCGCCAAACTCTGGAAGTTTATTATGTTTCTCTCAAGTTCCAGTGGTTTCTGATGTTTCTTTCTCTCAGATCAAAATGGAGTCAGTACAGTTATATAGTCATTGTTACGTCACACATCGAAAGACATACGTGTGACACAGAGACAGAGCACATCATAGTCATAACATGAATGCACCATCAGAGTCCTTGTAGAGTCTTGTGCTTGTCCTGCACGTAGGCCAAGTAGCTATCTAATCCTTACAATTAACCCAAAACAAACATGTAACAGGTTTATCCTCCAGCGACTTTCTGGACCAAGACGAGCAACAACATCTGGGGATGGGTCCTTTAGTGCAGTGCCACAGGTTTCCCCAGTGGTAATGGAAGGATGGGTCAAATGTAGAGGACACATTTCCTTTTGACACAGTAAACCCTACAGTAGGTGATCTGGATCTCTGTTCGGATCCAGGATTTTTTGGTGGTCTGCTTTCAACAGGGTTTTTCTACTTCGTAAATAATGTTTGACTTTTTTGGAACCTGAAAGATGCTTCATGTCATCATTCATTACTGTGTTTCTGCATTTTGAAAGAAATGTCCTTACCATAAATTAGTTTGGACAATTTCCCAAGTTAAATTTATTATTATTTTTGTTATTTATAATCATAGGACTGTGTTTGCAGCCAGTAATCTTTAAATATATGGAAGAAAAAAATCTGAATGAATTCTACCCCTCCCTGTGGTGGGAACTGAGGGATGGGGAAGGTTGACAGCTTTAAATATTCTTGATACTTATTTCACCATGTAATTCCTACTGAATATTTCAGTTCATATTCGAAAACAGGAAAAATAAATAATGTGTAAAATGTCCTTTTTAAAGAAGAAGAATTTAGCTAATACTGGGTAAGTGTGAAGAAAAGAAAGACAATGCAACAAATATATTCCATCAATAGCAATATATGCATGTGTAATCACAGTAAAATAATATCCTTCATTCAATCACTGAAGTTATTTTCAATTGTGTGCACAATAGTGCAAATACATTTTCTGACAATATGAGCATAAATATCAACAATGCCAGATACGTGTAAAAGATAAATAAAGGTGTTGTGGAAGTAGTTGGATCATTTAGCTTCTGTCTTTCTTCCCTTCGTCCAGGAGGCTGCATCTGTAGTACAAAAAAGCAAATACTGTCAACAAAAATAAAAGCAATTGTAAACGCTCCAAACAGAGGCATCATGAACAAGTGAATATTCTCTCATGGCTGTGCACATATTGACGTTAGGAGACCACCAGGGGGCAGGAGTGAGGCTATATGAAGACACAAGGAGTGTTCATATTCTGCTTATGAGGCCTCTTTTAGCTTTTTGATATGTTGTAACAATCAGTAAATTCACGACACATTTTAAAACATTTATGGTTAAGATGAAAAATTAACTGAGTGCTCTCATTGTACTGCAGCAGGTTGGATATTATTATTATACTATTATTACCAAGGATATTATTTTACTGTTCTCCTACCTGTTTCACTATTGTTTTACATTGCAAATTTTCTGATTTTCTTTTTTCTGCTCAAATAACACCAATTCTTTTGATTACATCAAAAGTGGAAGATTTAAGTCACTGATTAAGTCACATGCCTCTGGTGTAGAATTGTATTACAAAATATGGCCAATTTGAAATGAAAAATCTGAATTAATTTCTTAAATATGTTCATTTCAGAAGCTGGGAGTGCTCACCTGGATAACAAGGTGTAGACTGAACGCATGTTTTAGTGAAAGAAGAGAGAAGTCCGAGGCCTCACTATGACCTCGTGCCTCAGACCTTCTCTTCTTATGACTGCACTGAAGAAAATATTACCAATATCATTTTTAAGGGACCAAAGTTACAATAATGCCTTTTATTTTTACGCACACACAAGTGTATCCCAATGACCATGTTTATTCAAGTTTTCACTATTCTTCTTTTTAGTTTTGGCTCAGTCCTAGTTTTACCTCCAGTCTCATTGATGATGATGGGGGAATGGCACACATCTTGAGTTTTCACCGAGGAATAAACTGGATTCTCCTCTACAAAACAAGTATAACACTTTTTTAAATCGTAAAATAAGATTTTTTTTTATCAACAGCATTTTTTTAATATGAGTGGCACTCGAAATTATTATAAACTCAGCTACCATGAACAAACCCAAAAAATAAGCACTTTATACTGTAAATTGATGAAAAAAAACCTTTATACCTTTTTCTGTGCGTCTGACACGACCTTTTCCTGAAATACAAAAGCAATCATGGCTCAGTCCTGGTCGGTTTTGAGACTGATTTAAAGTTTGGGAGTGAGTCAGATTCTGCTTCGGTCTCTGCTTCGGTCTCTGCTTCGGTCTCTGCTTCGGTCTCTGCTTCGGTCTCTGCTTCGGTCTCTGCTTCGGTCTCTGCTTCAGTCCCTGCTTCAGTCTCTGCTTCAGTCTCTGCTTCAGACCCTGCTTCAGTCTCTGCTTCAGTCCCTGCTTCAGTCTCTGCTTCAGTCCCTGCTTCGGTCTCTGATTCAATATCTGATTCTGTCTCTGCTTTCAGTCTCTGCTTCAGTCCCTGCTTCAGTTCTGGTTTTACCTCGAGTCTTGATGTTGACTGAAGAGTACTGGATTTCTTCAGTTTTCACAGATGAATAAACTGGACTCTGCACATTCTCTGAAATACGCAGAATTTGAAACTAATCAAACAGTGCATTGTTTCAACAATCAGCACATTTACTGTAGTATAAAGTATAACACTTTTTTCAATCGTAAAATAAGATATATTTTTTTTATCAACAGCATTTTTTTAATATGAGTGGCACTCAAAATTATTATCAACTCAGCTGCCATGAACAAACCCAAAAAATAAGCACTTTATACTGTAAATTGATGAAAAAAACCTTTATACCTTTTTCTGTGCGTCTGACACGACCTTTTCCTGAAACACAAAAGCAATCATCGCTCAGTCCTGGTCTCTGTGTCAGTGTCTGCTTCAGTGTCTGCTTCAGTGTCTGCTTCGGTGTCTGCTTCAGTGTCTGCTTCGGTGTCTGCTTCAGTCTCTGTTTCAGTCTCTGCTTCAGTCTCTGTTTCAGTCTCTGCTTCAGTCTCTGCATCAGTCTCTGCTTCAGTCTCTGCTTCAGTCTCTGGGAAGCTCGCCATTACAACTGCCTTGGTTCTTTAGGTTCTGCACGTTAACTGTGAAGAGTTAATACAGAAAAGACCAGAACAACCCACAACACACACTCGAAACATTCCTTCACCTAAACTCTAGTGATGACCACTGCTGTCTATGCTGATTCTTCTTCAAACCTCAGATCTGTAATGTATGCACTAAAACATTCACTATAGTTTAAAACTATTCTAATCTATTTACAAATATAGATCTTCGCGATTATCGTGTGCTTTTAATCGAGTCCACTATTCAATAAAACGCATATGTTTTTTATCTTAATAAATCTAATCTATAACTGTGCGTTTCGCTTTCTCATTATCGGTGCTCTATGGCCATTTCTGTAGGGCTTATGCTCAGTTTTCCAAATACAACTTTTGTTTGAAAATCCTAGGAGGCTGTCACTTCCTTCGCTCACAAAGACCGTTTGGGATAAATGTACCATGCGTTAAACAAATGGTATTATCCTGTACAGGTAGCTATACTTTTTAGCAGGTTTCTCTGTGGTTAGTACCCTAACAAACGGTGTTTTGGATTTCTGCTAGAATCTGTTGCTAGACAAAATCGACCAGCTCTAACAATTCGCAAAAACTACCTAAAGATCAAACTTTTGTTCTATATAACCCAAAATTCACCAAAATGCTTATAAAATGTTTTTTGAAACTATCTGTTGGGTTCTAATCTATCTCACTAAAATCTACAAGCTGACATTAACTCAAGGCTAAACACTCCTGAACTTATCTACTTTTGAAAGTAACCTACTTTTGGACATAAATCAATCGGAATGGAAATAGGTCTTATTTACGTTTGAATATTAATACGCCCTGTCTAAAGAAATAAGTCATCTATATTTTGAAAGCATCTAATCATATATTGTTACACTCATTGTGACTCCAAATTCTCAGGTTGTAGTATTAGAGCACTAAGTCATTATTCGCCATTTTGAGTTCTGATTGAAACAATTGCATTGGCAATACGAATGAATTATGTCATTGGCTGGTTCTTGTTTCTGCCAAATCACTATTCTCAGTATGATTTCCGCACAATTCCAAAAACAACACATCCGTTTCTCACAATACATTAAAGACATACGATCTCAAATTCAAGTATGCCATAGAAAGGGAAATTTTACTATTATATTAACAACGGTTCTCAAGCGCATTCATAAGCTATGCATAAATTAATTTATTTCACATATAAAACAAAACACAATCTGGCTACTGTCTGCTGCCTTAATAACACATGTTTTTTAAAAGAGTTTGTCCCCAAACTTAATATAGTGGTAAATAACATCAGACTATTGTAATACACAATAACATATTAACCTGTTCTCACAATGGAGTCAGCTCACACAGGTCTGCGGTCAAGAGCAACATGTTAATAATTGTAGAGCTATTTAGATTTACAATTGTGTTAACAAGAGCCTTGTCGTCTGGTGTCTGCATTTTAATACTACTCCTCTATAAACACAACTGCAACTAGTCTCCAAAGGATGTGAGAAAACAGAACATCTAAAATCTGACTCCATTTGATTCTTTTTTACTTTATTATTAGAACAATGTAATGACCATTATTGATTAACTTATTTCTCCAATAAACTATTATTGATTAATTTCCAACTACGTCAAACAATTTATTAACTATTGTTTATTCTGATCCCTCATCTTAGCGACTTATCACCTATAGCTCCTCGAACTCCCAATGACATTATATCTCCAACTAATTTCATATCTATTCTACTTATTATCTTATTATTAAATGATCTCTTATCTTACAGAGTAGATCCTGTTTATGTTATAGTCGAGCGCTATAATTCTCCTCCCTTTTGAAGTTTGCACAACACTAAATTTAGAATACCCTAATGGGCACAAATATAGAATTTTATTTCATTTTGACAAACTCCGTAAATTACTTAAAGCCACACCGCTGACTATGTCGACACTAAAAGAGTATGACACATACGAGTTATTTTTATATGAATACTTGGGCCAAATAATACATGCCTTGAACACTTGCAGGCTCCGAGCGGGAGCTGCCTCTTGAAATACCGCCTATAACGTAACTTATCGAGCACGGGACGGACCTACAGCCACCCGACACAGTTCACGTGACTTGGAAGAAACACTTGCTTTTACCAGGCTACAGGCTCTTGATATACTCATAAGGAGCTAAGGCTTTTGGCTACTCATTTTTCACCTGCTCGGCTCGATACTCCATGGTCATAGGCAGAGGACAACGCAGTGAAAATTTTAAACTTCGGAGAGGCTAAAAGAGGAAAACGCCAAGGATCCGTTGCTGTAAGCAGCATGTCTGTATGAGCGCTCTGTTCACCTGGATCCTGGATGTCCTCAACTAGCAAAGAATGATCATTCCACGCCAGACACGAGCTAGACAGCAGAACATCCCTCATCAGGATATTAAAGTCCATAGTGTGTTAGGAATTACTAAAGCAGCGTCTGGAGGCTGACCACTAGCAAAGTCTCTCATATCTGGAAGGTCTTGTCTCTACCGTTTGAACACACACACCAGTGCATGCTGTCTAAATACACACCAACAAAAAGACACCCGGCTGACTGTTTGTTGACTTTTTTTCGACAAAGTGCTTGAGTTCTCGCATTGTTGGCCACTAGGTGGCGCTAATCTGGTGAAAGTTGACAGCCTAGCGGCCCCTAGTGCCACCAGCAAACTCAGCACTGTCGCAAATTCAACAAACCATCACCGGTGTCTTTTGAGTGGTAGTATCAGACACGCATGCCCTGGTGTGTGGTTCAAACTTAGAGACATGCCTACAGATCTAAGAGACTCTGCTGATGGTCAGCCTCCAGACCGCAGCATTGTATCTACCACACCATGGTACTTCTATATCCTGGATGAGGGAGTTCTCTCTAGCTCGTGCTGCGTGGAATGACATCTTTGCAGATTGATGACATCCAGGAACCAGGTGAACAGCAGCGCTCAATACAGACATGCAGCTTAAGCAACGATCCCTTTCGCGTTTCCTCTTTTAAGCCTCCTCCGAAGGTTTAAAATTTTTCCTTGCCTCAGCCATGACCAGGAGTCGAGCAGGTGAAAAAATGAGTAGCAAAAGCCTTAGCCCATGAGTATATCACGCCTGTAGCCAGTAAAGCAAGTGTTTCTTGCAAGTCACGTTGACCTGGTGCAGACGGTCCGTCCTGCTCGAAAGTTAACATGCGAGCGGTATTTCAAGAGGGCAGCCCCCTCGGAGTCATTGCAAGTGTCACAGCGCTGTATAACTCGGCCAGATATTTCATATAAAATAACTCCATACGGTGTGTGACAACTCTTTAGAGTTCCACAAAGTCCGCGGTGTGCCTTTAAGTAATTGTCGGAGTTGTCCAAAAAGAAATAACAATTCATATTGCCCATAGCGGGTCATCTAAATTTAGCTGTTGAGCAAAATCAAAGGAGGATAATACTAGCGCTTATAACATCAAACAGCACAAACTCTTAAAGATAACAGATCATATAATAATAAGACTATAAATAATAAAAAGAATGAAATTAGTCTGGAGCTATAATGCATTGGATCGAGTGAGTTATAATATAGGTTGAAAAGTCGCACAGAAAAGTGTCAGGATAAACAATCTGTAATAATAGTTCAGACTAGTGGAGTACTCAAAATAGTCTATTGTGGAAATAGAGTATCAATAAGGTCAAATTGTTCTTATAACTAAAGGTAAAAAGGAATCAAATGGAGTCAGATCATTAGATGTTGTTCTGTTTTCCACATCTGTAGGAACTAGTGCCGATGTGTTTATATAGAGTATATTAAAATGCGACACATAAAAAAAGAATGACATGCTTTTAACACAATAGTTAAATCTAAAAATAGTCTCAAATAAAAATAAAAAAAAAAAAAAAAAAAAAAAAATAACATTGCTCTTGACGCAGCTCTGAGCTGCTCATTGGAGAACAGGTAAATGTTATTGTTTAGTTAAAAACAGCTGATTGTATTTACACTATTAAGTTTGGGACAAACTCTTTAAACAGTTATAAGCCCGGACAGAAGCCATAATGTGCTTTTGTTTATTAAATAATTAAATGCATAGCCCTTATAATCGTAGAGAACTTAAAATAGTTAAATACCCTTTCAGGCAGACTTGATTTAGATGTATGTCTTTAATAATGGTGAGAACGACTGTGCTGTTTTTTTTTGGAATTGACAGAAATACAATACATAGAAATAGGGTGATTTGCCAGACAAAACGCATCCAATGAAAAAACATCTATTGCCAATGCAATGTATACAAACAGACTCAAAAATTGGGAATATGCTTTGGCCTCAAACAACAACCAAGATTTGGAGTCACAATAGAGTGTAGAATAGATAGATGCCTTTCAAAAATAAGAGATTAATTTTAGACAGGCTAATATCAAACGGTAAAAAAGACCATTTCCCTTCAATATTAAATCCAAAAGATATTACTTCCAAAGTAGATAAAGTACATGAAGTGTAGCCTAGATAATTAGTCTTATGAATTAATGAGATAGATTAGAACCAACAAGATTCAAAAACATTGTAAAAGACAGTTTTGGTGAATTTGGGTACTAGCAAAAAAGTAGATCTTTAGGTAGTTTTGCAGAATTATAAGAAGCTGTCGATTGTCAGCAACAGATTAGAGAATCAAAACACCGTTGTAAACGTGGACTAACCCCAGAGAAACCTGCTAAAAATAGATAGCTCCTAGTACGGATAAATACCAATTTGATTACGAATGTACATTTATCTCCCAACGGTCTGAGAGAAGAAGTGACAGCACTATCTGGTTCAACACAAATGAATTTGGAAAATGATAAAGCCCCACGAAAATGGCATAGAGCCACCGATAATTCGACAGCAAACCACAGTATAAGATAGACTGTATATTAGATAAAAACATATGTTTAAGTCACACACGTGTCGTTAACAGGGAGGACCTGTAGATTAATTAGTTTATTGACCTAACTGCTTGTTTTAGAATACACCGTGATCATAAATCACTTTAGACAACTGTGAAACATTATCACACACACACAGGCCAACAGAAGCTAACTCATTGAAAAACAATGTGCAGTAACACCTTTCACCACTTGCTCAAGAGCGCCGTCCCCTTTCTGGGGATTTTAGGGTGCAGTACCACCTTTTCACCACTTGCTCTCTACCGCCGTCAATACTATCTACTGCTGAACACTCACTCCTTCTGCTCTCTCTTCTCCTTCTTCTCCCCCTTCTTCCTCTGCTTCTCTTCATTCTTCGCTGATGTTTTGGTTTCTTCTTTTTCCTCCTCCTTTTCTCTGAGATCACACATTACACACATTATTATCAAGTCCACATTTCACAACTCAAATTATGAAGAAAAAGCATTTTCCCCAGATGAATTTATGATCATAACCTTTAAAATCACACTGTGGGCACAGACGGATACTTTGAAAACACACTGAGAAAACTCTGAATTCTCTGTGTGTAGAATCAACATCCTGTAAAAACAAACGAGTTTGCAAAACGTGCCTATTACACACATCCTGTATTCTATAGATAACTTGTGGAGAATTCAATATCCAGATATCAATATCATCCATCCATCCATCCATTTTCTATCCTTTAATCCATTTCTGGGTCAGGGGGGTGGCAGTCAGAGATGCCACCCAAGTCTCATAGCACCAGCCCCTCACTGACCCTCTGCAGGTGGTGAGTCCACAGGAGGACGGCTGCTCTCTGAGTGTGAGCATAGCCTTGATCTTTCAGTGGGGGCTTTATCAATATCAATATAGTAATAATAAAAATGCATAGCATCTCACTCACTTTTGATCGTCGTTGTTGTTGCTGTTATTGACGTTGAACAAAATGGCGGCTTTTCGACTTGACCTGAAACAATAATGAAAGAGGAATGAAGTGAAGGTCGAGTCTTCAACATTTTAACAACACAGTTTGTTTTCTCACCGTTCGCTCCACTTCGGCCGCTCCATCTCTGTGACGACGATGGCGGGTGGGGCTAAGGGGGACACTTTGGCCATGATTAGTCTGAAAATGAAACACCGGTACAGAGATTACAGAACAAACATGATGCATCTGTTGAAGCAGTGAAAGCTGAGGTTCCTAACTTTCAATAATGGATCAATGGAATAAAATCAATCTGGGGACTGGTTACTCAACAATTTGGTTCTGCACTCCAGCTTATAATCAAAAATAAGACAAGTCATTAATTTTTATTTGAGGTGCTTGATATTACTTTCAAATTAGACTTTCCATTGAAACACATCAAGTGTCTTTCTTGGAAAAATAAATAAATAAAGACAATAGGTTTCACAGTTGAAATTTGCTTGAAATCTTGAAGGATATTATGCTGTATAAATGTTATTTATATCGGAAATGTTAGCAAGGCACTCAACACTGCTGTGATTTTTTTCCCTCAAGGACAACATTTTTCAAAATGGGCCAAATATATATTATTATTCTTAATAATTTACGGGCATAATTCAAAACGGACGTCAAGCAAAGAATTTACCAGATTTCCTTTTGAGTTTATTTTAAATCTTTTGACACGAATGCTAAATCTTAAGCTTATATCAAATACATAGCATTCTTCAACACTGTTTTTCTCATATCTTGAAATGCACTCACCTTTTCCTTACAGTTTCCTCATGTTAAAACTCCCATTGATGTGAAAAAAGAAACGATCACAGTGTAAAGACTTTTCCAGCGCAGAGAAACCGGAGCAGCGTCTCCAAATGAACGGATGAAAAGATTAGGAAGGATAAGACACCGGACAAACAGCCAGACAATACAGACAACAGAACAACCTGATACATTATTTTTTTCATAAGTTTCTGCTATAAACTGAGAGACACAAAAGAAAAAAAAAAACATAAAACAATAAAAGTTATCAAATCCATTGATAAGTTTACATTGTGCAGAGTTAGTTATGTTGTAATCACTGCTTTACCACCATTGTCCAGGTGGCACATATATTTGTTCATTTAGTTAACACTTTGAAACCGCAAACATTGGTTCTATCACTAAATTTCACATGCTTATTTGTTTGGCCTGTCAAATCTTAAGATCCGTTTTTTCAGAGCAATAGACAAGACACCGACCAATCAGCTCTAAGTGTGTAAAAGAAAATGTTTTCTCATAATATAGAGTAGAATGGTGTGTTTGGATTTCACAAAAAGTGAAGCAAAAAACATGTATTTATGAGACAAGCATTTCAACCTAGATTTTAAGTGGCAAATCATATGAAATTACCTGTACTGTTTTATTTTAGTAATTTATTGTGCTCTGATTTCAAATATTTCACACATATTTTTGTGATATGATTATGATATAAATATAATGTCTCAAGTCCCAGGTATTGTCTCAAGACCCCCTCTTGGGGAACCACTTGAGGACACAGACAGTCCACTTTCAGTCTCTGCGTTGGGTTTAGTGATTGATTCAGTTTTTTAATCTGCCAGAGTCACTTCTTGTCATGTATAAGCATTTAGCAATATAGTCAAAGCTGAAGCTGAATGTTCATGAAAGAGGGGACGAGAGGTCAGCTCCTCACAGAGAGCAGCCTCCACTGGGGCACGGGACTGGGGCAGTTGGACAGATTAGAGAAATGTTTGAGTCAGCAGAGCCCAAAGAGGATTACAGCAGCGGCCAATTATAAGCACTCCAAACGCTGTGCGCTTCTGCGGTGTGGAAGCAGCGGCGGTGATAAGGGACCTATCAATAGCACCTTAAATTTAGAGAACCTTTTTTTTTTTTGCCCCAACAGAAAGAATCAAGGAGAGATTCAACAGACAAAGGGGTTATTGGAATTAGGTGTGTTGGTCTGTAACTGCATTAGGCACATACGACTCTGCTGACATTGTGATGGGGAGGAGGAGGGTTGCTGCACAATATGAAAGCTTGAATTATTGGCTGTGCAGTGCTGCTAACCTTAGTGTGATGACTGATTGCTGATGCGGCACAGCTGCAGTGGGACGACAAAGAGCAGTGAGCTCATGAAACTATTTTATGCTTTTGGCCGCCCAAGAAATTGACAAAGGGGAAGAAAATGGATGGAGGGCGGGGGCCGTATCTGCAAAAGTTCCACGTACTGTATTAGTGTGATCAAGAACAATGTTGCAAGAGGGTTAGAAATAGATAGATAGATAGATAGATATACTTTATTGATCCCCTGTAGGAGAAATTCAGGTGTCCAGTAGCAGCAGAAACACATTCATCCACACAAACAAAACAAATAAACTGATCATTCTAAAAAGCTGACAATAGTAATTATAATCAGCAACAGCACTCTCAAACGTATTGAAGAAGTTGCAGGAAATGTTCGAACTCAATATTAAATCTTTTTCCACAGTTTTATTGGTTTATGACGCCAACGGTTATTTTCTGCAGCTGAAAGCGATCACTTGGAATGGGGGTAGGCACTAATTGAGTGCCTACCCCCATTCCTTTTGAGCTACTTTACAACAGTGTAATCTTGTAATAATGAAAAAATGTTTGCAAAATGCTCAAATAAATAACAATCAATCAATCAATCAATCAATCAATGACGCCGAAGACTTTAAGCTGTGCAAAGCCATACAAGTTTCTCTTTCACAGATCAGTGTCTGGTGTAGATCAACTGCTGTCAAGGGTGAGTTTCAAGTATCTTTCTATTTCATGTTTGGATGCATAGAACGTAATGTATTTGTTTTGCTTACTCATTTTAGTAATTCCCATCAGTTGAAGATTAAATTGAATTGGGTGAAAGATAGGCTTTGAGAATAGTATGCTGTTTCAAAATCTGAAGGAGTGATTGGGAGGAGTGGGGGAAAGGTTTTACTGCAAACATAACTAGAAAATAATGTATATAACATGGCAAGCAATTTCTCACAAAAAAATGAGAAAATAATTCCACTGGACTGGAAAGCAAAGACTGTTAAGATTATTATTATTGTGTTTGTTTATGGTTGAAACAGTAAGGCCGTGAAATACTCCCCTGAATCTCTTTTTAGTTTCTCTGCTCATTTCATGTTCTGATGTAGTTCAAGCAAAGCAGTGGATCTCCATGACTCAACTGAACCTACTTCTCCTGCTCATGGCTCTCATGTGCTCTGTGGACACTTTTCTTCCACCGTAAGTGCGCCCCCTGCTAAAACTTTTTAACCATAGACTGTATATAGATGGACAATGCCAACCCAGTAGTTCAATGAAGCCCAATAGGGAAGTGCTGGATGGATAAAGTTCTATTGCCTTACATTAGCTGTGTTTTCCCTGATCCTGAAGGCAGAGACGGAAGAAAGATGCGTTGACTCAACTTGGATACAGCACAAGCTTGGGATCAGAGCTCGGCTTCAGAGTCCAGACCAAAACAAATGATTAGTGATCTGGATGACTGTCTGGATCCAGCGTTTTTTGTTGCATGTAATAGCATCTATTGGCAAAAATCTGGTTCTCCTGGTCTTGTGCAGTGGTTCTACTTCCGCAGGACCAAAGTAACATGTGAGCCTGGTGTTTACTCTGACAGTTGTTTCTTTAGGTAGATAGACCTAAAGAAAGAGTCCTAGTATAACATGTTTATGACTCACACATGCGTGATACATTTTAAAACTACTGTGTGTACAAGAGAAAAAAAACGATTACTAAAAGCGAAGGTTGCATGTTTTGTCTTCTTTAAGATGATCAAAATGAACAAGGTATGAATGAATGAATGAATAAGGTATTGAATTGTTTAAATTCAAACTTTTTTTCTTCCTGTATCCAGGCCTTCAGACCCTCCGGAGTCGGTCCCGAGGAGAGAAGGGAAACATCTTAATACATAACTTTGAATCCACAAGTCTCGCTCTCAAAACGGCTTGATTCTATCACTAGTCTTCGCATGTTCTGTTTGTCCTCTGTTCCATCTGAAGATCTGCTTTTTAAGTGAAGTAGAGCCCTAAACAAGACTATTTCTGTCGAGACAAACAAAACTATGTTTTCCTCATTAAAAACCAATTATTCTCTGTCAAATACAAAAGTATTACTAACCGTTTTCACACCATGTTTAATTGATCATATTCAAATCCCACAAAAAAACTGCAGTAATGTCTCTTAGTGCATTGATCCTTTATTCCCTCAGATTTCGTGTCTCTCACTTGGGACAGGACCACTGCCCACAGACGACTGCATTTGTCAGACGATAATCGAACAGCCACTCTGCTCGGCGAGACAGAGACGTACCCCATCCACCAGTATCGCCCCCAAAGCACACAGGTCCTGGGCTCCACGCCTCTGACCGGCCGCTGCTACTTTGAGGTGCTCTGGTACGACTGGGTAGACATCTCTTTGGCCCATAAACCTACGACCAACACTGACAGGAGACGAACACTCCAGTAAGATGTCAAGTAGATAGTAATATAATTTTAATGAAAAATAATATCAAATTGGAAGATCTTTAAGCAAATGTTCAACCTGACACATTCCCATGCAACGGTGCAACAGTGAAAAACCCTGCTACTATAATTACATATATAAACACATCTTCGATATCTTTATGGCACTGCAGGAGAGATCGGCCAGAGGACAGCAGGCATCATCTCGGGGGTGGTGGAAGTCTTTCTGGACTACGACGCCGGGATTTTGTCCTTTTACGAGATCATGGATGAGGGGAGAGCATCTCACCTCTACACCTTCAGGGAGACCTTCACCCAGCCGCTGTTCCCAGGTTTCGGGGTGTGGGTGGTGTATGCTCAACGGTCAGTGGGTAACTCTGGGACTCTGCTGTCATCCCCCCCGGATTTCCCCATAGAAGTTACCTCCAAGCAGAAAGGCAGTCACAGTTAGAAGGACTGTGAAGGAGGCAGAACCTGTTCAGCCATCAACTTTCTAAATATTTCTTCTTTTGAATGTGTATTAACAGACTTCCCATTGCCACTACTTTTGTAAATGTCATTGGGGCAAAAATATTATCAAAAGTAGTTTAAACTATGTTCCAACATTTTTCGTCAAGAAGAACAAATTACAAATGTATGGCTGTTCTTGCAGATAATTGACAAATAGCATTGTAAACAATCAAACTGGTGATAGAAGTGGTTACATGCTGACAACGTGTACAATCACATACCGCATACATTTTATTTTCAATCCAAACTATTTCACTTACAATAAGAAATAAAGGGTATTATGGCCTTTTGTGTTCATTAGTCATTGGGGGCAGTTAAGTGATGACATAACACACAAAGATTCACGCTAAGATTATTGCAAAGACAAGTATTAGGTTTATTAAACGTATATATGCCTGGTTTATTCTGTCTATTGTTGCTAAACATGACTGTAAAAGCCTGATCCCCACAGACATATGAAAACAAGAAAGTAATGAGACGTGAAGAGAATTTGAGTATTGTTGCATAGCTATGGAGCTGCCAGTACACGACTGATCATATGTAGAGCAACTACTCAGGTAAGATCAAAAGAAAAGAAAAATATAAACTAATATTGTAACATATTTTAAAGTGGTTCTCACCCCTGCTCCTCAGAGCTTACGTCACTCACATTTCCTGTTCAAATCTTCCTCTAAATGGGCCTAGCCTGGAGGACTGAAGGGGGCGTGAACGAGACTCGGCCGTTTATATTGCTCTGGGCGGGGGGCTGCTGACGTCAGGTCCAACTTGCAGGCGTCAGGTCCAACTTCTGTGCCAGTGTTGGCGCCAGATTCAAAATTCAAATGTAGTAATACAGGTCGCCAGCAGATGGCGCCTCACAGACGGTTTTAGGCAGAAAGTCTAACTTTCAACTAATTTGCACCAAAGTGACAAGATTATGACCAGGATATGTAGACAACACTATTGGACACTCATTTATACCGTTTATCAGCAAAAAAAAGTGGATTTGAGGGTGAGTTGTCCTTTAAGTGTTTTTTTGTGGAAAAGGTTAAAGGACAACTCACCCTCAAATCCACTTTTTTTTGCTGATAAACGGTATAAATGAGTGTCCAATAGTGTTGTCTACATATCCTTGTCATAATTTTGTCACTTTGGTGCGAATTAGTTGAAAGTTAAACTTTCTGCCTAAAACCGTCTGTGAGGCGCCATCTGCTGGCGACCTGTATTACTACATTTGAATTTTGAATCTAGCGCCAACACTGGCACAGAAGTTGGACCTGACGTCTGCAAGTTGGACCTGACGTCAGCAGCCCCCCGCCCAGAGCAATGTAAACGGCCCAGTCTCGTTCACGCCCCCTTTAGTCCTCCAGGCTACGCCCATTTAGAGGAAGATTTGAACAGGAAATGTGAGTGACGTAAGCTCCGAGGAGCGGGGGTGAGAACCACTTTAAGGCTGGGGTTTAACTTTTGTTTCATATTTCATATTTGTGTTAGTACCAACAGAGAGAGGAAAAAGTACAAATTGTAGCGGCATCAGGCCACCACAAACTTAGGACTTTACATGAAAGAAAGAGACACTATTTCATTTGAGTGAGGGTGATTCTCTCTTTTTCATGTTTCTGTCTGAAAAAGCTGATATGATGTGGTACATGCTTGTGACAACTATATAGAATCTGTAGCCAATAATTCCCTTTGGCTGACGTGTCCGCAATTTGGTACAGAAATCAGACTAAAGATTCTCCAAGGTTAACATCTGCATTTAATTATCTTTACAATCAGATACAGAATATTCAACAAAAGTGCTCCTATTCTATGCCTGCTCTCTCCCTGTACGATGCCCCTGTCCTGTCTGACCTCAAAAACCCCCCCCTGAGGGCACATATACGAGAGACTTCCGATGACGTCATCCATATGCGTCCAAGGATGGAGTTTTCCGGGTGTGCTGACGTCCCTTGTCCACTGGGAGGCGTTAGAATGCTGTTGGTGAATTCCCTTTCCGCCTGATGGTGAGGGACTTTTGCTCTGTCAGCAGATAATGTTTATTATCGAACGTTAATAATTCGCCTTGTTCAAAGGCAATATCTTTTTATAATTCCCGTCTGCTTATCCTGTGTCCTTGTGACTTAATCCCTGAGGGCACAGGTCTTTTTGCTTGGGAAAGAGACAAGAGTTCAATTCCGGGTCAATCAAATTCACATCTGCCTTTAGTCTATATTTAAAATATACAACAAATCCAACCTTTGTTTTGAGAGAAAGCTTTATCACAGTAGTGGTTCAAGTTTTAGGTGCTCCAGCTTTAAGTAGAAAAGGTCAGAGAGAGCATATTCAATGAATAACCGCATTATCGATTCTACTATATAGTTTAAGTTATTTTTTCTTGCGTGTTTTTTGTCAGGATGGACAGGGCCAATTTTTCCAGCACGTTGATCCTTTGTACTGACTACTCGGACCAAGTTTTATTCTTTGTCTGGTTTGCAACATACTGTCTCTTTTCCCCCCTCTTCCTGTCCGTCCTTGTTGTCGCCTTCATAAAATGGAGGAAACAGGGTCATTCTACGTTCAGCCACTCCGATGTCTTCACCTTCCACATGATGGCGCTGGCGATACTGATGATTTTCAGATCGGTTTCGTACTTGTATGGACTTCGCACCGGAAGGTCTGAGTTTGTCATCACTTGGGATTTCATAATTACCCTGAGCCTATCTATGCAGACGTATTTTCACTGCCTTACGTGTCAAGCTTGTTACCTGGCCGTGGTTCACCCAATCACTTACCTGCGTTCAAAGCAAAGGGGCGGAGTCATCATTCGCAACATCCTAATTGGGGTTGGCTAGGTTGTAGGCCTCAGTCAGACGGCTTTACTTGCAATTTTAATCAATGCGTTGGCAAAAATGATTGCATATTTGCTTTTAAATCTAATCGCTTTTGTGCCTGTGATGTATTGTAGCGTTTCTGCTCTCTGCGTTCTGTTTCGTCCAGGGCCTGGGGAAGGGGGCGGTAACAAGAAAAAGATTGGCCAATCAAAACTGTCAGCGATTATTACCATCACGGCCATATTAGGAGTTCTTCTTGGGAGGATGCTGCAGTTTGTGGCAATAAATGTCTGGTGTATTTTAGGTAGTTCTAATCCGTGCATTTTGGCAATGATCACGCTCTGGCTCAATCTGCCCAGCAGTCTGGTCCTGCCACTGATGTTTCTGCACCGTGGTGGAAAACTACCGACCTGTTGTTAGATGACTCCACTGCTGCTAAACATGCCTGCCAAAGCCTGATCTCGTTACATCTCAGAAGCTAAGCAAGTCAGGGCCTGGTCAATACTTTCATGTACTCTTGTTTTCTTGTCATAGGGTTAAGGTAAAAGAATACTTTATTATTCCAAGTATAGGCAACCTGTTACGAGCAGATATTATTGCTCGGCATGTATGGATCAGGACTATCTTGTCTGGAGGAAGGTAAAAGCTTCTGCAGGATCTGAAAGTTCCACGTAAACTCATAGTAATCAGGATGGGGGTGGTGCAAAAAGGAGAGGATTATTAAAAAAGACAAATTCTATCAATATCAATGTTTGTGCGATGTTACATTTGTTATTGTGGGGTAAACGAAGCATCTGTATATATAGCTGTTGTATTAGTCATAATAAAATAACACATAATATGCATTATTTATTTTCAGTTTGGTCTTTAAAAGTGGTCGTGAGACGGATTTTGTGTTTAATATTTGTATATGCTTGTATTTTGGAATAAGGGATTGTCAGGATGAGCAGCACCTTATGAAACCCAACCATGACCAAATAAATTCAAGACTTTACCGTTTTAAGTCTGTCTAGCATAGTTTATGTTATTCTCTTAATCATGCATGTCTTTTTTTAATACATTCACATTGGCTTGATCTGTAAACAGCTCACAAGAAAAAGCTGGGGTTTGGTCCCACACCTGTGGAAATAGTTCATTAGAAATGTATGCAAAACTCAACAGCAGGCACCATTCCATCATCGGACTCTGGTTAACCTGCTGACAGGTTAGTCACCCATTTAATTTCTCTATATGTTATTGTTATTGGTGCAGCTTTTATCATTTTATAAAAGTGATATCAATTTACAAAGAACAGGTTGTTGATCCAGGGTTTAACAACGTCATGATTCCACTGCAGGGTCTTGTGTAACCAATTTATTGTAGAAGAACCCTATCTCCTGATCCACAAATGTAGCTAACATTTAAAACACAGTAAATAGTGGGACTTTCTACCTACGATTTGTATTGAAAACATGCAAGCAACACTCTGTTGCCTCCAAGATCTTAGATTTTGCGCAAAGCAAAGCCGTATTCAAATCCGGTGTTCTGTCGAGTTGTGCCGCTCAGCTTGTAATGCAAACATGCGCGTCTCACGGCAGCCGAAGCAAACCAAGATGGCGGTCCGTGAATAGCTTTAAAAGTTATAATACGAACAAATTAAGACACAAATGTCACTTTTAATGCAATTTGAGGCGAGATGTTGATGGTTCTGTGTTGTCACATGTGGGTTTTAAGAGTCAAAGTTTCGTGTAAAGTTTAGTTTAAGCAGTCAACTGCGCCTGTGAAACCACACTGCTGCGGACACGTCCTGTGGCAACTCTACTGCTTACAACTGGTCTGTCGGGTTGATAATGGAAATAATTAATTTAATTTAATGCATGTATCAGACTGTATTTAATATTGTTACGACCCGGCTCAGCTAGGTGTGAGGAAGCAACAAAATAACCAAGATGGTAGAATGGTAATTTATTTAGGTGACAAAGTAGGTAAAACAAAATAGGATTAATATCTACATAACACACAGTAAATAACCTATTAAAACAAGTAAGCAATTGACAAAACCAAACCTAAACTAAAGTGTCTCAACATAAACTAAACAAGTCACTGAACTAAGGTACCGGCACAAGTGACAGAACACAGACAAAAATAATGGTCGGCACTAGATCGATGGTCGAACGGAATCGGGAGGAAACCGGAAGTAACAATCCTACTTTCAAATTAATTTTAGACTAATTCGTCCTTAAATGGCGACTGGTTAAGTTTTAGGTGTTTAAGTAAGATGGTTAAGGTTAGGGTTAAGGGTGGGTTGGGGTTATTTTAAGGGAATGGCTGGTTAAGTTTAGGCATGAATAGGTAGTTTGTTATTTTCACTTCCGCTTCCGTCCCGATTCCGTATATGATCTAGTGCTGACCCAAAAATAATGGCGAACTGGAGTCCACTGACTCCAGTTGCCCTGAGCCGTGGATGATTGGCATCTTATAAGGGCGGGTCCTCCAGGTGAGCGCACGCTGATTGGAGGCCTGCCTCAGCTGCTGCCCAATCAGCACCCAGGCATCGTGGTTAATCAGCTCCAGGTGGGTAATGACTGGCCAATAGGAGCCCAGGACTCACGAGCGTGGTCTTCTGAAAAAGGGAGGAAACACAACACACAGAGACACCACGGAAGAAACTAGGTGATCCCCAAAATAGGGAATTACGGGCCGTGGGCCGTAACAAATATGATTAATAATAGTGTGTTCAAACCAGTGGGGGTGGGTCCCGGCTCAAAAGTGGCCAAAATGACGTGCGCTGACATGCTTGCAATACCACCCCGGGCCGATGGGGGTGGACCCAGAAGAAGAATTAGCCAATGCTAACATATAGCGTTGGCAGACCTCTCAAAAACGTCTTTACAGGATGGACCAAAAGTCGGCTCTTAGCCCAAAGCTCCGTTCCACATGTGTGTCAATGCTGATGGGGGTGAATTTTTTTGTTCCACTCTAGTTTACTTGCTGTGAATTTTTGAAGTCTCTCGTTCAAATGAATGGAGCTGCGCCGGCTGACGCATGCGCAGATGCGTTTTTTTCACAATTTTCTTGTGGGTAAGACCACTTGCGGCCATTTTGGATAGCTCCAGTAGAGCAAATTTTTTGGCCCATTAGTTAGAACGGCGGAGATAGGCGTGACTCTGTCCGTTAATATATACAGTCTATGGTTCAAACAAAATTTGAAAAATGGGGAATAGTTTTTCCCCATTTTCCATTATCAACCCGACAGACCAGTTGTAAGCTGTAGAGTTGCCACAGGACATGTCATTAGCCTACGTCAGCAGCCGCGGACTGCTATCACACAGCAGCAGTGTGGTTTCACAGGCGCAGTTGACTGCTTAAATTAAACTTTACACAAAATTTTGACTCTTAAAATCCACATGTGACAACACAGAATCATCAAAATCTCACTTCAAATTGCATTAAAAGTGACATTTGTGTCTTAATTTGTTCGTATTATAACTTTTAAAGCTATTCACGGACCGCCATCTTGGTTTGCTTCGGCTGCCGTGAGATACGCATGTTTGCATTACATCATTCATTACATCATTAACAGCTGAGCGGCACAACTCGATGAGCGGCACAACTCAACAGAACACCGGCAAGAATACCTCCTTTCATGTGAGACTTTTATAAAAAACTCCAGGTTTGGTCAAGTGACATTTAACAAAGTTAAAAGATGGTTTAAAGGAACAATATGTATATATCTGGCCAAAAGTGGTACTGCAGTCACAGTCAATATTTTGTAGTCCTCTCCCACTCTCCCTGACTCAGGTTGCCAGATTCACACCAAATCCAGCAGCAAACACAGGGAATTATTTTATCAGTTGTTTGTCTGTCTCCATTCACATTGCCATGAGGCATGCTAATGTTGAATGAATGTTTAATTTTTTTATTCTATTTGGACATTTGAGATAAAAAAACACAAAACAAAATAAAAGCAATGTAATTACAGATTATCCAAAATAAATAAGCAATTGAAGTCCAAAATAGGGAAGAATGAATGTTGGAACGTATTTCTTCAGCGTATCAACATCAGGGTTTGCTCCAGAGGAAATCACCTTTCAATTTTATTTATTCCCTATTTTTTAGACAAACATGTATAAGTCCCACATCAAAAGGAGACTAACATTATTCTTAATTGGGGTACATGTGGTCTTAAATCATTATTTTTACAATTAATAGGGTTAGGGTCAGGGCTATAATCTGCAAAAAAACGTCTTGACCTTCGTCTTTTACCGTTTTTAGAGCAATCTGTCATAGAATGTGCAATTAACATGCAATTAAATACAAAAAGACTCTAACCGGAATCAAACCCAGGTTGCTGCATCGTGAGCGCGCAGTTTTAACTGGATTTGCACGGTCAGAATTGCTCTGAAGAACGGAGTCAAAGCACCAAATTTTGCATAACACGTAAACTTATCAGCTGTCTCAATTGTTCAAAGGCGTCCCGATATAAATCCTCATTTTAGTCTTTGTTTTGTCATTAATTATTTGAGAGTCATAACAAAGACCTTTTTTAGTTCTGCGGCCACATGTTATTTTACCACTGAGATTAGTGAGCCGCGCGAAGTTCTGGCAACCCGATCACGCACTTACATGACACTTTCTGATTGGCGAAACGGCGGAGGGTAGGACATCAAAATGAAAACAATAACAACTTTTACTAGTCGTAAAACTATTTTTGATAAACAAATATCTCGGCTGAACTACTGTTATCAGTTTAAGATGTATTCGAAAAGAGCATGATTTAATAATGCCTTTTGAAATATGGGGGACATTTAATGATGACTTGACATGCAAATATTACATACTGCTACTTTAATTGCAACTTTGGTCAATTCTGTGCCTCGAAAGTAAATCAAAATTAGAAGAACAAACAAGGAAGGAGAAACTTTTATTAAATTGGATGGTGGGCAAGTTCTGCATTCCCAGTTCTGTCATTGATCTTAAGATTTATTGCTAGAGAAAGTGGGAAAAAATGGGTTCGGTCTCACGCCCATGTCATATGTGGAAGATCTAGCTGAAGGTCAGGCAAAACACTATTCAAGCCCTCCCCGGTCATGCTCCTGACATCATGCTATCATACAGTAGTGCCTGCAATTCTAATGTTTGTGTCTCAATACTCAATACTTTTGCCAATGGGCTTTGACTGTGGCCACTCAAGAGAGATTTTTCAGCTCTATAAAAGCACAATGACAGCTCAATCAAAGAGTACTGATGTGTCCCAAAAATGCCCAGTTTCTTCACAGCTTGATTCCTGTTTGAGCATTATTTAGGAAACTCGTGAAAACATCTGGTGAACTCCATTGAAACTCAAGCCGATCCCCACGCACCGGAAGTCAAGTGTCGTTTAAACTTAAACGCAGAAGTGGTGCGTGTATAGAGCCCATTGTGTGTTACCTCTAATTATGCGCAGATTTACAATGACCTGAAGCACATCAAAAAATGGCCGTGGCTTTATATGGAAAGATTTTATATGCAAACTTTGGCTTAAACTTATTTATCTGATGGTCCTATTACAAGTGGCATGAAAACACATACTTTTCCATTATGCAAAGTCCAATGATGTCCTTTTGATTGAGGTTGTTCCAGGGATCCGCTGTAACCACTCCTCCAGCTTCGGGGTAACTGCCCCGAGTGCCCGATCACCACGGGCACTACTGTCACCTTTACCCTCCAGGCCCTTTCCAGCTCCTCTCTGAGCCCTTGATATATCTCAAGCTTTTTGTGTTCTTTTTTCCTGATGTTGCCATCGCTTGGAATTGCCACGTCCACCACCACGGCTTTCTTCTGCCCTTTGTCCATGGCGTTCCATGTAGGCCTTCCCTGCAGCATCTTGCACCCTGCAGTTATGTGTTGGATCGTCTCAGGTGCCTCTTTGCACATCCGACACCTTGGGTCTTGTCTGGTGTGGTATATCCGGGCCTCTATCCCTCAGGTTCCTCTGTGGTGTCCTGTAGGCCAGCCCTTTCTAGTCATTGGTAGGACTTCTTGAGATCAGCCACTTCTGCTATGCTCCGGTGGTAAATGCCGTGTAGGGGCTTGTTCTCCCATGATGGGCTCTCCTCCAGCACCTCCTCATCTCGCCACTGCCTGAGACATTCATTGAGTACGTCATCCGTTTTGGCCTTCTCCATGATGTAGTTATGGAGTTTGGATGTTTTGTCCTGGACAGTGGCTCTCACACTCACTAGTCCGCGGATTCCTTCTTTACGGCTTACGTACAGTCTTAGGGTTCTGGATTTGGGATGGAACCCGCCATGCATGGTAAGGAGCTTTCGAGTTTTAACATCCGTGGTCAGAATCTCTTCCTTTGGCCACCTGATTATTCCTGCAGGGTCTCTGATCACTGGCAGGGTGTAGCTGTTAATTGCCCGGGCCTTGTTCTTGCCATTGAGCCGGCTTCTTAGGACCTGCCTTACTCTCTGGAGGTATTTGGCAGTTACCGCTTTCCTCGTTGCCTGTTCGAGGTTGCCATTTGCCTGTGGTATACCGAGATACATGTAACTGTCCTCAACGTCTGCTATTGTTCCCTCTGGGAGTGAGATCCCTTCTGTGTGGACTACCTTGCCTCTCCGAGTCACCATCCTGCTACATTTCTCGAGTCCGAATGACATCCCGATGTCATGGCTGTAGATCCAGGTGGTTTGGACCAGAGAGTCGATGTCTCTCTCGCTCTTGGTGTGCAGCTTGATGTCATCCATGTAGAGGAGGTGACTGATCTTTACTCCAATCTTGAGGCGGTATACTTAGCCAGTCTGGTCAATTATTTGGCTTAGAGGGTTGAGGCCTATGCAGGACAGTAGTGGGGACAGAGCATCTCCTTGGTAGATACCACATTTGATGATCACTTGTGCGAGGCGCTTGCCATTTGCCTCAAGGGTGGTCTTCCACATCCCCATTGAGGATATATACAGTATATATATATACAGTACATGTGTTCATGTACAAATATAATAACATATATAATGTTCCTCTATTCTTGGCTTCTGCTTTATTTAATCCATTTAGAAAAAGCAGTGCCCAGCGCATTTGCACCATTTAGCCATAAATTATACATTTTCCTAATGTTGTTGTATGAAGAAATGCTTGATATGACACATGCAAACACTGCTCTGGTTCAGCTCGTCTCACAGATGTTCTTTTCCTCGTTTGAGAAAAAGAGAACATCTCGCCACAGGTGAGTTATATACGGTATGTGTTTGGTTATGTTTTACTTTATGAGTTCAATGTATGTAGTTGATGTAGCACTGATTAGTAAGAATCAGATTTTAGATTATGATTAAACTTTTAAGTATAGTTGAGTGGTTTAACCCTCTGCACCACAGTCGACTTATGATAAGCCTATTGATTCCAGTCACGTTGTATCTGTTCACATCTCACATGTCTCATTAGGGGTCCTCAATATGCATTAAAGTCTGCAGAGACCTCTCCAATCAATGATTATACTGTATAAATTAGGGCTGTCAAACAGTTAAAATGTTTAATCAGTAACAGATTAAAAATGTATTATTCGTAATCAATCACATAAACTATGAGCAAAATTATGCCATATTTTTTTATAAATGGTTGTTTGAATGGAAGATAAATGACAACATAGTGTACATATGTACTGTATTTGTTTATTAGAACAAAAATAAATCCACATGATATGGCATTAATATTATTAACATTCTGTCTTACTGTAGTAGACACAAACCAGAACTATTGTTTGTTACAGGGATGAGAATGGGGCATTTCTCACAACATTTTTCTTTTGGGCACAACCAACATGAACTGTTAATGCATGGGAAAATGTTTGTACCCCAGCTATAATTTAGCGAGTTTATTTTACACGGACTCTTCCTGAGGCTCCAAAGTCCAGGTTCAGCAGTGTATATTGTGCGTGCACATGCCAAGCAAAGACGCTCACAAAACAAGCAGAGAATAGTTCTGTGCGTGTATGTCTTGGAAATTATCACGTTACGGCGGCGCTGTTTTCCGTATTGTTGTCAAAGCGGCTCACAGCCGCTGGAGGTGGGAACCACTGTCAGAGCGGCCACAGCTGCACCAGGTCAGAACGCTGCAAGAGGATGCGGACTCTCGTTCAAGTACATACAGCAAACAACAGCAAGTGCCCCGAAGTCACGCGCGTAATCTATTTAAACTTGAATTCCCAGAGGGCCTACCTGCTCTGTCGCCATTACACAAACGCATGTGTCCGAGGCATTTTGAGTGTTGTTGTGGGATGCATGGGCACATGCGTTTATTTTTTTAAAGACGATTAATGAAAAAGAAAAAAAAACATTTGAATAGCACATCTGCTGTTACATTCACTGTTTGTTAAATAAGAATGGAAACACTTCCTACATTTTGTCTCATCATCCTGAAGCTTTAATTTCATGATTTCAACACTTGAAACAATGCTTGATTAGAACAGAAACTGTATCCCTACTGGTAAAAGTGGGAATTCCAATATGTCAATTATGTAATTGTGTATTATCTAATATAATGGAAGTTCTAATAAATACAGAAATCTGTTTACATTCAAAAATATATATGATTAATTAATATTCATGCTTCATTATCAGGCTAATACTTTTATGGCACGTCTTGAGTATAGAGCCAGAGCCAAATTAAACGTCCCTCCTCACACAGCCTAAAACGCACAGGTCTGTATGTAAATCGCCCAGTCAATATTTCTATTGTGATTTACTGCAATGTCTATCTTGTTGAGCACAATGGGCCGTTCTTTTATGAAATGTTCAAACCAGAGCAGGTTTGTTGAGTGTGCAGCTTTAAGGATCAAGAACTTATTCCAGACAGGGCCATGGGGTATCAGCACCTTCAAGGCCATGGTGAGGCCATGGTGCTCGACTGGAAAAAGATACCTTCCTCTGTTCAAGTGGGTGGAGAGGTCCTTCCTCAAGTGGAGGAGTTCAAGTATCTCGGGGTCTTGTTCATGAGTGAGGGAAGGATGGAGCGTGAGATTGACAGGCGGATCGGTGCAGCGTGCGCAGTGATGCGGTCGCTGTATTGGACCGTTGTGGTAAAGAGGGAGCTGAGCCAAAAGGCAAAGCTCTCAATCTTTGTTTCCTCTGTCACCTCTGGTCATAAGCTTTGGGTAATGACTGAAAGAACGAGATTGCGGATACAAGCTGTCAAAAAGAGCTTCTACCGCAGAGTGGAGGAAGTGGACGTGCATGGAACGCCTCCCAGGGGAGTTGTTCCATGCACGTCCCACCGGGGGAAGACCCAGACACGCTGGAGGGACTATGTCTCTCAGCTGGACTGGGAACGCCTTGGGGTCCCCCTGGACCAGCTGGAGGAAGTGTGTGTGGATAGGGAAGTCTGGGCGTCTCTGCTTATTTTCATTAAATATTACTCTTTAAACACAGTTAAACTTTATTTTTTCACAGCCTCAGGAAATTGTATTTTCTTCAAAGGCAGAAGAATGCAGAGCTCCTCAAACTCGTCCTTAGACCCTGCAACGGACACTGGGACCAGATGTGCCTCACTTTCCGTCTTGACCATGTTGTCAACTTGGCTTGTGTTGTACATATTGCTTCTGCCGCTGTTTCTCTACGTTATCTACCTCTGCTCCCTTCTGAAGAATCCCAGTCACTCAGACTTTTTCACCCTCCACATCATCGCCATGGACATCATCACCATGCTGGGTACAGTTGTCTATTTGATCGGTGGAAAGCGTTCTGAGATAGTCGTGCAATTGGTCGGATCAAACTTTTACAGTATTGGCTTAATTGGGCAAATGTTCATTCACACTCTCACCTGCGCGGAGCGCTACCTGGCCGTGGCTCACCCAATCACGTACCTGCGTCTGAAGGAGAGGGGCGGGGTTATAATCAGAAACACAAGCATTGTAGTGGTTTGGTTGCTGAGTGCCGCCATCATATCTTTGACATACACTGCGTCTGATGTCAAGCAATGTGAAGACAACCTCACCATGAGTATTTTCATTTCTGCCTGTTCCACCGTCTCAGTCGTCACTTTCTGTTGCGTCTCGGTTCTGAACATTCTGATTTGTCCCGGACCAGGGAAAGATGGCAGAAACTTGCGGCGCATCGACCAATCAAAACGCGAGGTTTATTTTCCTGATTGTGGCGTATCTTTTATATCTGATGAAATTTGTTGTAAGTCCTAATGATTCTTGCCTGTTGACATTATCTGCGGGCTGCTTCACGTTTCCAAGTAGTCTGGTTTTGCCGCTTCTGTTTCTCCAAAGAGCGGGAAAACTGAAGAGAGAGCATCTCAGTTCTCTTCTTGTAAATATTCTTGCAAACTTTGCTCATATTTTTAACATTTTTATGGACCAGGTAGTCTTGGTGTGTACACACAATGGGCCTCATTTATGAAACTTGCGTACGCCCAAATCAAGGTGTAAATGAGGCGTACGCAAAAAATTTACACTTTTTGGCATTTATCAATCTGGACGTGAGCGAACGATACAAGTCAATATGTGTTGTAAATGTGTACGCTCATTTCAACCTTCATTACAACACGCCAAAACACGCATGAAATGCAAGATTTGGACAACAATAAACATATTCACTCTCTGGCAAAATTATAACATTTGTTTCATTGAGCATCATGTTCCTAAATCTGAATTTGAGCATCGGAAAAACTCTAACACTCTGGAAACACGCACATTTTGAATACATCACAATTCATGATACGTTCATGATGAGGACCCTCTTCTGTTTCTTCGTTTTCAAATCTGACTTGTGTGTATTTTTTTCATCCGTATGTTTTTTATTTTTAATGTTAAGCGCTTTATGATCCTGCTCTGTGAAGGTGCTATACAATTACACCTGGCTTATTTACTTACTTAATGTGTGACCATCTATTTCTCCGTAAATCTGTGGCAGACCCCGCGTAATTACGCACGGCTATTGGTTTTGTCTCATTCACCTCTGGCAAAACAACGTATTTCTTCAATAGTTTTGTGCATAAAGCCCCATTAACGCAGCAATGGCAGAGATAAAGCGTTTTCTTTGTGGGAACGGGCTCACGGGCACTGAGTTTTTCTGTGATATCGCGGACTCATACACATCCTTTATCCTCTGCTTGTAGTGTCTTTGCGTAAACCGGTGCACACAAAAAATACAGCACAGAAGCTGGACAACGGAGCCTACATTCTCCTCCGTGTCTAGCACACTCGCTAAATTAAAAGCTGGGGTATCTAATTTTCCCTTCCACTACCAGTTCATGTATGGTTGTTGCCCAAAAGTACTGGTGTGAGCAAAACAAAGATTTAATGACATTTTGCATTTCAGACTGTTTTTGAAATGTCCCTCATCTGTAACAAACAATCTGTATTTGTTATAATAAACAAATACAGTACTGTATTTGTTTATATATGGCGCGCTTTGACTAAATCACGCTGCTCATACAGAGCGGAGCTAAAGCGTAGAGCCCTGCGGACGATGAGCCCTAGGCCTGACAGCCCTACAGTCCCGAGGACCGTGCTTCGCGCCGATGCCGTATAATTAACCTCGGCCACGGGCTGGGCTCGGGCCCTTTTTATTTTTTATTTTCAGAGCGGCAGATTACATTTACAAACGCACCCACTGAATATAGCGTTCTATCACCCTGTGGTATTTGTTTTGTTCTGTTATGGTATTGTCATTTGACGACATGTAGCGTTACCTTCAAGAAGAAGAAGAAGGTCCTTTATTTTCGTGCCCACAATGGGGAAATTTCAGTTTGATGCATGTACACATATACATATACACACATCAAGGCAAGCAGCACATCACAAAGAATGCTTCCGTGCTCCTTTTAGGCAAAGTGGGTATTCATACAGGTCTGCGGCCATTCACTCTTGCCGTACACACAGAATTCATTGCAACATATCATTACATGTTTATAACTCCACCTCTAGCCGGGCCTGTGTTCAAATCAGTGCGCTGCACTATAGTACTACGCTAAAAACATTGTTATGGGAGAAAAATAAATAAATAAAAGAAAGAAGTTGGTCTTGATACGGGTTTGGGCCTGAGAATATCAGAAACCAATGTCGGCCAGGGCCGGGACTAAGTCCCAGTATAATAGGCCCGTGCAAGGCTCTACTAACAGCGGGAGTTAGACCAGTAAGAAACCGAGTAAGGGTTGTGTTGCAGTAAAGTGTGGATTTAAAGAAAACTGAAGGATTTAAGAAGGAAAAAAGTTCAGGACGACAGGGGACACTATTAATTCCCACACAAAACTGACGCCTTATGAAAGCGTAGGTTTCTTTTGACAGCTGAGGTTGAAGCTGTTTTAGTTTACATTGAATTCTATGGGGAACATTTCTGTTTGGCCCGCGTGAATTAGACCCTAATCCAAATACCCCACACTGCACCCTACACTCCTTTAAACGAAGTGTGCATATTGTTTGAAGTGCACGCAAGGGTTTGAAGTGAGGCAAGTTACAAGCGTGCAATAAAATCGGAATTGGGACAGAGCAGGTTACGTCTTTGACTTGTCATTGATGGCATTTTCAGACCTATTCTTATACCAAATTAAAGATCATTTTCGTCCGATCCTGTGGAAACAAAATAGTTGCCACACACTAACACTTAAAAATACATATATACTTGGTAATTTGTAATTTGAGATAGCTTGTATGAGTTTATGTTAAATGTGGGTAACTAACTGTAACTGATTAATCTGGTCATTTTTATACACCTACGTTAATTGTACTAAGTGTAAAGTTTTAAATGGAATGTTATATGAAAAGCTTGGATTAAAAAATTTAGAAATTGTTCAGCATAGAATGTCCGTCATTCTTCATCAGTCTTATTGCTTCTGTCCAAGTAACAAAACAAAACATAATTAACACAAATACAGCAATATATTTCAAAACTTACACTTCAATGCATTTTAACCGACAATTAGTGTGTACCACATAGAAGTATTTTGGCAATATCCTCGCCATGGTCCGCTTACGATCAGACTACAGCAAAGTGTGGATCAGGGCGCAAAGGGGGCGGGGGCCAATAGACCTCCCTGAAGGAATTGGGGACACCTATCACACCTATCATCAGGAACCGCGCAACATGAGGGGCGCGAGGGTGGAAGTGCGGAGTATTGGGACTAGGGGCCTTTAGTCTGCAGGTAACCAAATGTGACATCGTCATGTAAATGTCACCCTGTGTGATATCAATAAATCTTATCTTATCTTATGTCTAAATATTCTTTTATTATACACTTAATGTCAAAAAGTTGCACTGTTCTTGGACTTAGTTGGACAAAAGCAGTTTATTCTGATTGTGTTAAAGCTAATCACTCAGTGATAAAACATGCAAGTACTTAACTTAACACATAAGTGACCTATAAAAAGCCAGTGTACGGGGGAATGGCTGCAGTGTGGCGATGTGTTGGTGGAGGTAGTACTAAGAGCCACAGTCCCAAGGCTATTAACCCAGTCTCCTTCCAGACTTCCTCTGCAGTGAACTCCACAGTGCTGGCCTCTCCAACTCTTAAACTATTGTATAAATGACGGTTGTTTTCCTTATGTGAATGTCACCATTGGTTTGTTTTGAACCGCCCTTCACCCCCCTTCCTTCCTTTCTGCCCTTGCTTCCCCCCTCCCTGTTTCCATGCTTGATACACCTATTTTCAGTTGTGAAGGTGTTGACATATGTTGTTTCAGAGTGCAGAGACTGAGGGGCATCAGAACTATAACCGCTACTTTTTTGTGTTCTTTGAAACCCTGCCGCTTATACAGTGATGCGGTCTAATATGTAATATTCTAATTACAGAGCAGAGTCCATGGATTATTATTTTGACTCCATGAAGTTTAACAGCCCCAACAGTTCACTTTAAGATCAGGTGGAAAAAGTATATCAAAGGTACATCAAACATCCTTTTCAATACTTTATCCTAACATCTAATCAGATTATTCGTGTTTGATTAATGCGTCTTGAATTTGAAGCTAAAATGTTGTTCTTTGAATCGCGAGGACTTTGATGTCCCGACACCAGACGCATACCTTCGAGAACAGTAGTATCTCACACAGTAGATTTGTGTCCCCTCTGTCTCAGATTTACAATCTTATTAGGTTGACAGCATCAGGGGAGATCAAGGAGTAATGGCACATTTGTGGTTCTTTCCTCTTATTTTATCTGAAGATTTCCACTGCAGGGCAGCCGATATCTGTCCAGTGTGTCGCGGATTACGCAGAAAAGATATCACAGAAAAAAATGGTCTGGAGAATCTGATTAGGTCTTATCACATTCTTACAAGAGCAACAGTGTCCTTGTGCGGCAAACTATGATTGTTTGTAATTTCGTACGTGGTGAGCGGGTAGTGGATCTTTACGTATATACAGTATTAAATGGATATTAAAAACAATGACTTTGTTTGATTCCAAGAACTACTGCTACAACTGCTACTCAATCGACTATTATGAAAACCAACATATTCAACAAGTTTCGGTTTTGCATAATGTCTCTTTTAAGGAGTATTTTTATTTTTTAGGCTCAGTTCACATTCATCGATAAACAAAACAACACACAGTCTGATGATGGCTGACATAGGAAGAAAGCAGCATTTTACAGTAAGTGGGTCCTAGATGTCAGTAGCCAAATACAGTACAAAGTATTGTCCAATGTCCTTTGTACCCGTGACATTTCCTTCCAGGAGAATGTGTGTGTTGCACTGATCTGCCTCTCACAAAAACAGTCTCTGTGGCAAAGGACAAACGCCAAGCTGCCAACCCCACCCCTGCTCCTGTTGTATTAAATATAGACTTAAAAGCAAGATGGTGAATTTGGCCTGACCCTGATTTGAACTCTGTCTTTTTCCTAAGCAAAATACCTGGTCTCCCCTTGGTTCCTTTGTTAGTCCAAAGTGCAGAATATGAGTTTAATGATATTAATCTGGGGGGGGTGGGGGGGCCAAGATCATCGTTCCTAGAATTCTGTCTAATGATCCTTTCGTTGTTTTGAAGAAGGAGATGGACCCAGAATCTGGAGGGACAGCCTTGAAGAGCTCCTGCCTTAATCTCAAGGAAGTAATATTTCTATAGAATTATGGGAGGGGTAGTGTGATGTTGTGAATGATTTCTGTTAGCTCTGGCGAGACGAAGGAATAGGCCGGACCCTGGACCGGAAGCCTGCCTGATAACGACACGCCCCCTTCTTTCCTGGACATCTGCTGATATGCTCTGGCTTGAGGCGGCGGGCTCAGAGTCTGCAGAGGGGCTCGAGGGACATAGATAGAGTTAGCATAGTATATAGGAGCTCCTCTTTGTTGGAAATTTCTGTATCAGATTGTAAGGAAATTAAATACGATTTAAAACTTGGAGATCTTTTGTCTTACTTCTGTCATCAACTTTGAATTCGTCCGTCAAAGGGAATTTTTGACTTCATTTGGTGAATCCCGACGTGATTGGTGCAGGAGCATGACAAAGTGATGTGCTCCAGAGATAGACTGGGTCCGTGGGAAAAATTCTCGTCTTCCCTCTTCAAAAAAGTTGCTTCAAAAGAGGTAAGCAGTATTGTAACTTTTGAAAATCTTGCACATTGTTTTTAAATGGAGAGAGAGAGAGAATTCGGCTCAACATACAAACGGACTGCAACGTGGACAGGACCGCCGTGACGGGCGTTCTATCGGGACAGCGATAGAACAATAGTCAGGTTTAGACCGTTTTATAAAGCCTTGATGGGACAAAATGGGTCTCCCTCTAAAACAAACAGAACATAGATGAGAGAGTCCACCACGAGAGTTTTTAGAAGTGCAGAAGAGGCACAAACAGCCGGTTTAAAAGTGCAGAGAGGCACAATGTATAGTGAAAAATAGGCACAATAGAATTAGAGAAATAGGGACAGCTTTAGGGTCAGAAGTTAGCAGGATAATAAAACCTTCTATATCCCCCGGGGGGGGGGGCGAGAAAAAGGGTACATTTAAACAGAAAAAAGCCGAGTATTTAAAATGTGGATTCTGACTATTGAATAATAATGATCTGATTAATGAGGAAAAAAGGACCACTTGGCTGTAGATACGAGTTTTCCATGTGGAGAAAAGACCAGAATGATTCAGTTATGGAAGTTTGTTCTCTTATTCTGATGTAATGTTTTCAATAGTTAACAGAGGTATTTACGAAAAAGATCCGGCTGTACCTAAACTGATGCATTGCTGATTCTGAGATTCTGCTGGGACTATTAGTCATGTAAGCAAATAGTAATGTTTTCCATTACTGACGTATTTAAGGATAAAATGTAAAGTGTCGTTTGATGTGAGAAAAACTTTTACCACTGATTAAGACCTTGTCACGAGAAAAACGAGGAAAGTATTTCAGACATCCATGTGTTCCTTTGTTCGAGAAGCCCCTCCCCTCCCTCTTTCTGTCCTCTCTCTCTCTCTCTCTCTCGTGAAGACAGAACTATTACCAAAGACATTTTTTGTTTTGTAGAAAATTACATTTATACACACGATAATGTTACTGACATGGAGTCATAGGATCACAGAACTTTGAGTTAGATTATAAAGAGGCATTATTTTATTTTTTTATTTTTTATCTCCAATTCCTCCTATTTTGGTGATATAAAAGTTAGAATGATCTTAGAGAGCATTATACTTTTGGAAAAATAGGGCTTAGGATAGCAGTTGAATGCAGATTTGGTTTTCAGAATTTAATGTTTAAAATGTTAATATTAATTATTTCATAGGTTTATTTTGATTTGTAATTAATCATTGGTTTTGTATGGTAATTAACACACTTGTTTGTGTTTCTTGTTCGTCTGTTTTTTTTCCGAGAAAACTTCTGTCTGTTTCATTTGCCCAAAACCACCATCAAGCGCCATCAACACGGATCATCAGCGTCTCCCCCTCTCCCTGCGGGTCGCAGGGGGCAGCATCGGCTGCAGCAGCTAACAGGAACTCTCGAAGAAGACTCCTCCTGCCTGTGAGGAGGCAAAGAAAAGACCGCAGACTTGTTCACAAACTGAGTGTTGTCCCATCTGCGGAACAGAAGGTGGCGGTAATGCGAAGAATAGGCCGCCAACCGCCGGAAAACCAAACAAGAAGAAGAAGGACACGACACATTTGGGTGCGTCAGATATGAAAGAAGAAGAAAGAAAGTGATTGTTGAAAGAAGAAGAAAGACATTGTGAGAAAGAGTTATCGGAAGAAGAAAGAAAGTGATTGTTGAAAGAAGAAGAAAAAAAGACATTGGACACTTTGAGACAAAGACATTGGACACTTTGAGACAAAAGACACTGAAAGACGCCATAAGAAGAAGACGTGGCCGGGCTAAATGAGACAGACAGAAGGTAAATATATACGGACAAACAAGCGCACAGAGACATGTGGAATTTAAGTCATATTTACACATTTAGCTAGGTCATTCGTTCATAACACTACATTTAGCTGCATGAAAAGAATACAGGACAATCGTTAAAATTAATTAGACTCTTGCTTTAGCATGAGACACAAGGAGATTAGAACAGCAGTATATTTAAAGTAGAGGAGCTCTATTATTGAAACTATTATTATTATTTAAAGTTATAGACGCGGAGAAGTTTAGAATTATTGATTTTGACTGCATGATCTTGGTAATACGGATATTTAAAGCAGTGTTTTCAACCTCTGAACCGTGGCTCGTTTCTCATTTAAGAACAATCACATGCACAGTTGAAACTGGTGCTAGAAAGAGAACTGCAGCTTTTAATGGACGCTGCATTTAGTACAAAATGGTTTGTTCAGACAATTAAAGTTTGAAAAATGATTTAAAGCATTTCTGAATTTTGGCTAAAGGTGATATTGGATCATTTCTGATAACACATAGACGCAACACTGTTCATTGGTTGAAAACAAAGATGTAGGGACATTTTTTGAAATCTTTTATGACATGTTTCTCTTCCAAATAGCTAAATTAGAAACAATTAGGACAGTTATGTCTTTAATACAACTGTTGGCCGTTCATCTGAGACATGATTGGTGCAAGTACAACAACACACATAGGACAATGGTCTTTTCTCCACATGAACGTGAAACAAAGGTGAAGTATTAAAGTTTGAGACTAATTTACATTTTTAATGAATCCGACCTGGCTTTACTGAAAAAAGAAAAAAGAAGGAAAAAACATTTTAAAGTAACAAGAGCTCATTAAAGATATAGGGGACACAATCTGTGATAAGCCCGAGTACAGACCACGTGGTTTAAACATTAAAGTTCGAAATGGATCCTTTTAGGAAAAATCTCTCAAAGCTCTGCATGTTCTGCAGGCTCTGAAAGTTGCAACAATAGAAATAGCTCATGAGACAATTGTAATTGGACATGGAAAAATATAACAAAGTTAAAATTACAGGCCTTCTGTGTTATATGTTTGTGTGTGCTATATGTTTGTGTGTGTTATATGTTTGTGTGTGTTATATGTTTGTGTATGTTATATGTTTGTGCGTCATGTCAAGTACACTACGTTGACCTTAACAAACTGGACGAATATACTAACGTGGGGAGTCGGCCTGCGAGTGTGATGCGAGTGTGTTGTGAAATGAGGAGTGCTGAACGGAGAATGGAATAACAAAAGTTTTCTGTAATGTTTTAATGTGATCATGGAATAATTATTTTTTGTCAACAGCATACGGTGTAAGTACTAGAGATTCAAAGATAACAAGCTTTATTGAACAGGTGTAAAAGTGAGAGTACTCTGGGATGAGTACTCTGAGAAAGTACTCTGCGGAAAGTACTCTGAGATGAATACCTTGCTGAAGGTACTGGGAGTCCCTCCCTCTGCTGTTTGTCCTGACAGTGATTCGGTCCAACCGCAGTGAGCTGTCGTTGGTTGAAGGACAACTTTGGTTTGTAACTCACATTTAGGGGAGTATAAAATAAGAAACATACATATTGTTAAGTCTGTATTTGGCTACAGCCTCTGCCCTGATGCCACACACCGTCTGTCAATGCAGTTATGTTTTGCCCAATTGGATTGATTGACAGGCTGCACCATGCGAAGAGAGGAAAGTGGGCATTTCTGGTGTTCTAATGTTTCTTTTTCAGATGAAAGATAAACTGCACCTGCTTCAGGGATGACAGTAGTATGGATCATGAGGAAATGAGCCTCTACTTTGGCACCAAAGCCCACAATATGAATTGAGGACGATCCGGGAGGAACAACTGGAGAATGATTGGAACAGTAAATCTACACACACACACAGATGCATACATTTACACTTAGCCCATGACCAAGAGAGGGGAGTATTGTATTGTCATAGGTGGTCATGGTCCTTAACCTTCTAAATCATTAGAAAGAAGTGTAAAACATATATTTACAAGAACAAATAAATAATAGAAAGGGCAGCCTAAAAAAGCAAAATGGGAAAATTATTAAGTAATTTTCAGAGTTGCCAAAATGAAATAAAATTCTATATTTGTCCCATAGGGGGTCATTCGAAATTTAGTGTTGTGCAAATTCAAAAGGAGAAATAATAGCGCTTATAACATCAAACAGATCTACTCTTTAAGATAATAGATCATACAATAATAATAATAGAATAGAATGAAATAGTCTGGAGCTATAATGTCATTGGATTCGAGGAGCTATAGGTTGAAAAGTCGCTAAGAAGAGGTGTCAGAATAAACAATAGTAATAATAGTTAGAGTAGTGAATAATCATCCATCCATCCATCCATTTTCTTCCCCTTAATCCATTTCTGGGTCGGGGGGGTGGCAGTCAGAGCTGCACCCAGTACACAGAGCACCAGCCCCTCACTGATCCTCCTGCAGGTGATGAGTCCACCGGAGGGAATAATCAAAATAGTTCTATTGTGGAAATAAGTATCAATAAGGTCAAATTGTTCTAATAACTAAAGTAAAAAGGAATCAAATGGAGTCAGATTTTAGATGTTTCTGTTTTCCACATCTGTAGGATCTAGTGCAGATGTGTTTATAGAGAGTAGTATTAAAATGCAGACATAGAACGACAGGCTTTAACACAATTTTAAATCTAAAAATAGCTCAAATATAACATTGCTCTTGACGCAGCCTCTGAGCTGCTCCATTGGAGAACAGGTTAAATGTTATTGTTTATTACAAACAGCTGATGTATTTACACATATTAAAGTTTGGGACAACTCTTTAAACAGTTATAAGCAGCGGACAGAAGCCATGAGTGTGCTTTTGTTTATTAAATAATTAAATGCATAGCCTTATAATCGTAGAGAACGTTTTAAAATAGTTAAAATCCCTTTCAGGCAACTTGATTTAGATGTATGTCTTTAATATTGGAGAACGACTGTGTTGTTTTTGGAATTGTCTGAAATACAACACATAAAAATAGTGATTTGCAGAACAAGAACCAGCCAATGAAAAATCGTCTATTGCCAATGCAATTGTTACAATTAGAACCACAACTGTGACCAAATGCAATAAATGTTAAGGGTTCAGTCTGGCAGACAGAAAGGTTGATTTTTAGTCTGGGAGACTGAGCAACAGTTAAAATGTTTTAAAATGATAAAGTATGAGTATTGTAGCGTTTTAATAATAGTAAAAAAAGTAGAATTGTCCTTCCTTTGTTGTTCATAAACACATTTCCACATAAGAGTTAAAATAGTACCATACAATGTTATCTCTGATAGAGCAGATAATATTAGAATCAGAATAATGTTAGAGATATTAAAAGTGACAGAAGTTACAAACAAGGAATATGCCTTTGCTCAAGCTGCAACCGAGCTTTAGAGTCACAATAGAGTAAAAATAGGAATAGATAAATGCATCAACCATAGATGCTTTCAAAATGGAGATTATTTTTAGCCAAGGCTAATATCAAACAGTAAAAGGACCATTTCCTTCATATTATGTCTAAAAGTATTTACTTCAAAGGTAGATAAAGTTCATTACAGTTTATGCACAGTTTTATTAGATACTGTCAAATTCACTTGTTTCAAACATCTGTGAATGTTGACAATGCAAAAAGCTAATGAGATAGATTAATGAGATCGATTAGAACCAACACAGATTCAAAAACATTTGAAAGCAAACCACAGTATAGATAGATTTATTAGATAAAAACATATGTTTAAGAATAGGGCTCAATAAAAGCAAAATATGCAAACATATTTGTAAACAGATTAGAATAGTTTAAACTATAGTGAATAGTTTTAGTGCATACATTACAGACGAGGTTGAAGAAGAATCAGAATGACAGCAGTGGTCATCAAAGAGTTTAGTGAAGGAATGGTTAGAATGTGGTTGAGTGTTGTTTGTTTTCTCTGTATTAACTCTTCACAGATATCAAGCCGGAACTAAGCACAAGTATTGATGATAAACGACGATGTGGATTGTGACCTAGTTTTTAATCAGGTCAAAAGAGGGAAACTGTTGTATTTATAAATACGTGACATTCTAAAACCATGTGTTTTATGACCTAGCTAACCTCTAAGTGGGAGGCCAGTCCTTCTTATTTTATTTTAGGTGTCTTCTTGTGCCAGCAACTGGACAACAGATTCTCCTGTTTGGATTTCAACCCCCTAGTCTTGGCCTGCTGACTTCTGCACTTTTCAACCTCACTCCATCAGGAGTCTGGCAGACGGAGGAAAAGGCTGGACCCTAGACCGGAAGCTGGCTGATAGGACACTCCCCTCCTTCCTGTTCTTTATATATGCTCTGGCTTGGGGAGACACAGAAGGATCAGCCGAGGGCCAGGAGAGGGACATATTAGTTTTAGGAGCACTCTTTTGTTGATTTCTGTATCTGATTGTAAAGATAATTAAATGCAGATGTTAACCTTTGAGAATCTTTTTGTCTGATTTCTGTATCAAATTGTGGACACGTCAGCCAAAGGGAATTATTGGCTACACTATCGAGTCACAGCATGTTTTCTAATACAGTTTTTCTCATTTGCTTTGGTGCATTTCTCAGAACAATTAGTGCAAATTGATAAACCTCGTGGATAACCTGCAAAAGTGCATCACCTCCTCAAAATGAAAAGTTAATCCCTCAAAAGCAAGTCTTCATGTCAATGAAACTGTCTGTGTCGTCAAAATAATAAGTCCTGACATCGAACAACAGTCAAATGACTTAGTCACGTTTTCATTGTGAAAGTTTACTCTCTCTGTGTTTTCAAAGTAAAAAAGTCAGATCCCAGTTAAACTTGGTGAGCAGTATACACTGTGCAGCCAAAAACTACGGTAAAGTTTCACAGTACTGTATTTAGTGAGGTAACTGAGTACAAGACATAATTGTTTGTATGCATGTACTGTATTTACTGTGTGTGTAAGGTTCTGGGTTCGAATCCCGGTCGGACCAGGGCCTTTCTGAGTGGAGTTTGAATGTTCTCCCTGTGTCTGTGTAGGTTTCCTCCGCGTACTCCGGTTTCCCCTACTGGCATGCGCCTCCTGGACTGGCGACCCCGCTCCCATCTCTGTGTGGAGTGAGAGACAAATGCCCAAAAAATAACAATTGTAAACCGCTTTGTGACTCTGGTCTGCAGTGAAAAGGCGGTATATAAATACTTACTTACTTACTGTATGTATGTATGTACTGTATGTATGTTTGTGTACTGTAGGCATTTCACATATTTACTGCATATGCTCTTTGCAATTACCAAGAGCATATGTGCAACAAAAATACAGTCACATACTGTACATGCATATACATAGAACAAACATACAAATAATATCATTATGGAAGAACCGTGACAAATGTAAACAATAAAACACACACCTCCTCATGAGTGAAGCTGAAATTCACCTGAGAGCAGTTGTTCAATTTAGAGAGAGATTTTCATTGTTTACAAAATGCTAAAGGAATGTGTGAAATGAGGTTGACAGATTTTTTGTTGTTGAAAACTAGTTCAACAATTTTGTATGTGATGACTAAAGCGATGAAATGAGGACGATTAGTTTTATAGGGAAAGACTATAAGCAAAAGATAAAGTTATAAAACAGCAGAGAATTGTATGAAAGTAACTGATACATGAACAAAAGCATTTGTAAAGTGTTCAGAGGAATGACAAACTGCCATGATGATATCCACAAATGTCTTAATGTTGTGGAGGTTGAACTGATTAGTTTTGAGAACTTTAAGTCTGATGTGAGAAATGCACCAAAGCGACTGAGAAAAACTGTAAGAACGCAGCATGATTTTTTCACAAACATTTACTCTTACAAAACGAAAAATGTAGGTATCCCAGCTTTCCCAAAACTATTTTAGGGTTAGGGCAATATTTTATTTGGCAGGAAGGCAGTATCCAGTTCTGTCCATGATGTCAAAGTCTTAGTACTGTATGTTAATCGCTTGTGTTAGACGCTTGTGTTTTGTAGCGATGCAGTGTAAGGTGATGAGGGACGTGAACATGCAGAGATGATACTACCGGCGGGTTCCGAACGTGGGCAGCGCTGAGGCCTGCAGTACGCTACGCTACGATGACCCCAAATGCAGATTCTTCAGCTATTCCCGCAGTGATGCAAGCTACGTTCAAGTAAATGAACAACCCCTGGCGCATGCAAACTGTTTTTGTTTACTTTGTTCAGCTGTTTTATTCTCAGTGTCGACCATAGATCCATCTGGTGACGTTAAATATGGAAGTGCTTGGACTTTTGTATCATTTTTTCAGCTTATTTAGAAAGCATCTATTAGAGTGGGGCTCGCTGTTCAGTCAATTAATCAGTTGATGTGAGGCAATACACATTTTTTGTTGTCCAAGAATAATTTTATTTTAACTTCAAAGATTCATATAGAAAATAATTTAACATTTGATTTTTTTACTTGGGTTTTCAAGACAGAAAGAGAAATCCAAAAAGTTTGCAAAAGTTTCTATAAAGGTTTTTATACATCTTGAACTTTTACTCATGGCGTGACCAGATTTTGTAGATTTTTTACATGATTTTTTGGACCAAGACGACCAAGAATTTCTTCGGTTGATGACCTCAAAAGTAGAATACTGTAGAATACTTGGATCAAATCATCAACTGATTAATGTCTCTCCAACAGAAAGCGAGTCTGCTACCTGAAGGAGGGAATTCCCGCCAGGACAACAGAATTTTAGGGGATCACTTCTGGATATTCTCGCAGATATTGCAAATGAGGTAAAAAAAAAATCCTCATTATGCCACAGTTTGAATATTCACAGTAACCACTTTGTTTTTCTACAGAAGAAGATGAAGCACAAGAACGCCGTCGTAATCATTCCTTTTGCATATACGATGGAAAATGCAGTTTATGATTACGAAGGAGGCAATATATTATTTTAATTAAAGTACAAGTACCCTTTACTATAAGTAAGTAAGTAATCTTTATTTATATTGAGTTTTTCAGATGCAGGAGGGTCTGTTGGGCAGTTAGTGTCCAACAAAAAGGACTGTGGTGATGATCCAGGACACTTTAACATTCTACAACATGTATGACATTTATTCTATATTCTTTTTGTGTCTGATCTGTGTTGGGGATTTCAATGATTTTGTCAAGTCCTCTGAGATGACTACTGTTGTGATTTAGGGCTACACAAGAATGAATTGTATTGTATTGTATTGTGTTGTTTACCAGAGTCACAAAGCTGTTTACAATTGTGGCCATTTGTCCTCTCACTCCACACAGAGATGGGAGCAGGGTAGGAGGCTCATGCTCCACTCAGAAAGACCATGTTCCTACCAGGATTCGAACCCAGGACTTTCTTGCTGAGAAGCGAGAGTGCTAACCACTCAGCCAGTGTGCCGCCCATGCCGTGTGCTATGTAATTTGTAAAGTTTAACATCCATATCATTTATCTCCAATATCCATCAACACCTGTTCACATGTGGAGCTGCAGTTTCTGGAGTAGACTCCCCGGCCCCCCACTCATCTCTTACAACTACATTCTCCAGCTTCATCCTCCCCTCCGTTCAAGTCATTTCCGATTTCATCCTCAAATCCAAACCCTCAACCTGCCCGCTTGACCCCCTCCCTACAGCTCTTGTTAAATCCTGCCTTCCTTCACTTGCTCCCTTTATCACCAATATCATCCACTCATCTCTTATCTCTGGTACTGTCCCTTCTTCACTCAAATCCGCCACAGTCACACCAATCCTGAAAAAGCCCGGTTTGGACCCCACCAACTTTGATAACCTCCGTCCCATTTCAAACCTTCCCTTCGTCTCCAAAATACTCAAAAAATCTGTCGCCGCTCAACTCCATAACCATCTTATCACAAACAATATCTACGAGAAGTTTCAATCTGGCTTCCGTCCCCTTCACAGCACTGAAACAGCTCTTCTCAAAATCACTAACGACCTCCTCATAGCTTCTGACTCTGGTTTGCTCTCCATTCTTATCCTCCTTGACCTCACCGCAGCTTTTGACACCATTTCTCACTCCACTCTCCTTGACAGACTCTGTTCCATTGGCATAACTCACACCCCCCTTGCTTGGTTCACTTCCTATCTCTCTGGCCGCACACAGTTCATTCAACTCAAATCCCACAGGTCCAACACTTTCCCTGTCTCTGCTGGTGTGCCCCAGGGCTCTGTCCTGGGGCCCCTCCTCTTCATCATCTACATTCTCCCACTCGGTAACATCCTTCGTAAACACAACATTCATTTCCATTGCTACGCGGATGACACCCAGCTCTACCTCTCTACCAAACCCTCTTCATCTCTTCCTCCATCCTCCCTTGCCCTCTGTCTACAAGAAATTCATTCTTGGTTCTCTTCCAACTTTCTCAAACTGAACAGCTCTAAAACAGAAGTCCTTCTCGTAGGCACCCCCTCCACTCTCTCGAAATCAAACAGTTTTCCTATTCCCATCAACAACTCATCTGTCCTTCCCTCCTCTCAGGTTAAGAGTCTGGGTGTCATCCTCGATAGTACACTCTCCTTCCAGTCTCACATCAATAGCATCTCCCGGTCTGCATATTTCCACCTACGTAACATCTCCCGTCTCCGCCCCTCTCTCTCCCCCCACACCACTGCCATCCTCGTCCACAGCCTCGTTACCTCCCGCATTGATTACTGCAACTCACTTCTGTTCGGTCTTCCCAACAAATCCCTCCAGAAACTGCAGCTCCTTCAAAACGCTGCAGCACGAATCATCACACGGACCCCTACCTCTCACCACATCACCCCTGTCCTACAACAACTCCACTGGCTTCCCATAAAACATAGAATCAACTTCAAAATCCTCCTCATCACATTCAAAGCACTTCATAACCTGGCCCCTCCGTACATATCTGACCTCCTCCACATCGCAATTCCTGCCCGCGCACTCCGCTCCTCCTCCACTCTCAAACTCTCCGTTCCACCGGCCAAACTCGTCACCATGGGGCACAGAGCATTCAGTCGCTCTGCTCCCCAGCTCTGGAACTCTCTCCCCTCCGACCTCCGTAACATAGACTCCCTGCCACTCTTCAAATCCAGACTCAAAACTCACCTGTTCAGACAGTCCTATAACACCTAGTTATGCGCGCACCCTCTCAATATTGTACTCTGTTTTATTCTGTCGCTCTTGTTTTTATTGTTTTTAATGTGTCCATTGTACAGTGTCCTTGGGTGTTCTGAAAGGCGCTTTCAAATAAAATGTATTATTATTTATTATTATTGGTAAATCCCAGAACACTATTTGTCTGCGGTCCAAGCAGGGGCCTTTAATGTGACTCACCTCATTTATTGAAATGTTTTAGATTATATACAAAAATGTACATCTAGTCACTGTGTTTGATAAACGGAACTGTGGCCTGTAATAAAATAATATAATCCAAATCATGCTTTTGTTTCCTGTCAGACAGAAGAATGAGCTGTGTGTGTAGACCCCGAGGCTGACATTATGTATTTCTGACTTTTTTGAAATGTCCCATTCTCATCACTGTAACAAACAATAGTTTTGGTACTGTGATTGAACAGTAAACTCCTTTTGCTCAGTAACCATTTGTTTTGGCTTGAAAAATCCTTGTCCTGTGTATTTACCTGCCCCATGTTGCGGTTTATGTGAATAGCCCATGGCCACAAGCAGGATATCATTTCTACAAACCTCCAGTGGCACACACAACTCTGATGCTTGGGTTCAGGTGAGTTTAGATGGTTATAAAAGTGTATAAAGTGTGAAGTTACACCCTTTAAACATATCGTTGCTACTTTTCGCTGCTATTTTTTTTAATACCCCGCAATAAACAAGGGACAACTATACTGTAGTTATTGCCCAGTGAACCCAGTCTTTTATAACAATAAATGCGAACATGTCCTTTAGTCTGGATCACTGGCAGTAGAAGGTCAGAACGTTCTGCTGGTTTCCCCGGATGAGCACAGCGGGGCAGTGCAGGCCGCAGGTCAGAGTGTCGATCCAGGACATGTAGAGCGCACTGGGACAGTCGCTCTGAGGGACCGGGAGGCTCCTGAGGGGAACATCACACCGTCACACACTGTACAGGGGACACATGCTGCTCAGAAGAGGCCTATAACCTGTGTTTTACCATACATACTGGCACAATAGAACCCACTACGGTTACTCAAATTAGACTCTTCTAACCATGCACATAGCGCTTTTTGGACACTCAAAGATGATTTATAGAAGAACAAACAAGAAACAAAATAAAAAAGCTAAAAATACACAGTTATGTGTATGCAGTTTTGAAGAGGTGGGTTTTGAGCAGGCATTTGAAGTTTTGAAGTGAGTCTGAGTTCCTGATGGGTTTTGAGAGTTCCAGAGAGTGGGGGAAAAGTTCGGCACTTCGTTCTGATGGGAGTGAGGAGCTTGGAGTCGGTGGATCTGAGGCGGGGGCGGAACAGTGACGATGGGATGGGGAGGGACTTGCATTTTTTTGGAGGGACTTGCATTTTAAGAGGAGGACCTTGTATTGGCTGAGGTTCTCTTGTTTGCTTTTTTTTTTAGGTTCAGTGTATATTTATTTGTATGTCTTGTGCATGTTTGAAATAAAGTGCTAGTGCTCCTGCTACTACGAGAATTGACCTGAACGCTTGCTTTACATGACATGTTTCAAACCTGAGAGACTTCACCCATGGCTGAATTAACACATCACAAACGAGCCTCTCCAATCAAAACATCTCAAGAACCAACAGAATTCAACAGAAGTCAACACATTTGACAATGGAAAAGGAGGAAGAGGAAGCAGTGGTGATAGTTTGTTTCAACGAATTGTTCTTATTTTACTTTCAGGTCCAGGATCAATACGTAATCATACAAACGCACAACTAAAATAAAAATAAAAAGTCAAATGTACTGTTCCATATGTCAAAGTGGGACATTTGTGTTTTTGGTTTTGTTTTGAGGTTCTCTGATGTGAAAAGAGGTCCACAAAACAACATCAAACAAACAAATCACAACCTCCAACTCACACAGAGTAAAGAAAAACTCTGCCTTTCATATTGTAGAGTGAAATCTACTGAATATATAGACTGAATAACTGAAGCACATGGACTAGTTCCTTCAAATATTTTAGAGCAATAGTGGCTGAAACCTATTTTTGTGGTGGGTCTTGGCACGGACACAAAAACAGTATGCACTAAAGAAAACTACAAAAACATGTTGATTGGAGTAACCTTAATTGTAAGTCAAAATGAGCTCTATACACTTTGACCGAAGAGAGGATACAGAGGTTATACGTCGGTTAATACTCACACAAGAACAAGAGCAGCGAGCTGAGAATTCTCCCTTATGATTTCATTCAACCGGACTTTTCTCTCCGACTGTGAAGGCAGCACAAACTCATGTTATAAAGACAGTACTAATAATCACCATTCACCGTTAGTTCAAATTATAAATAAACTGCAGAGGCGCTCATCATTGTCAACATTGCGGCTGCCTTTCTGTTGTGTATGAAGTTTAGAGAAATTTGGTTCTAGTTTGTTGCAGTTTGTGTGGTGTCACCTGTATGTGAAAGCCAGATCCGATCAGAGCTCTGAAGCTAAGCAGCACAGGGCCTGGTAGTACTGTGATGGGTGATCTCAGAAAACACCAGGTCCCACTGTGGGGCGGCTGCAGCTGTAAAGTGCCAAACTGTCGTTGTGTCCTTAGGCAAGACACTTGACCCATATTACCCGTATGAGCAATTCTATCTTTTTAAACCATACTGTACGGATTTGTCATTGGATATGAGTATTTAGACAAAAAAGCCAAAGAAGTCTGTTTGTGCCGCTTTGTTACGAAAAGGTCCTGATCAAAAAAGACGAGAGAAACAAAAAAAATCATATTAGTGACTAACCTTAAATTTGAAAACCTCAAACTCCTTGTCAGATATTTTCCATGGGTATTCCTGCCGCTGCTCCTGCAGTGACACTCCGTCCTGCTGTTCATCATACAGCCTGAAGGGGGCCACACTCTTCACAAACCGGTTCAGGCTGTCAAGCAAAAAGAAATCGGGTCGGCACTAGATCATATACGGAATCGGGAAGGAAGCGGAAGTAAATATAACCAACTACCTGAACTAATAGATCCATACCTAAACTTAACCAGCCATTCCCATAGAATAACCCCAACCCACCCTTAACCCTAACCTTTACATCTTACTCAAGACACCTAAATCTTAACCAGTCACCACCCAAGGAATTATTAGTCTAAAACGAATTAGAAAGTAGGATTGTTATTTCCGCTTCCGTCCCGATTCCGTATATGATCTAGTGCCGACCGAAGAAACAGCAGTAAAATGAAATATGTGGACAAAGAAGAGCTGTTTTACTGGACATGGCTGAAAGACAGTTGATATATTGTAAGAGCTGTTTTAACTCACTATGAACCCGAAAAGAAACACTACCTCAGCTGTTTACCATAGATTGAGCTGATATAAGTTCCCACATCAGGCAAAAAGCTGGAAACTTCGGTACATTTCAATATTTGAGTTAAACTTGTTTGATTAATGTTTGTCCATAAACCACTGAGTTTGAGGAGATTCACAATCAGGGGTTAGGGACCAGCGTGGACATCCGCACACAGCCCCGATATATGTAAAGCTTTGGAACTTACTTTTTTGCTTGTGGGCGCTTTTCACTGTCCGTCATCACAATAACGTCATTGAAATCCAGACGAAACTGCTTCAACAGAGCCAACATCCTGTGGACATGAAGGAGGAAAAGGTGACGACTGATGTAAAAAACAATTTAAAATACTGTACTGTGGTTTCACCAGCATTTCATGGCTTCTGTTTTAGTGTTAGACTATAGTGATGCTATACCAGATTTTTTTTTCATGAGTTCATAAAAATGCTTATTACTACATACTTATTATAATCCGTAAATTAATTGAAAACTTGAGCTCATTGATTCAGCTTGTGTATGAATTCAGGCCGTAAAAAGTGCTAAGTAGAGACTTAGCGTGACGCCCGCTCTCCTCCAATCACAGAACGAGGCTGCGTCCTCTAGCCTCTACAGCGCTGCTAAACACAGTAGCATGTTAGCAGAATTGGCTATAACTCCTCCTGCTATAAGTGCATACAGAGCAAAACAGCCCAAACGACACAACAGAGAGGAAGAGAAGAGGGAACTAAAGCGAAAAAATGATCAAAGAAGAAATCAAGCCCGGGTGAACATAGCTAGCTTACGTCGTATCCTCTGGAGAGACTTGTCTATGGGAGAGACCTGCGGGACCGCCTCGGACTATCTATGCTCGGGCTACATTCGAACGCGAAACTAGCGGTAATCTTTCAGTTATATATTTTGTAAGCAGTGCGTTTCTTTTGTATAATTTCATCAGTGATTGTTGTACAGCTTAAGTTGCGCTAATGCTATTGTTAGAATCAGGTCGCAAATAAAACTAGTTGGTTCCGTGGGATGAGAGCGTAGGGGAAATTAGAAGTCTGTGAGCGAGTTGGGGGCGGGGCTAAACATTCAAACCTCGCAGAAACGGGTATAGCTCCTTTAAAATTCATGTGATGGCTTTAATGCTCTTCAGGATGTGTATTACATCATTATGACATGGTTCAAACTGAGATCAGCAGGTGAACCTTACTCGTTGCGTCCGTCCTCCATGTTGTGCTCGTTTCCCACAATGAAAACTCTGACTTTGCTGTGGCGCCATCCCTTCCTCCTCGTCAGCAGATACGGCACCAGCAGAGTCAGACCTGACACATGCAGACATAAGTTTACACTGCTTCTTCAGTACTCAACTTCGTCTTGAAACTTTTTTGGTGCATGGTTAGTGGAGTGGAGTGGGTTTGTTCCCGGTATTTTTCGTTGACCACAAGTTGAATAGAATATTTTGTATGTTTATATTGTTGATAGATTTGCCATCTCCATCTTTTGAAATGGTAAAGAATAGTCAAAATGTACAGTGTTGAAAAACCATAATGAGAGAAGCTGACTGTGATTTGAATGGGGATTATATCACACTTTATGACACACTTATAAATGTCAATAATTAAACTGTGAACTCACCTCCATCGTCAGCGATCCAATACACGTCAATGGTTTTCTTTCCCTGGTCGTTTTGGAAAATGGTTTTGACCTGATCACTACAGCCTCTGTCTGACACGTTGTCTGCTGCATGGAAACAATTATACATCATTTCTGTTAGTTGTGTCCCTTAAACACGAAGCAATCCATATTTTATAATGTGAAACTTTAAAACTAGAGTAGGAGATGACAAGAGGACAAAGTAGAAGATGCGACACAAACTATATTCTGCAGGATTCAGATCTAGATCGAGTGTAGCGCGTTAAAATGCACACAGTAGAAAATAACATCATGCAGCTTCGTCCATGACACCATTGTCCTCAGATTCATAATGTCACAATGATTTTGATGAATGAGATTAGGACAGATTTTGGGGGAACTATTTTACAAGATTGTGGTGAAAAGTCAACTTTGCTTTGTCATGCTTACTTTCTTTTTTCGTTTTTACCTGAATCGACCTCTGGAGAGTGATCATCATTTTCAGCAGTTTCGTCGGGCTCAAAGCACAGATTCACTGAATAAATAAAAATGATATAAAACTGTACACATTTTAATTCTACACTGTCCTTCAATCAATGATTGGCTTCGCAAATTATCTGTTTTGACACACAAAGACACTTCACAAAGCATTATTCATTCATTCTACAGTGGTGATAATCTTCTACTGAAGCCACAGCTGCCCTGGGGTGTTCTGATAGAAGCAAATCTACTTATTGGCTTGATCAACCCCTCTGACTACCATGTACACACACACACCAGACTCATGCAATGTGGGTGAAGTGTCTTGCCTAAAGCCGACCCACTGTGGCACCTGGTGTTCCCAGAGGTCTCCCATCACAGTACAAACCAGGTCCTGACCTGCTTTACTTCTAATCAGGCTGTGATGAGGAGGTATGTGTATTTCTGAAGCTGAATGTGACTTGTGTCTAAATCCACTACTGTACCTTCAGAGTCAAACTGGTCCAAAACATCCTTCCCGTCCATCATCCTTAAGATGCACAGACAGTAATTTGAGTCGAAAGTGTCACTAAACAAAAAAGGAATGTTATTTGGTTTTATAATTCATAAAGTAATACATTATCTGTGCCTTACTAAATAGTGTTGATATAGTCTTCAATGCTGTCTGGAGAACTCTCCCTCCAGTTGGACTTAAATCCCAGTACGAGTGTATTTGGTTTGAGCTTTCCGAGTCCAGACACCTTCACAATAAAATATGTTTTATTAATTATGTATTCAGTATTAAATGCAGACAATGTACAACAAAGCATAAGGCTCTTTTTCTGCAGACGCGATGAGATTAAACTTTAGATGAGAATGTTTATGGAGTCCTCCTGCTCTCCTCGAGGTCAGACGTGTCTCTTGCCTGCTCCTGCTCTGCTTGCCCTGACTGTCTTTTTTCCTAGAGTTCTGCCTGTGTACAACTTGAAAAATGATGGAATTAATCAACTGGTCCCTCAACGCAATTGATACTATTTTTTCATCACGTAAAGGCGGTTCTGGAGATGGCGGTTCTGGAGATGCCGTTTGCCCGGATGGTACGGCGGCTGCTGGGTACGTTTTTGACAACTGGCAAAAGTGGCACCCCGTTTGTCTGTCGGGACTGTCCATCGAGGACATTGAGGATATATACATTTTTGGATTTATGGCAGCAGGGTTCCTCCTGATTGGATTTGGAGTTGGCTTGAGCTACCGCAAAGTTGGAGGGCTGTCCACTCAGAAGATTTAGCGGCTGTCCGCGGAAAACAAGGAGAGTTTCCGCGAGTTGGTCAGAGTCGTGGTCGAGGGCACAGTGGGGACACAACGGGGTGTGAGTCGGATCGAACATTCCCTTAATGACCTGGGAGTGAGATCTTTGGATGGACTTAAACGCGTGGAAGGATTGATTGAAGGACTTGGGCCTCACGGTGGAACCTCGTACTGACGTGGTCAACTCCGGATAACGGTGAACGGAGGGTCCAGTTCCAGTATAATTTGGACATATTGGCTGTAGTTTACACTGCCTTTCATTGATCAGCTAAAGTGCTTATACAAATTTCCCACAAGGCATGTGTTGTTTTGTCTCTAATGTTCGCAGGCACCTGCGCTATCTTTGTCCTTCACATTCCACCACCCACACTGCTACACCGGCTACTCAAGGCCGACACTGGACTCTATCTAACTCAGACTCACAACCCAGAACACCAGTTACACCCCCCTTCTACATGTGTGCCTGCCTGCCTCTCTTTTCAGTCTACGGTGGTCTTCCCCTCCACCTGAATTTTCAGGGGATCATAATGAGATATACAGTAAGTAAGTACGTTTTTATTTATATACCGCCTTTTCACTGCAGATCTGAGTCTCATAGCAGTTTACAATTGTTAATTTTGGGCATTTGTCTCTCACTCCACACAGAGATGGGAGCGGGGTCACCAGTACAGGAGGCGCATGCCAGAACTATTGGACATATTTTTAGTGGTAGGGGAAACCAGAGTACCCGGAGGAAACCTACGCAGACACGGGGAGAACATGCAAACTCCACTCAGAAAGGCCCTGGTCCGACCGGGATTCGAACCCAGGACCTTCTTGCTGAGAGGCGAGAGTGCTATCCACTCAGCCACCGTGCCAGTATTATGCCTTTTTCTGGCTACAATTCAAACATATGATTTTAATCTCACAGGGTCTCAAAAAAGAAAAAAACGAGTGAGCCCTCTGGTTAAGGTAACAAATGTGTTGTTTACCTGCAGTAAGTATCGCGCCCCAACTCTGAGACAGTCGCTGTTGAAGGGTGTGTAAAACGAGCGCACCTTCCTCTGGTGCAGCCACTTCACCAGCCAGTCAGTGGCATCAGGGGCGCGGCTCTGTCTGTCCTGCTCCTAAAACACACGCAGAAAAGACTTTTAGAGTGAAAAACATAGATGGAATATAAAACAACTGCAGGTTAGTGTTTCTTATGAGGGAACATGGCTACAAACATGACACTTTTGAAAAAGATGCAGGTCCTTCATGTGAAAGATTAATGCGCTCATCTTGACTCACCATAATGATGTCCCCACAGATCATGAGGCTGATGTGTTTAGTAAAGGAGCCGACAAAGTCCACCAGAGCAGGCCGCTGATTTGGAGGTCCGGTTAACACCAGGCACTGTGGCCTGTAAAGAAAATGTGAATGAGTGACATGTGATTATTTAAATGATCAAAACGATGCATGTTGTTTTATGGCAGCACTGCATCTGTATTCGTACCTAAAGTTCTTGACATGGTCTTCCACTCCAGACAAGGAGATGGAGTACGACAGAGCCATGTTGTAAGTGCCAGCTTGAACGGATGAGCCCCAGTTCACCTCTGAAATGTTTTATAATGCATCTTTGAAATATTATCACACATAAAACCCATGAATAACATAGAATGTTCATTTAAAGTTTTTGAAGCTATCAAAATGTATTTCTCAACCTCCTGAAACATTTTTTATAAATGCAACATTTTGGAACTTTCAGAGACTGCACTGCAACAATTTAGGTAATAAATAAAAATTAGGGCTGTCAAAATTATCGCGTTAATTCACGTTAATTACCGTTTTCATTAACGCGTTAAAAAATAATGAACGCATTAACTGCCATAATTGCGTTTCCCGCTATTTTCACGTTCCCAGTCTGTCTGGGAACGTCTGTTGTATCAAATATGTAAGGCTTGAGGCAATATTTTATCGAGCCAGCAGATGGCAGCATTGCTCTGTGAATGGGTTGAAAACAGCTAGATGCACTTTCTGGTGATTTCAATAAAACTTACCTCTACTCGACTGGGGATTACAGGGGAACGAAACAAGCTAGAAACAAAATTATTTTTGCTGATGAAAGTAGACCGTCCATTGTTTCAGAATCTGGTTTTGGATTTCAGATAGTCATTGTACACAATATTCTGTGGGTACCTGTTCTGAAATAGGCTGGCAGTCAATCGCATGTCCGAATGACCCGCCCATCCATCCATCCATCCATTTTCTACCCTTTAATCCATTTCTGGGTCAGGGGGGTGGCAATCAGAGATGCCACCCAAGTATCATAGCACCAGCCCCTCACTGACCCTCTGCAGGTGGTGAGTCCACAGGAGGACGGCTGCTCTCTGAGTGTGAGCATAGCCTTGATCTTTCAGTGGGGGCTTTGAAATAGAATGTTAAAAATGCGATTAATCGTGAGTTAACTCATCATTACTATGCGATTAATCAACTAAAAAAAATTAATCGTTTGACAGCCCTAATAAAAATATAATGTTTGAAATCTTTTTTTCTTCTTCTTAACTCGTGCCAATGGAAGGGTTTAGTCTTGTTTCAAGTGCAGCTGTGATTTATTTCCTATATAAATCACTATATATTTACAAATTACAAAACATGATTCCTAATTTAATGAACCTTTGGGTAGTGGGATCAGATAATGTAGTTTAAAGATCAGGAAAAGCTGGAGGCACTGTGTCGTTCTGGAAGAGAACAACCACGCACACGGCAACGGCTCAGGCTTAAGATAAGAGATGGATGTAAAGCGTCGTGAAAACCAATGCACTATAGTTGTGAAATACATCCTAATAAAAACACACGCTGCTGCACATTCAATGAATAACGAAACATGACATAACACTTTAGACCCACTGGGCTTGTTGTAGTTGACGTATCCGAAGAGAAAGAGAATGATTCCAAAGGTGACGAGCGCGGCCCGCCAAGTGAAGAGGAACATCAGCACCACAGAGATGACCGCCCCGAACAACGCCGTCCACTTACTGTAGTAATGGAACGCCGGCCGCCAACCTACCGCCACATCACAAAGAGGATTACAGCAGGCATCAGTCCTGACTCGGTCTCAGCAGGAGTCAGGACACATCCCACACTATAGGACTATCACAATCATTTTAGTCATCAACTACAGCCAGGGATAAAAAACCCAAAGGTTGATTTAAAAGTAAATTTTCTTTGTCCAATTATCTGCAGCCTTCCTCATGAAATAATCAATTTACTGTAAGAGCAAAAATTAGTTTGGAATGGATGAAATTATTGTGCAAAGAAAGTGAAAGGAACTTATTTTAGTATATTTGTGTTTGTTTTAGAACATTTTAAACGTCTAGATGAATGCGGCTCAATTGCGTTAAATTCTAAGCAGTCTCAGGGACGCATGAGGCTTGTGTATTTTTCTGCACTTTAACCATTAACATATCTGTATTGGTGTCAGTGTTGGATAAATATGGGAATATTCAGGTATAAAGAAATAAATGGTATCACCGCCACCACTACTGGAACAGACTAAAATGGTCAAATGCAGTGCAAAAAAACTTACATAACACGCAATATTTTCTCCATAAGATTGTGCCTCACCAGGGGAGTTTGTGATGGAGGCATGGAAGCAGCTGAAGTTGATGAGTCCATAAGAACAGAGGAAAAAGTTTGAAATCAAAGCAGCGATGGTGTTGAGCTCGGCTGTTGAAGGAGGAGAAATGAACACTTTGTCATATTTTTTTAAAGAGAAGCTTGTAGAGGAAACACGTGAATAAAGGATTAAAGGTTTCTGTGAATTACATTTTCTGAGATATAATTTATAATATTATTAAAAAACAAAAACAAAAAATTGAAAGAAAACACATAGAATGAATAAAAATGTCCCCTGGTGTTAAAAGAGGTCTCCCATCACAGTACTAACCTGAGATCTGACAGTACCAGGCTTTCTGTGCTGAAATATGGTTAAAATCTCAAAGAAGACAATTAACAAATTCCACCCTCACCAATTAAAATGAATCCCACGGCGATGACAAAACACAGCAGATAAGCTCGAAGAGGCTCGTTGTTTTTGCCGTAACCTTTTGCAAAGAACCCAATGTACGGGTAGAGGTTGTCCTTGCACAGACACTGTCCGTGGAAAATGTACCATGTTATTTGTCATTGTAATTATAAGAACGCTATTGACCATTTCATGTTTAAGCACCTGGAAAACCTTTGGGGCGGACACGAGGAAACCAAGAGCAGACGATAAACTGGCAGCAAAAACCCCGGCAGTGATGAGGTAATAAAAGCCAGAAAGCTGTCCCAGCACCTGTGAGACAAACATTTAAACAAATGCACAATGTTTTAAAGCCACTGAACTGAAGAGTGGCTCAACCCATTGACAAATTATTGGTTTGGTAATAGGTATTTTTTACTTCCTTGTCGAGTGTATTTACCTGCCCCACTTAGAGGTTTATATGAATGGCACACGGCAACAAGCAGAATATAATTTCTAAAAGTCTCCAGTGACACACCCGACTCTGATGCCTTTAAACAAGTTGTCTAAACTCAGCTAAATCTGGATTTCTGAAACCAAGTAGTATTCAAGCGTTTGTGGACTCATTTTATATCTGATGAATTTTTAGGCCCCACATTTATTATCATTATCATCCTTTTACCCAAGTCCTGATAAAACAGCTGATGGAAAGATAAAAGTTAAGTAGCAGTCAAACAGCGAACAATTTGGTAAGTTTATGTGAATAGGGCGTTATAGAATAATGCTGCACTCGTGGGGCTTTAGGTTTCGCTTGGAGTTTACATTTAGGCTGCACCTCGTTCTTAATCTAATCTAATCCTGCTGCTGTCAGACTGTCCAATAAGAACTGCTGAGCCTGTAAATTTAATTAATCTGTAAATAAGTAAATTCTTAAATCATGTGCAATGTGCAATACTGCAACTTCAGAAAATGCCCTGAACAATGTCCCTTTACCTTATGTCACTTTACTTGTCTACTTATTATCTTGCACTATTTACTACTACATATATATATTGACTGGTATTGAAGCATTTTCAGCATCTACAGCTAGTTATGTTAGCTAAGAAACATAGCTACTACTTATTTGTATATATTGTGTGCTCCTTGTGTGCTCTTACTACTGTCCTGTCTGTGAGCTGCAACATCGAAATTTCCCCACTGTGGGACGAATAAAGGAACTCTTATCTTAATCCAGGTAAGTGCCTTAACTTCACTTTTCTTTCTTTCACAAAACTCCTCCAACTAATTAGATAGATTTCCTCAGTTACTTTTGTTGTGGTTTGAAATTTAGCAGTAATCCAGGTTTTTCATTTTCATTTTGAGCACCAACCAAAATCATGCAGAAAAAGACACAACAGACCTTAGAGCTGTTGGCCAGTCCGTATTTACAGGACTGGGACTGAATGCATTCGGTGAAGTTCCATCCGTATTTACAAGCCAAACCCACGCAGCCGTCGGTGCTGTTTGTCGTCATGAAGTCCGTCACATTCCCAGAGGCGTCACGCACTGTGCAGGCAGCTGCGGCAGGGACCAAAGCTCAGTGTAAAGCCAAATGGTAAAGTTAAGGTAAGAAGAATTGTGATTATCGTGGATCCCATAATGTAAGCGCCACTCAACAACAACACAGATCATGTTCTCAATTATTTGAACGCAACAGAGTCAATTTTTGCTTCACAAAAAACAAAGAAAAGTGTTCTGCTGTCCCACCTTTGAACCCAGATGTATGAAATGATGTCACACTTCAAGCTAGAGTGAAAAGGTGAATCTAACGACTTTAGTGCTGAGGTAGAATCATAGACTGTAAATATTAACTGTCAGCTGTTTCTGATGATTTCACTGATTTTCAAGACCCACAGAATGTTATGTGCTAAGCCTATGGTTTCAGAATCTGAAACCAGATTCTGAAAGACTGGACGGTCTGTAATCCGCAGTCAAATAGAAGAAAGTTTGACAGAAATCACCAGTCTCAGACAAATACAGTACGTAAATAGCAATCAATGAGTTAATGGACGTAGTGACGTTAAAAAGCATGTGCCACAGATTCCAAATGGCCACAGGCAGCCCCTCCCGTTAGCTGCTCAAGCCCCATTCATTTAATGAGTGCATTCAAAAGTCCACTGCGACTAAACTAAGCTGGTCCAAAACAAATAATACTGTGATGCATGTTTTTCATATCATGTACAACTAATAATTGTGTCCCTTACCAGCGGTTACAGCAATAAGGAGATAGCTGAATGTAGTCCAGAAGATGGCCATCAGAGTGCCTTTGGGAATAGCAGACATGGGGTCCTGCACAAATCCATTTTACCAGTTGTAAGATAAGAAAACACTTTATTGTCAGGCAGCAGATAATGAAGTCTGAATATGTCTTGCAATAACAGCAGTTCCCTCACAAACACGGCAATACATAAAGACATTGCAGGACATTTGAGAAAACATAAAAGCAGGACTGTCGACGCTGAGTCTGGAGCCTGTTAAAGGGAGGTGTACATCTTGCCTTATGACCTATGTGACTTTGTAGAGCCATGTTCCTGAATCAGACAGCGGCGCTTCGTAGTGGAAAGAGTTTCAAGATGGCACCTGAACACACTTGAGATATGTGAGATCAGACATTCCACATGTCAATTCCATTTTATAACAACTAAAAATAGACAGATTAAATTGGAAGGTCTCTATTCTAAACAGTCAAACGTGTGCTTGGTCTAAAATCACAAACAGGATTCAGATTTGAAACATTGTCTTTATACCACAACAAACTTTTTGTAATTTTGCTCCTAATTTTCAATGACAATATGTGTGTTTTTGTAATGATTTCACAACCAATGAGTTTTACCTTCAAATCCCCACAGATGTTGACTCCAGACAGAATGCCGGTCGCTGATGGGAAAAAAATGGCGAACATTTGGAAGAAGTTTCCCTCTGGTCCTCTCCAGTTCGGCAGCAGGTTTGTAACAAAGATGTCCGCTGTGTTGAAAAGGGAAGCAAAGTTCATCCAAATGCATCGTTTATGTTAAATCACAAATCTACAAGATACAAACTCTGATAACTGAAGATCCCCAGGGCCTGTTTCTGCTTCGGCGCTGGGAGGAACGTGCCCACAAAGTAGTTGGAAAATGACACCAACAAAACCATGAAGAACAAAATTTGGGCCTAAAAGAAAAAAAAAGTATTTCAGAAAGGGTTAAAGTGTAAGTAACCAACATTTAATCACAACATGTAATAAAACTAGTTCCTCACTCATAAAACTCTTTGGGTTTTAAAATAGTGTGAGATTTCATCAACTTTTGTTAAAGTTAAACTCATCATTCTATCAATGTGCAGGAGCCAGTACTTTTCCCTTGTTTTGTCTATCTGAAGGCCAAGCTACATGGCACCCGTGGAAGCTGCTGATTGGAGGTCTCCATGCCTCCGCTCTGTATAATACACTTGCATTCTGTGTTCGTGTTGTTCGTGTTGTTCGTGCTGTCTCTACCATCGACAATAAAACATGTCTTCTGTCTGAATTAAAGACACGATCCCAGACTATGTCATCTTCTTCAATAGTTTTCAAATGTTTGCATTTTTTTGCCTCTGTAACATTGTTTTGTAACAGTTTTTTCAGACAATAGTTTAATAGAGGGGACCATCTTCCCTCAGTCAATCTGCTTTAAGCCTGAAGCCTCAAAAAGTGACTCACAGGGTTCTTTCTTACAAATACAGTCTGTAAAATAAAGCCTGCCCTGCTTGGCTTCAGAGGTCTGACAGGATCTAGCTTTCACAAGCAGGTATAGCAACTATGATTCTCTTCCTTCTCAACCTCATTACAGCCAGAACCAAAAACACTTACTTTGGACTCCCACTCCATTCCTGCCAATGAGATAATGAGCAGAGCCGTCACTGTGACCACGCCCACAATACGCACATCATTCACATCATCCACTATCACCATGTCAAAGTCCTGCAGACGGAGACAAAATGTGTGATTTTAAAAAAAATAAGATTTGGAAAAAGACCCCATTGAAAGCCTTTTAAAACATTTAAGTAGCTATATGAGAATATTTTAATGTCAAGTTATCATTAACTGAAAATTATTAATCATATTGTCTAATACAGTCTGTCTTGTCTAACAACATAATGTTTGCTCAACGAATGCTTAACATGCTAGCCCGGTCAATGAAAGCTAAGCCCTGGTGATCCAAGATGGCGGCCTATTTAAATCGATCAAACAAGCAGAGTTTGTTGCACTAAAGTGTGGATGTATAGAAAACCAAAAGTTAATTAAAATCCCCACAAAATCCGCCTCGACTGGATTAAACGCAAAACCTTGATGGAAAACTGAGACTCTCATACAAATTTTACTCGTGGTTATTCAAAGGAGAAGGGCTGCTTTAAATATATTATTCAAAAACATATATTCCTGTAATAAATGAAATACAATTTGCAAGTTGCAGAACTCACTTTTATCCGAGAGGTTTTAACTTTTACTGCAAACAAAGTTGTTCTGTAGCTACTTGCAGCATAATATAAGAAAAACACTTACTTTTTTCTCTCGAGGCCCGTTTCTGGCATGGGTTCATATCGGGTATCGGTTTTGAGTTCAGTAACAGCTAAAAGTTCCAAAACAGTCTTCATGAATACCTTGAGGAGATCCCGCACCACCTCTGCAAAGCCCACAGTGTTCAGGGCACAGGCCAAAGCGTTCGCAAAAGAGAAGACCATCCCTATAGGACCCCCGATCTCTGGGCCGAGGGAGCGAGAGATCATGAAGTATGCCCCGCCTGAACGGAGAAAAAACACACCACATTGTTGGTACTTCTAACCACAAAAAGTGATAGCATATGAAGTAATACGTTTTTATTTTATTCTGTAATACGTTTTTATTTATTAAAACAAGATTTGTCAATGGGAAAAGCCATTTAGTCTCATTTTTGCTTTTCCCATTGGCTAATTTTGTTTGAAGGCAGTCAAAATATGTTCAAACTGAGAGACATCTTGCCAAATTTGAGTAATATTTGACTTATTTTTCAGCACTTTTTGCATTGCAGTGCCTTAAGTCGGGAAAAGGGAGGACACGCAGATGGTTTACCAGAGATGACCCTCCCGTTGGTGGCGATGGCGGAGACAGAAAGAGCGGTTACAGTGGTTACGACAGAGGACATCAAGATAATCAGCCAAGTCAGCACTGAAAAAAAACCAAAAGAAATCAGATTTTCCTTCAGAGCATGCACAAAAAAAGACAAAAAACAAACAACAAACATTAAAAGTCAATGTTTTACTCACAGATTCCAGCCTGAGAGGTGATCCAGGACAGACGCAGAAACAAGATCACACCCCAAATGTTCAGCATGCACCGGACCTGTGAAGGTTGTGGGTACAAATATGGACGATGATATGAAAACCTCCTCACCTAAAATATGTCCTCACCATGACCCCGATGATCCAGCCAAAACGCACTGGGGCCTTTTCGCTGCTGCTGTCTGGAGCTTCGTCCTCTGCAAGGAGTAGACTGTCCACTTCTGCCTGGGCGTTCGTGGCTTCCATTCCCAGCTCTCCATTCTATGAAAAAAAATCCGACTTTGACGCCACGACAAGAGTGCTAAGGAAATATTTATAATGGTAGTGGCAGGAGGATTCTTGGGTGAAATTCAGGATAAGGATTTTTCGATAACATATACAGTAGTTGTTATTTCAAATGTTTTGGTGAAAGACTAGCCTAACAAGCCAGTTAACCCAACCCCCAATGAATGAGGCCTGCCAAGCTAGTGAAAGACCATGACAAAGTGGTAGAAAGTTGTGAAGTGAAAGCAAAATTATGCATGCAGACGTTTTCAGCCTTTTAAACTCTCAAGTGTGCTGGCCTATTTGAGAATGGTGGCCGCACTAGCAGGCGCGCAGCACAGTGGTCAGAGCGGAACCTCGTAGGCCTTGCGCAGGGCTTCCAGACTGGGGCGGCTGTGGCTCTGTCGGGGCAGAGAGCTGGCGTAGTGCTCCAGCTGCGGGGCCAGGTCCATGGTGCTGTAGATGGAACCTCTCCTCAGCTCCATCCTCGAGTCTGGCTGCTCCAATAGACTGCTACAAAACAACCAAAAAACAAGTGTAGTTCATTTATACTGTACATGTGTCAACTTTGCATTTGCACAATGTTTTGAAATGCATTTACAATTCATTTTTAAATGATATGGACTTAATTTACAACAATCACCAACTAATGGGTTGCGTTCATGTTCTAAAATGTTATTTCTGTATTTTGGGCAGATTTCTATACAACTTTATGGGAAAGAAGCAATTTTTTAAAGATTCTTTGAAAAATAAGATGAATGTTTTTCCAGTGTTTTAACGGATGTTCTGATGTTATTTTATGTTATTCTATGTCTGAATGTCCTTTCAACTGATCAGCATCAGTTTAATGCTTTTTTTTTATTGACACCTTTAAATAATAGTAAATAATTAGACCACAGTTGTATTGACAAAGAATACGTTTCTCATGGATTGCCCCAAGAATTACAGATAAAATAGCTCTAAACTAAAACATGAAACGTTAGAAACATCTGTTATATATATATTTATACAAGGAGATTTTTTTCAGCTGCCCACCTCGACAATGTTAAATGTTTTGAAAATATTGTGTAACATGAGAGCCACATATTGAAAATTCGGACAAAAATATATACGCAATTGAGCAAAAAGTAATTTCTGTAGAAAACATGGCCGTTCATGTGTGAATGAGAAAAACGTGATCGTACTGCCACGTAGTAAATTGTGGTATGGTCCATGTCTGCAGGGCTGTTCTTACTTTGCGTCGATTTCGGACACGGTGATGGTGGGCGGGTCGTTGAAGTGGTGGGAGGAGTACCGCGGGGGGCCCTCGTCGGGGGAAAAGAGAACCCGAGGGAGATCGCTCTGAGGCCGCCGTCTGGACGTCATCTGCCCCATTCCGCACTCTGCACAAGAGACGTCTGGAATGAGCAACACTCCCATCTAGAGGTAGAAATTATATTCTGCTATACGTTTACACCTAAATCTAACATGGCGGAGTCTAATCCAAGTTTAAAGCCCCACTTGGTAATGTATAACAAACAAATGAACAAAAACATGTGTATGCTGGTATACTGTTTATGGTTTTATACTGTATGTACTGTACTGTAAGAGGATGGTGTATGAATGTAAGTGTAATCGATCCCTGTCCTGCTTAGTTTTAGAGGACCTCACACGGACAACAAACTCCACAAGCAAAAAAGGCCCAACAATCTTTATTTCTTAAGGACATTAAAGCTAGGGTACCTAACTCTCCCCCTTAATATTTCTTCTTTGTTCCAACAAAAAAGATTAACGTTTGCATATTTGTAAGAACAAGCCTTGTGCGTCACTATTTGACACTTTGGGCTGAAAGCTGATTGGCTGAGTCAGTGTGCTTGATCTAAAGTTGTGACAGAGGCCTAAAAGTATGTGCATGTGAAAACTAGTAATAGAACCAAACTCATTCACTTATTAGTTCCAGTTCTCGTTGCTCAATTTTTTTTGTAGTCTGAAAATTGCACACCCCAGCTCTGATTGTGCGATGGAAACACAAAGCATGGTTTCAAATTGACTTGTGTCTGTATTATAATGAACTAGAAGAATGATTTAGTAAAGAGGAGATATTGTGAGTGGATTCTTACCTTCGCAGTGTCGCAGGTGCAGAGTTGTCCCTCATGAGTTCTGTTGAGGACATTTATACCTCTATCCCCCTCCCTCCTGTGACCCTCACTCCTCCGCTCTCCTCACAACATAATAAAGGCCTGTCTTTGGGATCTCATTCATGACCAAAAACCAGCGTATACGTGAGGATTATTCTAGAAGATATATATATTTTCTCCTCTAAAATCCAAGTTTGAGGGCCAACTTTATGAGCAAAGCCAGCAAAAGCTCTATAGCAACTGTTGCCACGACTAAAATGTAGACGCAGAAGAGAAAAAGACATTTTAGTTATTTTTTAATTTTTTGTACAAAATAATTATTTAGCATGTTTAGCAACTTAATTCAATATGCTGATATATAACATATCATTTTAAAGTAACTTTAAAATGACAACTGTAAGTTAATGGTTTCATTGCTGTGTGCTGCTATGGTAACCCCTCAGGTGCACTGATATGTGACCTGTAATTAAATAGATAAATAGATATTTTATCGATCCCCCATAGGACAAATTCAGGTTAAAAAAAATAACAAAATGAATACATATGCAGTATATTATATTGAATTACTCCTTCAAAATGAATGTTGTGTGATTATTTATGTATTTACTTTTATGAATAAACTTGTTTGAAGTTACAGTATGCATTTGTTATACATACAATTGATTGATAATCTGTGTCAAACTGGATCATTATGTATCAATAAAGACGAGCTGAAGATGAGACTGTAGAACCACAAAATGAAGATGAAAACAACGCAATCTAAAAGGATATTTTTTTATTTATTTTTTAATAAATGAAAGTCAAAGTTGCAGTAAGAATGAACCGGTGTCTTCATGTTCCATTACAACCTCTCTCTCTCTTTGCATTTGAATTAATAGCTGCTATAATTAAACCACTCGAAAAACCCATAACGTTTCATTGTACCACCATTGTGCCACCCACCCGAAACCAAAAAGAACAAAAGAAAAAAGATAAAGCACCTTTGAATGGTATTATAATTAATAAGTTACATAAAAAATAGTTTTATTTTTAACAAGTGCACTTAGAGTTGCATTCTTAACCAGTCAGGTCTCCTAAAACCTCTATTCAATGGAATTAAAGTGGAGAAATTGTTCCGGCCTTTCTGTTTTAGATGACGGGGATGTTATTTATGTATTTCAGAACAACAGAAATCCTCCTAACATACAGTACATTTCTGAAAAGAGGTTGTATGAAGAAAATGCAAATAGGTTTGAACCAGTTTTTCAACAATCTGTACATTTGTCCAAAGGGTATCTCCACACTAGGGCTGGGCGATATGTCAAAAATCTCGATTTTATTTCCTGCTTTGGACAATGTCGATGTTAAATCGATTTTCATTAAAGTCACTCAAGACTGACTTTGCCCTTTATATATTTTTATCTTCCCACTCAATATTCAAGTTTCAAAACTATTTTTTATTTGTTTCCCCCAATACATATTATAAAAGTCATGTACAGACTGTGCTGATATCGCAAGTATAATTGATGTGCTGCTGGAACTCTCACAATATCCTTCATTCAATTTCACGATTTTCACATTTTTCACGAATTCAATTCTTTCAAAAGCCGATTAATTGCCAAAATTCGATCTATTGCCCAGCCCTACTCCACACACTGCACCTGATTTTAAAGTAGTTTTGAGTTCAGTCACATTCTTGTTTCCACCCATCTGTTGAGGATCTCTTTGATAGAATACGTTTTATACATTTAGTGCAGAGAGATTCCAGACGCCCTGATTATTATTTGTGCAATAAATAAAATAAAAAATCACTTGTATTCATCACAGAATCACACAATGTAGAGACAAGTATTATCTGTGGTTGTATGAGATATAATATAGGTGCAGATCACATCCTGCTCTCAAAAGCCGCCCGTTCCATAATAATGAAAATGTAATTTAATTGCTTAATTTAATAAGAAAAAATACAACAAGACATAAAACATTGCTTTTGCTTTTGGTTTATTGGCACATTTTAGTTTTATATATATTAAACTGAATAAGGACCAGTTTACCACAGTTTGGGAAACAGCATTGATAAAACACAATACACTTTTTACAGTTACATTTATCTTACGAACCTGTGCAGAAGGCTTTATCTAAGGCCACGCACCACAGTTTGGGAAACACCAGTCGTACAATCATTGAAGCAGTTAGATGGATTGAGGACAAAGAACCACATCAAACATCATCTCAGCCTCCTGCCTTCATTCATGATCGGCTTCAGTGTTCGTCATGAGGTTATTAGAGCTAGGACTTCTGCATAATTACGGAAACTTACTGTAATGACCAGTTTTATGTTTCTGCAGGAGGACAGCTGCAGGAAACAGGAGGCCCACATTTAAACTAATGTGAACATTTTGTGATGTGATACTGTCTTTACTGCATTTAAATTACAAACAATTCCAATGAAAGAGATGATTTATTGGTATTGATTCATGATACAAACAATAACAGGGTCATTTTTAACAGGACACACAGGAAATTATGAACTTTCTTGAACATATTCATACATTATTTTCTGATTTATTATGAGCCAGTTTATCAAGACGGTTTTTGCAGCTAGGCTGAAAAATGTTTTATTCCAACTAGGGCTGGGCAATAAATTGAATGTAGGCAATTAATCGGCTTTTGAAAAAATTGAATTTGGGAAAAATGTGAAATCGAATGAAGGATATTGTGAGAGTTCCGGCAGCACATGAATTTTATTTGCAATATCAGCACAGTCTGTACACAACTTTTATAATATGTATTGGGGGAAACAAATTAAAAATAGTTTTGAAACTTGAATATTGAGCTAAATATATTTTAAGGGCAAAGTCTCTCTTCAGTGACTTTAATGGAAATTGATTTGAAATCAAAATCGTCCAAAGCAAGAAATACAATCGAGATTTAACTTTTTTGCCATATCGCCCAGCCCAAATTCCAACATTTATATAAGTAATAATCTGTTGGTGTTTTTTTATTATGGCCAATTCTTAGAAACTGTGTCATTAGTTTGTATGTATGTTTTTATGTATATGTTCAGTTACGTGTCTAAAACCAATCCCATAGATTTTATTTATTTATTGATTTATTTGATGTGTACACTACCAACACGCGAAACACTACAACATTTATAGCCAGGGCTAATTTGCAATGTCTTTACCTAAAAGGACTTTTTACACAAGTAAAAAACAATTTTTAACTCAATTAAAAATGTGTTTTTAATTGTGTAAAAAGATGCACGTCCTGTGTGATGTTTGTGTCTTGATCATGGAGCTTTGGGTTCATAAAGGCTGTAGTCCTTGGTACAAACTTCAGCTCAGTGAAAAGGAAGGATGTTTGAGAAATGTCACTGATGAAACAGATCACAGCACGAACACAACAGAACAACATGTCCTGAGGTCCACACACACACACACATACACACGCACACACGCACACGCACACACACACACACACACAGCTCAATGGTGACAGTTTATTACACCATTGAGTTTACGCAAAACACCATTGAACAAGCATCAAACAAAAAATACAGTATGTTAAGAAGAGTTGAACCTTGTTGATGTAGGTTGTTTAAAATCAACCTACATCAAGAGTAAATGCATGTTTGAGTAATACTTTACTACTGTATTCAGGACGTCATTGCGGCTTCAATCTACATTTCTACCACCATGTAAACCACTGAAACAGAAGTGGCCATTCGATGAAGACTTCCCAGGACACTACTGCAAACTTCCTCTGGATTGCAGACCTGCTCACCCTGAGAGCTTTGGTCCCTCTTCACCTCAGCCTGATTCTCTAACGTATGCACCGCTGCAGACGTCGCACTGATCATCAAGCCCCATAAAGAGCAGAGGCAGAATAGATAGAAGAAGAAATCCATTGTTGTATTTTCAGGATGTTCAGGTCGTCCACTCATTCTAAGACCACAAGCAGACCATCTGATACTGAGTGACAGTAGAGGTCTGAGCTTAAGGTTGGCGGTTGGAATCCTCCCACTGAGAAACATTGTTGGTTGAACGGTCATTGACTTACCTGCAGGTTGGCAGGTGTGAAACTAGCTTCCATTGTTGGATTCTGCTATGTGTCCTTGGGCAAGACACATAACCCAACTCACCCCCATTTTCTGCGTTCACCGGTGTGAGTATGTGAAGGGTTCTTTGATGTACCTCGTTGGTTGAAAAGCGCTTTATATATAGGTACATTTTTCTTTTTTAATACAGCAGTTTTTACAGTAATGCCACAGATCAGGGGTGTCAAAGCAATCCTCCCAGGGCAGGTATGGCTGGAGATTTTGATTCCTACCAAGCAGGAGCACACCAGACACACCATTGCCTCAAGTGAGTCCAGTCATAACCTGAAGACCTGAGGAAATGGCTGAAGTCTTGTGTGCTCCTGCTGGGTTGGAATTAAGCCCTGCAGCCACATTGACCCTTTCTAGAACCAGTTTGACTCCCCAGGTATTGGTTATACAATAAAAGACCAAATCAAATGTCTAAAAACTAGTCCACCTGCTCTGTTGCCAGTGTTTTGAGCTCTGGTCTGTTCTCTCCTTGTTCCTCATTCTCTCTTAGGTCTTTGCTTTTCCCTCCACACGCTCGTCCCAGTTTGGTGGACAGCGTGTGGAGGACGGAGCTGTCGTCTGTGGCGGAGCTTCGGCCGCCGCGTGAGAAGGTGGAGGTGCTTCTGCTCTCCGAGTTTGTGGCCTCGAACAGTTTTCCCATGAAGCTGAGCCCGGCATTGCGTATGTGGGAGCTGCCCGCGAACACGTACAGGAGCGGGTTCACGGCGCTGCTGAAGTATGCAAAGGCTGTGACGTTCGGGCGAGCGGTGAGAGCGGCTTTGATGGTGGTTTGACTGCCCTGCAACACGCCAGCCACCTGAGGAATACAAGATAAGATAAACTTTATTAATCTCACAATGGAGAAATTCACATGTCTAATGTGTAGATGTAACTACCTTATTTACTTTACAGACACAGATACTGACATATAATACTTTTAACACGATACAACAATGTTCACTCATTTATCTGTTGGCTACTGTACTGTCGTCGTTTTGTAGCCGTCTGAAGCAAGTTCCATCTTAAACTAGCTTCCACAGAGGCATGGTCTATAAGTAGAGTCGGTTAGGCTCTAGAAAATGTTGTACTTTAGTCACATCAATTCAAATGCACCAACAAACACTAATGTCTCCCAAGATTGGAGGATCTTGGAGTGACGTCGTTGTTTGTAGTTTTTCCGCACCGGTCACGTGGCCAGGTGGCACGATAGCATTGAAAGCTATCTGGATGCTACAGAGTTAGCTATCTTTAGACGTTTGTAGAGAGGTTTTACTAAATCAAATGGTCCATTCTTGTTGTGTGGTCGGTTGTACGGCCCGCCGGCCACAGATTACGTTTTTTTTGTGTACTTTTTTGTGCAGCACTTTGGAACTGTTCTGTTGTTTAAATGTGCTATAGAAATAAAGTGGATTGGATTGGATACTTATTTCGGAAAAGAACAGCAAAAAACGGCCGTGGTAAAGTGGTTGCCCTTCTATGCTGTTACCTACGGTAAACGTAGAACGGGAAGCCGGGGGGATGAGGGAATTAAAATTCATAAACACATTTTAATTTTGCAACTACTTTCACTGCACACTTGTTCACTCACTCATTCATTCATGAATGATGATTAATTTTAAACATTGCATTCTGGTTGCTCATCCCCGCGGCTTCTTGTTCCACCTTTGTTCCACCATCCATGCTTCCGTATGGGCCACTCTGCCTTCTTGCCACCCGTGCGAGGGGCGCACGCGGGTGTAAACAAAGATCCTCCTATAGCTTGTGGTGTTAAATATAATACCACTAAAGGTACTTCTACTAAATCTCTGAGTGAAAGTTTTATTAACCGTACATCTAATCATTTGTGTTTTACTAGTGTGACATAAGGCTTTTTCCCACTGCCGGCAAACGTCAACGTTTCAAAATAAGTCTTCTGAAGTCACAGTGCAGTGCCCCTCAGAACTTCAGCACGTTTATTATCCACATGGAGCAATAACAATATAAGGTTACATTTAAAAACATTTTTAAGAGGACAACTTTGTAAAGGGAAGATCAGCACATGCAAACGCTGACGGTAAGAGCTTCACTCTTAGCATAAAGGGGTTGAGATCATAGACAAAACTACAACACCACACAGATGAAGTATTAGATAATGTGGGATATATTTCATACTGTAATCTGTTTGAAGCGTTAGAGCACACCTCATGTTGTTCTGTGCCGGTTTTTGTGCATTGAACAGGTCTTTCCACACTTTTCCATGCCAGATAAATTAATCTGAATCTGAGGTTTCAGTTTGCATGCTCCTCAGAAAGTGGGTAGGTGCGGCCCTGGGCTTACCTCGATGATGTTGACGATGTGGTACGGCAGCCAGAAGATGGCAAAGGCGAGGACGATGAGCAGGATGAGCCGATTGCCCTGCGCTCTGCGCTGGAACATGGCCGACTGCAGGCGGCGGATCACAGAGGAGTAACAGGAGGTGATGAGGGAGAAGGGCACCAGACAGCCCATCACTGTTTCAAACAGGTACTGGAAGACTTTATGGCCCACGTGCTCATGATACGGCACACACAGATGCACCGTCATGTTCAAGATGTGACGCCTGATGTTACTGTCACAGACACATGAAGTCACATTAATACACTGCTTGTCTACCGGTCAAAGTGCTTTACAACAATAAACCAAATGCTAGATACGGGGTGAGATCTCACATGATTACATTAGAGCTATTAGATTATGAAATGGAACAGGATTTCCTGAGATGTCTTTTGGTTTGAGCAGAAACATTGCTCAAGCAGCTTGTTCCAGAGGCAACGTAATGCTTCAGTACTCACTACTGCATGTGTTTGAACTATGTGTATGTGTGGCAAATACTGATGAAGGTGCATCTCCTCCGCTCTCACTCGAATGATGAAAAGCCTTTATCTGGCTCGCAAGCTGAATTCTTGCAATATTTGTGACATCACAAGGAGCGCAACTCAGAGTTCTGCACAGCATCCATCTGGCCCTTGACAGTTTAGAACCACCTTTCTCATTCAAGTGAATCACATGCCTCAAGTCCAGTAAATTGAAAACACACAGCTCCCTCTTCAACAGATACTGCAACTGTATCACTGCAGAAGCTGCACTATTCTATCTATCAATCTCACGCTCCATTCTTCCCCAATATGAAATTTCAGGGTTGAGTAAAGGTTATCTAAAGGTAAAGGTTATCTTATCTTATTGTAGAAGATCCTCTCCACTTGAATGACCTCTCCACCACCTGGAGAGGGCAAGGCACTTTCCTATAAGAACTATATACTTGATTTATGTCCCCACAGCTAAATATTGTAAGGACTGGGTCATGACACCTGCTTTTGACGACCACATTTCCATAGTAGAAAGGGTGAGATGCTCAGTCACATGAAAGAAACTCAGAGTAGAGCCATCGCTTCTCAAGGTCAAAGAGACCCACGCTACCATGTCTAACCTGGAGGAGGCCCTGGGGAGGAGGAAAGTGTGCATAAAGGAAAGTCTGTGCATCTCTGCTCAGACTGCTGCTTCTCTTTCATGACTTGGCCCCAGATAAAGTGGAAGTAAAAAGTGCCTGGATGATAATTCATGGGCAGAGTAAGAACTTCCAAGTCTCACGCAGAACTACAGATCACACAAAAATGAAATAAAATAGAACTTTGACCTGACCAAGCTTAGGAAGGTCTTTACCTGCGATAGAAGGGCATGGGCAGTGACAGTACAAAGGCCAGGATCCAGACTCCCATCAGCAGCAGCAGCAGAGAGCGCTTTGTCCTCACCCTCTGGGACAAGAAGGGCCTGGACACAGCCAGCCAGCGATCCATGCTCATCAGGCAGATCAGGTAAATGGACACGTACATGTTCACGCTGGACAGATAATGCACCAGCTTACATGCTGCTGAGCCAAACTCCCAGCCCCTCCCCCCGGCCAGGTATCGTAAGAACAAGGGGGCGCTGAGCAGGACGAAGGCATCCGCCAGAGCCAGATTCAGGACCAAGATGCAGGTAACGGAGCGCTTTCTTACTCGGCAGAAGACTGACCAGGCCACAAATAGGTTTCCAGGGAATCCCAAGACGAAAGCCAAGGTCAAGATAGCGATTCCCCCCTGAGCTGAGGGCGAAAGAGGCAGAGAGGTGCGGACAGTGGGGCTGGACACGTTTGAAGACATCATTCAAAGCCGCTGGATTCAGGGATCTGAAACTTAAGAGATATTTAAAAGGATTTTTAAGTATTATGGCACATACAGTATCAATTTTTTTTTCCCATAGAGAAAAGTTGTACTTCAAATGGAAGACGGTCCTGGTTTAAGCCTGCGTAAGTTTCCTCCGGGGGCTACGGTTTCCCCTACCACTAAAAACAGGTGGTAGGGGAGTGAATGGAAAACTATTGATTCTCCACAAAACATTGTAAAGCCCTTTGTGGGAAATAAAAGTAAAGAAATTGAGCTAAAATAATCACAATGAAAGAGTACTATAAAGTTAGGATTATGTTTTAGACTCAAAAATAAAGATCATAAATAGCTTATTGGAAGTCTTGTGTGTGAAACATACCTTAAACTTGTCCGTTGAAGACGCTACTCCAAAGTGCACAGCCTTCTTACCCTTTGTCTCATTCTGCTCTGACTTCCCCCTTCACTACGGACGCCAATATTTCTTTAAAATTGAGAAAGAGATCACATGATGGGAAATCCCTGAACCACATCCAAGTGTCATAATCTTCCTTTTTATTACAACAACAACAAAACAAGTGTTTTTCAATGGCAGGAGTCAAAATGCAAATGAGTTGATCGCTGAGAAATATGAGTCATACATCATTTATTTTGGAGCGTGAAATTTGTGATACGCAAGAAATCATCAACAGTGAACAAATATCAGTGTACAGATATGTTGATGAAAGAAACACAAATGGTGTGGACATCACTACATATCATTTATAGGTAACGCAATGTATGGTCATAATTTAAAAAAAAAATCTAATCTTGAAAAAAATCTAAAAAGATGCTTGTATTGTCTCATCAACAACATTTCTCTACATATTGTTACATTTCGCCACATATTGCTCACCTGTGGAATAAGCCGCATCTTTTCCATTTCCAGTCATCAGGTGCAGTCAGCGTGTGGACTTGTTCGAACGGGAAGACCTTTTCTCTCTCTCTCTCTCTCTTTGTTCAGTGCTTAAAGAAGACTATCGAGTTTCAAGACTAAACAATTCCTTCTTGTCTTAGGATGTTGCATCATTGTGTCGTTTTTTCCACTGATGTGAGGCTTTCTTACAAATCTGGGTGTCAGCCAAACAACGGATGGTGGTGGTGTATAGACTATATACAATTATATTTGTTTGTTTCCCAAAAACCACACGGACATGGAAACATTTGATTTTAATTTATTGACAGGTGCTGGTAGCGTGTTTATATGGTTTAGGACTTTAGGACTGAAACAGGGAATTCAAACAGATCTGACATCAAATTGACCCTTGTGGTGGATGAGATGAGTTGATCTGAAGGAAAGTCCCACTGTTGAGGCAGTGATGGGAAGGAGGAGGGTTGCACCACGAGCTGAAGGTGTTAGGTTGTTTAAATGCAGGCGGGTCCCAGTGCCATCTAAGCTAATTGGTGATTAGCAGGGGAACTGGTGCAGCGAGAGAGGACACGAGAAGGACTTCTAGTCTGAAATTTCACTTTAGCTTCATGAACCATGTGTGTATACTTTTTCTTCTGTGCCATCAAACAGTCAGTGAAGATTAAAATGCACCAAAGGCTTATTATTTTACACTCTCCAGCCTCCAGATGATAATGTAAAAGCCACAGCACATGAGGCAGGTCATCAGCACGGTTCCACGGAATACCATGGAACCATTGCCATGGATTTAAGCATTGTGCCATCCTGCCAAATGAACATTTACCAAAAACGAATACATATCCACAAACCTGGTCATATACATGTATTTGAGAGAAAAAAGGAAAACAAATGTAAAAAATTTTTTTTTATTAAAGTGTATTTTTGGAATGAATGATGGTTTTTATCATGGTTTCTGAACGTTGATAGAAACCATAAACACATGTTTATACATTGCTGCCCCTAAGGGCATACAATTATAATACTGTACAGTAACCCAAATTAAATACATTAATCAAAACTTACTTCAAAGGGAGCAAAATATTAAATAATTGACGTATGATACATCCGCTCCTAAACTGTTGAAGTTAAAGGAATAGTTCACCGTTTTTACATACTGACATATGTTCTTACCTTACCTTAGACTAGTTAATACATACCTGTCTGGTCTTAGTCCGTGTGCTCTGTCATGCAAACGGAGCAAAAACGGGAGCACAAACGCAGCCTCCTCTGTATATTTTGTAGCACCAAAAGGTAGCTCCCGCTAGAAGCTACCAAACTCTTCCAAGTGTTCCCTATTAAATGTATATAGTTACGTGACGTGTTACACTGCAAAGTATAGTAACACAGAAATGTAACAGTCGATTTTCTCAGCGGATAAAACGGGTACTATATTGTGAGGCGTAGTAATCTGAGGAGCGCTACGTCCGCGCACTAACTTCTCTCCGTACTACAAGTCACGCTGCTTCTATTGACGGAAGTGAGCGAGAGAGAAGTCTCCGGAGAGAAGTTAGTGCGCGGACGTAGCGCACCTCAGATTACTACGCCTCACAATATAGTACCCGTTTTATCCGCTGAGAAAATCGACTGTTACATTGCTGTGTTACCATACTTTGCAGTGTAACACGTCACGTAACTATATACATTTAATAGGGAACACTTGGAAGAGTTTGGTAGCTTCTAGCGGGAGCTACCTTTTGGTGCTACAAAATATACAGAGGAGGCTGCATTTGTGCTCCCGTTTTTGCTCCGTTTGCATGACAGAGCGCACGGACTAAGACCAGACAGATACGTCTGTCTGGTCTTAGTCCAGACAGACGTATCCTTTAAACTATTCCTTTAAAAGATATTTAGACTTCTGGACAACAGCTTCAGAAGTCACTACACATACACACTCTCTCTAATAACACCAACTCTGAATCCTTTAAGTGTAAAAAAAAAAATTATTACCCATTTGGTATATTTGCATCAGGCTTGAAGTGCATACTGCATGTTCGGTAGAACTATAATGTGGTTTTCGTTTGTATAACGGCATTACAAAGGGATTCTAGTTGTACACAGAGCAATAAAGCCAAAATCATGCATCATCAATGCATAAACAGAATATTTGACAGATACAAATTAAAAAATACTACAGAACTTCTTGGGTTTCACATTTCTGAAAGGTTTTTCAGCAAAGTCAAAAAATATAAATCAACCTGTTATGCACACTTTAAAGCTGAGGTACCCAACTGTTCCTGTCATAAAAAATCCACGTCACCCCAATAGAAAGAGTCCTGTAAAAGTATAACGTTGTGAACAAATCTGAACACAACGTGCTGTCTTCAACTTATTAGTGATATTTGCACACAGAAATAGCCTCGTGAGTCACTAATTGACGCAGATGAGACCAAAAGTGTGTGAAAACTCATGGTAGAACTAAATTGTTTTGAGCAGAAAATAGTTTCATAGGTTTTTTTGTGGTTTGAAAGTTGGTTGCCCCAGCTTCTGTCCCAGGCTTTGAGAGTCCGGAGAATGCAATGTTACGTCTGGGCGTGTCCATAGGTGCCATCTGGGGGTTTGTAGTGTTTGGGAAAAGCCAGAAGCTGAACGCCGCTGAAGGCAAACTTTCTACACCCAATGTTCTTCTGCACGTTTTCCAGTCGACAGCCCTCTCTGTAACAAAACACACACACACAAAGGAAAAGGTAAGTAAATCTGATCCAACCAAGATCTGTGTATCTTCTTAATTGTACTGCGTGGAGATGAAGGAATTTTGGATGATGTGATGGCTCATGAAGCTGTCCAGAGGCAGGAGCATAGTCTGTATATAGAACGACTTTAGAAGCAAAAAAGAAAGTACCAATATTTGTAAAGAACTTGCGGTCTAAAGTTACCATCATCAAGGCAACTGTTTGCCATGAAATCTAAGTTTGTCACATACTTGCACAAGAGTCTTCTTATGATCATTTAGCCTTTTGACACTGCTAGCGAAAAGAATGTAGAATAACTCGACAGCGGTGACTGTTGGAAATGTGCTCACAGTATATTCCATTTAAAAGCACCAGTTGAATACCAGGTGGTGGATAGGTCCTTCCTCAAGTGGAGGAGTTCAAATATCTTGGGGTCTTGTTCACGAGTCAGCGAAAGATGGAGAGTGAGATTGACAGGCGGGTCGGTGCAGCGTGTGCAGTGATGTGGTCGCTGTATCAGACCGTTGTGGTGAAGAGGGAGCTGAGCAACCCTCCCTCACCAATGGTGATAAGCTTTGAGTAATACAAGTGGTAGAACTGAGTTTCTTCCAAAGAGGCTTGGAGCTCCCTTAGAGATAGGGAGAAGAGCTCAGTCTCATGGGAAGAGCTTGGAGTAGGGCCACTGCTTCTCTATGTGGAGAAGAGCAAGCTGAGGTGGCTCGGCAATCTGCTTCAGATGCTTCCTGGAAGTCTCTCTGGAGAGGTTCTCCAGGTACAGTATGTCCCAATGGGAGGAGACCCAGGATGGAGACTGTCTCTCAGCTGGTCGGGAAACGCCTCAGGATTCCCCTGGATGACCTGACAACAAATACGTAAGAAGAAAATGGATGGATCGATGGATGGATGGATGGATGGATAGTCATTTATAACATTCATTATGACCAGACTAGTATAGATATCATAAACATACAAAGACAGAAGAGAAAATGCTGAGAAAGCCTTTCATGGTCACTGATATTTGGCGAGCAGCACCACCACGCTGAAGATGAGCCACAGCACTAAGACGTGAGACGAGACCAGCAGGAAGGCCACAGGGTACAGATGCATTCTGGGAGCTTTGGGGGCCACACTCCGGAGATCTGACCCAGTCACGGACAGCCCTGGGCGGGTGTAACAGCCCAGCATCTGCCCCCAACACCGACGAGCCCTGGGGGAAGGCACAGCCGGATTCCAAGGAAGGAGGAGCAGGAAAAGGAAGCGCAAAACGGGGAATGTACGCAAAGAGTGGGAGCATTTTGTTCAGGAGAAGGGAAATAAATAAAAGCACTTAAATTAGTGAAAAATGTAAAAGGAATTTTTTCAGATTGTTTGTTATTGGAATCACATATTTTTGTAAAGCCTACACTGCTGGATTTTTGTATTCAGGAGTACATTGTGTTTAAGACTGCTGTATAGCTGCAACCGTTGACACCAGTACATATCAAAATCTTAATATTGCTATCAATTGTGTGGTTTCATCAGCTCAAATGCCTGTGCAAAGGAACAAATACATAATATACTGCAAATGTAAGATGCTCAATGAAAGTACACTAAAGAAAAATACCCTCTGGCATACTGCACTAGACTGGAGGATAATCACGAGCGCTGTTATCAACTGCAGTGTTGTGAGGACGCCAGCAGAGGGTGCCGTTACCCCAGTAAAGCCTGTACCTCCTCATGGTGTCCAGGGCGGCGCTGAAGTGCTGAGAGTCCAGTCCGTGCTTCTCCTTCAGCAGGACACACTGCTCCAGAGTCACAGACATGGCTGTTCTGTCTTTGGCACTTTTACAACTTGTCAGACGAAGGCCGTTCACTTTCCTGCACACCTACAGGCAAAGCAATGTTCACAACACTGTTTTACCTCAATATAACAGTTATTGTGATATTAGAATAGAACAAATTAACACAAATGTGGCTGATTGACAAGTAATAAGCAAAACAAGGAGCCCTCGAGTACAAACATGCTGCTTGTTGCTGGCAAATCTAACAACGACTGTATATTCTGCTGTGATCTGCACAACAATGAGTGGTATTGGAGACTTTTGATATGGACAATTAACACATGCAACAAGATTAATAAATAATACACTCTGTAATGTTGCAAATTCAGCACCAGAGTATATATACAGTCTTTGTTCTTTAGCAGATTTCTCTCCTCTTCTTGACTGATAGTTGATGTAACACAAAAAGAGTATTGTTTGATATTTGTACCAGAGGGCTTCTCCTGACTTTAATGGTCTAAAATCACAGGTAATTGAAGTCTTACTGTAGCAGCCAGCCACAAAACCTCCACGTTCTTCCTTCTTTTGGCTTCAACACATGATTCCAGCCCTGACAAAAGCTGTGGAAGTGTCTCTGAGTTGGCTGAAAAGAGCACAGATGACAGGTGCAATTAACTATAAGCTAAAGTACAGAAATAATACAATTAACTGAAGGAATCGAACCCATGTGAGGCAGTTTGTCTTGCAGCTGGTTACAGTACGCTCTGAGGCGCTCACAGCTCTCTTGGTTCAAAATCTCTTGAAGTGAACTGTCTCCAAATCTGCAAAAAATAATCAAAATAATAAAATAGTAAACAAGGAGAAGTGGGAATGCTTTGAAACTGAAAGCATACTGAATCTTGAAACTTCTATGCATTTTGACCATGATCTAGTTTAGAATAAAAACATGGTATGTATCGACCTCTCAGCCAGGGTCTGCTGTTGGTTGATGCCGATGTTAAAGAAAACCGGCTGCAGTTGAATCAGACGTCCTTCTCTCAGCTCCTGTGGCAGCGGCGAGAAGTTTTCTGGCGGCAACGGGACATTCACCACCAAACTGTCCCTGAAATACAAAAATTAGACCATTTTTGAATTGTGGTTGCTACACACATTTCTTATATTTGCACACAGCACAGTTTAAAGAGTAGTATACATCTAGATTACAGCTAACATGGATGTCACAACTTATTTATTTTCTTCTCACCATGTCCCGGTCAGTGTTGGTAGAAGGTCCTCTGATTGGTCGCTTTTCCCTTCAATCAAAACAAATGCAACCTTTTTGAGATCAGCCACGGCCATCTCCATGTCCTCGAGCATGCCTAGTTCATCTCCTATGTGCAAAACATTTTTTATTGATAGTGGAAGCAGTAGCAGCAGCAGTAATAGTAGTAGTAGTAGTAGTAGTAGTACCAAAAGTGCTGAGTAGACCCTCAAACTGAGCCAGGATCCCCACAGTGTGAAGCTGTTGCAGGAAGTCGGCGTCTTCTAAACCGTTGTAGAGTTTCAAAACAAAGGTATTTGTGACCGCAGTGATCTACAGGAAACAAGAACCAACATGTATTGTAAGATCACTGTCTGAAAGAGAAAAGGTGCCCCCACGGAAACTCAGACCTGAAGCAACGTTATTAATTGTATCGTCTGCTGTTCTGTTCTTTGATAGGTACCATTTTGCCTTCACTTTTTTGTATAATTTTGGCTTTTAAGCATGATGTTTCATGATATGTACTCAAATGTGAAATGTTTGCAAACAGAAAGGCTGAACTGACGCAGCTAGAAGATGGTTGCTACTAGATGGAAGCCCCCTCACGACCAGTTACTGTCTCACCACAAGGTTGTGGTTATGCAATTCCTTTGAACACCAACATGCATACACGGTGCTACGGAGGGTTTGCTTTTGTTGATTAAGGTTTGTTAGGTTTGTTCTTGTTGATTAGTAGGGAATCTTCACTCTCCATGTTCTTCTGGACTCGCTATTTGTGTCTTTTATATAAAAATGAATTTTAAAAAAACTTTCACCGCTTGACTGAAGACGGCGTGTCGTCTCTGGACCAGGGTCTCAGAGCCCTGTTCCACTGTGTCCGCCGCTGCCCCCCGGAGGAGCACATAGGTCATTGCAGCGTTTGCTTTGGACACTGCCTCACGCACGCAGTCACGCAGCGTCACCACAAGAGGGAGCAACTGTTCCTGCCACGACACCAGCGATGAAGGAGAGGAGGGTTCGTCTGTGGAAAAAACGTTTACATAAACGTTAATGAAAACATGGCTCATTATTATATGTATATATTCTGTATATTTACAATCTCGATATAACCCCGTAATATAATGTAATCTGCACATTTCTGTTTGCGGCCCCAACATATCATTCTGTGTTCACTATAATACAGTATCTACAACTGACCATAACAAGTTCTGGCTCTTTTATGTGATGTGGTGTAACAAAGTCCAGTGTGCACATACTGCTGCTGTTGTGAGGGCTTGTGTCCGGGGGAGCTGATGGTTTTGGACTCTGCTGTTTTGCTTTCAGCCGATCGACCATCGCAATGATGCAGTTCAGGCTTTTACCAACGTTCGCCCACACCGTGTCCTGCACAAAATCAACAAGACCCCCATTATAAAAAGAGAGTTCCTGATGTTTGATTTTTATAGGACGAATTACTTTGTTTATACTGGGCTTTTCACAGTTCAAAGTGTCAAAGTGACTTACGTTGATAAACATTATACCAACATTAAGGGTCCGTGTACCTAATACATTTTCTATTTTTGAAGGGAAATGGAAAATTGAAAAAAAGGCTATTTTGTATTTTTTCATTGCTTATAAGACATATATAAATATATTATAATAACCGGGTTTGGGAACTTGAAAATGCAATAATTAACCTCTTTTTAAATTGTATTTCGGCGTCAATGTATTACCCGGAAGTGAAACAAGTTTGTTTGCTCGCACGGGATCAGTATTACCTGTGGACCCCTGATAATTTGTGATAATCACGGAGGACGTCTGAGATATTGCAGTGCATTCACACCGGATAAGCAATATCTGTAAAATACTATTTTCACTGACATCTGACATAACGGCGGCACGTGCGCGGGTCTCTCCGCTTCACGCAGTCCAGAGAGTCGCGTCTGACCAAAGTTATACAGTCTATGGACCACAGCTGCCGCAAAGACCATGAGGACAAACATTTTACCGCTCTACAGTTCTCTGGCCCATATTGTCTATAATGTTTAATATTCATTTAGTGTCAGTGAACACATTACACTGTCCTCTGTACTTCTCCATGGACCTCACAGAGACAGCAGCAGCCGCGACTCTGCAGGTGTTCATCCTCTGCTCACTGACAAAAAACAACGCAGAAAGTAAAGCGAAAGGGGCAATCGCGATCACAATCACTGACATGCAGATTCTCACGGGATTAGTATCACAGAATGTTTGTGTTTGGACAACTACAGGAGGTCATTTTTGTATTAAATTATACTAAATTACAGCGAATAGGGCTGAAGTAAACAAACTTGTTTCACTTCCGGGTAATCGATTGACGCCGAAAAGTATTAAATACACATTAAAAAAGGTTAATTATTGCATTTTTTAGTTCCCAAATCCGGTTATTATAATATATATATATAAAAAAAAAAAAAATTGTCCACTCACCTTTGGCCCTCCGCGGGCGGTTATCCCTCTCTAAGCTCGGGTCCTCTACCAGAGGCCAGGGAGCTTGAGGGTTCTGCGCAGTATCTTTGCTGTTCCTAGCACTGCACATTTCTGGACCGAGATGTCCGAGGTTGTTCCGGGGATCCGCTGTAACCACTCATCTAGCTTCGGGGTCACTGCCCCGAGTGCACCGATCACCACGGGCACTACTGTCACCTTTACCCTCCAGGCCCTCTCCAGCTCCTCTCTGAGACCTTGGTATTTCTCAAGCTTTTCATGTTCTTTTTTCCGGATGTTACCATCGCTTGGAATTGCCAAGTCCACCACCACGGCTGTCCTCTGCCCTTTGTCTACCACCACGATGTCAGGTTGGTTTGCCATTACCATTCGGTCGGTCTGTATCTGGAAGTCCCACAGGATCTTCGCACGCTCATTTTCCACCACCTTTGGAGGAGTTTCCCACTTAGACCTTGGGGTTTCCAGCCCATATATATATATATATATATATATATATGTCTTATAAGCAACAACAACAACACAAAATGGTAATTTTTGTATATTGCTGTGTGCCTGAAAATGCAAAATAGCCTTTTTTTGATTTTCCTTTTTCCTTCAAAAATAGAAAATGCATTGAACGCAAAAGTACCTGGACCATTAAGGCCACGCTTTAAATGTTTTACTTTCTCAGCCCAGTTTGGATGTTTTGCATATTGTTTGTCCCAACAGACAGACTACTGGAATCATAAAATCAAAAAGCTGTCTTCATATTAGTGAGATTGACTTCACTTTCCGTTTGAAAAATCTAATTGTGACAAAGGCAAAAATAGATATTTAGAAGAAAAAGTTTTGAGAGAGCAAGGAACTAGTCAAGATGGATTTGATTTCAAATTTAAATTGTCTGTGGCAGCCATTCCCAAACTCAGTAACACCGAGGCCCCCTTAAAAATCTGACGGGTCTGCGTGGCCCCCCAAAATAATAACCAAGAAGATCAGAGAGACTTCCGGTAAGCAGTACTGCAGGGCTGCTCTGTGCACCTTTTTAGTAAACTTTTAACAACTTTTTAGCGCGTTTTTATTGTTCAGTTTTTTAATATATCTGAGTGTTTTATGTTATTAATTCAGGGGTTTCAGCAAATAGCGCTTAGTCCCGACTGAAACCCACTAGTAGCACAGAGGCTAACACAAGCTAACGAGGACATGGAAAGTGACAATGAAATTGGCTCAAACATGCACAATATTAGTCGCCTCACCTTGGAGCTCCGTGAGAGCGACCGTGCCACCATTGCAGAACTACGAAAAGAAGTCCTTCGTCTCACCGCAGAGTTGAATGAGAAACAATCTCTAGTGTCCAAACTTTTTGAAGTCGCTGGTGGGCAGCATTCACGGCTTATGTCACTGAGCGCTGCATATTGTGACACTGTCGTGTGGGAGAGATCCGTCAGCTCCGGACCCTCCTGTTCTACGCCTAAGCGCCCGGTTCCGAATAACGAGCCCGCGGATTCCGAGGAGCCATCCTGCGCCGTGGCCCATGTCCTGAGTCTGGCAAACCGCTATGCAGCCCTCTCCACTGACATCCCGGCCCCCTCAGCAGAATCCCTGGACACTGCAGCGTACTCTACTGCTCGAGGATCCAAGTCCACTGCGAGGAAAACGCTCCTAAAGGAAGCAGTCCTCAGGCGAAAGAGCGGTCCACCGGCCATGTTGGCCTGTTCCCCTTCTTTGACCCCAGTGCAGCAGCCTCAGACTGGGGTAGCGAGCCATCATCACCACCGCTCACCTCCACCGGGTCAGCAGCAGCGTCCAGAGCCAGCCCCTCTCACCGCTCCAGCGTCCCCGAGCACACAGCGTGGGTCGCCTGTAGCTGAGAGTCAGCACCCCCGCTCCTCCTCTCCATGTGTTCAGCGGCGCTCAGGCTCGGGTCCTGCTTCGGGTGAACCCGCTGGTTCCGTCCACCGAGCTCCTTCTCCGAGGCCGCGTCCACGTCCACTCTTCGCCCCGACCACTCTGATTATTGGAGATTCCATTGTGAGACACGTCCGCTTCTTTAACGCGGTCACTCGCTGTATTCCCGGAGCTACTGTACCAGACCTGCTCATACGTCTCCCTCCTCTGCTTCAGTCCCTGCCTGATACCGTTTCCAAGGTAGTCGTGCATGTGGGAATTAACGACATGAAACTTCAGCAGTCAGAAGTCACGAAGAAACATTTTATGGATCTGTTCCACCTCCTTCAATCCTCCGGATTATCTGTTTTTATTTCTGGTCCAATCCCGACTGTAAGCAGAGGCGACTGCCTCTACAGTCGTGTTGTGGCGCTGCATATGTGGATCCAGGCTACATGCAGCTCTTTTAACTTTGTCTTTGTGAATAACTTTGCCCTTTTCTGGAAACGTTACGAAGCCTATCGTCCAGACGGATTACACCCAAACAGATACGGTAGCAGCCTGTTGATGGACTACATGCGTTACGTTGTTCAGCGTTCCCCGAGGGGGGCGTGACTGTTTACATCTGAGCCCCCTAGGACCCCACCGCACTCCCCCGCCTCCTGCTCACCAGCACCGGGTGAGTACAACGGTGCAAACACTGCTCCCTGTCCGTCTGGCAGTGTATTACCAGTCCAAACACTGAACTGTGCTGACTCCCTTCTGATTCTGGGAGCTAAAGAACAACAAGGGTTTTCACATTTTAGGCCAATTGAGACTGTGTGTGTTCCTCGCACCAGCTCAAAAATATTTTTAAATTCTAAAAAACGAAATCAAAACAGGACAGCAGTTAGACGGTCCAACTCTGCAAATCTAATTTCTGTTCCCTGTAGAAATCAATCAACCACATTAATCGACTCTGACATTATTTTTAAACTTGCTATGCTTAATGTCAGATCTCTATGTAACAAATCATTTTTAATTAATAATTTTATCACTTCTTATGATCTTGATTTTATGCTTATGGCTGAAACATGGCTGGACCAAAATACAGGAAATGCAGTTCTAATAGAAGCAACACCACCCAATTTTAAATTCGAATCCGAAATACGAGAAAACAAAAGGGGGGGAGGCATAGCTGCAGTTTTTAGAGAGCACTTTGTCTCCCATAGAATGCCCCTTGGAAATTTTTCATCGTTTGAGTATATTTCTTTTAAAATGGAACAAAAGCAATCTTCTACTCTTTTCATTGTCCTGTACAGGCCACCACAGTCATGTTGCGATTTTATTGACCATTTTACTGAACTACTTTCATTCGTGTGCACAGATTTTGATAGTTTAGTTATTACAGGTGATTTTAATGTACATGTTGATAATGTTGATGACAGAAATGCAAAGGAGCTGGCTTCTGTATTTGAGACCTTTGGTTTCATTCAGCACGTGAGTGGCCCCACCCACAGCAGGGGGCACACTCTTGACCTGCTAATTACAAAGGGGGTTAATGTATCAAATGTTAATGTAGTTGATGTTGCTTTGTCAGATCATTTTTGTGTATTTTTTGACATGTGTTTTGCTAGCAAACCACCAGCTGAATTTACAATTGTTAGAAGAAGACACATACATGAAAACACAAGTGAACTGTTCATGGGAATGCTAAATTTTGAGAAAACTCCATGCTCTACTGTTGATGAATTGTATAACTCTGTCACCACCAGTGTTCTGACTGTTCTGGACGCCATTGCTCCTGTGACGGTTAAAATAGTTACCAGTAAGAAAAAGGCCCCATGGACTAAGGCAGACTCGGTCAGGGCACAGAAGCAAGAGTGCCGGAGGGCCGAACGGAAGTGGCGAAAGTCCAATTTCCAGGGCGATTATGAAATCTTTAAAGATGAGTTGGGTGAATTTAACCGGGTTCTACGTAGAACAAGAGAAATGTATTTTTCTGACATTATTGGAGGTTGCAGTAACAATTTTCGTGTTATGTTTGCAACAGTTGGTAGATTAACGAACCCCCCTGTAAAGTTGCCCCTAGAATTTTCCTCTAAATCTAGGTGTAATGAGTTCGCACAGTTTTTCGATGACAAAGTACAAGGAATCAAAAACACTATCACCTCCACAGCACGTATAACAATGTAACAGCCAGAGAAGCTTGTTGAGCTAACTCACTTTGCACCTGTGGATACTGAAACTGTCAAAAAGATAATCATGAGTCTGAGCTCCTCCACATGTAGCCTGGATATATTGCCCTCTAAATTTCTGAAGTCCGTCCTGAGCAGTTTGTTACCTTCACTGACACAAATAGTAAACATGTCTCTGTCGTCAGGAACATTTCCTATGGCCCTAAAAACAGCAGTCATAAGACCTCTCCTAAAAAAGAGCAGTCTGGATCCTGCGGGACTTCAAAATTATCGCCCCATATCGAATCTACCATTTATTGGAAAAATTCTTGAAAAAGTGGCCTCCCAACAACTTACTGAATTTTCAACAATGAATAATTCTTTTGATATGTTCCAGTCTGGGTTTAGACCCCACCACAGTACTGAGACCGCTCTAGTGAAGGTAACAAACGACATTCGACTTCACACTGATGCAGGTAAAGTCACAGTTTTGGTCATGTTAGATCTTAGTGCCGCGTTCGACACTGTCGACCATGAGATCCTCATGCAGAGACTGGAGGACTGGGTTGGTGTCACTGGCACAGCCCTAGACTGGTTTAGGTCTTACCTGGAGGATAGGAAGTACTTTGTGGAGATTGGAGACTGCGTCTCAGATCATGTGGCCCTGACCTGTGGAGTACCACAGGGGTCGATCCTGGGACCTCTCCTATTTAATCTCTACATGCTGCCGTTAGGTCAGTTAATACAAAGAAACAAAGTGTCCTACCACAATTACGCCGACGACACTCAGATCTATGTCTCACTGACTGCAGGAGAACATGGACCACTGGATTTGCTCCTTCACTGTATCCAACAGATCAGTGACTGGATGCAAAATAATTTCCTCCAGCTAAATGCAGACAAACCCGAAATCATTGTCTTTGGTCCCCAGAAACAAAGAGAGGGCGTCATTTGTCAACTTCAGTCTCTCTCCCTACTTCCTTCAGACAAGGTCAGAAATTTGGGGGTAATACTGGACTCAGACCTAAATTTCAATAGCCACATAAAATCAATAACATCAACAGCTTTTTACCATCTGAAGAACATTGCCAAAGTTAGAAATATAGTGTCCAGGGCAGACTTGGAGATTCTTGTCCATGCATTTGTCTCCAGCAGGCTAGACTACTGCAATGGCCTGCTTACAGGTCTGTCCAAACAGACCTGTAAGCAGCTGCAGTACATCCAAAATGCAGCAGCTAGAGTCCTGACAGGAACCAGGAAGTATGACCATATTAGTCCGGTCCTCAGGTCTCTGCACTGGCTTCCTGTGGCTCAAAGAATAGATTTTAAAACAGCTCTGCTTGTGTACAAGTCTCTCCATGGCCTTGCACCAGAATACATTAGTGACATGTTGGTGTCATATGAACCGGCCCGGACTCTGAGGAGCACAGGGACTGGCCTCCTGCTGGTGCCCAGAGTGAGAACCAAACATGGGGAGGCTGCGTTTCAGATCTATGCAGCTAAGATCTGGAACAATCTCCCCTGAAAATGTGAGGGAGGCGTCTACTCTGTCAATGTTCAAATCCAGGTTAAAGACTGTTCTGTTTGCCTGTGCATACAACTGAAGGATTTTATCTCCATTTCTAATGCACTGCTGTCATTTATTTATTTTTTTAAATTTCTTGTGTAATTTTGAAAGTTTTAATGGTTTTATTCTTTTGTGTGATTTTAATGTTTTAATTGTGTTTTAATCTTTTGTGTGATTTTAATGTTTTAATTGTGATTCTGGTGTTTGTTTTATGTGATGATTTGTGATGTGGACTGTGAAGCGCTTTGTGTTGCCCTGTGTATGAAAGGCGCTCTACAAATAAACTTTGATTGATTGATTGAAGACAACATTAAGAATAGGCTCTTCTGGTTATTTTATTTTGGGGAAATAGCCTCTGCTACAAACATTGTAATACAAAAATTATTACAGTGGATTATTCAAGTCAAATAATGAACACAAATATTTTAATATTACAAACAAAACATTATAAATTTAACATTAAATAATTATATTATTTTTTTATTTTTTTTATGACCTCCCGCGGCCCCCCTGCAGTACCCTCGCGGCCCACCAGGGGGCCGCGGACCCCACTTTGGGAGACACTGGTCTGTGGTATGAAAGTTTGGTTCCAAAGTTTATAAATGCAGATTGCAGCCTCCCACTTCTACCACTAGATGGGAGTGTTGGGCCAACCTGAGCGAAGAAAGCCTAATTTTTTCACGAATTGTTTCACATTCTAAAACCTGAAACAATATTCTCTAGATCATATTTAAGGGTCAAACTGAATAATAAAAACTGTAAGAGAGACATGTGGAACATACCCACTGGTCTTCATCGTACTCCTCCTTGGGCCGGGACACGTCCAGCTGTCCGTCAGACGCTCGGCTCTCCTGATTGGCTGAGGAGTCGCTGGACAGATTTCCGTTGCAGGTGTAAATACATCGAGCGGCAGTTTGTTTGTGTTCAGCCACAAGTGCTTCTTTCACCAGTTCGTCTTTTAGGCAGTGAACAAACTCTTCCATCTGTGAAAACCGAAAAACAAAACATCTTTTAGTTCAGACTGAAGTGTAACCCTAACCCTATTTCTAAAAGATACTACATGATCATATCGTCAAAGAATGCAAATACAAATGACATTGCATACATAACCTTTAAGATGGGAGAATATACAGTTCAACAACATATTCTAGCCCACCGGAGAAGGCCGAGCTAAAGGCTAAAGGTATCAGTTTGGGTTTTCTTCCAACTCCCTTTCAGGCAACTATTTTGGTTTATTTTTTTCCTCTTATGCATGTTAGCAATACTTTTTTTTTTTTTGGAAACTATGATGGACAAGACGTGACTTGTGAAAAGCCTGAAATGAATTAAAAAAATCAATTGTCAATAACAATCTACATTTGAATCTCAATTCTAGAAATTCAACTATTTCTTTATTAAAGTGGACATATCGTGTTTTCAAATAATTGATTTTTACATCTAAATCATTAATTTGTGGCCTATATGAAGCGTAACTGCAATGCCTGAGTCTGAGGGTGTATTCAGACCTGCACATTATTTGTAGCTCCACAGGCCTTTCTTCTACACCTATTCTGAGGTGCGTCTGAGAGCAACCTGTTTTGGAACTGTCTCTTTAAACGCAAATGAGGCGCTTTTGACCACGCCCCCATCCAGGTGACACAGGTTCAACTCCACCCCGAATGGCCATTTTTGTAGTTTCTAAGCACAGATACAATTATCTCATAGAAACTTCTCATTACATCGCAAACATGAAGCAGGCCTTCCTCATTGACTGAAAGCAAATGTTAATTTTCATTCTTAGTCCAGTCTTATTATCGACTCGTCTCTTTTTAGCTTTGGGATCCATGCGCACAGTCTATGATGCTCACACGCCGGTTTGACAGACACGTTGACAGAATTTTTTTAATTGAATATTACTTATGCACAATTTTACAGCATTTAAAAACGTTAAGAACGTTTTTCCTTCTACAGAAGGAAAAAGACACATGCGCCTCCGGAGCCGCAGGTTGCCGACTCCTGGTTTATACAGTATGTGGAAGCAAATACTGTAGAGGATCAGGATATGTGCAGTTTCAACAATAAAATAAAATGCAATAGTCTGCATTACAAGAGAGAATAAACATGTCTCAGAGTGAGGGAGGTGGACACAGACAACACTATTGTTTGTTACAGGGATGAGAAGTGGTCAAAAAAGACTGATATGCATATTGTCAGCCATTTGCTGGCTCTAAATCTGTTTAATTTGTTTTTGGGCTCAAACATGAAATTTAAATGCAATGCAAAATGTAGGTATCAGAGCTTTATTTAGGGTGTTTAATCGCGCTTCGAGAGGAGAGGGGAGACGCGGACTGTTTCCTGCAGCAGTGTATTTATTGGGTGCACAGATTGCTCAAAGGTCCTGTGCGCGTTTATGGGGTTGGGTACATGGCCACGCGCGCTCAGCCACAACACGGTGGAGCGGCTGCGAGCGGCTGGACGCTCACAGCCTCTCGCAGCCGCTGGACGCAGAAGCTGCTCATTACAAAGCGGCCGCAGATGCCCCGGAACACTGCGGCCGCTGAGGTGGCGGAATCCTGTTCGAGTACATACAGCAGGTGCCCCGCGGATACGCGCGCCCCACTCGAACAATTCTCAACGGATTTACACTTCCCATAAACATGTGTTTTGTATGAGGCAGACAGACCGGCCCAAATATGGGCATCGGCCCTATGGGCATCGGCCCTATGGGCATCGGCCCTATGGGCATCGGCCCTTTGGGCATCGGCCCTTTGGGCATCGGCCCTATGGGCATCGGCCCTTTGGGCATCGGCCCTTTGGGCATCGGCCCTTTGGGCATCGGCCCTATGGGCATCGGCCCTTTGGGCATTGCCCGGTACACCCGATGGCCAGTCCAGCCCTGTTCGCTATCATCCTTGAGCTTGGACTACAAATTGAGTGATGCACAGTAGAGGAGGGCTGGGCCGAAGTGTTTTGTTAGACGCCCATGCCCTTATATGGCAGTCTCGCTGCAAATACTGTGACGTAATAATTCTAAACACGTAATAGAGAATGGCAAAATCAGAACGGGTTGAAAAATCTTACCTAAACAGAATATGAAGTGTTCTCTGCAACCCATGAAGAGACTGATTTCAACTTTTTTGCACTTCTAGAGGCTCCAACTACACAACATAAGGCATTTAAGGCACAAAAAGCGGATTTTTCATGATATGTCCCCTTTAATGTATTTATTCTGAAATACTACAGGAAATGTAAAAAGAGATTTAAATGAGACCTAAATTAAAAGTAAATTTATCTCTTCAGTAAAGATCTACAATCGTGTTTACCTGTGAAGTGAGATCGTCTAAAACCGGCTGCAGCAGCGCGGCACAGGGCTCCAGAGACCGGCTCAGCAGCTCCTCTGCCAGACCGAAAACCAGAGGCTGTAATCGGGAAACGTTCTGGAGCAGCACCCTGGCCCTGGATCTCTCCTCCAGCGAGTACGAAGCACAACTGCACACACAAAAAAATCTTCATCATGTGAAGGGCGTGGGTTCGAGCCCGACTTTCACCATCGACTCCCACTGATGTCTACTGTCGTTGTGTCCTTGGGCAAGACACTTAACCTCTGGGAACACCAGCCACAGTGGGGCGGCTGCGGCTGTAAAGTGCCAAATTGCCGTTGTGTCCTTAGGCAAGACACTTCACCCACATTGCCTAGAATGAGTCTGGTGTGTGTGTGAATGGTTGGTGGTGGTCGGAGGGGCCGATGGCACATACTGGTTGCCTCGCTTCTGTCAGTGTGCCCCAGGGCAGCTGTGGCTACAGTAGTAGTTTATCACCACCGTGTATGGAGTGAATGAATGATGACATGTGACGCGTCTTTGAGTGTCCAAAAAAGCGCTATATAAAACGATGCATTATTATTATTATTATTATTATTATTATTATTGTGAGAAAACATCTTATCTTTTGCCAACTTATAAAAAGGAGCCTTGGGAGTCACTTGACACTTTTCTGATCATGTGAAAACTAGTGATGGAACAAAATTTATCTCAGGACGAGAAATTGCAGAAGTAAGGCTCCCCAGCTCATCTAGTAAATGTTGCCAAGAATTATTAAGAACAAGGAAAGAAAAAACGAACCTCAAGGCTGTAATAAACCTGTTAAAGTGCTTCCTGCTGACTGGAAACACATTTTTCACTGACACTCTTTCCTGAAAGTGGCAGTACCAGATTTTTGTTCATGTAGTTTAGCAGTTCAATATGTCTCATGCAGTTAAAGCTGGGGTACTTTTCTTTCAAACTACAACAAATGTAACTATGTAATCAAATTAAAATACTGAGATTGTTAAAAGTGTGACAAAAGTCTGCTAAATATCATCTTTTTTGCTTTTAATTTTTTGGCAACATTGTTTTCTCATGATAAACAGATGGAGTTGTTTTTAACTTCATCCGCATAATTATCAGAAACTTGTATGAAAACATCTCATCTTATCTTCTGTCTAAAGGCTCTTGTCTCAATGCAAATTTTCTCATGAAGATTTTTCAGTCACGTTTTCAGATCTTTAAAGTATTACCCATGAATTAGGTGTGGCAGTTTATCTGTTTGTGTTTATTATCTTTACAACCACATGCAATGTTTGATATTGACAAAAAAACACCTCCATCTGGTGATAGAAGAAATTACATTCTGAGATGCCTTCCTTTCCCATTCTACATGTTTATCCATATTTTCAACATTAGACATTTTTTTCACATTCTAAATCTTAAAAGATGAATGAAAGTAAGTTTTCAAGATTGTTTTGGAGTCACAAATATTTCATCATATTTTGCCTTTAACATATTGTCAGTCTTAACGTGGCTTGAATGCTATACAAGCATATAAATTATAATTTATATGCTTTATTTTATAATTATATAAATAAAGCTTACTTACTTACTTACTTACTTACTATACAATGGAACATCAAGTAAAATAAGCAATCATAAATCCACCAAGCATGATTAGAACATAGAAAAAACCAATAATCCATGTTTACCACATAACAATACCCCAGTCTATACATTTGTTCCACTTTATATTTGAAAGCAATGTCTTTTTCATTTATCGCAATTGTTGAACCGGGCCTGATTGATTGAAACTATGAATTTGTGCGTTATTAATCTGAGGCCGACTCATCTAATCCTTAAAAGCAGAGATTACAGGATTAACCCGAGAACTAGAGTCAGTGGAGCAGTAAAACCGGAATAACATGGATGAAAGATAATGCAGTCAACACATACCTGTACAAAAATGAGTTCAACAATTGTACAGTAGTAGTAATAGTGTAGTCGTAGAAGTAGTGATATATTTGTAATGTTATTGTTTTTCTTTTTATAAATATGAGATTACAATAGATAGTAAATCTCAAGCGAAAACAGAGTTGAGTTGAAGGCAAAGCTTAATTTACCCTCAAATCGACCTTTGCACATTTCAACATTTTAACTGAAACTTCTCTTTAGTAGTGGTAGTAGTAGTAGTCATAGCAGTAGTAGAAGTAGCAGTAGTCGTAGCAGTAGGAATAGTAGTCAAAGCAGTAGCAGTAACAGGAGCAGTAGTAGCAGTAACAGGAGCAGTAGTAGCAGTAGCAGTAGCAGCAGTAGTAGAAGTAGCAGTAGTCGTAGCAGTAGTAGTTGTAGCAGTATCAGCAGCAGTAGTTGTAGCAGTATCAGTAGTAGCAGCAGTAGCAGTAGCAGTAGCAGCAGTAGCAGTAGTCGTAGCAGTAGTAGCAGTAGCAGTAGTAGCAGTATCAGTAGTAGCAGCAGTAGCAGTAGCAGTAGTCGTAGCAGTAGTAGCAGTAGTAGCAGTAGCAGTAGTAGCAGTAGCAGTATCAGTAGTAGCAGCAGTAGCAGTAGCAGGAGTAGCAGTAGCAGTAGTCGTAGCAGTAGTAGCAGTAGTAGCAGTAGCAGTAGCAGTAGTAGCAGTAGCAGTAGTAGCATACACACGTGTTGGTGTTGACTTTGGACATCAGTCTCCTCAGTCCTCCCTGTTTGAAGCCTTGGTGATGTTCGGCTGGAGCCCCGAATGTGGTCACGTCGTACCAAACTCCTACAAATACAAATTATTCCTAAAATGTACTTAATCATGCGTTACATTATTTTAAAACGTATTACTCAAACAGGTCATGCAAAGCTCTCCATCAACATTTTAACAGATCTACTCAACAAAAATACATTTGTTTTCCATTTTATCTGACAAATAGTCTTGCATTTCATTTTTTATGATCTGGTTTGGGGAACTATGACTGAAATGTGGATCTTGGATCCTCTTTGTATGCATTTATGTTTAGCTTTTGTCATACTTATATTGACTAAAACTATGAGTATTATATGATTGTTTTTATTCAGACTTTATTTCATTTTAGGGAGAAGATGTGACATTTACAAATTCTGTGTATGTGAATTTTACCTGCGCTGTCACGGCTCGTCACCTCCATCCTCTGAGTGTGCAGGTTTGTGGGGACAAACTGTAGATGGCGCTCCGACTTACTGCTGCTGGCTTTGAAATTGGACACTGCTGTTGAGAAGAAAATATGTTTGAGTCCTGAATATATTTTTTAAACAGCTTTAAGACAAACAAGGACGAACATTTTGGATGTTGTTTTGGAGTGTCTCTGTATGATAAAAATCTGCTGATGACAGATGTTTTTATTGCTCAAAAAGCAAAGCACTGGGTTGACTCTCCTCTCCACCTGATTTCAACCTTTTAACATTCACTCCTTGATGAAAGCGATGTAACTTTTTGGTGATTTTCAAAGATCCAGGAGCACAAATAACACAACATAACTTTAAGTTTTGTTTGTTGGTAAAAGTGTCTAAAGCAAACTTTAACCAAGCTTAACCAAGTACTTTACTTAACCGTAAAACAAGTGAGGAAGGGTTAAAGGCCAAATTATGCTCATCTCCAAATAACGAATGTCAATGGAAAAGATTTAATGTCTAAGACTGTGGAAAATTCCAGGGAAAAAACATTTGCGACAGTAGCTCAGTTGGTCGAGCATTGGCCTTAAGGCCAGAAGGTCGTGGGTTCAATTCCCACCTCTGCACCTTCTCCATCGACTCCCACTGATGACTGCTGTCGTTGTGTCTTTGGGCAAGATCCCCACTTTGCCCAAAGCCCCCACTGAAAGATCAAGGCTATGCTCACACTCAGAGAGCAGCCGTCCTCCTGTGGACTCACCACCTGCAGAGGGTCAGTGAGGGGCTGGTGCTATGAGACTTGGGTGGCATCTCTGACTGTCACCCCCCTGACCCAGAAATGGATTAAAGGGTAGAAAATGGATGGATGGATGGGTGGCGCCACCTGCACGTGAGAGTCTGATCTCTGCAAACGTCAGCCAAGCAGTGAAAGTGAAAGAATTAGGCCAGAATGTTTTGACGGTTACAAAAAGCGCAATAAAAAAACAGATGCATTATTTATTTGTATCAACTTGTAAAGAGAATGTATGGTCAATATTAATAAGTGTAACGGCCTAATTTGAGAAGAATTCCAGCTTCACATGTGTTTGCAGTTTTTATTCTCTTATCATATTAATTTCTGACCCGACAGTGTTTCCAGTTGTTGGAGTGTTTCCTGGTAGCAGCGGGTCATGTGATCACAGCGGCTGATGATGTCACACCTGAGCTCCTCCATGTGAGCGGAGAGGCCATGCAGTGCCATCACCTCCTGCGCCCTGAAACCGAATGGATCAGAGCACAAATAAATCCATCTAAAAACATCAAAACAGCTCTCAAGTTTCCACATGCATGTATTTGTGTCAGAATAGTGAAAAATAATGTTTTCTAATAACGCATGACTACACTCCTGACACTTTGAAGTTCAATTTACTGAAGTTTACACCACTGATCATCAAAATGTTTGAGTTTAACCTGCTGCTGTACTCCAGACTGAGCATGCCCAGAAGCTGTCGCGGTAGAGAGAAGGACAGAGGAGTCTCGGACATCTGCTCCCGCACCAGCAGCCATCTTTGGTCCTCAGCGGGGAAGCGGTACACTTTACACACCGAGCCACACAACACTGGACACACAACACACACACACACACACACACATGCGCAAACCCGATCAGACAATATCAGTAAGTAAATAAGTAAGTAATGTTTATTTATATACCGCATTTTACAAAGCGCTTTACAATTGTTCAGAGTTTAGAGCCTTGTCCATGAAAATATATACACTTTAAGACATTTTAAATATTTCATATGGAAATTTTAATCCCACTACCAAAGACAAATAATAAATTGAAAAGAAGATATGGTCCAAAATTAGTCTTGTTTGTATTGACCATGTAGTAGTAGAAATAGAGGCAGCAGTTGTATTATTAGTAGTAGTAGTAATAGTAGTAGGAGTAGTAGTGGGCGATGTGGCCCAAAATTCATATTGTGGTATAATTTGGGACACAGACAGTAAATGGTATATATTGTGGTATAATTTGGAGTGTGAATATCAATATAGGTCTAGCAGGTTCTTGCATAAAATAGTCAAGATTGTTACTTATTTAAAATGTATTTTTTAGAGCCGGATATTTATTTAATTGATACTTTTGACATTTCCTTGACAAAAACCAACCATTTGTAAGTTCCATTGTTGCAATAAACAATTGTAATAATTAATCCCGTTTTTGTACATTCTTAGTCAAGGACAGTAAATCTAATCAAGAATTAAACTATGTATTTGCCTCATTTCCGTGTAACTTTGAACGCATCTGGGCACTACTAAAAGTATTTTTTCTCTGAGCTTTTTCCCAACCTTTCTCGTAATAAACCTTGATATGAGCACAAATCAATAATATAATCTGTATATAACAACACAAACTGTTTACATGTTTATTTACACTTTATGAAATGCGCAAATTGAACTTCCGGACGAATCCAGCAGCCACACTCCTCGTGGTTGTTGCCGGTCCCAGCAGGTCAAGCGTGTTGCAATTTGATGACATAATGACCTATGGCAATGTGCCGGTGTAACAAAAATCTCTATTGTTGGCCGAATTTTTATCACATACCGCTTATACCGTTTATATCGCCCAGCCCTAAGTATTAGTAGTAGAAGCAGTAGTAGTAGTAGTAGTAGTGCTTGTACCTGCTCTCATGAGTGGGCTGTGTTCCTTATCATGAAGAGAGCCATGGATACAGTCACACAGAGCCTGAAAAAAAAAAACAGAAGTGAAATTCAAAGATCATTGTGCTGAACATAAACCGAAACGAAGACTCTTGACAGCGATAAGGTCACCGTCCATTCTGTATTTTACTTTTTTTAAATCAACAACCTGGACCCCCGCCACACACATACAAAAGCAATGAAGATATACAGAGAGCAGCATTTAACTTATCACAAGGAGCTAAAGGATTTCTCTGTTAATAAATGTGGAGCTAGACCTGCCTCCACGGCTGGTCCTGGGCCTTACTATAAAAGTAAAATGCAATTTGACACTTCTATTCAAAGATTTATAGTTCAGATATTTTCTTTACTCATACATGGTTAAAAAAAATTTATATTATCAAAATGATCATGTAACATACCTTATTTTCTGTGTTTTTTTTGTCAATCTCTGCCTCCATCTGAACCGTTGACACATTCAGCTCTCCCGCCTCACTGATGCCATCCACAGGCCTAGAGCAGATCCAAATACACATTCAAACTAGATTACTCAGAATGCTGGGAGAAATGTGCAGTTAAATATTCTCTTAATATTGTTGATTTAGTCCAAAACATGATCTTGAGAATATATACTTGTTTCAACACAATTCATGTGTGAGAATCTAATCGTAGAATTAGTAAATTAAAGTAAATTTTACAGAAGAAAAGTTTTGTTCTGACAGAAAACTAGTGGTTGTGTTGAAATTTCTGATATTAGCAACAATATTCGGCAATGTAACAAGCATCGTCAGTCTTATTTTAAGAAGAGCAGAAGAGTTTATATTTAGGTTTAGTAAAGTTGAAGTTCATGTCTTCATATTCATATTCTATTTAATAGTCAAAGTAATCATAATATTCAAAATCAATACAATTTAAATCGATGCATGTCAATAGTTCTTTGCTCAAAAAACTGGATCTATCACTAGTTTTCACATGCATGCATTTTTGGCTATTTTGAAATAAGTTTTTTTCAGACAGAAAAGTGAAAAAGAGACGACCGCCCTCACTTAACATTACTAAAATATATTGACTCAGAAACATGTTTTTCTACTAAGATGAAGACAGCATGTTGTAATATCTTGTTATCTTACATTAAAATAATAACAATATTAAAATCCTACTTGTTCACAACATTTTACTTTTACAAGACTCTTTTGATTAGTATTAACAGCATGCATAAGAAACCATTTATAATCTGTAAACTCTGTTACCTGGAAGAAGAAAGCTCCAATTCAATGTCCCAAGGTGCATAACATTTATTCTCTGTCATTCTCATTACTTCAACTACTGCTACTGCAACTGCTACAACTGCTACTACTACTACAAATACTACTACTACCACCACGACAACGACTACTACCACTCATTCTACCACTACTGCTTCTGCTGCTGCTGCTGATTCGACCTACTTTTCTGACTTACTCCGGTTGCTTTTGCTGTCATGTTCTTCTTCTTCTTCTTCTTCTTTGCTGTTTTTTGGCGGTTGACAACCAAAAAAAGGAGTATTACCGCCACCTACTGTACTGGGGTGTGTGGACCATTGGAATCAAGCTAGAATCAGCAGTTCAAATACGATCTTTCAGTCCGGTGGTTTTAATGAAATGGATTAGACGTTTGCGGATGTTTACAGACGGTTGATCTAGCAATGTCTTTAAATTAAATGGGCGTGTTTCTTTTGCAACAGCTGTTGACATGCAGACTCGTTGCTCTCTATAATAATCACAGTGCAGGAGGACATGTTCTACAGTCTCTGGTTCATGTGTACAGTGCTGGCATGTTCCATCCACATGCTTTCCAATTCTCCAGAGTGAGTGGTTTAGGCCTGTGTGTCCGATCCTCAAACGAGTGATAATGGATTCCTCTTTCGGTTACCTGCCCACAGGCAGTTTGATCCAACTTTACTCTGGATTCCATAAAGATGTCTTCCTGTATCACTGACGTCCCAGCACTCTTGCCAAAGCTTCATGATTTTAGATTTCAGCAGGGCTTTTCCCTCAGCTTGACTTAGTGATACATTTATGTTAATAGTGTCAGATCTTAAGGCTTGTTTAGCGAGTATATCCGCCTGCTCATTCCCCTCTACTCCAACGTGAGCGGGAACCCAAACCAGTGACACATCAATATTCTTGTTATACACCTGTGCCAGGAGGTTATAAGCCTTATAAAGTAGATCCATCCTGCACGACTTTCCAGATTTGAGACTCAATAGCACTGCTTGGCTATCGGATGCAATAACAGTTTTACAAATATTGACACAAGAGTTCATCAAAATCCAGTTAAGTGAAAGTAAGATGGCGATCAGCTCAACCGTGTATACTGCTAGATGGTTTGAGACTCTTCTTCTAATATTGATTCCATACTCTGGGATGCACACTGCTGCACTGGTTCGTCCGCTATCTGGGTCCTTAGATCCATCAGTGTACAGAATCAGACTATCATAGTGACATTCAAGATATTCGTGCACAATACGCCATTCCGGTATAGTTCCTTTATCCTTAATACTTTGATGGAGAGATAGGTCAACCCTGGGAGGTTCAAAAACCCATGGAGGGACCGGAGAACATGGGACTGTGGGGCAATATTTAAAACCATTTAGGTCAAAGTGTTGTGCTTTGACTTCGCACACCCACCCAAAGCTAAAAAGCTCAGATTCTTGATGCTCCCAGCAATCTTTTAATGTCTCTTTCGTTGGATGAAGAGTGTCATGGCCTTGAAGGTTCAACCAGTATGCGAGCATGAGCTGGATCCTCCTCAGACGGAGAGGGGCTTCCCCCGCTTCAACCTGAAGGGCAGAGAGTGGCGAGGTCCTGAAAGCTCCACAACATGTACGCAGTGCTTGTGTTTGTTCTTGGTCTAGCTTCTTCAGGTGTGTCTCTACAGCAGACATGTACACAAAGCAGCCATAATCCAAGGAGGACCTCATGAGTGCTTGGTAAATTCTTATTAGGGCCCCTCTTGCTCCTCCCCAATCTCGGCCTGCTAGGCATCGCAATATGTTATTTACTTTTTTACATTTATCTTTGACTGACTCAATATGTTTTTTCCATGTTAGTTTCTCATCCAACCACATTCCCAAAAACCTAACCATAGCGACTTGTTCCAGTTTTTGTCCATACAAATTTAGCTCAACTTCTTTGTGTCTTTTTGAAAAACAAATTACTTGTGTCTTTGGAACAGACATTTTAATTGCCCAACTGCCAGCCCACATTTCTACTTCATTTATTGCATTTTGCATTTTCCTTTGTAGGTATTTCAAATTACGACCCCTGATCCAAAGGGCCCCATCATCCGCGTAGAGGGATCTCCCAACAGAACTTTCTACATTCTCAAAAATATCATTTATCATTATATCAAATAGAACAGGGCTACAAACACTTCCCTGTGGGGTTCCATTTTCAACTGTATAAGTATCAGAATAGGCACATCCAACTCTTACTTCTATTTTCCTTCCAAACAGGAAACTTAGCACCCAATTGTAAAGTCTTCCTCCAACGCCAAGTTTGGACAATTTAATCAGCAGCCCCTCTTTCCAAAGCATATCGTATGCTTTTTCTATGTCGAAAAACACAGCCAGAACCACTTCTTTATTTGTTTGGGCTTTTCTTATTTCAGATTCTAGGCAGACAAGTGCATCCATGGTGCTTCGTCCCCTCCGAAAGACACTTTGGAAAGGGGTGAACAGTTTCTTCTTTTCCAAATAATAATTCAGCCGTGTTGTAATCATCCTTTCCATAGTTTTCCCTAGTTGTGATGTTAATGCAATGGGTCTATAGCTAGATGGGTCTGATGCTTCCTTTCCAGGTTTCACGATTGGCACTATAACAGATTGTTTCCAAGCATCAGGGATCTTCCCAGTTTCCCAGACTAAGTTAAACAACCTCACTACAGCTTCCAAGGACTCCTCCTCCATTCTCGCCAACATGGAATAGCAGATTCCGTCTTTGCCAGGGGATGTCTGTTTAGAAGAAGCTATTGCACGTTTAAGCTCAAACATAGTGAAAGGCAGGTCAAGATCATCACAAAAGGAATTCTTCATGTTAGCGACACCTGGGTTCTCTTTTGCAGTTCTATCTCTACATTCCTTTATGTCTTCAGATAGATTACTCGAGCTGTGTACACTAACAAAAGTACTCGCAAGTAACTCTGCCTTGTCCTTATTGTTTACTGCAGTGACCTCTTCTTTTTGCAAAACTGGCATTGAATAAACTCCTTTAACTCCACTCATTTTCCTAATGACACCCCAGATATCAGCCAGCTTTGTTTCTCGCCCAATCTTGCTGCTGTAACTCCTCCAAAAGGTTCTTCGTGCGGTTTTTATAACCCTCCTAACTTGAGCTTGAGCTCTTTTATAATTAAGGAGGGACTCAAATGTAAGAACTTTACGTAACCTTTTAAACATTTTATTTCTTTTTTTAATGGCCTCACTACAATCATCATTCCACCAAGGCACACCCTTATTCTGCTTCTTTCCTTTAACCTTTGGGATCGTGTCCCCTGCTGCTTGCAGGATAACAGAGGTTAATTCCTCATTATACACGTCAACATCTGTAATTTCTCTCCCAAAGTCTTCTGGACACAAGCGGCTCACTATTTTTCTGAACAACTCCCAGTTAGCCTTGTCCAGCTTCCATCTTGGAATTCTTGAGTCAGTTTCCTCAATGACTTCTGTTCCTACTTTGGTAATAACTGGAAAATGGTCACTTCCCATTAGGGCGCCTTTTACAACCTCCCAGGAAGCCTTACTTGCAATAACACTAGAAACTAATGTGAGATCCAGAGTGCTCACTACATTATTTGAACAATTGTATCTTGTACCACTTCCATCGTTAATACACACAAGTGAGTTAGCTTGGATACACTCTTCTACAGCTACCCCATTTGCATTAGTGCTACGACAGCCCCATAATGTGCTGTGGGCATTAAAATCACCACACCAAATAACTTTCCCTTGTGCTTTACTAATCACATTATTCAATATTTCCGAGTTCAGCCTGTTGCCAGGGTTATAAAAATTAATCACAGAAAACTGACCATCATTCGCCCATATTTTGGTAATTATAAACTCTTGACTGATATCCTCAACTTTGAAATTAAGTCCACTCTGTACAAACGTAGCAATACCCCCACCTTGCCTCTGTTCCCTGTCACAACGGATTGACACATATCCTGGTATTACAAAGTCTAAGGCTGGCTTAAGCCAGGTTTCCTGAATACAGATCAAATGAGGTTTAGCTTCCTGATCCACAATATACTTTTTAAATTCTTGACCGTTACTAATTAAGCTTCTTGCATTCCATTGGAATACAATCAACATAAAGAGGATGAGGTACCACATTGTTGTATCAATCGCTGTCCTGGTGTGTTTTTCTTCCTTACGTTTAATTTTTCGTTAATCGACTCCAGTTTCACATCTTTGATACCAAGGTGTCTTTCTGCAGCACTTAGGATAATTACAATTTTCTCTGTTCTGCCCTTTGCTTGCAGGGTGCAGTTTATTACTTCCGCCATGAAGAGTAGGAAATCCTCTTTTTCCATCATTAGTGTATCTTCATTTATTTTGTTACAGTTATCACACTTGGAGCTACTAGTAGTTGGGGCTACTGCAGCTGTTACTTTCTTTGGCAACGCAGGGACCTTCTTAGCCGCTTCTGCATAGGTGACTCCAGTGGAGACTCTGACTTTTTGTACTTCAGCAGCTCTTTTACTAACTTCACATCCACGGTATGCAGAGCTGTGCTCTCCCCCACAGTTACAACACTTAACCTTTGCTCCTTGTTCACACTTTCCATATTCATGCTCCCCTGCACATCTTCCACATCGTTGTTTTCCTCTGCACACAGCAGCAACATGGCCATACTTTTGGCATTTAAAGCATCGAAGTGGTGGAGGGATATATGCCCTGACATTATAGCACATGAAGTCAATGAACACTTTGTCCGGAAGTACTTTTCCTTCGAATTTGACCATAACAGAGAAGCTATCACTTCGTTCGCCATTACGCCACGCTTTGAGACGTTTAATGTCTACAATCTTAGCGTTAGTTCCTTTCAAACTCGATTTGATGTCCTCCACTGGGACACTCGGAGGGATACCAGAAATAACTCCATTCACAACTTGCTTGTCTTCTAAAACTCTTGCCTTGACTTCTTGGCCCACAATACGAGTCAGTTTTAGCGCTTTCTTCCTGTCCTCAGCGCTCATACATATTATTAACAACGATCCGTTCCTCAACGTTTTCGCATATTTGACAGTTCCAATCACTCTGTCGACCTCCCGAGTGAGATGGATCGGGTTCCACTTACCGAACGACGCCCCCTCTTCAACCAGTGTTAACACAACTTTGAATTCTTCAACCTCTTCTTCACTGTGGTCTGTTACCTCCGATTGAGATGTTCCTTGGTTTTCTTTTTTCCTTTTACGTTTCTTTTTTTGGTTTTGCCAGACTTTAACGCTATCTGTATCGCTTTCATTTCCCGCCCCAGCTTCTCGAACACTTCCCTCCACGTCACTTCCAGACATCTCTCCAGTCCACACACCCTCAGCAGCCATCCCTGCTCCCTTCCGTCCGGCTCTCCGCACCTGTAGTTGACTTGCTGTCATGTTGAAAAGCAGGAAGAGAAGTCTGTTTTCTCAGCTCACTTCCTGGTTCACTTGTTGAGTAACACAGCAACAGCCAATCATATGTCAGCCTCAGAGCCACATTCAAATAAGACATGTCACTGGGCTATCGAGTGGACCTGTAAAATATGTAGGTTTTTTTTTTTTTCCAACATTTTATATGATTGATTTGATTCTTAAATTGGATGTTACTGAACTTGAAAACAAAGTACCTTGAAAACAATACCTATTCATATAGTTCCAGACATCCTGCTTCATAGTTCATTGTTCACTCATTCTCTGCACAATAGTGGTAAGATTCACAATACTTTATTCAATACTTTAATATTAGCTTTGTGATTTTATTCCAACATTGTGAGACCGTAATACATCATTTTTAGAGCTTTTGCTACGCCCCCTCAACTACTACTAATACTAATAATAATAATATTGCTGCAGGAGCTTGTTTACCTTAGCTGTAGGCAGTTGCACTCTGGTGTCTTGGATTTGAGCAGATCTCTGATGGAGAAAGATGAAAACCGAAAAAGTCTTGTCTGAAAGTAAAACAATTATACATCAGAAAAATCAATTGTAAATGCCATTTTAAAAATCAATCTAGGATGCAAGAATGTGAGTCAAAGGAACTAAAGCAGGGCTATGCAGCAGGGGAAATGCAGGACTAATTATGGTCAACTTAACCAGGACTAAACTATAGCATGACCAAATCGAAATCAGGAGTAAACAGTAAAAAGAAAAATAATTGACCTTGTATAAAATACCTTTTAACCCTCAATAGTAAACTATATTCTACTGCTTGAAAGTTCTGCAGTTAAGATGTTAAGTTTCCATGCTGCTGCTCACCCGTCACTGCAGAATCTCTGACTCCTTCAAACCAAAACACTGACTATATTTGAAACGGTTCGTCTGTTCGGAAAATGACCATATAAGCACAAAACACCGCCATATGGGGTCAGGGCTGCTCCTGAGACCAGAGCCACCACTGCTACTACGACTACGACTACTGGTAGTTTTAGAAGTAGTCATACTGCTACCAATACTGCTGCTATATAATCTATTTAATTCATTCATTCATAAAATATATATTGTACTTTTTCATGACAGTTTGCTCTCCTTGTTTTTCAAATAAAGTTCAACATTTAAAGTGGAAACAGGGAGCTGCTGATATACAAACTCATCAACGGTGGTCACACATCCAAAAAGAAGACAAATATTCAGGCCCTAACTTCATTAGAATAAACACAGGGGCTGGCTACCGGTTCAAAATTAATCAAAATATGCACAGGAAATAAAAGTGGTCCTGTTTTGGGATGTTATTTTAATGTATCTTTATTTTCTTAATTGAGTATCTAGTTTTGATCGTACAAACCCTGAAGAGTGTTTTCATCTGCAGCTTACAAATCAATGTCACCTGTTATTAAAAAGATTACATGTTCGGAACACACAAAAAGGCCTGGGTCAGCATGAAATCAAAGTTCAAACCCACGACCCTCTCTCTATAAAACCTATGTGTGAAACCTGAGCGCAACTAAACATATTGGACAAATATGGTGAATGAAATGGTTAATCCCTCAAAGCGAATACACTCCGGCATTCTCTACATCCACATCCATTGAAAAGCCAGCCTTTTTTCTTTTGTTTTAAAATGCACACTGAGATGGTTTTGTATCTTATATCTTTTCCCAAACCACATCTCTACAGAGAGAAGTGTCTGCTCTGGATAAAGTAATGATGAAGACCAGAACAACTGACCGTGGGTAAAACTACTCAGGATATGTACATCTATTTCACCACATTGCCCTCAATACAAAACAATGCCACATAATCGAATAATAAAAAGGCAAAATAAATATGTATACTTTGTAATACAACAAACAATAAATAAACAAATGAATGCATTTTCAGGAATTTGTAAAATGATGCTGTTACCTTGACTCTGAGAGACATTATCCCTGCTGCCTCTAATGTTTACAAATGCAGAAGCAGCAGGCAGGATATTGAGCATTGTTTGCTGTTTCAAAAGTTTGTGGTTCTTCTGGGTTTTCTGGGTACTGTGCAAAAGTCACATGTGCCACACGGGGGCGCCAGAGGACAGAGGCTGACCACAGAAGAGATGTTTTTCATTCATTTGTTTTATTTCAGATGTAGCCCTCAGTCAGGACTAACGATCCTCTAATGTGGATTTATAGAAAACCAATGCATTAAAAAAGAAAAAGGTTCAGGCAAAATTCCCACAAAATCCAACCTTTGTGAAAGCTGTAGGCTCCTTGTCAGCTGAGGTTGATTTGTTTCAATATATGTGTCGTTTTGTGAAATTACTATTTCATTGAATTATTATTAATAAAAAAACATGCCTTGTCTCACTATTAGTCTGCTAATACTATTATCCTTCCAGCCTTCTATTAGCAAGAGTTCTGCTCTCAGCAAGCAAGTAAGTAATCTTTATATATAAGCAAGAATGGCCTTTCAGAGTACAGTTTTTATTTTCTCCCCGTGTTTGCATACAGTAGGTTTCCCCTAGGAGCTCCGGTTTCCCGTATTATTAAAAACAAATGGACAATAGGTAAAATCCTCCAGCTCTGGTAATTCTGATCAATCTGAGCAGGTCCTATAGTAGCATTGCAGAATGGGTTAAATGAGAATAAAGATAAAGTTAAACTTAACACTTGACTAGTAGCTCCTTCAGCTGGTACTACAAAATTGTGATTATTATGTGCTTCAGTTCCTCACCTGTCCAGTGTTGTCTCCAGGTGAAGAGAACAGTGCAGTGCAGGCATCCAAAGCTCGATGCATTTTAAAAATATATGCAGACAAAATCAATATATTAAAAGCAATAGATTAAGTTTAGCTATTGACTAACATCTATCATGTTGGTGATAAATATATTATATAAAGAAAAATATATATTGCTTGTGTGTTAATTGTCCCAAAAAAACTAGGAAAAAGTCTTCTTAAATACACATAAAGTCCATCCTGATTCCTGATGTTGCTTCTTCTTGCTGTTTGCCTTGACGCAAAGGATTAAACTCCGTCTGCATCATGGGAAATAGTCAGATTACGTGACGTCGAGGTTTTTGGCTCTGGGAGGGGAAAAGGGGAAAGATTAAAAGCGCTGCGTGATGGTCCAGCAGCCGCATCAAATCCTCTTATATGCAGAACGTAAAGGATGTAATATTATATGAGACATTAGGGCTTTTGGGGTATTTCATGTTAAATTATTGTGAACTATATGCCACAATGTTGAGTTATTATGTGTCCTCACTGCAGAGACCATCGGCTTTTGCAGGTTGCCTGTTGGGTTGGATGGGTCAAACTTAACCTAATGTCAGTATTTTGAAACATACTGAATTTGCTTGTATATTAGTGAAAAGCTCATTGGGAAACGGAATTGCTTTGTTTGTTTTTACATCATATATAATCTTGTTCAATCCTAAACACTAGCAAACACTGCATCTTTTCAATTGCTTTTTTCACCGATCGTGAAGCATATTAGGCAATATTAGGCAACCAAAGAAAGCTCAAGTATGAACAAGTAGGAGCAGCTCTTACAAACGTGAGGAGTAAAAGTGAAACCTTTTCAAAGAAGGAAACAGTCAAATAATCTCAGATACTATAAAGAAAACACGCATTTACAAACCTCTTCTGATGAAAGTCCAAAATAATGGTTTGCTTTGAGGCTGTTTGTCTGTGAATTAAAATCTTTAACGCCCCCTGCTGGACTTCATGTGTTCCTATAATGATTTAATATTTACAGTCTATGGATTTAACGCTACAGTTGTTTTACCTCGTTTTTTAGACAGTTATGGGTTTACTAAATTGTACTATTATCTATGACTAAGATTGAAATAAACAAATGGTGTCTTCCTGAAACATGCTTTATGTTGTGAGTAATATCCTCCCAATCAAACATTTCTATGGCACCAGTCCTGCGCAGTCGACATGTCAGCCACAACCACAGAAGCTTCAGCACGGGACTCAGATTAGTATTTATTTATCCGTGTAAAATGATTTTAAAATACTATGTTTCTTGACAAATCAAGCCATCACGTCTTAACAAGTGATGGATTATGGTTTGTGGCATCAAGAACTTCCGTGTGAGCTGAGAGTTATTTTACTAGTTTGTGTGATAACTCGCTATAGCTACGATAAGACGAGCAAAGCACCAATGTAATCAATTACTTATTGTGGTTTTAATGAGAGTTAATGTTCGCATGAAATATTTAATGTGAAACAATATATGTAAAGTCCAGCACAGTTAATGTGTCTTTTACGTTGGAGCGGGTCCCAGCTCAGCTCCAAAGGGTCCATGAGCACTGCCCTGACATGCTGGCAATCCATGGAACTATAATAATATCTGGATAGTGTCTCACTATTTTAATAGATCCATGTTCTCACTATAGCTTATAGCTGTCCCATCAGCGGCCACAGGGGGCGCCCTTGGTTCTGCAGACTAAACTCACGTGGGCCACCCAGAAAAAGTCCTATAGAACTCAATGTAAATTAAAACAGCTCGACCTCAGCAGAGACAGAAAACCTACAGCTTTCATAAAAATCATAGCTTAGTGGTGTCATAACTCGGCTCAAATAGAAATGACAGAAACACGCCAAACCGTTGCCAATTGGAATAATGTTTATTAATAACCAAACTTAATGTTTTAATGGGGTGTGTAAGTCTGTAGTGAGTGCGTGCGAGTGTATGTGCTGTGAAGGTAAGTGTTGAATAGTGTGTAGAAAATAGACCACAACCTAAACGAACCAAAACTAACCAAACCAAACCAGGCAAACCAAACCGAAGGAGGCGGGGCACGCAGGTGGTAGGATGGGAGCGGAATAAGCCAACAAGAATGTCTGGCTCGCAACCAGAGCTTTAAAGGCGCGGCTCCGTCTGACGCACCAATGAGCGCAGCTCCCATCTGAGAGGAGAGGCTATACGACCTGGTAGTGGCCTAACAGTGGGGATTGTAGTGTCCCTTGTCATCCTGATTGTTGCAATCTCACTCCGGCTGGTGGAGGTGGACCCCGAAATAAAATTTACCCAATGCCGCCTTCTTTTCTCTCAAAAACGGCTTTACAGCCTGGTCCAAAAGTCGGCTCTTGGCCCAACACTATGTTCTAGATGTGTGTCGATGCTGAAGGGTTTTTTTGGACAAGTCTAGCCTCTGTGCACTTTTGAATGCACTCTTTAAATGAATGGGGCTAGTGCTGGCTAACGCATGCTCAAATGCGTTTTTTCACATTTTACTGCAAAACGGGCTGCCCACAGCCATTTTGAAAAAGCCCCATAGAAGACAAAAGTGGCACATTAGTTTCAAGTAAGCATGACTATGTCAATCCTTTTCTAATAACTGCTGTATTTTGTATGAACTGTGACGTCACTTTAAATATTTTCAAATTATTGTTGCTTTATTTCTTTGAACGGAATAAATAAACAGAAACATTCCAAGAGTGAACAAGACGATAAAGATGCCAAAATGAAAGACAGAATTGTAGATAATAAATGTAGATAGTTCACAACGTTGAGTCTTCCGACAGTTTTATGATTTCCTCCACCAGCTCAGAGAAAGACGGACGATCCTGAGGTTTCTGTGACACACAAACACAACAAATCCAGAGTGTAAATAGTTACAATAACAAAGAAAGATGTGTATACTTTTTGTTCCTTAAAAAACATACAGAGAAAAACAATCATTATTAAAATGTATTCTGATGAAAATTACATTGTTCCATCATCAAAAACAGACTTGGGGTTGTTTTTAGATCCATCCACGCTATTATCAACAACAACTTCTGGCACAAACATGTGACTCCGCCCCTTTTGTCTAAACGCTTCTGTCTCAGTCCGGTATGATGTCATTGTACCGCTATGACATTTAGATCAAAGCAGAGTTGTGCCTCCTAAAACAAAACTTTTGACCACAAATAGTGTTTGTATTTTTTCAAGTGAAATGACGCTTTGTTCAATCGCTGCGTTTGCATCTGGTATTTTTTGAATTGGGAAACAAAACACATTTTAACACCTCCCTCTGGTGGTAGCATTAGGAGTGCAGGAAGAAAGCATGTTTTACCCTTCATACTTGTTTCACCATACAATTTCAACTTGAGATAATATTTCACATTCTAAAACATGAAACAACAATAGTAAATATTATTTTGGGCCAACATTCAAGATACTATACCTGATTTTTTTTTTATGAGTTCATAAAAATGCTCATTACTACATACAATTTGTATTATAATAATCCGTAATTTCATTGAAAACTTGAGCTCATTGATTCAGCTTGTGAATGAATTCAGGCCGTAAAAAGTGCTGAGTAGCGACTTAGCGTGCCGCCAGCTCTCCTCCAATCACAGAACGAGGCTGAGTCCTCTAGCCTCTACAGCGCTGCTAAACACAGTAGCATGTTAGCAGAATTGGCTATAACTCCTCCTGCTATAACTGCAGACACAGCAAAACAGCCCGAACAACACAACAGTGAGGAAGAGAAGACGGAACTAAAACGAAAAAATTATCAAAGAAGAAATCAAGCCCGAGTGAACATAGCTAGCTTACATTGTATCCTCTCGAGAGACTTGTCTATGGGAGAGACTTGTCTATGGGAGAGATCTGCGGGACCGCCTCGGACTATCTATGCTCGGACTACATTCAGACGCGTAACTAGCGGTAATCTTTCAGTTGTATATTGTGTTAGCAGTGCGTTGCTTTTGTACCATTTCATCAGTGATTGTTGTACAGCTTACAAGAAGTTGTGCTCATGCTAATGTTTTCATATAGATCACAAAGACAACAAGATGGCTCCGTGGAATAAGAGGGGGGCGGGGCTAAACATTCAAACCTTGCTCCTATAGCTCCTTTAATGCATATTTCTTATTTTTTAATGTAGCTCTTCTTCTGTATTCCTGGATCGAAACGCATTTTGAACTTGAACACATTGATGGAATCATTGGTGTGTGTGTGTGTGTGTGTGTGTGTTTGCGTTGTTGCGTACGTTGTTCCAGCACTTGTACATGATGTTGTAAAGCAGCGGTGAGGCTCTGTTCGGCCGGTACAGTCGCCGCCCCCTGCTGATGTCATCCACCACCTCCGAGTTGGAGCGGTTCTCAAACGGAGTCTTCCCTCCAGTGAAGATCTCCCATATCACCACTCCTGCAGCAGACACAATCGTGAGTTTGATATGAGGCAGTGAAGTACTACTACGACTGCGACTTTACTATTGCTACTGCTGCTGCTGCTGCTAGTACTACTCAAGTTTCTCTCACCAAACGACCACACGTCTGATTTGCTGCTGTATTTACTGTAGTGCAGGACTTCAGGAGGAGACCACTTCACTGGGAACTTGGACCCACTTGAGCTGGTGTACTGGTTATCCAACACATACCTGCGCACAGGGCCGGGACCGGGTCAAGGTAACGCTTCATGTTAAAACCACACAGTAGGGATAAACCTCTGATGGTGTTGTCAGATTGTGGTGCTGCATGATTATATAGAAATATAGTTACAGCCAGATTTGTATAATATACCACAAGATTGTTTTCTGTTTGTAAAGTCATTGTTAAGTCATCTATTTTTTTGTTCCATAGCCCGTATATTACATACAGCCCATACTTTTTTTCTAAATAATTGTAATGTTTTTGATTTTCTAATTGCAGACACTATATATCCGATTTGATTGTGATTGAGCGTGCTGCCCTAGCTCCTTTATTTACTGTCTGTGGTTAGAGAAGTACAAAACTAACAGGACACAATTGTTTTTTTTTTTTTCATACATCAGACACCAACAATATCAATAATCAAGACACAGTTGTAATGTCCTTGTGCCTCTATCGATCTAATCTGTTGCTGAGCAGTTGGTCTGATTTTGAACAGCTGAAGAAGACAGCAATAACTACTTAACCATAGTAATTCAAATTCGAGGACCATAAGGTGTTATACAAGTTCTGATGTCTCATATAGTTTAAAATGTATCCAAAAATGCTCAAGAAATGCCAAATCTTGTCCATAATTTTGTCATGTTATTGAGTATTGAGTCTCCTCTCTTGTTTCATTACTATTCTTAGTATAATTTAAGATTTTTTTTATAATTTCGATAACCCTTCACCACAAAATACATAGTCATATTGTATCATAATCATACTGTGCAAATCTCTTCATTACATTCCTTCCTACTCATCATCATGCAGAAATACATGCATTAAAAAAAAATCTGTACCTCGTCATCCCGAAGTCGCTAACTTTCACCACGTGTCGATCATTCACCAAACAGTTCCTTGCAGCCTGTAAAATAAAAACACTTGCTCTAAAACTTCCCAACCAACCAACAGAAAAGAGGGAAAGTCTTTTGCCAAACTGTATAAAACAGAATGCATAATAATGTGTTTCTATGTACTCCATGGATCTATAATAATGTAGTAACTCTAATGACTCTATCCAAAAAACTTGTCTATGCCATATTGTTTATTGATTGAAAAGTCATAAATTAATTGCAAATCATATACAGTTTTAAACTTTCATATATTAATTTATGATTGTATTCAATTATTTAATCTTTACTGTTTTCTGAATGTTGTCCTGTTGGCAGGAATTTCAATATAAATGATAAGAAACTGTGTGTGAAGCAACTGAGACTAAAATCAACAACTCCAAATCCAGGGCCATGTTCCCTGCCCTTGGAGGAGTTCAGGGATGGAGCATGAGATTGACAGATAGATGCATCGTCTGCAGTGATGTGGTCACTGTATGGAACTCTTGGGAAAAGGGCAATTAACTGCTCGATCTATGTTCCCACCTTGAGCTATGGTCATGAGCTTTTGGGGATAAAGAAAAATATCACAGACACAAGTGATTGAAACAAACAAGTGGTCTCTAAGCTAAGGAGCTCGCACACACGCAAAGAGCTTGGGATAGAGCTGCTGACTCTGGTATCTTTTTTGGATTCCTGGGGGAGGTGTGGTTTAACAAGGAGGAGGCCAACAGTTTGGATTGTGGTTGGTAATGTATTCTCACCAAGTCTCTGTGAATAAAGCTGCATTTCTCGAGGTACTCCATGCCCTCACACACGTCCTGACACATGGACAGAAGCCACTCCTCCTGCAGAGCCTCACCCCTCTGGCGCAGAACATTCAGCAAACAGCCGTTTTCCATGAACTCGGCCACAATCAACAGGGGGCGCTGCTGCAGACACACACCGTACAACTGCACCAAGCGAGGGTGGCAAAGCCTCCTGCGAAATCATTAAGAGGCCAGTTATATGTGTAGTGCATGATATTACAAATAACTGACTATAGCACTGTGGTAGTAATCTAAATCAGATTTATATCCAATTAAAAAAGCATGTACTATATCACAGTTACTCATGGATTCCTCTCCATGGCAATTCCCTTTGTAGCCAATAGATGGAATGCTATCACCAAATCAGTATAATTACTAATAATGTTTTATTGATCCTCACATCATGACTTTGGCCTCCTCGATGAAGTCCTCCTCGTACATGGCTCCTTCTCTGATGGCTTTGATGGCCACTTTGTGCTGAGCTCTCCATTTTCCCAGTCGCACCTGTCCAAATTCCCCACTGCCCAACTCCTTCATGAACGTCAGCTCACTCGGGTTTATCTCCCACTTCTCTGAAAGAAATCAACAGCATAATACATTAGAATGCTGTGTAATTCATATTTTTTAATCCAAGTAAGGTTCAATCATAAAGGTAAAGAAAGTGGGTGTCAAATTGTGGTAATAGGGATCCAGCCTTTGCATGATGAATACTGATGTCATTACTCAATATCTGCTGATACTTTTTCAAGCAGTTCAATAGAAGTCAAAACTATGACAGTCTGAGTTACTATTCACTAATGATTAGTTTTAATGGATAAATTACATGGTCTGCTCAACCAATACAGAACCAATGCAAGATCCACCAAATGTTCCAATGTCAGCACCAACATCCGCTAACAGAATTGTGTTGATGCATTCCCTTCTGGTGGTTGTGAAAACTGGGATTACCAAACAGGCCCCCTCCCCAGTGGATTAGATTCTCCACAAACCATAAGTGACAATTGGGAAGAATTCAGTATATTTTATTTATAACAGAGTACTTATCCCTTTTTACAGACATAAAAGGGATGAAAAAGCTTCAGCTGTAATATTTCTGTCAACTTTTAAACACAATAAAAACCATAAGATAATAATTATTAGTGAAATGTGGACATTGTACCTGAGCTGAACCCTGCTGTGGCAGGAACACACCTCCCCATGGGCCCCAAAGCGTACCGCAGGCGAGTCACCAGGCCTAAACACAGACAGGATCTGAGACTTTCTTCAAAACTTTAATATTAAATGTAAGAATGAATTGTACCTGCTGCGTTGTGTTCGTGGTAACGGATCACTTCAGGAATGGAGTCAAATACGTGTTTTTCAGCCAAATAAAACTGTCCTGTGGCACTGAGTTTGATCTGGTAATGCTTCACGCCTCCACTCTCGCTGAAAACACATCACACTGTTATTCATTTAAAATGTGCAAATAAGTTACATATATATAACAATCATTAAAGGTGGGGGAACTAACATTGTTCATAAAAGAAAATAAATCTTATCAGACCACAAGTTTAGTAGAGTAAATGAGAAAATGTCATTACTCAAAAATACTCAACTCTATATGAGTTTGATGTTATGATCAAAATATGTAAAAGACCCCCTCTAATGGTAGAAATTGGGACTTACATTTGCTATAATAATATCGAACAAGGCAATTTGAAGGAAGCAAAAAAATTGTCCAAGCACATAAACAAACTGAAATAATGCATAGTATTTGTTCTGTAACAGTTTTAACACCCGCTAAAAAATAATTTTGTAAATAGTGTCATCTGCTGAAGCTCAATATAAGATTTCTTACCCTAGAGATTTGCAGTAAACAGACACAGTGTAGACACCTCTCTGACTCGACTCTCGAACCACAAAACCGCCTTCTTTACCCTGAAATATGCAATAGTTATTCCCAAACAAGCTGTTGAATTACTGATCATAAGATCGATCTTTAAACATGTTAGGATGTTTTAATTATGAATCACAATCATCTTCTGTCCATCCACTTTCTTATTTTATCCATCGCTGAGAACATGGAAGTCTGACCAGAGATGCTCAGACTTCCACACCCTTCCTGCAGCTCGTCCAGGGGGATCCTGAGGCGTTCTCTGTGGGACCCAGACTGAGTCCTTGTGGGTCATGGAGCAGCATCTCTTTTCTGAGCTCCTCTCATGTTACAATCACTCATCTTATCTCTCAGGGAGCCCCAGTCATTTCGACTGCTTTAATTCATAATCTTGTCTTTTCGATCATGATTTTCAGCGGTTAATGACGCATTCTTTTGGAGAGTCTTGAGAAAATGTTGAGTAGTTGACAAAGAAACCGTAATATTTGGACACATGAGCAATTGACACCAAAAATGGTGTCAATGTTTTTGAAGCTGTTTTAGCTGAGAACTGTACAAAATAATATACTATTGAAAATTAATGTACAAGTGAAAGTTGGAAATTGTCTTTACCTCATGTCTTAGGAGCTGTTCAGCTTCAGTCCTGTTGAGGTTTTTACAATACCACCTTCAAAAAACATATAACAGTTACGTGTTCCACCAGATCTTACCATGAGTGTAACACAATCCAAACCATATCTCATTCATCTTTCTGTCATTCAACATTCTTTCTAGTTCAATCTAGTTTGAATAATTGTATTACACTTACAAATTGGCCTCAATGTTGGTTTTCTCTGTCACATAGTTACTGGGAATGAAGCCTTTGTTCCTACAAAAACAATGGTACATTTTTGTATGTGTTTGAAATCCATATCTTTAAACAGTGAATACATGTAATTCACCAGATTATGTTATTTTTAGGACATGCATAACAATACTATTAATAATAATGTGGACCTGTATTTAGCATGAGTTATCCTAAGAAGTTGACCTCATGTTTCCAAAGTCAATATACAAACCCGTGTTTGTCCTGAGCCCTCCACCACAGCTGGTCCTGTTTGTGTAAAATGGTGTACTCTTCGCCCTGCGAGGTAAAAACACATCAACTCTATTTATAAAACTATACAATAAATAGTCTGGGCATTCTGTGTAAACAAGCAAATCATTTAAATGTTTATGTCTTTTTCTCACGTCTATTTCCATTGAGTCACTAAACTTTCACAGATGTGTCACTCACATCATGTACGTAATGACAACCGGCCTCATTCGTTGACTCAAGCATGAATGTAAATTAATCAGATTTCGTGTTTGCAGCTTAAACCCATAGACCTTTACACCTGCAGCGCTGTAGCTTTCATGGGATGTAGGGACATTTTTCCCATAGACCTCAATGAAAACTAAAACAAATCATCTGCTGACAGTGAACATACAGCTCAACTTTAACTTTTTTTTTTGCTGAAGCAGAACCACTACGCACCTTCTGCACACCACCGGGAAAACCAAAGCTGGCCAAAATGCCTCACTTCCGGTAATGTTTTGCCATGGTGCGAGCAGGCGCCACGGAGCACAGGGCGAGGGTTATATTTAGGGTTAGGGTTGATTTGAACGGGCAGACATCATTGAGACCCGGGGCTCAAGTTTCCTCCGAACATGTGCAGAGTGCTTAACCTCTCCAGACCTAGGCGTTTCTCGTTTTCTGCAGCGCTATCGTGTTTCTCATCACAAGTTCCAGAATTAATCAAAAATCTTAAGTGCACGGTCATCATTGGAAAGGTGTTAACAAGAGTGCTCTCAGCATAGATCCATGAGAAAGTTGCTGATTTTTTTATTAGTTTGGTCAAAAAGTCCGGTCCTGTCATATAAACGTAAGACAAGCGGTGGAGCTGAAGACAATGGCGGTTTGTGAGAGAAAAGCAAGCCCCGATGACCCAAGATGGCGCAAAATTCAAATGAATGGCTTGTGCCCAGTAGCGCATGGGACTTCACGGGGACCGGGAGATTAGCAGAACTCGCCTATATTTGGGCATCGTCTGGTCCTCCCGGTTCTGCGCAGTGGACGAGCTCCCATGATGCGTTGTATCCCAAATACGTGTGTATGGCTCCCGTGCATGTGCACAGAAGGGCTGGGACGCGCTTCGACCAATCAGCGCTGCTGATCAGAACAGCAGCAGAGCGGAGTCAGAGCGGGAAGGAAACAAGCAGAGTTTGTGGCAGTAAAGTGTGGATTTAAAGAAAACCGAAGGATTTAAGAAGAAAAAAGTTCAGGATGACAAGGGACATTAAAATCCCCACAAAATACAATCTTTATGAAAGCTATAGGTTCTCTGTCAGGTTCTCTGTGAGCTGAGGTCGAGCTGTTTTAGTTTACATTGAGATCTATGGGACTTTTTTCTGGGTATCCCTCGTGAATTTAGTCTGCAGTACCACGGGCGCCCCCTGTGCCCGTGGGTGGGACAGCTATAAGCTAGTAATACCCTATCCAGTTATTATTATAGATCCATGGAGAAAAGCCTTTGATGCTTTGTGTGTATAGAGTGATAGACAGAAGAAACCGATAGATAAGTTTATGATACACATAAGACACAATCCGGCCTTTTTGAAAATGGCAAATACACTTTTGCCATTTTACCATGGCCTTCTATGGGAACATGGTTTCTGGGTTAGGAAGATTGATTTAGTTTGGGTAGTGCTGGAGTTGCCTTTAGCCCCATCCCACTCATGACCAGCTAAAGCAGTTATACCCGTATATTTGACAATAGAGTCATCGTATTTACTTCCTTCCCAACACTGAACATGGGCATCACCTGTGTGATTGTGAGATCTGTTTCTTCTTTGGCGGAGAAATCGTACAGCGCCACGACCTGGAGCTTCCCTGTGCCCTGGCTGTCGCCCTCTGCTGGTGGAGGCAGAGGCAGCTTCTTTCTCGACCTTTCCATCTAGACACAACCAAATCAAAGCATAATAATGATATTTAAAATACACTGTAGCAACACCACTGTAGTTCAGCAAATCTTGTGCGCAACTCTTAAAGGAAAGGACAGGACAGAAAGAATTTGTGAAAATGGCTTGATTTGTTCTAAATAAGTTTCAGCCTGAACTCCATCCATCCATCTTCTTCCCCTTAATCCATTGCTGGGTCAGTGAATTGAGCTGCACTCAATTCACTGATCCTCCTGCAGATGGTGAGTCCACAGGAAGATGGCTGCTCTGTCAGTGATGATACAGTGTTAATTTTTCAGCTGGAGCTTCAGGCAATGTGGGGTTAAGTGTCTTGCCCAAAGACACAACGACAGCAGAGATCAGTGGGAGTCAGTGGAGAAGGTTCCATGGTGGGCTCAAACCCTCAACCTTCTGGCGCAAATGCCTAAGCTCTAACAACTGAGCCACTGTCGCCCCAATAGAGCCTGAACTTGATAGTGATAATAATATTTTGATATTATACTCCCCAATCATTGTTATAAAATTGTATGTTAATTGGTAAAACTCTGTGTATCTGCCTTGTCAATAAAGCTATTCCATTTTATAGATTAATCCAAATCTGACTTTTGCTCGTCGTGCCTCTGGATAGTGTCTCCTCTGAAAACAAAGAGAGGTGTTTTCTTCCAGCTCCATCCTCGTTCTAAACTCTCTAAAACACACAAAAAATACAGGAACATTATTTGTCATTGATTTTGTTTCCATTAACACATTTCACCATCAAATAGTTCAATACAAACAATTTTAATATTTCAAGTGCATTTTTGTGTATGACAAATAATCAAGTTATAGAAAATGCTTTTGGGGAGAAAAAAAGTCAGACATGAATCTGTTTAAGTATACCTTGTATGAAGAGCACAGCAGCAGCAGCAGAAGATGGAAAGCATTGATTGATCTGAAACAAGTGGAGAGTAAAACATTGGATGATTATTTTTGATGAAGCATAACTATAGTTACGGTCAAAAACAACCGCTGTCTGCCTCAGTACAGAGCCTCCCGGAGTCTCCAGACAGAGGGTTCAAGGGCGCGTTTGGTTCAAGCCATGAACAGTCCTCACTAAATCACAGATCCACTATTGCACCTCTTGACTTAATTCTAAAGACAAAGCAACATATTTCCTCTCTTTGAGTCTGAGTCCCATGTTGCTTTGCAGAAGTGCAGGTACCATGTGGTTAACCCACTTCCTTCTAACCTTAGACAAGCCTCGTTTTTCTTTTGTCTTCTAAACATGTACTTATAGTCTTTGCCGTGCAATTATTTAGTGGTATTTATGGTTGCAATGTTGAGTTCTTTTCACAAAAACAGGATTCAAAACTGATTTGTAGAAGTTGATTACTAAATTAATCATTGCGTTCCATTACATGCAAAAATATTACACAAGTTCCCTAGAAAGCAGTCAGAAAGAAGAAGCAGCACAGGATATAATTCTGCTCCAACTTGAATTCAACCACAATGATAATTAAACATCAGTATTTATGAATAAAACAGGTTTAAATAAACAGGGACTAAACATTGACTAATATCCATAATACACATATTTAAACAACCTGATCAAAATATGGATAAACAAAGACTAGCAACAAACAAATTTGCAGTGATACATTAGTTCCGCGACAGGGGAACAGCGGATTAGGGCGACAGTAGCGCAGTTGGTAGAGCATTGTCCTTTGGGCCTGAAGGTCGTGGGTTCAAGCCCACCGTAAGACCTACTTCACGACTCCCACTGATGACTGCGGTCGTTGTGTCCTTGGGCAAGACACTTAACCCCACTTTGCCTGAAGCTCCCACTGAAAGATCTCAGCTCCTGTGGACTCACCACCTGCAGGAGGATCAGTGAGGGGCTGGTGCTCTGTGTACTGGGTGCAGCTCTGACTGCCACCCCCCCGACCCAGAAATGGATTAAGGGGAAGAAAATGGATGGATGGATGGACATTAGTTCCGCCGTCAAACCATTTATAACGAAAACAGCCAAGTCTAAAAACAAGCAAATCAAAATCCTAAAAGCATAGGATTGAACTGAACCCATACAATCTACTTCTCTGAACCTAAAGCATGTAAACAAGTAAAGATCAAAATTGAGTCTGGTCTGTTCGTATCTAAATCAGGAAGAATAGAACTACAGCTTCTCCTAACGCTGGAAGGACAATATCAAACATGAATAATCCTTGAATTAAATCCCCTTGTGCTATCTTCGTGTCAAATTCACCTAGATATATATTTTTAGCTGAATTTTGATGGTTTTTCCCAACTTGACAAGCCTTCCCTAATTTAAAATGATTAGGGAATGCACTATGAAACGATAACAGAATGATATTGAGTTACCCACTTGAGTGTATCATCTTGGTCTTGGTGTCTGCTTCTTTGCTCTGTTTTTGCGGTGGAACAAAAGTATTGTGAGAATTTGACACGTTTCTGGTACCAAGAGGAGCCGGAGGTGGGAGGAGGAAGTCAAGAACACCGACAGTACTGATAAATTCATGTCATTTAAAAGAAAAAGAAAAATAGTTAAAAAAGGCAGATGGACCATATCGGAACAGTTTGATAGTGGTGATCCGATTTTATAAGACATTCCAACTAATTGTTAAAAAGTGGAAAAGGCAATAGGTAGGTGTGAAAACTTGGAGGAAATGAAAGAATGACGTAAACAAAACCACAGTGTCCGTTGAGTAAAATAAACTTGGGTTAGCCAGCTGTTAGATACCTTAGATATGGGAGACTGTTTTATAATTATCTATTGAAGTAATTTACAGATAAAAATATAAATACTGAAATCTGGGACGCCTATAACTTTCAAACCGCAATAATAGTGTATCCATTCTATCTAGCTCTCATGGAATGCATGTATTCATTTATAATTAAAAAAAAAGAAAAAAATAAGTAACTTACGAAATCCTGTTGGGATGTATAATTACATTTATTAGTATTTATTAAACAGCAGCAAAACAGCAGCTCAAACCGATGCAAAATTACATGGAAACAGAAGTAAAAAAGTTAAATATATCAGCAGGTGGAGCTGCAAGGCCACTCACAGTAATGCACGTTCTTATAGATGTTCTCAGAAAACTCACAACTTCAAAAGGAAAAAATATATATGCACAAATACAACGTTATGCAATGGAGGGAAAAAAATAAAACAGGTGATATATTATTATGTATTTATATTATTGTTTTCATTCCCTTGGTTGTGTCTTTACCTTTGAACTGCCTCTTCGTAAATGTTGCGGCACACAAAAGCTTTCCATGCCATTCATTCATTAGCATTCAAGACATAATTATACTTTTTATACACTATTAAACCTGCATGCAATTAGTTCCTTGCAAGCTTATTTTTTCGCCTGACAAGGAATTTGCTAATTATGTTTTGCTTTAAAATAACAAATATTCTGTGCTGTCATTGTTGGATTTGACGCTGTTATTTTTGCGGGTGAGTAGTGCCCATGTGACATTCCAAGCGACTCCAGTCCCTCTTCGTTATTGCAGAGATCTTGTTGCGCAATTCTTTCTCTTCAGTCCGTTTATACTCACTACATTTATAAACACTAAACCAGGAAGCACGGTCTGCCACTCAGTCATTTCTTTTCATTTCCTTACTGCGTGTGTGACCATTACGCACGAAAGTTGCTGCGCTCCGTGCCAAACGCAACCTGCCATGCCTCCACAACAAGGTAAAACGGATTAAGATGCGACAATGTGTGAGATAATGGTCTGTGATTTGCAGATTGTTTTTTAATCTGTTAAAATACATGCTTTGAACTTTAGTTAGGAGTGCTGCAGTGGTCAAAGTCTATCCATAATTAGGCGTATGGCCTTTGATTTTACGCACGGGTTCAACCTGACCGTGTTGTGTATTTGCTGAAAAATGAATGGAAAGGTGTAAAGCAACATTTATTTGCGACAGTGCGGACGTGTTTTCTGGTTATTTCGGGCTTGGAAAAGAAGCGGGACAGGTGAATTGTGTAAAAGCAGAGACAGCAAGATACAGAAAAAACAGAAATAGCATGATTTAAATTGATATATAGTTACCACAACTGTATCGTTATTGTTATGTTATCATCATTACAATAGAATATGATAAGACTAAAGGAAATTGCTTTGTGGCCCATACAGATGAAGATTGTGATTCAGTGTATATGTGTTTGCAGTTTAAAAACAAATTGGACTGTATGAAAGTACTCACCAGAGACAACTATTAAAACACAAAACAATATTAAACATATTAAGAATTATACTGAAATTACATGAATAAATAATACTTCAGACACACGGAGGCAATCACATCAATGACAGGGTAATAAATCCTACTGTTATGGGCAATTTCTGTGTTGAGGATCCCGAGTGTGGCAAAGGGGAAAAGAATTGGTACTCCAAAAAACATTGTGAAATACGCTACAAGCTGGTTTCTGTGGCTGTAGTGTGTATAGAATAAGGTTAGTATTGATTCACTAACAGCCATGAGACAATAGTTGTAAAATTATTATAGCAGAGGTTCAGTAATTGTGATGTAATTTTCCCATTATCTTTATTGATGATTTATTTACAGATAAATATTCATGAAATAACTTTGAATTCATTCTAGTTAAACATTGCAGCGGTCATCAGTGATTCAACAATTATTGTTCAATCATGGATGGCCCTTGGGTCTGTAAAATGCGCTATATAAATAAACATTACTTACTTGTTTTATCTAGTTAAATAATGGGTAATGTGTCTATTATCTCCCCTGTTATTGTGATCTATTCTAAGTTATGACCTGATTAATTGAACAAATAATTTCCAGAATGGATGTATTCATGATTACTTCAAATGTAAGCAGGTGTTTGAGCTACATGTTTTTTAAAAGCCATGTAGGAAACCGGTACTTTCCCTTATATGATGATGAGATTCTGATCCCCTTCCTACCTCCTTAGCGGACCATCAAAAACAAGAGGAAGAAGAAGATATACTTTATTGATCTTACAGAAAAGATCATCTATGAATAGACAATAACGTAAGCATTGCTCAAGTCTCTTGGGTTCAATCATCTTCTTTACAGTTTGACAGGAAATGGGCTGAAACAGGTTTTCTCTGAGCTCAAAATAGTAGCTCTGGCGGAAGTGGTGTTTTGCACGCCACAAACAAACACATTAAAATCAAGGTGATGTCAAAGAGCTGTATCCCACACACGCGGCCAACAGTGTGACATGGGATCGTGCAAAGGACTGTGACAACTATGTATTGCAATCATTTATTTCCTTAAAAGATAGACTTGGTTTAGACCAGCTGTACTTGAAATATTTTAGTTGTAGATTAAAAGCAAATTACCTTTCCCCCCAGTTCGGCTGCAGACCGGGGCTTGCTGACGCGGACCAATGGGCTAAGGCGGTGGGCGGGAGCAGGATGAGCGCTGAGCCGCTATTGGAGGAGCTGCTGATTAAACGGTCGCAGCAGAAGAAGAAGACGTCTCCACTGAACTACAAGGAGAGACGCTTTGTGCTGACAAAAAGCACGCTGAGCTACTACGATGGGCGTGTGGAGGTGAGAGGGGGAGAGAGCGGGTGAGACAGGGTGAGAGGGGGTGAGAGGAGGTCAGAGGACGTCAGAGGATGTCAGAGGGGGTGATGCCAGGCGTTGCCTGGAGGACCAAGGGACAAGAAGGGGGGCTTATATTGGGCGTGGTCTGGGCTGTGATTGACAGCTCACTTGTCACACAAAAAAAAAACAGACAGTTGTCATTGCTGCTTAAAGCAATAGTTTACACACAAGAAAGTCTCATTCCTCCCGTGTTTACACACTAAGATAATTGTAAAGCTACATGCCTGAACCTAAGTCACTGAATTATCTCAGCATTAGTGCTTGTCAACTCATATAATTTAATTTTAAACCACTAGATGTCGCCAGAATACTCCAACCTGCAGCTGGGGCGTGTGTGAGAGTTGGATGGGTTTATATCACTGGCACAGACAGACGCACGTCACACACACCAACTGACGTCACACAGAATTAAGTCAATGGAGAGGCCAAGGTAGGCACTAGATCATATACAGAATCGGGACAAAACCGGAAGTAACACTCCTACTTTCGAATTAGTTTTAGACTAATAAGTCCTTAAATGGTGACTGGTTAAGTTTTAGGTGTCTGAGTAAGATGGTTAGGGTTAGGGTTAAGGGTGGGTTGGGGTTCTTTTATGGGAAGGGCTGGTTAAGTTTAGGCATAAATAGGTAGTTTGTTGTATTTACTTCCGTCCCGATTCCGTATATGATCTAGTGCTGACCGAGAGGCCAGGACCAAATTCAAATGTAGTACCACCGAAAAGGTTGAGAGGGCGCCACACAAACATTTTTAGGCTCTAAAGTGAGATTTTATTTAATTTGCACTAAAATGTCAAAAGAATTACCAGGATATGTAGAGAGCCCCACAATAAACATATTTATGCAGTTAATGAGTTAAAAAAAGTTGATTTGGTGTTTAGTCGTTTTTTAACTGGATCAATTCTGGTTCATTTGTGGATGTAAAACAACCTGAACATGTGTCCACTACTATTTTTTTTCGAACCACCTTTGATTTAGATCTAGAAAATTCGGATTGAGACTAGAATTTGATATAAACTGAGGTTATCATTGTCAGATTATCCAGAAAGATGTTGTGAGAGCGTAGTAAATATTTTTTGTGTGTCCTGTTGTTTGTGAATTTTCAGAGGCGCTACAGAAAAGGTTTTATCAATCTGAGTCAGATCAGGTGTGTGGAGATTGTGAAGAATGGAGGCCACATCATCCCCTGTCAAAACAAATATCCGTTTCAGGTATACAACATTTACTCACTCCCGATAATGAAAAATCAAGGTAGAAATAAAAATATGGCAACAATCCAATTATAGTTATATTAGCGAAGGGAACGGGGCTTAAGAAGAGAGCTGTTGAGGCCCTTGGGGAGTCAGGCTGGTTACAGAGAGGGCAACAGCAGCTTACCCTTACCTAAAATGCCTAAAATTACCATGACTAGAATATGAACTGAACTGTAACATTTTGTAATTGCGTAACCAATTTTTTTTTTTTTTGACCATTTGGCCATTGGTTTAGTCAAGCGTTCCCACAATATCTATGGAACATGACATTGATTGGTAGTTTTATGAAATCATGGCACAGTTACAGTAAGCTTGGATGTCATGTTTCAAAACCTGTGGTGCGTTCAGGTGGTGTACGACAACACAACGCTCTACGTGTTTGCTCCGACTCACAACAGCCGGAGCCAGTGGGTGCAGAGCCTCAAGGATGGTGCGTTCACTTCAGCCTCAATCATAAAACATCAGGACTGTGCAGTGTTGACTTGTATTTTTATAATCAGATAATTAAGTAGTCCTCCAGATTGTGCTAAAACATGGTTCTTGTAGTTGGAGAAATGTTCAAGATTGGTACTAAACGTTTTAATATTTTAGTAATAATAATAATTTAGTCTCATACATTTGAGAGCGGCCCTCAACTACTGTATGTAACGGCTGGCTCTAAGAAGCCCAAATTAATATAGGAGCTTTTCCATTTCCAGCTTCTGAGTTTTTACCATAAAAAAAAAAACAAATAATGTTTGGGTAAACTATCTCTGTTATCTATATCTGTTTCATGACTTCTTGATGTTTTGGATGTGAGCAGAGATTAAGAAGAACTCTCTGGTGGCGAACAAGTTCCACCCTCAGTTCTGGCAGGACGGGGCCTGGCTCTGCTGCCGACAGGTCGACAAGACGGCCCCCGGGTGTGAGGAGTACCAGCTGTTTGGAGACAGTAAGAACCAAAAGTCACGCGCATGTTATCTGATAATGTGCCTAGGAGAGTGGTCAATAAATATTTAGTAGAGTCTGTGAAGGACCAGCTCGATCCTCAGAAACTTGTAGAGAATGCCCCAATGGCTCACTGTGGTCAACGATGTGGATAATCACAAAAAACTCAGAGGAATGCAAACTGTTTGCACACATTCTATTCATGGATCAGATTTCTGCTTTAAACAAAATGATAACTGACTTTCTGCTGATTGAGGTAATCATTCACTCTCAGAAGACTGAAAACTTTCTGACTGTGTGTTCCCAAACCTCTTTGAGACGTGGAACATTGTTTCATTGAAAACCATCACTTGGCAGTCCACCAGCTGAAACTGAAACAAACATGAAACTCTGCAGCCTTTATCAACAAAGCAAAGTCATTCTCATCAAAGTGTATTGTAGAAAATAAAACAAGCACAAAAAAAGTCTCTTGACATTATCATCTTTTCATATTATTTTGACCATCAAGGTTTTATTGGATCATTTCCACGCCTAACACACCTAACACATCTAACACACCTAACACATCTAACACATCTAACACATCTAACACACCTAACACATCTAACACACCTAACACACCTAACACATCTAACACACCTAACACATCTAACACACCTAACACACCTAACACATCTAACACACCTAACACACCTAACACACCTAACACATCTAACACACCTAACACATCTAACACACCTAACACATCTAACACACCTAACACATCTAACACATCTAACACTAACACATCTAACACACCTAACACATCTAACACACCTAACACATCTAACACATCTAACACACCTAACACACCTAACACATCTAACACACCTAACACATCTAACACACTAACACATCTAACACACTAACACACTAACACATCTAACACATCTAACACATCTAACACACCTAACAACTACATCTAACACACTAACACATCTAACACACTAACACATCTACACAACATCTAACACATCTAACACACTAACACTAACACACCTAACACATCTAACACACCTAACACATCTAACACACCTACTAACACACTAACACATCTAACACACACACCTAACACATCTAACACATCTAACACATCTAACACATCTAACACACCTAACACATCTAACACATCTAATCTACACTAACACATCTAACACACTAACACATCTAACACACCTAACACACACATCTAACACAACACACCTAACACACTAACACACCTAACACATCTAACACACTAAACACAAACACTAACACATCTAAACACCTCATAACACATCTAACACACCACACCTAACACATCTAACACACCTAACACATCTAACACATCTAACACACCTAACACATCTAACACACCTAACACATCTAACACATCTAACACACCTAACACATCTAACACATCTAACACATCTAACACATCTAACACACCTAACACATCTAACACATCTAACACACCTAACACATCTAACACACCTAACACATCTAACACACCTAACACACCTAACACACCTAACACACCTAACACACCTAACACATCTAACACACCTAACACATCTAACACACCTAACACATCTAACACACCTAACACATCTAACACATCTAACACATCTAACACACCTAACACATCTAACACACCTAACACATCTAACACACCTAACACATCTAACACACCTAACACATCTAACACACCTAACACATCTAACACACCTAACACATCTAACACATCTAACACACCTAACACATCTAACACATCTAACACATCTAACACACCTAACACACCTAACACATCTAACACACCTAACACATCTAACACACCTAACACACCTAACACACCTAACACATCTAACACACCTAACACATCTAACACACCTATAACATGTAGGTGCACCGTCTTGTGTCCTCTTTACATTAATCTCCCACAGATTATGGACATCAGTGTCAAGCTGTTCAAATATACAGATGATATGAATGTAGTTGGACTTTTTTTATAAGAATGTGAACTGCAACGAGGGCACAGAGCTTTAGCTATCTGGGAACCCAGTTGGGGCATGCACGAGACATTCACCTACCACTGAAAAGTGTGATTGACATTGTTACAATCACAGGGTAAACTTAGGTGAAGTGATAAAATGTAGTATTTCAAGAGTCTTCTTTCATCCAAATTAGTTTTAATGCTGTTCCAGGCAGAAATGGTAAGTAACATAAGATTATTAACCCAGAACTAATAGTAAGCGGTTGTTTTCATGATAATCACTGGGTCGAATCAGAAGTTGCTGCTCGAGTGACTCCATCTGCAGCAGTGATGCTGCCTCATTTCTGTCTGGTTTGATATTGGTTTCTCTTCCTCTTTTTGTAGTTTCCCGAAAACCGCTGCCTCCCATTCCAGGAGAAGAGAGGGTAAGACACTGACAGAGAAAGAGGAATAATGCTTTCTAACCCTCTTAGTAGTTGGAATGTTTTTTTTACAGGTTATGCTCTCTATTTCACTCAGTCATGCAATAAAGATCTCTCCATTCATTCATTAATTCTCATCATTGCAGCGTCGGAAAGCCCCTCCGGCCCCCCCTGCTCCCTCCTCCCCGGACTCTGCCCTGGACCCGGTGGAGGTGGTGGTCGTGGCGCTGTACGATTTCCCCGGAGCCGAGCCTCACGACCTCAGCCTGGTCAAAGGACACGAGTACGTCATCGTGGAGAAGTGCGACATCAACTGGTACAAAGCGCGCAACAAATACGGGTGAGTGACACCTCTGTCAGCAACAGTGATCTATGAGAGTGCGCAAAGTGTTATTATAGACCAGGCGCCTATATTTACTACGTGTGCATAAACACAAAAACAGCAATAATGTAGTCTTGTAGTTTAAGTTGGAATGTATCAAACTACTGATCGTGAAATATTCTGCCACTTCTGGTCCAGACTGAGCGTATTTATTGATTTGGTTTATTTGAGAAGGGAGAGATATGTGGTCTCTGTGGAGGAGGGGACAGGGAGGAGAGAGGAAGGAGCATAACAAACATTGAATTTAATTGAAATTTGTTTACACAGAATTCATCAAATGTGCCACAAAACATTTGTCATTAATCAAAAATGTGTCATCATTGCCAATTTCAATTCAGCGTCTACACATTTGTCTAATATATTGAATCATGTATCTGCACATTCCACAGGGAGGAGGGCTACATACCAAGTAATTATGTGACGGAGAAGAAATGTGGAAACCTGGAGCAGTTTGAGTGAGTTTGTTGGGCAATACTATCAATAAAATACAAAATAAAAAACTATTACGTAAAATCCATTAAGTTTTAGATCAATATGGAAAAAAGTGTTCACTCTCAACTGTTAGTTATGATCATTTACATGGGGAAAAGGTCAAACGCTCTCTTTCATGTGTTGCAGGTGGTACAGTAAACAAGTGAACCGAAGCAAAGCAGAAGAGCTGCTCAGGAAAGAGGTGAGTCCTTTTCATGTGAGGAAGAAATGATACAAATATCTTATAGACGGTTAATACACAGAGTTTGTGTAACTGTAATATATGAATACTCTGCTCTCTGCAGAACAAAGAGGGAGCGTTCATCGTCCGAGACTCGAGCACAGCTGCAACTTACACCGTGTCCGTTTATGTCAAGTCTCTGGGGTGAGAAATCCTGTGTAACCCTGTTTCACATTGATTTATTCTAAATAAATGAACTAAAATATACTTTCAAACATAAAAAAGCCTAATAACGATGACTTGTTTACCAGGACGCGGCGAAACCATGACCATCACTGGTGATTTGAACACTCATAAAACTTGGCTTTTTGTCTTTATTGATACAAATACAAACAACCTAAACACTTTCTATTATAGTATGTTGGGAGCACTGCTTAGGATTATTTCAATTGTGCATCTTCTGCACAAGATTGTTTCAGTCCTGCCGAGAGTATTCCAGAGATGGGCGGTGCCAACAGCATCGCAGGAGACTTAAGGACTTAAATATTAAGTCCTTAAGTCTTAATATTAAGAACAGTGTTACACATTTTAGATCAGACCAAAAGTCTAACATGTAAAATGATTCTGTGAGAAACCGGTTGGCACTGTGGTGCTTATGTTTCACAACAAGAGGGTCCTGGGTTCAATTCATAGACTGTATATATTAACGGACGTAGTCACGCCTATCGCCGCCGTTCTAACTAATGTGCCACAACTTCCGCGGTCTATGGGCAGTTTCAAAATGGCCGCGGGGGCTTTACCATATATGGTAAAGCTAAAACTGTCAGTTTACTCTTGGGTCATTTCGCTTCAGTTAGATTTAGAATAATATTGATGTGGTTTAAAGATGCATTGAACTTTTAAGGGTTATTAGGATCTTTCTTAATATTTGCAGAGAGGGGCGGTCTGCGATCAAACATTACCACATTAAGGTGGCCCAGACTTCACCAAAGCAGTATTATCTGGCAGAAAAACACCTGTTCAGCAACATCCCTGACCTGATCGAGTACCACAAGCACAACGCTGCAGGTAACAATACTCACTAATGAGAAAACTGAACATAAATACATCCTAAACTTTTCACAGGTCTTGTTGCCAGACTGAGATATCCAGTCGGAAAACAAGACTCGTCAGCTCCTTCAACAGCCGGCTTCAGCTACGGTCAGTTGTCAGAAGTATTAGTTGCATCTCACTTGAACATGTTACAGCCATAGACAGTGATATTTTGCACATTGGAAACATACAGAATCAGAATATATTTTATTGCCATTGTGAGTAACAGGAAGTCACAAAGTAGGAAACTGCTTTGGCCCTCAGTGCAAACAAGTTATAAAAGTAAAAATAGAATAAGGCATGCATAGAAAGATTACAAAATCTATATAAAACAATTCAAGGTACTACTATATACAAGTGCACTAAGTACACACAATAGACATGCAGTCGTCTCTCTGTAGATTTTCTTCAGCCGGTGCATTTTTAGGACCTCTGTGCAGGATTTATGTTTTTTTACATAATCTGATCCCCTTAATCTGAGCATTCTAAATGCTGTTTTTTTCAGATAAGTGGGAGATAAACCCAAGTGAGCTGACGTTCATGAAGGAGTTGGGCAGTGGGGAGTTTGGACAGGTGCGACTGGGAAAATGGAGAGCTCAGCACAAAGTGGCCATCAAAGCCATCAGAGAAGGAGCCATGTACGAGGAGGACTTCATCGAGGAGGCCAAAGTCATGATGTGAGGATCTGCTTATTCTTGTGCTAAGACCTCTATCATTACTTTTTATATTGTGCTATTTTTTGTTCACCATTACTCATACATCAATAGTAATTATACTGATTTCATCTACTGGACACAGAGGGAATTGCCATGGAGGGGAAGAGTTAAAATGCATTAGTAACAGTGAGATAGTACATTCTGTTTTACTTCCAACAGCAATTCCAAGGCTTAAGTCATTAACACAAACTTTAATTATAAATGACACATAAATGATCCATATGTATTCAGGATACATGCTACTGCTAATATTACTTTATCAAATTTGATGGTACAAGATCCCAAATCTGCAAGAGCAAGATAATACGTTTTTTGCGTTTTCTGTGTACATATGATTTAGACAAAAAATAGTCGTAATCCAAAGATCCAAAAAATACCAAAAGTAGTTCTGAAATCATAACAAACATATGAAATCACATCATAAAGCATAAATTGTTTGGAGGTCATTCAATACTTTCCTGATGATAGACAACACAGCCTTTGAATTTGAAGTCCCAAGTCTGAAAATCTCCTATGTTGGGCCTAATCTTGTGCTCCATACGTGGAAATTCAGCCTTGATAAAAGTGAATAGTTGACATAAAACCCTCCTCTGTGTCAGGAAACTGACGCACCCACGGCTGGTGCAGCTGTACGGCGTGTGCAGCCAGCAGACGCCCATCTACATTGTGACAGAGTTCATGGAGCTGGGCTGTTTGCTGAACGTGCTGCGGCAGAGAAAAGGGTCTCTGAGTAGGGACGGGCTGCTCTGCATGTGCCTGGATGTGTGCGAGGGCATGGAGCACCTGGAGAGGAACTGCTTCATCCACAGAGACCTGGTGAGGAGGATCAGGCAACACTGCAAACATCTGCGCATCTCTGCTCCTCTGCTTTCACTTTGTAACAGATATCCTCATAGACTCTGGGCTCAATGTTAACGCTAGGACTCGCAGAATTCTGAAACTACTAGAACTCCCAGAGCAGTCCTTTTTGGCTCACATTCAGATCAATGAAATGTTGTTAAAAAAAAAAAAATCCCCTAGTATTTTATCAAGATCGTTTACTGTGTGATAAAACTGATAAATATAACTTGAAATACAGAAAAATAGTTTGTTGAAAAGTTGCCAAATGCTGACTGCTGCAAGTAAACAATGTGTCGCTATGGTAACTAGGACGTGCTCTATTCTGATGGAATAACAAGCCGACTCAGAACCAGAACCAGTACAGAGCCAGTCCAGAACTAGCATTTGGGAGAAAATGGGCATTTCCATAATTTCAGAAAATTAATTAGTGTGGATGTGTGACTTTTTTTGTCATTCTAAAGAAATCAAACACATACAACATTCTCACTATTAAGGCCTACAAAGATTTGTCTGAGACCTGGACCTGATCATCAAAAGAGCCTGACCTCTGACAAAGCGCCTTATATATATACTGTATATTTTTTTTTCCCACACTTATTTTTTGTTCTATTTACCATCATTCTCATTTAGATCTACATTTACAAAAAAACAACATATATTTTTTTCAGGCTGCTAGGAACTGTCTGGTGAACGACTCTCTGGTGGTCAAAGTGTCTGATTTCGGCATGACCAGGTTTGTACTTAAGCCTTTAGCCTGAGTCTGGACTGGATTTAACTGACTGGTCACTTCTCTATCTGCCTTTAGATACGTGTTGGATGACCAGTACACCAGCTCATGCGGAGCCAAGTTCCCGGTGAAGTGGTCTCCTCCTGAGGTTTTTAACTTCTGCAAATACAGCAGCAAATCAGACGTGTGGTCGTTTGGTGAGAACTCACACAGAACCAGGAGTTTAGTTCTTAATAAATGACAAATATTATGGAGAGATTTTCTGATGTTTTAGCCCTTTTCAAGCAAATTAAGAATCTCCAAATGAGTTGTCAGAATTTCTACAACAAAGTGCATTCATTGTGTGCTTTAACGTGTTTAAAATTATTTACTTCGTGACGTTGTAATTTATTTAAAGCCATACCTGGAACTGTGACCTCTAGCTCTCTTTGATTCCTTGTCCCTGTGTGTGCTGCAGGTGTGTTGATGTGGGAGGTCTTCACTGAGGGCCGCATGCCCTTTGACCAGAACTCAAATCATGAAGTAGTCTCCATGGTAACGCAGGGTCACCGCCTGTACCGGCCCAAACTGGCATCAGAGACGATCTACGGCATCATGAACACCTGCTGGCACGAGGTGGGACATGTACCTGTGGACATGAAAGTAAAATCTCTGAATCTTTCCAGTCAAATAACATCCTCCTCAACTGTATGTGTCTTCAATTGCACCACGCCATATTTGACATTTATGAGGACGTATTTTACTGATGTATTTTCATGGATGCATTATAAAATCGAGATAGGTTATTGCTATCTTGTCTGCAGCTGACAAAATATTCAGCTTTCACAAATATTTGATTTTAATTTATTTTATTTCAGTCTTAATTCTTAACATTTTTCATTGAATTCATAATTTAAGGCCTGTGTTGACCTTATGCCTGTGGACATAGATAAACAATGTAGATGTTTGACTTTTATCCTTCTTTTCACATTTAAGAGCAATAGTTCAAACTTTAAAACCTTCTCTGTTTTTCTTTCTTTCTAGAGACCACAAAAGCGCCCGACTTTTAAAGCACTAGTTGCCAAAATAAATGAGGTATTGGAAGATGATGCTCCACCCACACTGTGACCGAGTGGTCAATGAGCGGCCTCCGTTTTGACATTTGATAGACATTTTGACCTCGTTTTTGAAGATATCGCAAACATAAAAGACATTAATAATGAAATGAACAATTTGTTCTTTAAACAAGTCTTCTGTTGTGAATAAACTTACCTTGTGCCTTTGTCTACTAACAGTGCATAATTAAACTGGACTAATTTAAACTTCATATGTTTTTAGCTTTTTGTACAGACATTTAAGCTCCACCTTTCCGGTAACAATGTGTCTGCAAGAGTCGCGGTTTTGTTGACTTTTGGGCTTTTATTAGTTCTGGACTTTTACGTTAATTCAAATGGATTGATAGATTATTGACATAAATCCATAATAGTGTATTCAAATTAAAAGTATAGATTGTGTATTTTATGGGTAAGGAGTGGTATTGTATTAGTTGCCATATTTGATCACAAAAAGTTTCCAAAATAGAGGCTACTGTCTACTTGTTTTATTTTCCTACTGTCAGTAACAGTCAGTTACGTGCGCTGCAATACCGCGTTTAGATTCAAAGTCAAACTATTTGTTTTTGCCTAAAGGAAAGTTACGCTTTGAGGAAAGTAAGAGAAGCTTTATTCGTTCCACAAATATTTACTGCAAATTTGAATTGTTTTTTTAATCACCAAATTTTAAAATAACTAAACTGAAATACAGCCCCTCTCATGACCATGAAGCAGAGACTGTGCGCAGTGAAAAGTTTCTCAGCGTTGTTCCTTCCATCACAGAATCTGATCCATTCCGTCGATAATACGTCAATACCATTTCCATGCACGTAGTAACATTTGTTTTCATAAAAATCCCTGTCTCTACCTCCACGCTTCACATTGGCCTGTCACTCTGCCACGCACACGTAACAGCCAATCACAGAGGTGCGTTTCCTGAATCCTGCCTCCGCGAGCTCCACACTCCGGCCCCCACCAATCACAGACGGGCGCGTGAGGAAGCCCCGCCCCCTGAATGGAAACAGCTGCGCCTCCACAGCTTTATGCAAAAAAATAGAGAGCGCATCGCGATGGTAACCTTTGCTAACCTCTCTGCTCCTTTCAGATGCTAAATGCTACAGTAGAACTCAGACAAATTATTAGAAACTGCTATTTTTCAAATATTCACACCTCTTAAATACTTGTTATGTTATCTAATGCCTCCTGCCTGAGGGGAGTGACTTGGATAGAGCTGGGTGACAGGGTCGTCACTGTTACAATACAATACAATACAATACAATTTATTCTTGTATAGCCCTATAGGTCACAACAGAAGTCATCTCAGAGGACTTAACAAAACCATTGAAATCACCAACACAGATCAGAGAATCAACAGTTAAAACACATGAAAAATGTAAAGCACACGCAAAAGAAAATGCCCATACATGTTGTAGAATGTTAAAGTGTCCTGATCATCACCAATCCTTTCTGTTGGACACTAACTGTCCAACAAGACCTTCCTGCATCGGCAAGGAAAAACCCAGTGGGAAAAAGTGAGAAACTTGGGGAGACCCATTTGAGAAAGGGATCCGCTCCTCCGGACGGACAGACTAATGATCCAGGACCTAAGCTACAGAACGTGGACCAGTGGCCGCTGAACGTGGACAGGTCCGGTGCAGGACTGAAGCACTCCCAGGCGGGTCGGGCGGGGCAGTCCGCAGGTGTAGATGGAGGAGGCCAGGCTCAGAGGTCCCGTCATCGTACCATGAAACAGACAATGGGACAACGGGTGAATAGCAATGAACAAACTACAATCAAAATCCTAATAATGCTAAACAGATAAAGTAGGAAGGAGGAGAGGATAGTGCTCAAGTTACCATACTTCTCCCAGCAAACTGACTCCCTATGCAGCTTGACTTACAGTCTGAGGAGTTTTGCCTTCCCTGAGTCTTACCTTCCTAGCCATATGCTAAACTAAAGAGGACTGTTTTAAACCTAGCCTTGAATAAAGAGAGCGTATCTGAAAGGAGGCGAGACAGCAGCAGCCACGGCTAGGCTAGTCTAGGTTACAGCACCAAGATTCATGGATTGCACACCAGATGTGCAAACCGATCCAGGCAAACCTAATTATATATTATATATCATATATACTATATGATATATACACAATACATAACATAACATACAGTATAACATATAACATAACATACAACATAATAAAATACATAACATAATACATATATTGTATAATATATTATATATTATATATTACCTAATTATATGCTAAATTAAAGTAGAGTGCTTTAAGCCTGGCCTTGAATGTGGAGACCGCATCTGCTTCCTTAACTGATGTTGTATTTCCTGTTTTTGAAAACTTATTTACATTGTGTGATAAATAGATACAACATACAAGACTGTTCAGACAATGTTCCCACCCCCACCTATGATCATAGGTGTTGAGGAATTATCCAAGAAAGAGTTTCCTCTGAAGGCTGGGACACACCGGAGCTCAGAGTAGAGCCACTGCTTCTCCACGCCAAGAGGAGCCAATTGAGGTGGCTCTGGTAGTTATTTCAGATCCATTCTGGAGGTGTTTCCGGAATGTCCCACTGGGAGAAGGCCCAGGACACGCTGGAGGGAATATGTTTCTCACCTGGCCTGGGAAGTAGGAACGCCTCAGGATTCCCCCGAAAGATTTGGAAGTGTGAGAGGAAAGTAATAATGAGGATGGTGTTGCAGCCATGCTTGTGAATGTGGATTTATTAATTAGGATATAGTAACACATGTATTAAACCTTCTACGTATATACGTATTTATAAATTATCTATTTGCATTATTCTTTCAGTTTGCATCGCTTGAATAGTTAATTTACAAAAACGGAAAAGCCATTGAAAAAAGTATTTGATAATAATAATTTGCTCTTTAACAAGATTTGTTTGTGTCTATTTTGTACCATACAAATAAAGTTTCACCTCTCCTTTCAAGATTGCAATAACAAAATAAGTTGAAGATGCTAGAGGAATACAACTATTCGAGAAATAGTTGTTTTCAAAACGGAGATATTTTTGTTTGTTTGTTTTTAGATCCATGATTGCTATTCAGTAATCACAAGATGGCCGCCACACGTACCACCACCACCACATCCGGTCGCTCTCTAGCCCGATCACGCCCCTCTCCAGTGTCTCCCCCTTTCTCCCACAGCAGCAGCTCCAGCGCCTCAAACAACAACACTAGTCCCGCATCAAAGCCCCACACACCGGCCAGAACCACGGGCCATCCCTGCTAACTACCGCAGCTCCAAACACCCTCCCGACGCGTGAGTACAAGGCCGCCCCACGGCTCTCTTCGCCCCACGGGATGGTTACGCTGCACGCCGCTATCCACTCAGGGTCTCTCTGCGTCCAAAAACGGAGAAAAGGCAGCTGCAAAAGCGCGTAGTAAAATGGCCGCTTTTTCCCACCGCTAAAGGCCAGAGACGCAGCGTAAATTTGACTTTTTTTTATTTGAGGCGTCGCTTTGTATTCGCTTCGCAAATCGCTCCGTTTTGCACGCGTTGCACCGGGGCCTTTGTACTAACTGTGCAATACAGATAGACTGCGGCTGTAAACATGGAACGCCCATTTTGTGTCTTGCGTGATTTCACCGCAGCTTTGCAAGTGGTGTAAAAGTCCTTGTCACTTTTATCTTGTCATAAAAAAAATCTTACGATAAATGCACTAAAAAGAAAGGCATTCCAATATGTTTATAATGTTTTTTAAGTTTTGGAGATTGTGGCATTAAACGTTGCCCATTCAAGATCCGAGTGCCATCATTCATGTATTTAGCTTTTATTTTTTTTTGTGACAATTTTTTTCTCAAAATTATATGGAGGGTTGTAGCATAACTCTCATTTTGTTAATTTAGTAATAGATTTTATTCACGTCTTGCATATGATAATAACAATAGGATTTTTTGTAAATTTGTGAATTAACAAAGAAAGAGCTATGGACGCGGAGAACGGGGCGTGAGAAACGGATAAAGGCTCTGGGGTTTATCTGTGTTTTGCGATAGCGGCATGGTCAAACCGATGCACGCTCTTCAATTCGACCAAACTTGGAGCGGTCCCGTCGGAATAAGCAGTTTAAATGGTGTAGTAGTAGTCGATGGTGGTGTTTACATAGCTTGCGTAGAGGGGGAGGGGCACTCAAACGGCGGGAACATGGTGGTCCATTGTTCTAGCGCATTAGCAGCAGAGGGGCTATGGTGGCCAGCAGTGGACAAAACAACGCTATATGTAGATGGATGCTTTATCTAGCGAAGTGTGTGTGTTTTTGTATGTATGCGGCCTGAGAGCAGTGCTGATGCCGGGACAGAGTAGAGGGGTCCTGGGGAATGCAGTCTGCGTATGGGACAGGGAGCCCCCAGGCCGCACGTCCCAGAGAAAATTGATCAAAAAAAAAGAAACCCTTTGTCCTTTCCCCCCAGACTCCAATCTGTCCACGTCTCATTGATTTATCTCAAGACAGACGCATAGATTATTCTGGCATCTATTTGTGCTCTTTTTGAACGCTGCTTGCTTTGATTTCAATGGAATCAATGACTTTGATTTACCACATTTTAGGATGCACATTAGAACGTTGTAGTAAGACATTTGGTGATAAATGTTTACTCCTCTCTCAACACTGTCTAGCCATGACCTAATGTAATTTATGAGTCATCATTATATTGTTGAAATTTGTGATCGATGTCTCATCAATGAATACATGGATGGAAAGATGTATCAATAATCCAAAAATAGTATAGTATATAAATTACAAAGAGTAATTGTGTAACTAGTGAACTGATAAAATCAATGTTAATAATACTCTTATAATTCTACTGAATAGGTTTCCCTCAATAGAAGGCAAGGCATGTTTATTTTTATAGCACTGGGAAAGGAAACAAACATCATCAATTGTTATCAAGTATAGTATATATTAAAAGCAATAGAAATGGTCATAGTATTTTGCCATTCTTGCTGTTAATTTAGCAGAAAAAATACTGAGGGAAAGTCTGAGAGCACGACATGAACCATGACTATGCCCGAGTGAGATTGAATGTAAGAATATTGTATGAAATATTAGTGCACCAATATAGATGTGTACTGTATGTTTCAAATATTATATTCAACAATTAGAATATGGTGAAAAATGTCCAAATAGAGATTTATTGCCCGTAGAGTAAGTTTGAGCATTGATTATTGTAATATAACAGTGTCACTTTCTGAAAAGGCCCTTTCTCACCTCATCCCCATCGTTTGTCTCCAGTATGATGCGAAAGGATCTAAATAAGCCGAAGGGGAAGACCTCAGCGTACGCCTTCTTTGTTCAGACGTGTCGTGAAGAACATCGTAAAAAGAACCCAGAACAGTCTGTAAACTTTGCAGAGTTCTCCAAGAAGTGCTCAGAAAGATGGAAGGTGAGTGCTATTATCCCTGAAGCTGGGGTATATAATACATACTGTTTTCCCCAAAAGAAAGAGTCTTGTAAAGTCCTGAGAACAAATCTGACCAGAATGTGCTGTCTTAATCTTCATCAAAATAAACAGCATTTATTTTGTGTAAAGAGATGTGTGAGTCTATATCTGGCGCTGTGGGCTGTGAGGTGATTGGTTTTCACAAGAGTGGTCTTTAAAGCATGAATTTATCAATTATAAAATACTTGAATTTTGGGTCATAGAATCTGTGCAGTACGTAAGCTCTGTATCACATTGTCCTTAAAAGTTGTCCTTAAGCTGAAGTATCTAACAAAAACAAATGTATAATAATACATTTCACAATTCTCTCTTTTCTTCCAGTCCCTGACTCCCAACGATAAGAAGGTGTTTGAAGACATGGCCAAAACCGACAAAGCCAGATACAACCGAGAAATGAAGGACTACATCCCCCCCAAAGGTTTTGGCAAAAGAGGACGCAAAAGAAAAGACCCCAACGCACCCAAGAGACCCCCGTGAGTACTGCGCCTAAATCATAAACTGTAATGTTATATATATGTATATATATATATATATATATATATATATATAATTAGAGACAATGCTAACCCCCTAGCTCAATGGAGCCCAATTGGGTAGTGCTCATGGACAAAGTTTTGGCTCCAACTTGCTCCGGGTCCCATGTCTGACATCGCTGCTGCAACCGTTCATGTCACACTTGTATTGGGCCTACAAATCCATCCATGCTCTACTTGATCCTGGTGCTTTTATTTTGATATCCCTTCTAATAACCAAACAATTTAAGCCTTCTACCCCAGGGCTTCGGATAGAAAATCCTAATTGTGTCTTTGGTTGCTAGGTAGTTGCTATCTGAGAATTTAAATTGTACATAGATTATTTAAGTCAAACACCATAAACCCTCACATGAATTATCTTTTTCCACAGCCCTAAATATTACTATCATTTGGGGTCATAGGTCCTGGAAACACTGATACCAGTTTGATTCCACGTTGTGTAATTTTATCTCCACTATACAAAATAAACAACATATTAAATTAATTTCTAACTTAACGTCAGGGTAAAATACATATGTATTATACAGATATTATATAAATTTGAGTAGTGTGGACAAAATAATTGAAAAAGAATCATTTTTTTCAGTACAAATTAGCCCACCTTTGTCCCCCCTCCTGTCGAGTATAAGGACTTGGTACGTTTGTAAGTGTAAAAAAACATGCAAAAAAGGACAGATGCTTTTTCATATTAGTAGAGACCTTATGACCGTGCTCTAGAGAAGGGGAAATATCTAGTCCCACTGAGAGTAGCTTTATGGTTTTTAGTGCATCCTCAGGCACATGCACTGTGGCTGGAGTATATGTTTGAAGTTATTGTTACCGAGTTGCATATCTTGTATACTTTAACATTTGATTATATGAAAAGTACTCGCCCATACTGTTCTGGATCAAATAAGACCCCCTTATTGTTGTTAATTAGAACAGGACGTGCACAAAACCAGTCGTTATTACCTGGATTAGCAGCGTTTATTTGAACATTCTGTGTTTAATGCCACAAAATGAACATTGGTGAATGGGACATGTCTAAATGACCCCTGTTCTTTGCCAGCAGGTGTGTGGACGAGGGTTGGGGCGACATGGCAAAAAATAAACTCATTTTATTTCCTGCTTTGGACGATTTCGATTTTTAGTCACCGACAAGTTTCAAAACAATTTTTTATTTGTTTCCCCCAATACATATTATAAAAGTCAGTACAGACTGTGCTGATATTGCAAGTATAATTCATGTGCTGCTGGAACTCTCACAATATCCTTCAATCAATTTCACAATTTTCACATTTTTCACATTCCGATTAATTGCCTAAATTCGATTTATTGCCCAGCCCTAGTGTGGACATCTACTATAAACCACGTGTCTTATTTCTTTTGTCAAAGTGGGGTGTACAGCCTGGTGGCGTGTTGTATTGATGTGCAGTCTAGGGTCTACTGTAAACTCGCTATCACCATCACTAGTGTCTGTTCTGTTCTCAACAAAGTCAAACTATGTCCATAAGCCTGGACCAGCGCAGCTCCTCCCTGGTCTTCCCTAACCCCTGTGCTTCTTCTTCCAGGTCTGCATTCTTCGTGTTCTGCGGCGAGTACAGACCCACAGTGAAGCAGCAGTACCCAGGTCTGTCCATCGGAGACTGCGCCAAGAAACTGGGAGAGATGTGGTCCAAACTGGGTCAGAACGACAAGCAGCCATACGAAGAAAAAGCCCAGAAACTCCGGGAGAAATACGACCGGGTAAGAACCAAAGGCCACATCTGAAATTGGTCGCATGTGTTTATATGTCTTGACTAATTTCACCTTAACTGGTTTTTAGGATAAGGATGGTCTGTAGAAAAGTATATGTTAAAATCCCCAAACAAAAGCTGAGGTCCAAACAGCAGAGACGTCACTGTTCAATGCAGGAATACTGAGAAGATGCAACAAGGTCTATTGTCCTCCAGTCTTCATTTGGACTCCTGTGGTTTGAGTTCAGAGCAAGGTTAAGATGATTAACAGGATTAGAGTCGTCTTTAATGGGTTTACGGAGTTCTGAACTGGATTAGGAGTCTTGAGGCGTTCTCACTTTCACAATTGCACCACCAACGTTAAGTCTGATTTTTGACTGGGACTCTGCTAAAGCGGCGTCGCTCAATAACATCCTCTCAGAATGTGATTTACTAAACCCACTATCTGTTTTACTAATTGAGTGGCTGCATAGACTATGCAGCCACTATATTCTCTTGCTTTCTTCTTCTTACGGCTTCCGCCAGATTTTGGCACTTTTCAACTCTTCAACGCTTTCACCAAATTCAAAAAAATTATACACCGTTACGACCGGCTTCACCGTCTCATTATTTGCTATTATTTTTCACACTTCCACCTTTTGCACTTTCAGATATTTACAAAAGTACACGCACTTTTTCCCATTGACTTACATTGGACCAGTACAACCGATTACTCCCCATACAACACCTTCTTCTTCTTCTTCTTCCACTCACAATGGCTTCAGCCATTGTACCATTTCTAGTTATTAATTATTGTAATGAAATCCATGAAACCCTCTTCATGGGATGTTTTAGGAGGGCCATGGCTTTGAGGAAAATGCACTTGTGACACAACACTCAATCACTTTTAATAAGGATTTATGGACAGCTTCTTCTAGATTTTCTCTTGAACGAAGCCAAAATAAGGATAAAACCAGTTCATATGTGAAAATGTCAGTGGTAGCAATTCTTGAAGCACTTAGAAAAGCACTCCTCAGAAAGTCATATTGAAGAGAAATTCTTCAATATGACTTTTTCTCAAATTTGTAGTAGACTTTCTACAAATGTATCACTGGTAGTTTGTTTTATGCAGACTAAACAAATCCTACTTTTTAATCAGATTATAAATCAAATCACATTGGCAAAATGTGATATTTTTTTATTATTTTTTTGTCAAACTATGAACAGACTTGATGATAAAATTAGATACAACTCACACAAAACAAAACAGCAGAATAATCCCAGTAAATTTCAGTTTATTTAAAAAGTATGTGCTTTGTATGAACTTGATTGATGTATGAATTGATGAAAATCCATTGGCAAAGAAAAGTTAGATAGATAAATATTGAGCCCTAAATGAATTATGTTTTATCCATCAGTGATTTAACAAAACTGTAGTAACAGACCGAACAGCTCCTTGTTACGTTCTCCTCTTTTACAACAATATTTGGTTGGCTTCTCAGGATATGGTGGCGTATCGCGGCGGAGGCACTTTGGCCAGAAATCCCAGCTCTTCAGCTCCGGGTCCAGAGGAAGAGGACGATGACGAGGGGGAGGACGAGGACGATGAAGAGGACGATGACGAGTAGACCTGAGAGACCAGGACTGACGGGTCTCACAAAACCACCACCTGAAACCCGGACCGGACCGGACTCACCTAACCACCACCGAAAAAACTGGACCGGACTCACTCTCTTAGCACTTGGGACTGGACTCGTGACTCAATTGTAAACATATCTTTACCCCTGGGTTTGAATGGTGTCGAAAACGTGCGATTTGTTTTATCTTCCAAATATATAGTCGTGGATGGTAAACGCTTACGGACTTTTAAAACTGTGTGAATCATAAATATCAAACGAAGAGAAAAAAAAAAAAAAGAGTAACGGTTACATTTCACTAATTATGTAAAACTTTTGTTGTTTGACAAAAAATAAGTAATTGTCTTATTATGTACAGAGTTTTAAAATAGGAGTAGGGCTGCACAATATATCGCAAACAATATCGTTATCGCAGTGTCGGCCAACGCAATAATCAACATTGTAGGATTTTTTTAAAGGCAATTTTTATTAAGGAATTTCAATATCAAATCCTAACTTAAGCTCATGTTGGGTTGTGTCTTTTTTGTACAAGGACTGAGTTTTACTAGCATATTAAGGCTAGTTTATTTTGTTTGAAGTTACGCACAGAAGTTGTTTTATTCCCTGGTGTCGGTCCTACAAACTGATTTATTTTGCCTAAGAAAGGGAAAAGTCTTTTATGTGAAGTAGTATTTTTATTTATAATCTACGTTTTTTATATCCTAGACTTTTTTCCCCCACATGTGTTGTTCTGTTTTCAACCTATGATATACAGCTTTAGATGTAATGTCAAACGGTTGTTACTATGGAGACCTGCCATGTTTGAAGCAGCCGTGCAGAACTCTCATAGAAATACGTTGTAAAAAAGCACCATAATAAGCTGCTTGGTCATTTCGTTGTATTGACCAAATTCCCCCACAAAAAAGTAAAATGTGATTAATGTTGTAAATGTACCAAAAACTGAATGGTACCCTTTTAATATCAAAATACTTAACGTAATAATTAACTTTTTGCTTTGTTTTTTATCTTAAAACAAAATAAGTGATTACCTTTCCCCATTCCAATCTATTTTTTTGCTTGATTGCTGCGTTGCGCTAGCTTGAAACGCAAAAATGTAACGTCAAATTATTGTTCAAAGGGATATTAAAAGATTTCAGTAATATTGGTTCTGGAGCCGGTTTGCATATCGCAACATCCTCCAATATTGCGCAGCCCTAAATAGAAGGTAAAAAGCGCTCATGTAACGAGTTTGTTTTCAATGGACAGGTAGAGGAAAAAAGAATCCTATTGGTTTAGGGATGGTTCATATGACGGAGAGGATGTTTTCTGCAGAAGGACCAGGAGGGGACTGGACTCGGACTTGGACCGGTGGTGGGACTGGCTTCTGGTGGTGCTCCTCTGAGACCCTGTGTGTGTGAGTGCGCGCGCGGCTGAACTGTTGTAGACACCATTCCACCTCTTCGTGTTGTTCGTGACGTTTTTTATTTGCTTCACTGAAACGTAGAAAAGTTTTTTTTAATAAAAACACAAAATGAACCAAAAAAAAGTGACTGGATAAGTTTTTCTTACCCTCAAAAGTTTTTTTGTCCTTTCTAAAGTGCTTGTTGGAGATATGTACTGTAGTGACTTCAGGGTTCCAAGGCCATCAGAGAAGACTTCATTTGAAACTTGGAAGTGTGTTTTGACCCCTAATGTATGTTTTACCATTTTCCTTCTCCATGTGGTCAAAAGACGATGCGGGTCCCAACAACACACCAAGCTTTGACACTGTCCCTGGTCAAAATGATTTGGTCCCGAGTATAAATACCAAGTCTGCTGCATGAAAACGTCACTTGTTCCTCTCACTAGTTTAACGTGTACAGTGCCTTGCGAAAGTATTCGGCCCCCTTGAACCTTTCAACATTTTGCCACATTTCAGTCTTCAAACATAAAGATATAAAATTTTTATTGTTCGTCATGAATCAAGAACAAGTGGGACACAATCGTGAAGTGAAATGAAATTTGTTGGATAATTTAAACTTTTTTAACAAATAAAAAACTGAAAAGTGGGGCGTGCAATATTATTCAGCCCCTTTGCTTTCAGTGCAGCAAACTCAGTCCAGAAGTTCAGTGAGGATCTTTGAATGATCCAATGTTGTCCTAAATGACTGATGATGATAAATAGAATGCACCTGTGTGTAATCAAGTCTCCGTATAAATGCACCTGCTCTTTCATAGTCTCAGGGTTCTGTTTAAAGCGCAGAGAGAACCATGAAGACAAAGGAACACACCAGGCAGGTCCGAGATACTGTTGTGGAGAAGTTTAAAGCCGGATTTGGATACAAAAAGATTTCCCAAGCTTTAAACGTCTCAAGGAGCACTGTGCAAGCAATTATATTGAAATGGAAGGAGTATCAGACCACTGCAAATCTACCAAGACCCGGCTGTCCCTCCAAACTTTCATCTCAAACAAGGAGAAGACTGATCAGAGATGCAGCCAAGAGGCCCATGATCACTCTGGATGAACTGCAGATAACTACAGCTGAGGTGGGAGAGTCTGTCCATAGGACAACAATCAGTCGTGCACTGCACAAATCTGGCCTTTATGGAAGAGTGGCAAGAAGAAAGCCATTTCTCAAAGATATCCATAAAAAGTCTCGTTTAAAGTTTGCCACAAGCCACCTGGGAGACACACCAAACATGTGGAAGAAGGTGCTCTGGTCAGATGAAACCAAAATCAAACTTTTTGGCCACAATGCAAAACGATATGTTTGGCGTAAAAGTAACACAGCTCATCACCCTGAACACACCATCCCCACCTCAGCTGTAGTTATCTGCAGTTCATCCAGAGTGATCATGGGCCTCTTGGCTGCATCTCTGATCAGTCTTCTCCTTGTTTGAGATGAAAGTTTGGAGGGACAGCCGGGTCTTGGTAGATTTGCAGTGGTCTGATACTCCTTCCATTTCAATATAATTGCTTGCACAGTGCTCCTTGAGACGTTTAAAGCTTGGGAAATCTTTTTGTATCCAAATCCGGCTTTAAACTTCTCCACAACAGTATCTCGGACCTGCCTGGTGTGTTCCTTTGTCTTCATGGTTCTCTCTGCGCTTTAAACAGAACCCTGAGACTATGAAAGAGCAGGTGCATTAATACGGAGATTTGATTACACACAGGTGCATTCTATTTATCATCATCAGTCATTTAGGACAACATTGGATCATTCAAAGATCCTCACTGAACTTCTGGACTGAGTTTGCTGCACTGAAAGCAAAGGGGCCGAATAATATTGCACGCCCCACTTTTCAGTTTTTTATTTGTTAAAAAAGTTTAAATTATCCAACAAATTTCATTCCACTTCACGATTGTGTCCCACTTGTTGATTCATGACGAAAAATTAAAATTTTATATCTTTATGTTTGAAGCCTGAAATATGGCGAAATGTTGAAAGGTTCAAGGGGGCCGAATACTTTCGCAAGGCACTGTATGTATTTTTGGATATGCTTTTGAAGGGGTTGGTTAAGTTACTTTGTTGTTCCTTGGGGGATATTTGGCCGCCGCATTTGACCCATCCTTCCAATGCCATTTGAGCAAACACATTATACTTTCTTAAAAACATACAACTTGAGCTTCCTCAGATGTCAAAATGCTAAAGGTAAAGAATGGATTGTTCCCATAACAAGCCAAGTATAAAGAAACTAAAATGAGTCCAGATAAGTTTAATGACCAGCAGATGGTGCTGTTTGACAGAAAATAACACAACATGCACCTCTCCAAATAAGTTTTAATTACATTTTTTAAATGAATGCGTAACACTGTAAATACATACTGAGTGTCCATCCATGACTCTTGGTTAAATTAAATGTTATTTGGTATCAAACGTGACTGAAGTCTCTACATTTGCTTAATAAAGGCGTTTTACTTTTCAAAGTACATCCCATGATAAACGTAGGTCATAATCAGGAACACTGGCCTTGATCTCAAAAGTGGTTTAGTCAGATTCTTCTGGTGTAGATGTGGGTGGATCCAGGTCTAGTCCAGTTACTGACCCGCGTCCCTCTTCAGGGCCTTCAGAGCCCGGCTCCTGGAGTCGGGGTCTCTAAATGTGTCCAGAGCAGCTCCCACCTGAAGACACACACATTTATAACTTTTTAAATGAATGTTAACATGTTATGACTTCAGTTATGGATGTTAGTTTGGATGCTTTAGTCTCCATAATTTATCAGCTGGTTGACACTGTACAATATAATGTGAAATTGTGTAACAAATGATGATCTAGATGTAGATGATCTAAAATGACTTGAATAAAGGGTTATGACCTTGCTGTATCTGCTCATCCTGGGTAAGGGCTGAGTCTGGTTCTGAGGCAGAATCTGGGTTTTCCGCAGCAGAGTCGTCCTGGTGTCAACGATGGGACGCTGTTTGGAATACAAATATTCATCAGGCCTCAGACGGTTCAGTCTTGGTTATAAAGTCCTGCTTCAGTCCTTGGTTCAGTTGTTTTAGAGTCCTGCGTCAGTCCTTGTTTGGTCCTGATTCAGTCCTGGTCCAGACCCATGTCGCGCTCCGTCTCTGGCTCTCAGTCTGGATCTTCTGCCGTTGCTCTGTGATCCAGTCGTGTCCGTACTCGTGGGCCAGGAGCAGCTCCATGGGAGGATCGGCTCTGAAGTCAAACAGCAAATAAAAGAGAGAAGTTCCTTTATATTCATACAATATTAACATTCATTAAAGACTTTTTTGAATTGCAGCTTTTTCAGCCTTTTTTCTGAGCTCTTATGTGGAAAACCTATCTCCAAAGCAGAGTCTTTTCTTTTTGCACCGTTAAAACTGCATCTAGTTTTTTTCTATTTTTCATTAACCTCATGCTGCAAGATACATTTTTGCATGATCATGATTTCACAATTAGCTTAAATAGTTTTTTATTGTGAAGTCGAGCCTGTTCTCACTTGAAATTTTAATGAACGTTTAAACTTGTGCAATAATTGTCAGTGAATTTGATTACATGGCAGCTGGAGGGATTCCATTTTGGACATCAGCTTTACTTCCTGTGAATTTTAAAACATTTTCTTCAACTTTTTGTCACTACTCTACTAAAACTAGTATAACATCCAATAGTGGTTCTGCCCTAGAAGTCAATTATAATCTTATTGCATCACACACCAGGTCTTTGAGTGTGATGCAACATAATATAATTTTACAATTTGGTAAAAATAAAGGCTTTGTGCTCCTGATTTTGTGGTCCTGCTGGATTTGACTAACAATACATAACCACCTGAAATGTCATCAAATGTCAATAAATAAATACATAGATATGATGCAAATACATACAAAAAATGCTATCACAACATTAAAGAGACAATATTGTATCTACTTTAAAAATATCAATATTTGTCTCAAATCTAAATACATATTTTAGCGCTGCCCTATCTTTGAATAAGTCAGAATCGACCGCAACCTGTCTGTATCCTCACAGGACTGATTGTCTTCTGTCTTTCTCTGACCTGCTCTTGACCCCGTAGGTGTTGTCCGTACTCGGCTGGCTCTTCGGCTGGCTTTTTGGCTGGCTCTTCTGCTGCTTCCTCCTGATTGGCTGGGACGCGGAGGGCGGCCTCAGGGCTCGGTAGCGGTGCAGCTCTTTGGCCGTGGTGACACCAGATTTCGCCGCGTTACGGTTCAGAGCCACAAAGTCCAGCGGACACGAGTCCCGCGTTGCCAGGCCAGGTGGTTCTTGTTGCCTCCACCCTGACAGCACTGGAAGAAATGAAGCAAACAGTCTGGTGTGTTCTGTGGCCATGTTTGTATTAAAGAAGCTATACCCGATTTTTTTTCTAAGTAGTTCATAAAAATGCTTTTTACTACATACAAGTTGTATCATAATACATCATTTAATAGAAAACTTGAGGTCATTGATTCCACTGTGTATGAAATTCAGGCAGTGAAAAGTGCTGAGTAGAGTCTGAGCGGGCCGCTCGTTCTCCTCCGCTCACAGAACAAGCAGTGAACAGCCTGCGTCCTCTAGCCCCTACAGCGCTGCTAACACCAGGGCTTCGACGTCAAAATTCGAATATAATTCTAAAATTAAAAAAAAATATATATATATATATATTCGAACAAATATTAGACAGCCCTTACAATTCGAAATGTATTTAATGACTGCAAATAAAATAGTTAGCTCCCGAAGGTTTCACCAGGACGTGCTAGGCAGGTAACAGCTAAGCTAGCTAGCTGTTTCATGGTAACTTCCGGGTTTTTCGCGATCGCTTGCTGTCACTTTAAAACAGTATTTTTGTCATGAAAACGTTGACAGCAAATTCTGAAATCGTCCGTGTATTTGTGTTAAGGATGTATATGTATACTGTATTGTCTGATTGACGTTTAATGGTGTTGATTGATAGATATGTATTTGTTTATTGAGCGTGGCTAGCTCCGCTAGCTTCTCTACACAGACAAGTGTGCAGTGCAGCGCTGATAGCTTGTTGTACTTGCAGAGTAATGGCAGTATTTTACACACCTGAATTACAAACAGAGATTGCATTGGGGCTTCGGTCATTATTGGTTTGAGAGTTCTGTTATCAAGAAAAAATTATCGAAAGAATTGCATTCAAGTCAATGGAGTGCTGCTGCTGTGAGGAGCTGTATAATAAATTATAATTAAATATTAGAATATATTCTAATGTTTAAATTAATACATTCGGACGCGAAACTAATGGTATTCTTTTACTTATATATTGTGTTAGCAGTGTGTTGCTTTAGTGCCATTTAATCAGTGATTGTTGTACAGCTTACAAGTTGCGCTAATGCTATTGTTAGCATACGTATCAGATCGCAAATAAAACTAGGTGGCTCCGTGTTATGAGAGCGTAGGGGAAATGAGAAGCCTGTGAGCGAGCTGGGGGGGCGGTGCTAAACATTCAAACATTGCAGAAACGGGTATAGCGCCTTAAGATTAAGATGGTTAAGGTTAGGGATACGGGGGGTTGGGGTTATTTTATGGGAATGGCTGGTTAAGTTTAGGCATGAATAGGAAGTTTTGTACTCCTGCTTCCGATCCCGTTCCGTAAATGATCACATAGTGCTGACCGTCAACGGACAGTTGATGATCTGGGACATTCAAGGAATTTCTGGTACAGTGGACGTCCTGCTCCCTTATATGGACTCCATGTGTTTGTTATATTGCATTTCCTGTGTCGACCTGTATGATTCTACACTCAAAAAAATGTTAAATGAGAAGTAAATAAATTATGGACATAATTTCCCACCCAAAACAGATGCGTTTCTACAGAAATAATTGTGTCGACTTGACACAATGTTTGAAATGTTGGATTAATCTGATGTAATTTGGTTTGTGCAACATCAAACACTATGGAATTGATCCAACTATAACAACTTGTGTATGAACAAGTACATATTGTGTTTTATTAGTAAGAAAAAGTTATGAAGACTAGAGAAAAATCCTCCTCGACAACCTCTGCTGGGTTTTGGACGATACACATATACATTGAAGTGAAACAACATTGAATTCAATTCATCTTTTTTCTATATTTTAAGATTTTTCTTATTTTTTCTTGAATCAAGAAAGAGGAGCCGAACTAAGTGTACGTGACTATTTTGTCAAAAAATGAGACTATCAAACCAAATGTAACCAAAACTTAAGAACAAGAACTCAAATAATCACTAGAATAGCACCATGGGTAATGTTTTACGCAGTACAAAAAATAAACAATTGTCCATTCCAAAAAATGTAAAGGTTCAAAAGGGTTTATTCGATCAAGATTCAGGCAAAATCAACACAAAAATGCTGCCGTCTCCCAGAACTGTGTAAAAAACCATAGCCCACCCAGTGCATGAAGGCCCCCCTGTACTGCCCCCTTAAACCCCAGTGCCACTAAACCAAAAAAAAAAAAAAACTACAAACTGAACGTGAACCCTAAAAAATCTATCAAAAACTTAATCTAAATTACCAAAAACAAAATACTCACCTCAGCAAAAATACTAAAAATTGAAAAACATAGACAAAACCGCCAAATAAAATAAAAACAATCAAGCAAATATCTCCTACACACCACTCCTAATTGTGCATAAAATCATCAATTACAACTGCACTAAGGAGCTATTCTACCATGTCAGTGTATCTATGTGTAAGGTATTTGCCTTAAGTGAGTTTTCCTTCTTAAACCTGAAATAAACAAAGATAGAGCAAGATGAAGAGAGAAGAGAAAGATCGAAACTTCGGTCAGGAGTCCCCGAATCCGCTTCCAACAGCAGGCAGAGCTTGGTCACTGGTCATTCCAACACACTGGTTTTGGTCATGAGCTGCACAGTACGAACTAGCCTTTTGAGTCATGTTGCTTGCCAGGACACTTCCATCAGCCAGCATTCTCTAGAGGCAGTGGCCATCAGCAACCAAAACTGTCTCCTCAACAGAGAATTTCTTCTGCCCTGACCACTTATGCTTTCCTCCCTGGGGCCCTCCCATGGGGCAAATACTCAGAAAGTCCATCTTTTCAGAATATTCCATCATGAATTGTACTTGTTCTCCATCTTTCTTCAGATACATGTCTTGTTTTTGGAAAGTCCCAGTTGGCAAGACTGGCTTTCCCTTTCATGTCAAGAAAAGAGTTTGGGTGTGAGAGCCTCCAGATCTCTGGATCCTCAGATATTGAGTGAGAGGTACTTGTCATTCAATAATGGCCTCCGCTTCACATAAAACTGTCTGGAGGACCTTCATCGTCCACAACTGCTGCTTGAGGACAAGTAAGCACATTTTTGACTGAACGAATCAAGCTGCTACCCAGACAACCTCCTTGCTGTGAAGAGCATGCAGGGTATTAAAATGCAAATCCAATCCCTCTGCACCAAAGTCCTTTGGTTTTTGTCCTGGTTTAAAGTACAAGCTTTCTTTGAAGCTCTTTAATAGTCTCCAACAAAATTTGTGCCATTATCAGACATGACAGAGGAGATAAACCTGGTCCACGTCTGCACACAAATCTCCTCAACAGCGTTAATGCAGGAGTCCAGCACCATGTGTATGCAACTTCAAATGGACAGCACGGCGTGGTCAGGCAAGTAAAAATTACTCCATATCTTTTTGAGTAGCTCCTGCCTCTTTTTACATGAATGGGGCCAAAATAGTCTACTCCAACATCTGTAAATGAGCTTTATTTGGCATCACTCGTTCCAAGGGCAAATCTGACATTTTTTGTTCCTTTAACTTTCCTCTGTTTCTTCTGCATTGACACAATCTGACAGAACCTTTCCCTTGCAGCAAGTTGCCTAAACTATCCAGTAGTTTGACCCGTCTGGACAGCATTTGATTTCTTCCTGCATGGCCAAGCTGGATGGTGAATATAGCGCAGACAATGATGAGACATGCCAATCCTTACTCCAAATATCAGGATGCTTGCTCCATTGGGAGAGCTGTCTTTATGGAGCCGGACCACCCACTCTGATCACTCCATTGTCCAGCTCTGATCCAGCCTGAAACAAGTTTCTGACTTTAGAGATTGTTTAAATTTCCTTATATTGACAAATTTCAGCTTTTGAAAACTTGTGATGCGGCTCGACTGAATGATGGCAGTGCTCTGCATCAGTCAATCTTCACCATGTTAAATAGTTGTCCTTTAAATTGAGCTTTTGAACTGCTCCATCATTGTGCCACAATTTTGCTCTTTGTTTTTATCATTGATAAAATATGAAACCCATTCCTTTTAGATACCTTTTAAAAACCCTTTCATCTTTAAAAAGCCAAACCCAATTCTTTTTCATTTTAAATCCAACATGAAAAGAGTGTGAGGAAGAACATGGTAGGACTTTTTGGCCCCTTCCACAGTTCATTAACAAACACATCCTTTTTCACTTCCGGTCATCCTGCGGGATAGGATGTGGTTTAATCCAACTTGGCCACTTATCCTTGAGCTCCTTCAAAACTGAGGGCCATGAATCCATCTGCTGTTGCTGATCAAGAGCATCCCTCTTGATGCCTCGTCAGCTGGGTTGTCTTTGGTACTCACAAAACTCCACAGATCAGACTTGAGTAGCTATTCTCGATGAGTGAAACCTGTTTGGGATCTACACACTCTATCTCATCACTCATCTACAATACTAGTGTTCATTGGAAGATGGGTTTTAAGGGGGGAGCAGTTTTGTGGTGCATGGTATGTTACAATAAAAACAGGGAGTTCTTTCCAATTTTGAGGGAAGTGGAAAGTGAGGTTTTGGAAGGATTTGAAAAAGGAACTGGCGAGGACTAGGGCAGGTGTGGTTATGTAAGATAAAGGGAATGTTGGGGACAGAGGGTGTTTGTGGGGGTGGGGGGATGAAAAGAGGAATGGGGACGTGAGGGGTGAGTTGTGGTAGGGTGGTGATTGGTATGTGGGGGGGCAGTGATTATGAAGGTTGGAATGTGGAGGGGGAAGGGGATTATGTAAAATTGGGGGTTGGGATAAGAGTGCCTAAGGGTATGGGGTATACAATTGGATTGGTGAGGGGTGTTATTAGTGGGAAAGAGTATGGGTATATATGATTTGATAGGGGGGGGTTTTGATTGATTGTTGAAGTGAATTGGTGGGAGATTATGTTTGATGATGTGGGGGGTGTTAATTGTTAATTGAGAATGAAAGTGATGAGAGTATATGGGTGAGAGGGGGTTAGATAGGTGGATGTGGTAGGGTTATGGGGGGGGATGGGTGTGTTTGGAAATGGGGGGGTAAATGTTATGGGTGAGTTAATATGGTTTTTGTGAAAGGGGAGAAGGGTGGGGGTAGGGGAGTGTGGTTGGGTGGGTTTGTTTATGGTTGGGGGATAGGGGTGGGATAATAGGGGGGGTTGGGGAAAATGTAAGGATAGTTAGTGGTGAGATGATTAATTAATGTAATTTGAATTTTTGTAATTTGGGGGTGTTTGGGGGGGGGGAAATTTTTGTGTGGGGTTGATAATATAGTAGTGGTAGGTGAATGGGGGGGGGTATTGGGTTTGAATAAGGGTAGGATGTTGAGGGATTTAGTGGTTTAATGGTGGTGTGAAGAGTATTGGGGTGTTGTGTTGTTGTTGTAAGATAATGTGTTTTGTTGGGGTTATGTGAGATTGTTAGTATGGGGTTTGTCTGTGTGTGGGGAGGAGGATGGGGGAGGTTTGATGGGGGATATTAGGGGGGGTTGTGTATGATAATTTAAGGTTTAGGGATGGTTGTTATAAGGGAGTATTGGGTTGGTAAAAGAAAAGTGGAATAATTGGTTGAATTGGTTGTGGGAGGGTGGTGGATAGGGGAAAGGGAAAGTTGGGTATGGGAAGGGGTGTGAGGAATTGTAAGAATGGAGAAGTTATGTTGGATATTTTATAAATAAAAAGAATTTGTGTGAGTATAGATGCAAATGAAGTAGAGGGATGTTGTGAGGTAAAGTTGGTGGATGAAGATATTGAGGTTAAAGTTGATATTATGGGATAAAGAAATATGGTTTCACCTAGTGCTCCAAAGGTTTCTCACTTTTACCCACTGGGTGGTTTAAGAGTTTTTCCCTTGTCAGCAGGAGGGTCTTGTTGGACAGTTATGTCCACAGAAAGGATTTTTAGATCAGGATCACTTTAGCATTCTACAACATGTTCCCATCGTGTTTTGGGCTGTTCATTCTCTGACCTGTGGTGGTGATTTCAATGGTTTTGTTAAGTCCTCTGAGATGAACTACTGTTGTGACCTAGGGCATACAAAGAATAAATTGTATTTGTTATTGTATAGTATTGTATTGTTTGTAGTGGGTGTCTTTGTGACAAACAGACACTCCATTCTATTTCCTGCAGTCTTTGCACATGGTTGTACCCGAATTTGAGACGCCCAGAAAGCAGATCCTTTTTCTTTAATTAAGTTTACTTTGTTCCATGTGAGCCCTTTTCTTTTAAATTTTGAAACATTGTTTCCAGTTTTTTATTATAAATGGTTATTTAACCACAAAATAAACAACCATTTACAGAAGATCTTGTTTCATTATGATGGCAAGTTTAGTTTACAGTTACATTTGTTGGCAAAACTTCCCCTTTTTCTTTGCTTTAAAATGCTACTGTTTTGAGGCTCTTGGGTTAGAGAGTGATGTGGATCTTGGATGTTTCCAAAAAGTGGATCTGATGCAATTCTGACCTGTTTTTCAATGAGCAGACCAGATCAGTGAACAATGCTCTTTGTCCTCTCCTTTCTGAAGATACAAGCACTCCTCTCCATCTTATTCTCTTAATTTATACGGAACCTTTAGAATGATGTTTCTCATCATTAGTTTGGCAAATCAAGTTCTTTCATATGAGCGATATGTTCTGATAAGTTTGAACATCCTCTAGGAAAAGAGAGAAGATTGTTGTGCTTGGATGTCATCACCTTTTATTGATGGCCAGTTGTTAATCTTTTCCATATATCATGTGCAAATTTTTATGTTCATATTCCGCAAAATTGCTCAGCCCAGAACCCTATTGCTTGGTAGTAGCCATGTTCTGCAGGTAAGTGCTGGCAACTGTGGATAAGGTCCTCGGCTGCCCCCTGGTGTATTGTGTTGAGAAAATGCAAACAGTCTGTCAGATCTGAAGTTTTTGCTTCGACGTCCATTTTCAAAAGCACTTATGAACGATTTTATATTCAATAGGGTGGCCGTCAAAACATGGAAAATTTCGAGGTGGTAAAGCAGAAGTTTAGTTTTTGCTGGACCAACATGGCATTGATTTCATTTGTCGTTTGCATATTATGTCCATTACACAAGATGATTGTTATTTCCGATGGCAACTCAACTCTATCACGTTGATTGAAACACTTGTGTTGTGGCAAGAATAGTTTTTATTGGACACATTTGGAATTTGCTTGGGAACTGGGATGGTGGTCACAACTATGCGCAGTTGTAGTTTTCTCTGCTCAAAGCATTGGCATGTGGGGGGTGTAAAGTGTCCTCTTTTGGTACGTTTTGTGCCCTTTGAGCATACGAGTTCATTACCGTCAGTCATTTTGGAACCTTTGGAGCCACATTGTGAAGCTAATGTCCAAAACACGAAGCTTTGCATGTTCAGCAAGTTTCGATTCCCATTCAAGTGTTTCTTGTCTTTTTAATTTTTCACTTTGGGCAACTTTAATCGTTCACTTTGCAATTTTAATGTTCCTCTTGTGCCTCAATTTCAATGTTTTATATTTAGAGCTGCAACACGTTCCAACAATTCAGCTTTATCGGCTTCTGCTCTGGAGGCGCACAGAGACAGTGGAGATGCGTGACGTTTGAGTGAGCGAGTCATTGAAACGTTGGACTTTGCGGAGCCCACATTAGGGCACTGTCTTCTGGACCCAAGTCCTCCTCCTGTGTTTATTGTCCTTAATTTGTGGCATCATTTTCACCGACCAAGATCACCAACCATTCGACTGTACACGCTCCACGAATGCCTGTAATATAGTCATTTATATTTGAAGTATTCATTTTGCGTGCAATTTCATCAAGAGAAGTGCCAGATTGATGAAGGATACATGCGCAGCTATTGCGTCTTGTTGACATTGCGTGAACACATTGAAATGACGCAACTGTATTTTTCCTTGTCCCATGGATGTAATCGAAATGTTCAATATCCTCCATAAGCCTTTTTGCTTTTTAAATTTGCTTTACCTTTTATCTGGAGTAGTTAGCACGTACAATCTCAGACCAGCAGTTTTTGTTTGGTTTCCTCTGACTGACGATTGCACATCATTTCTGTGACTGAACTGCTTTCCGGACACGTCCTACATTTCCCCTTTGACTTTTGTAGCTCCTTTTATACAATCCCACTGTTTGAAGAAATGCGGCACTGAGCAAACATCAACTTATTTTATTTCACTTGCTTGTTGCGACTAGTGGTGCGTAATGGTACTGCAGACTATCCTTTCTTTTTATTCTCCATTGATATCCCTTGAATATGGCAGTTGTTAATTACGTATCTTCAAACTCCAAACGATTGGTCTGTTTTTCCCATTTACAGCATTTGAGTAATACTCCACATACCATTGCTGAGGAGACCAGAGGTTTGATGTTGAGTGAGGCAAGCTGGTAGCAATCAGGAACCCGAAGAGCAGATGAATCAAAACAAACTTTACGCACCATCCATGCTTTATCCGAAAGAAACCACTCGATTGATGTGATAAGTATTCTTGTTGGGTTTCAAGGCAAGGTTTTTTACTACGCATGTAGTGACTATTTGGACAAAAAATAGACTATCCAACAAATTTAAACCAAACTTAAGCAACAAACACAAAGCACCAAGGTTAAGTATTTATGCAGTACAAAAAATAAAACAATTAGTCCATTCCAAAAAATGTAATAGATTCAAAAAAGGGTATATTCATCCAGTTGCAGGCAAACAACACAAAAAATGCTGCATCTCCCCAGAAACACTGGTAAAAACCATAGGCCCACCCAGGTGCATGAAGTAGTGATGTGCTGAGCGTGCCGGGTCTTCGAAGCGTGTACCGAGTAAAAAAGGGGCGTAATTTTTTGAAGCGTTGGTTCGAGGCGTGTGTTGTGACGTATGTTGTGACGTTTCGACTAGCCACGCGAAGGCGGGCCGCACCACGTGACTGTTCATATAGTGCTTCATATCGTTCGAAGAGTGCCTTGCTTTGACAGGTGCTTGTGATCCGCAGGGGGGGGCCTTTTTTGTAACCGACTGTATTGGGCAGTCCCGTCTGCTCTGTGTGCGTACGTTGTGTGCGTACGTGTGTGTGGCGTATTGGGAGGAGTCATGTACTAAGTATTGAAATGATGAGTCACGTGCCGAGTCTGGGGATTTGTGGGGGCTCTGAGCCTGTCCGTACATATTGGCTGCGCAACGGGTCACGCCCCCCAGAATTTCACGCGCTCCTCAATTTTTTAGCACGTTGTTTAGCAGTGTTTTGTGTCCCTTTGCACTAAGATAATTTACCTCATATTATCATTTTTACCCTAAGTTGGGCATGTTTACCATGCTGGAAACAGTAACTTTGACTGGCACACGTTGTAACAAAAAAAAATATTCATTTCTCAATAAATATTGGGTAAACCCATAGATCAAAGTTGTTCATGCATTTATTTCAAAATAAAAGATACAGTAAAGAATAAGGTACACAAACAACACTTTTGCACATTTTCGTGTTAAGGCACAGCAAACAATGACAATCTTATCCAAAGGCATTAGGTTTTTCACCCTCACATTTGACAAGCATGTGCACAGGTACAGTTAGTGTAAGAAATTGAATTTGTCTGCGCACAACACCGATCACCCTCTCCACGGGAATCTGAGATGTGCTATGGCCCTACGTCTCCTCCACATCTACTCGCCTCAAGCTGAGGCACGACCCCTGGTGAATGTAGGTATTTAACACTTCAGCACACATCATGCCCACATGTTCTCTATATTAAAGCCTCTATCAGCCAGCACAATGTCACCTGGTAACCGCTAGTTCAGGAAACCACTTTGCTCGTTATATGCTTGTCGCTTGTGCGCCCACCCCACCCGTTCGATATGAAGGAAATTACACCTGGGGCGTGATCCACGATTAGGAATGTTCATAGTGTATGCGTTTTGTATAGAGAAAAAGTCTGTGCCCTTGCTAGAACATTGGATAGTTTCTCGATGAACACCTCGAAGCATCCACAATGGCAGCCACATTGTTCCCAAATGACTCCACAAACTGGTGTGGCATACTGGTCAATAAACATTCCCTACTTGGCCAGTGCCCAATGGACACAGCTGTGCGTACATCACACCAAGGGTTTATGGTGAAAGGCAACGGCGACTGTTGTCCTATGTACTCTAAACAGATGGCTGAGGTGCTGTAGTGGAAGGTCCAGTCTGAGGCGCATTAAAGTCAATAGGACAAGCTGGAAGGTGAGAGCTTCTTCATTCTACCGTGAGGCAGATCTGGAGTTTAGGTAGAGTAGAAGTGTCTGGAACAATGCAAAGTTTGGAAGCCCCGTGTAATATTCCACTGTGTTATCATCACCACTCAAAAGTTCTCATTCATCCGGTACGTATCAAGCTCACGCTTCAGCAGTCTGTTTTTCTTCAAGAAGATTGTTGATAACATCTCGTCTAGATGGTGCAGAGTCCACTGTCTCATGTCCCATTCTGGCGGGTCAGGGCTGGCGGCGGCGGCGCTGCGGTCTAGGGCTGGGCGGCGCGGCGCCTGCGGCTGGGTCTAGGGCTGGTGGCGGCGGCGCCTGCGGCTGGGTCTAGGGCTGGTGGCGCTGCGCTGGTCTAGGGGCTGGTGGCGGCTGGGCTGGTCTAGGGCTGGTGGCGGCGCAGCTGGTCTAGGGCTGGTGGCGGCTGGTCTGGTCTAGGGCTGGTGGCGGCGGCGCCTGCGGCTGGTCTAGGGCTGGTGGCGGCGGCTGCGGCTTGGTCTAGGGCTGGCGGCTGCCTAGGGCTGGTGGCGGCTGCAGCTGGTCTAGGGCTGAGGTGGCGGCGCCTGCGGCTGGGTGTTGGGCTGGAGGTGGCTTGCCGCTCCAGTGGCAGGGGACCTGCGCCTTACTTGCCGCTGATATCTCGATTCATCTGTTTTTTTTTGTACATCATTGTGGCCTAAACAACAGGGATGGTGTCCAGTCAGGGTGGTTCTCCAACATCTCATATGCTGGTTTACCTACACGAGAATAATAACAACATATAATTAATATAATAATTTGCACAATCTATGTAATCAATGCTTTAAACTGGCAACTATGTCATGAACAGCATCTCAAGTACTTTTTAGGTCACCTCATAATGTCATATGAAGGTTTATGTACAACAGAATAATTAGATTATGTGTACAATCTATGTAATCTATGCTTTACACTGGCAAAGACCTCGCAGAACACGTGCTAAGTAAGAAACAGCCTGAGAGGGTAACAAAGACACAGAGACAAAGGTACTACAGAAACCATAATAACATATGCTAACCTACACTTCCTAGCTTTAAGAGACAACTACATAAATACATTTTTAGAGAACGTACCAGAGTGAAAATGCAGAGAACACACTCTCGTCGACAGGGGTGTGTGATCGAAAGTAAGGTCCTTTCTTCTAATTGCAGCCAACCAAGCAATCCGACGTCTCCTTGTCAGGTCAGAGAATTGCTCCCCTTGATGCTTTTTCCATTTCGGTAACCTAAAAAACTGTATCCCGTTGTTACTAGGTTTTCCATATCCATCGTGGGAGGTATTGGAGCAGTTTTTAACGCAGCAGTTATTTCCAGGCATGATAAAACAGTGCGGAATAGCAAGAACCTCCGCTACTACCGCGTTCACAACACACGTAAACAAACTGTACTGCCGCCACCGGTGCGCAGCCAATATGTCGGCAAAGGGGGGATGGGGAGGGGGGACTCTGTGCCGTGACGTCAACTCCTCATTCTCAATTGGACTGGATGCTCATAACAAGACTATCATAACAAGTCTATGATAATAACAGGGTTTATGCAATGACATGTATGGGCAGAGTCAAATTCCAGAGCCACCCCTTTATAAAGCCACTTGAGTTCAGCCAAAAGATTAAATGTCAGCTGTAAGCAAAAACAAGCTTACAAAATACTTTAGCTTGTCATTCTGTTTTCAATATAAAATCCTGCCATCTTCTCAAATTAGGCTCACAATATTTTATTTAGTGAATAGTAAATGAAGATGACTTAACAAAGAATAAACCATAAGTCTTTGAAAGAAGCATTGGTCTTGTTAAATATGTGCGTGTCTGTTAGGACCTGTTCAGTCTGTTCTCTGATTAGTTTTGGACTAGACCCAAACCTCATGAGGATGTATTGAGGTAAACACCTTGACTAGAAACAACACGCCCTTAAAAACCCAAATGACAGGTCAGACAAGATTTGACTCACATTTGCCTATACTTTTCCTATCATTTGGTTACGTGGATTATGAGACTTCCTGGTTGGACAGGAGCAGCAGATATGACACAGAGACCACAGATAACAACAGTTTAATTTACACAATAATTATGTAGAAATACAAGGCAGCAGCTTGATAATAAATTCTTAGTCTCTCGTTAATTGAATTTTACTGTTTTTGAATGTGATTATCCAAGTAGAAGGAATCCATTTCAGAAATTCTGTATGTTTTGAATAATTGATTTCAAACTTGGTCACAAACAATCACAATTGAATTAAAATTATAATAGAATAATTCCCTGAACTGGTTTAAAGAGCCAGAACAAAACCAGACGACTTGAACAAAGACTAAACTATGCCTTTGAAACATGAGGATGGCCTCAAACTTTTTATTGCACACGTTACACTTAAGGGTTACATCAAGTATGGACAGATTTTCAGGTGAACTTCATTTACAAAACAGAGGAAGAATGAATCGAAAAGATAAAACAAAAACAAGGTCTTACAAGGTCTTATGTGCAAAATGACATGGTCAAGGACCCATGTTTAGGTCAAGGACACGCAGCAGGTTTACAATTGTAGAAGGGACAAGACACAGAAATCAGAGCCCTTTAGTTTGGTACAACATTATGCATAAGATACAGGGATGTGAGGAAACATCAGAAAAATGAAAGTGCTTATGAGAAAAAAGTCAGTTTATTTAGAACTAATAAGGATACTAATAAGGAACTTGACGTATATATTTTCTCTTGAATACTTCAAATGAGATTTTTTTCCACCTTTTTCATTAGTCTGTTAGTATTCATATTGAAACAGAAACCATTCAATAATTGAACATTGATAATTTAGAATTCCAGCAATTCTAAAAGTTTCTGACTAACTAACTAACAATAGTGCACATGTTCAACTCAGACTGAACAAAGGATATCTTAGTATGTTTCTGTTAAAACCTGGCTCTACAGCAGTTCATTTGGACAAAAGCAAACAATAATAGACCGAAGGTGATCTTTCACACCCACAAGCAGCCACGGAACCAAACAGGATGAAAAGGCTCTTCGCACTAACATGTAAACAGTCAAACATATGTACAGGGACAGAGGAACCAACAGAAACTAAGGAACGATTGCACAACACCTTCCGTATAAATGTGTAAAGTACCCTTCCTGTTTACATGTAAATAGTACACCAAGAGCCTTTACTTCAAACAAGGCTGAGGCTTCCTCTTGGCAAACTGGTTTAACATAGAACCTCACACAAAACCACATGAAAGGCTTCTATTTTAGTTCACATGAAATGGATTCAAACACAATGTCATCACAATTCATTACTGCAGACAAACAACATTTTCTGAACAGTTTCCTTCTGCAGCTCAGTGACCCCCTCTGAACCGCCATGATTAAAAAATTACTAATTCTTCATATGAATAACATTTCATAAAACACACACCATGAAGATGTCAACAGTGCAGGACTTGTGCAGGTGCCCTTGCATGTGCACTCTGTCAGACAGCGCCACCTACAGCTCAGAGTGCTCCTATCATGTCACTGTCATTTTAAAAGGGACTCCCCTCCTGTATTGATGAGGAGAGTCCATTTGGGATTTCTTGCTTTTTTCCTTACACTTATAAACAAGGGTTGCAATAACAATAAATGACCCTACCAGTAAAATACCTACCGCTACATAACAAATGATAGATATACTGTCATATCTGCAAGAGAAAACACAACATAAAAACAATGAATTAATAACATCATTTTTACAATCGACAGAGCTACATTAATATTAATAGTTACTTCTTTCCCTTTTTTTTCTCAATTTACTATGTAAAATTCCTTCCCCACACCTTGACAATGAGCACTTATCAGAAAGCCACCCTTTTCCTTTGGACTATTGAACTGTAATTTGTCTCACCTTGTTGTACTGTGAGATGAAAGATTTCCACGTGGATCTTGTGGATTCCAGTGAGTTCTTAGATGGATCTCACAGACGTATGTTACCCGCTGGTCTTTAGTCGTCACATTCCCTAAGGTCATATTCAGGAGCCTTGGACCGTGCAGTTTCACTCGGTTTGTGAAAGAAGGGTTTGATCTATGTAGTCCTCTCTGCCATCTTTCATCCTGAGGGACACAGGTTATATGTTCAATACTATACATTTGGGTCTTTGAAAATCAGAACTCTTGATGGGTTACTCTCTTATTTACTGTATAACTGTTAGTCTTGTCATCAAGTCGAGAGGGCAAAGCTCTTAGCAATCCAAATTGTGAATGTGGTACGGGTGGTGCAGCAGTTAGCGCTTATGCTATCACAACAAGAAGCTCCTCAATTTGATTCCATTTCCCTTCTGGGTGGCACGGTAGCTGATGTGATAACACACTCACATCTTAGCAAGCAGGTCCTGAGGTTCAAATCCCAGTTGGAACAGGCCTTTCTGGGTTGAGTTTGTATGTTTTCTGTGATGATGGTCAGTGTCTCGCTTCTGTCCACCATGTTTGGAATGAATGGAAAATATTGGCGCTCCATAAAACATGCTAAGTGCGACTTTGGGTGACCTTGGTGTCTATGAAATGAGCTATCAAAAAGGTTTGTGTCAAATACTGTTTCAGGAGGAGGAAAAGCCTCAACTAGATGCATATGAATAAATTATCTTTGATTTCTTCAACAAATTAATTGTGAACCTAAGATTCCGGATGAGCTGAAGAAGTGTGTGTGGATCAGGAAGTCCCTGTCCATCTCTGCTTAGACTTCTATCCGCGGACCGGCAACGGATAAGCGGAAGTAACAAGAGTAACGAATGATTGAAAGCAAGAAGCTAAGAGCTACCCGCAAGGCCTTCATCCCCACACTGTCAGATCTGTACAATAAGTCATTTTAAGTCACTAATAACCGGCACTTGGACTGAAATACCAGCACAGCTATTGCCACATTCTATTGTACACTCTCATATCCGGCACAAACTTATTTTTTAACACACAACATGTTGCACACTTCCTGTCTTTTTGCTCAATCTGAGTGACTCTATTCTATGCCAGATGTGACATTGTACATTTCTTTCTCCATTGTCAGATTAATAAAGCGTTATCTTTATCTCTCTTATCTTAGTAAATACATTACCACGTTTGTTATGAGCTACACGAGTTACTTCACAAATAAACATAGTATTACTTTTGTAACTATTGTTATTCTGTAACTAATTACTGTGATACTCCATTCAATACTGAGTGTAGTTATCACCTGATGAGGATGGCTGTCTGTTTCCTGTCTGTCCTGTCTTTGGCCCACATTAGATCCTGAACTGTGTCGCCCTCTGGTGACAGACACTGCAGCTGCTCATCCTCTGCAGACTGATTCACAGAGACCGAACCTTCACAGGGAGAATACACAGTCAAGTACAACAGTCGAGCTCATTCCTAAATCAACCATATGAGGCCTCTGTAAATGTGGTGTTGATATGTGCTAACCTGAAGTCACAGAGATTTCCACAGTGTTTTTAACTGTCTTCTTTCCTTCTGTAGTATTAACCCGAGCCACACACGTGTACGTCCCACTGTCGTCTTCAGTGACGTTCTTCAGGATCACGCTCAGGTCTCCAAACTTAAAATCTGGATCTTTAAGCTCCACTCGGTTATAGAAAAACGGCTCACTATCATTTGACCACGTCCTGTTGTCTCTGTGAAATAGGACTGTTTCTGTATCACGTTTCCATTCCAGGATTATAACACCAGTGACTCCAGCCGGGCCCCGGCACGGCAGCTCCAGTTCAGGAAGAACACCTTTAACCCCTAAAACAGAACGTGTTTATTTGGTTAATGACCCGGGAAGAGGACAATACAATAATCGTATTTACTTGTGACGAATAAATGTGCAACTATTTCACCATCTTTGGTAGGGAGGAGTCCATGTTTATTTAATTGGGAATAAGGCCACTTTTAGTTAATCATATTTAGTTATGTAATGCAACCAAAGTCTTTTATAAGATCGTTGGGCGAAACCCTTTCAGGCAAAACTGTTTTTAATGCTAATATCAACTGTGTTTGCCTGAAATAAAGAAATTAAAATAAAATACGACCAGAGGAACGAAGTTGTAATGCCATTTTTTCATACCACTGGTACATTGATAGTGTAAATAAAATGTATGAGCTGAGCGAGTGTTTGTGGTTTTATCTAAATGTGACAGGAAGAGCAGAGGTGAAGAACAGATGCCCCTGAACCACAGGCACAGGAGCCAGCAGTGATGGAAGCCACAGCTCTGCTCCGTGAGTGCAACTACTGATGTGCACATTCTTAACCTGGCATTCATTTTATTTTACTTTATTTGTCTTCTATTTATTATTTCCACATAGAGCTGTTTCTGCTGTTCTGCCCCACATTTCAAGGTCAGTCTGTTTAGTGTTTCCTCATTATTAATATCATATGCACATTTATCCTGAAGCGTATAATGCTAATTAATGAAATATTTTCTTTTACATTTGTGAAATTGGGATGGACAATGGAAATTGCAAAGTACAATGGACTTTATGCCAATTCATTGCCTCATAAACTGACTTAGTTTTGAGATAATATCAATTAATACATTAATTTCAAAATAATGATATATGCAAATGAGTGAGAAGATTTAAAAGATTTAAAAAATCTGAAATAATTTAAACCCAGGGTTAACCCTGTTCCCACATTGTTGAGTTGATAACCATGTGTCTCCTGCAGCTCATATGAAAGTGAGCCCAAACCAGTCCCAGTTCTCCAAATATGACCCAGTGTCTCTGAGATGTGAGGGCCCTGGACACTGGGCTGTGGTCAGAAACACGAGCAGACGCAGCAGGCAGCGCTGCGGACGGGACTGGGGCCAGTTTAAAGCTTCTGTGTGTACTATCGGAGCTCTCATTCCTGATGACAGTGGTCTGTACTGGTGTGAGGGAGACGGACACCGCTCTGCACCACTGCACATCAACGTACGAAGAGGTAACACGTACAAGACAGAAATATTAGGTTTAAAAGCTTCACGGTAAAAAAAATACAGTAAAATTAACAGAAAAAATATTGTAAAAACGCAACATAATATTAATGTTAGTATAAAAACAATAATTTTATATTAAAATCACAATAAAAATATTGTAATCTGAGAAACAAGATATTTTTGTTGAAATTACATCCATGATATGTGATTATGATCAAATGTACTCGAAAAATATCAAATCCAATAAAAAAAAAATTGTATGACTTACTCTTAATATTGAAATATTGTAAAATATACATTTTTGAAGCTTTATTTTTAATGATAGAGAGAATTTGAGAGAAAATAATATGAGAATTGATAATTAATCTTTTGAAGTGAAAATGTAGTGTGCTTTCACATAATTTAAAAATGACTGAATAATAGTCAGTTATAAATTGATAACCCCATGAGATACCCCAAATTACTCTCTCTAGGGTCTAGAGTGTAAATTGAGCCCGTATTCCATAGTTGGAGGGTAATGGTCCATTTTTAGACAATTAAGTAAAGAAAGTTACGTACAATTAGGTATTTTAAATAGTGGTTCTTTGGCATAGCCATCTCGATCATGGTTGGGAAAAATAAATAAAATGGCCAATAATTCATTTGGTCTAAATGTAAATTTAATAAAGTTCCTTTAAAAAACAACATAACCTTAGTTAGAAGAACAAGGGCAGCCACAAGATTGCAAATGCGCAAAATCAATAGCAAAACTATATTCAACACCGCGATCTGCTACAGCCACGCAGATTTAAAAATCCTCTTTTCTGTTGCCGATGATGCAGATGTCTTTGTTCAGGTTAATGCAGCGAAGTTTCCATACTTAGCTGCACAGTGCAACCGTATTTTTTTACAGAAATGTTCTGGTAACAATAGTTGCCAGAATTTTACTGCAAAATCTACTGATTTTTTTATAGTGCAGGGTTAGATTTTTTAGATTCCTAATTGGGCATTTAAAATGAATAATATAATATTGTCACTTTATAGCTTATGTCATGTATAGAATCATTCACAGACTGATTATAAACCTTTTGTAATGTCGTGATAAGAATTTGGACATTTCTCTTCTTTAGAGTCAACACCACTCACTGATGTCAGCCACCTCCTCTACAGCCGATCTCCATCCCCGTCAGCTAAAGCCTCCCCTCCCTCATCAGAGCCCTCTCCCTCCTCAGCAGAGCCCTCTCCCCCCTCACAGCGCCACCTAGGTGTGGCCTTGCTCAGTCACCTGCTGGTGCTGTGTCCCTATGTGGTGTCCACTGTCCTAATGCTGTCTCTGTGCAGACACACACGCTCAGGTGATACAAATAATTGAACTGTGCCACTTTTTGTTTTCAGCTTGTTTCATGGTGGAGTCTTAGCAGGAATATTCAAAATATCCCTTGTTTCTCACTGGGGATTTGTTTTTCCATCTGGCCCAAAGACTGTATACTCAGAGTGGAATGGGTCACCCACAGAGGAGAGGCCGATTAGGAATTGCACTACTTGTGAAAGAAAGCCAAAATTGACGACAGAAGCCTCCTGATTGATCAGTTATTAGGGGACATATCTGGATTTACAAAGACAATATAACATTATAAACACCAGGATCAAAGAAACGCTAAAGAATAGATTTTTTAAAAACATCTTCCAAGCTAGTTAATGTTCATCTAAATACAGTCTATGATTTGGCCATTTCCTAAATCTCCCAGAGGTCAGAGTTCAATGTACATTTATGAACATTTACAGACATTGGTCGTCCTGCTAACCTACGGACCAATGGCTCCTATTTGGGGTATGCAAAGTAAATTGAATTGAATTGGACGTTGAGGTATTTCAGCGACTAATATTTTCTTATCAAACCTTTTGAGGTCATCAAGGAACAGCGGCAATCATGCCAAGAAAAGATTACACTCAGCTGGACTCTATTTAGGAGCTCAGGGACAGGCCTCCTGCTGGTTCCCAGATTCAGACCGAAACACTGGGAGGTAGCGTTTATGCTGCTAAAATCTGGAACAGTCTTTCTGAAAATGTGAGACAGACTTCTACTCAGACATTTTTCAAATCCAGGTTAATTTCTTGCTCAGAAAGAATGTATCCACACTATTTTGAATGTACTGTCCTTATTTATGATGATAATGCCTTGTATGATTGTTTAGCACTTTGTCTTGTCTTGTATATGAACTGTGCTATCCAAATACACATGCCTTGCCTTTAAAGTTAGGGCATTCATAAGTAAACTACCAATTGGCTACACACAAAGAAATCAGGGTTGAATATTTTGCATGCCGTAATTTTCAGTTTTTTATTCTAATTTGATTTTGCGAACACTTCACAATAACCAAAGCCAACAATACACATTCATCTTTATGATTTTAAGGAGACTAATTGTGGAAAAGTTGGGGTATGAACACTTTTTCAATGTATAGAATATTCTTGTTTTAATCATCTCATTTGTTTCTCTCTGATCTTTGCAGAAGACTCCCCTCCCCCTTTGAGGAACAGCAACTTGTAATGACCAAAAGTCAAGCATAGGATCCTCCAGATATTAATGGTTTGAAAATAGACACACAGTCAAATATATAGATTCTAAATGTGTCAACTCTTTAAGGGACAGCAAGTAGTATCGTAAAGGTCTAATAAAGTAAGTTCGTTTCTAGAATCTTCCTGCAGCACAAACCACCGCTGGAGTTCCAAAAGGTGTACTGCACGTGTTGAGCTATTGACACATGTGAAAAGGCAGGTCTCATTCAAAATGGTACTTATGCTCTCTTTAAGGGAGATATTATTTATGTTTCCCAGTCAAGTTATTATAAACCAAAACCTTTGAGCCGCATCCAGACCCATGTGCTAACTTGTCTTGTCTTGCCAAATCGTGTTAGCTTATAGCGTGTTTTTTATTGTTTATTATTCACCACCCATTAAGTCTTTTTGAATGAATATATAGGTGTATAATTTTGTTTCTCTTTTTAAGATTCCAAGCCATAGATGCTACTCTATGGGTTTAGAATGTTGTGGAAGTCAATACGTGAACAAAGTGTGCGTGGATTATTTGATGTTCTGGTTCTGTTGAGTTTAACTGTTCGAGCTTCTAAAAAAACACGTCGTGTCGAGTCATGTTTGAGGGAATTTTACCTTGAGGAGAGTCGCCATGAGCGAATAATAGCATGAGCACGAGCACGAGGAGCCTCCATGCCGCTGTCATTTTTGGTATGAGGAAGAGCCAAATCATAAGAACCGGTAATATGGCACAAGATCTCGTGAGATTTAACGAGATGATCATGGGAGTGTACAATGTCCGTTCTCCTGCTTGGCTCTGATAAAAGTTTCAAATACTGGATATATTTTCTAACTGTTTTTATTTGTTATTATTTTCCAATCTTATCTTTTTCTGGTGGACTGACAGCTGCTGTAAATACAGTGCCTTGCGAAAGTATTCGGCCCCCTTGAACCTTTCAACATTTCGCCACATTTCAGGCTTTAAACATAAAGATATAAAATTATAATTTTTTGTCAAGAATCAACAACAAGTGGGACACAATCGTGAAGTGGAACGAAATTTATTGGATAATTTAAACTTAAAGTTGTACAAGGTGGTTAACGAATTGGAAGGGGTTAATATTACGAGACCTCAAGTCCAAAATTATCTACTTAAACAAGACGTCTATACGCTCCATACGTCACCTAGGATAAATTTTCCAACTAACAGAGTGCTAGTAAATGGCATAGACAATCAATTTCAGGCTGATTTAGTAGATATGACAGAATATGTCAATGAAAATGATAATGTTAGGTATTTACTTACTTGTATAGATGTATTTTCAAAATATGCGTGGGTGAAGTGTCTCAAATCGAAAAAGGGTCCAGAAGTGGCAGAAGTGTTTAAACAAATTCTAAGTGAAGGACGGACCCCTCGAAAACTACAAACAGATCATGGAAAAGAATTTTATAATAAGCATTTCAAGAATGTGTTGAGTGCCTATCAAATTAAACATTTTTCCACGGCTAATGAAACAAAGGCCAGCGTGGTTGAACGATTTAACCGTACTTTCAAAGCCCGAATGTGGAGATATTTAACATCGGTAAATTCGAGACGCTACATAGACGCGTTGGATCAACTTGTCCATGGGTATAATCATGCATATCATCAAAGTATCAAGATGACGCCGGTGAGTGTGAATAAAGATAATGAGGCACAGGTTTTTAAGGTATTATACAAGAAGAAGCCGACAAAGCAACTACTTTTTAAATATTCATTAGGTGACACAGTACGAATATCTAAAAAGAAAGGTATTTTTCGTAAAGGTTATGAACAGAGTTTCACGGATGAATATTTCACAATAGTTGAGCGCATAGGCCGAACACCACCTGTCTATAGATTGAAGGACCTGTCAGAGGCGCTATTACAAGGGACTTTTTATGAATCAGAACTACAACGGGTCATTATCGAACATAACAGAGTTTTTAAAATTCAAGATATTTTAAAAACAAAGCGTGTGGGCAAAACTAAACAGCATTTTGTTAGTTGGATCGGATGGCCTAAGGAGTTTAACTCGTGGATAAATGCTAAGGAGGTTATACATATATAAGAACCAATGAATCATAATGAAGGATTTTATGTTACCCTCGCAAGCAATGCGTCTATGGAGGTTTACCCAAAAAACAAAATATGGAAATTTAGAAACAAGCTTGCTCGACCCCTCTTGTTAACAGAGCCTTATGAAGTAGGTTTAATCGAAGTTCAATATCCTAGAATTTGGAAATCTTTCGATGAAAGAGCAGCAAAAATGATCGTCATCACACCTACAGGAAACTCGGACGTTATAGATATTACAGTAGGGTTTTATGAATCCATGGACAGAATAGTGAAGGAAATTAATTATGCTTTATCAACTAAAGCGATAACGGGGAATATTCACTTACAATACAACAACATTAACAACAAAATCACTATACATGAAGCAGCAGGACATACCTTGACATTTTACGGGTTATTAGCTATTATCTTGGGTTTTGAAAATCAAGCGAGTGTCTACATACCCGAAGACCCAATTACCCCGTTTGCTGCACCGTATCCAGCAGATATATACGCAGGATGTTATAATTTTTTTATATACACTGATATTGTCGACTATCAGCTGGTGGGTGACAGCCACGCCCCTATACTACGCGTGATAAATATTACAAATCAAAATGCATCATATCCAACGGTAACCTATGATAAGCCTCATTACACACCCGTGTCTAAATCAGTCATAGACGATATTGAAATATCTTTTAAAAACGATCAAAACAAGCATATTCCGTTTTTATACGGGAAAGTAATTTTGAAACTACATTTTAGACGTAAAAATGGGTTATATTCCACACAGAGCGGATGAGTCTAAATACATAGCTTACTACCTGTCTCAGGCAGGAGGGGACCTCCCTGGTTTCAGGGGGGCGCAGACCCAATATGGAAATGGATTAGGAGGGATATTTCGTGGATTATTCAGATGGGGTATGCCTCTATTGCATAAGGGCTTCAACGTGTTAAAACCCCATTTGAAAACAGCAGCGGGTAATATCATAAACGACATAACAAACAGGGTTTCTAAAGCGGCTGTCTCAAAAGTGATGAGCGATGAACAGGATGGTAGAGGCATGCTTGTATATACTAAAAAGCCTCAAACCCACCCCCCTGGTGTGAAGCTAACGACACACCCACGTAAAACAAGTCGCAAACGCAAATTAGGACACAAGCGAAACACCAGACCGAGGAAGCAGTCAAAGCTGACGGAGCTGTCGCGTGATATATTTTAAATATGGCCTTGTTACACAGCGACTCTAAGGAATGCGTCAAGACGGAGTTGGACCTCTTTACTCTCCCAATCACCCAAACCTCTATTGAAAAGAGTACATTCATAGAAATCCCACCAATCTCTGCTATAACTGACACCGGACCTATTGAATTCCACATAACAGGGAGCGGTGAAGATTATATAGACTTGAATGACTCGTATATATTTCTAAGGACAAAACTTTTAAATGCTGATGGTACACCTATAGCAGTGGGGGCCGACGTGGGTTTTGTAAATTATCCTACTACATCACTGTTTTCGCAAGTGGATATCATGCTGGGTGATAAATTAATTACTCAGTCATCTAACACTTATCCTTATAGAGGGATTCTAGAATGTTTGGTTAATTACAGTAAGGATACATTAGACACTCAATTTGGTACAGCCTTGTTTTGTAAAGACACTACAGGGCATATGAATGCTGCTAGTATAGCCGGTAATAACCTAGGTTTAAATAAGAGAGGTACATTTACAGACAATGGTCGTATTGTAGAATTGATCGGTCCTATACATTCGGATATATTTTTTCAAGAAAAACTCATTTTAAACGGTGTAGACATGTCATTGAAATTTATGCGGTCTAAAGATGAATTTGTACTGATGTCTGGAGCTAATGATCCCAAGTATCGTGTGAAAATAGTTTCAGCATCGATTTTTATTAAAAAAGTCGCTGTAGCCCCTATGGTGAGACTAGGGCACAGCAGGGCCTTGCAGCATACCAATGCGAAATATGCTATTGATCGTGTTGCTTTAAAAACATTTTCAATACCTAGTGGCACTAGAGTTTGTAACCAAGACAATCTATATTTAGGTAAAATACCTAAATTCTTAATTGTGGGTTTTATTGACAACGAGGCGTACACGGGGAGCTATACACGTAATCCTTATCATTTCCAACATTTTGATACTGAATTTATGAGTTTATACGTAGACGGTCAATCCTACCCATCTAAGCCTTTTCAACCAGTATTTAATAGAGGGCAGTATGTACGTGAATATTACCAGCTGGTGCAAACAACGGGTCGCCATTTAAAAGACAGGTCTCTTGCGATAGATCGAGACGATTTTGGAGATGGTTACACTCTGTTCTGTTTTAATTTAGAGGCTGATGAAGGCCATGGTGGTAATATATCACTAGTTAAATCCGGTAACGTACGTTTAGAAGCTAGGTTTAGGACACCGCTAGCACGTACCGTTAATTTGATCTGCTATGCAGTTTTTGATTCCATTATTGAGATTTCAAACAGAAGACAAGTCCTTTTAGACTATTATTAGATGCCGTACTAATGAATACTATAGAGTTAACGAGCATCATGAAGCTGTGTGTCAAAAAAGGCACGGGTTTCCTAGGTGTTTTCCCCTCAGACCGTTTACCAAGTGTCATAAAACGTTATCCAGCGTGTGCCATCATTAACACCCACCCATCCAACCTTCCTGGAGAACACTGGGTAGCGGCATACTTTCGTAAAGATAGGTGCGGATACTTCTTTGACAGCTTCGGCAACGGACCTGCTTATAAAAGTTTTCCAAATAGTATTAATAGATTTATGAGGGAGAATAGTGAAGGTTTTTACCATTCCATAAAACAGGTACAGAGTCATCTTTCTGTAACATGTGGACAACATTGTGTATTTTTTCTATGCCACATGTTAAAAGGTTCAAGTTATAAAGAGTTTATCCGTGTGTATGATTCCAACTTGGCTTGTAACGATTCCTTGGTATGTCATTTTGTTAATGCTATACAACCTGTGGCCATATGTAGTGAAACTGATTTCGACTGTGTACAATGTGTAGTGCATAATAAAAATCATTGAGAATTTAAGTATAAGTTTTATTTTCCATGCAGAATAAGTGATACATACAGAATGATAAACACATGTGAAAAACATTTCATAATAAGTGATACATACAGAATGATAAACACACTTGAAAAAAACATTTCAATCATAAAGATTTAAAAACTTAACCAACTTGCTCCACTCTTGGTAACTAAAGGAGTGATGAATTTACGTGATCTTTTACGTTTAGCACTAACTAAGGGCGTCCCATAAACATCAGAAGGAGGGATATTTTTAAACTCATTAATAGTTCTACGAACCATAGTGTTAGGAATGGCAGATTGGGGAATATTCATTTCGGCTAGTGTTTTTAAAAACAAAGACCATCCAATAGGTCTTGAAATTTCTAGTATATTATGACTAGTTGTGACATTCTTAATGAGGTCATAAACATGAGAGCCCTTTACAACACTACCGTTAATCGCAACTTCACCATCTACATTCCAAGTAACCACCCGGGGTGTCTTTGACAACATCTCCAATATTAACTTGGCGTTTTTATGACTATTTCGTGGAATATGTCTCATAACCTCTGCAGCTATCACGTCTGTGTTAACCACTGGTTCTTCAGTTGAGATGGGCATGTTTAATGTTAAAACAGATTTTTCACTCTCCTCTTTTCTCACCAGCGTAAGAAAACGTTGTAGAATGTGAGCATAGTGTTTAGCTTTTTCATTAGGGTCCATAGCTACATTATTCAAAATATCGAGCATTTCTTTGTCCAACTCTGTCTGTACCCTGTGTGCGATGGATTTTTCATGACCCTGCTGCGTTAGTTTATCCAGCTGTTGTTGCGGCACCAAATACACTTTTTCCGTATATTCCATGTTAACGACTGGTGATGAGGCTCGTTATAAACGGTATAGCTGCTCCCAAAAGCGGTAGTAGAAATCCCCCTTGTTGATTCAAGGTTTTTCTCTTCTTTAAAACGTTTAACTTTTTGTTACTGATAACTCTAATAACTTTTTTCTGTTTCTCAAGTTGCTTATACTGTTTCGTAGTCAGAGGTATGTTACCACTGAGCACGTTAATGGCTAGCTCTGACAGGGCGTTAATAAGGTCCGGACTCGCTTTAGTCAGAATAACCTTCCTCATTTTGGGCGAAGCTTTATATAGCAACTGTAGCAAAGATAAATTTCGTACCACGCGCGCCGACATAATTACTTTTTACCCTTTTTAGGTATATACACAACTACTTTGTCGGAAAGCAGACTCGTTCTGAGTCTAAAGTGATCAGGCGTTTTAGTTTTATAATCGATTAAAAGATACCCGTAGGGTCTGTTTGTAGCGTCGTTAAAAGCCTCTAGAAAAAATTTGGATTTGTTAGGAAACATTTGTTTACCTAGTAGAGATATTTGGAATCTGTCCCGGGGGTTATTAAAAAGTATTAGATAGTTTGTGTTTAAACTAATTGTGCGACTGCTTTTACCCTGCACAAACAAATTTTGGACCATATAAAAGCAACTAAAGATTTCTATGATGGACATATTTGGTGAATACATTTTGCACTTCCAAATTGTTTGAAGCATCGTTCATCAAGTCGTCGATTATAAGTAGATTGTTTTTGCTCGGCGGTAACAATATGTCATCTGCTAAAGATTCTGGGAGGTCTTTGATGAAGTTGACATTACGTATTTTTAGAATATCGTCATAGAGCGGTTGCCAGCATGAATATATGTAGACAATGTTTTCAATTTTGTGGGATATTAAAGCGTCAGCATTTTCAATAATGTCTTTAACAAAATATGTCTTGCCACAATTTGAAGGCCCACTAATAACAGAGCTAAAAGGATGCTGGAGCCTCGTGTCAAAAAGCTCTGATTTAAAACCCATAGGGTTTTGTAGAGTAGTCATCGAGCAAGCGACGTTTGTCGTATGTCACACGCAGTTTTTTAACAAGTGACCTGTTTTTGAGGTGAAAGCGTGTCTTATCTCTGGTAATCGTGTCAGATAGTGTTATCAGATGTTCATTCGTCTCTCGATTAGCCATGAATTTATCTAACAAGTCTTTTAGAGAGTCGTGTGTCACGGTCTCCACATTTCCACCCCTCAAAGTCACACCTTTGCATTTGACTTGTTTGTCCCCTAGGGCCGTCTTGTAGGCATACGATTTAGGCCCTGTTGAGACAAATTCAGTAATGCTGTCTCCATTGCCGAGCTCATCGGTCAAATCACCTAGGAACCCCCCTGTGGGTGGGATCCACTCACCACTTTTAGCTGTGAATATGACAGAGTCTGTATCACAATATAGCACTCTGTCTTGAAGCTTGTCCAGAAGTTCATATAACATGAGCCTTCCGTAGGATGTTGTCATGGCCCCGATGAAAATGTTACAATCTTTTGCATGCGACTGAACCCCATTAGCATAGCGCCACTGTACTATCGCCATAGCATTGGAAATGAAGTGGAATTGGGTGACTTCAAAATGATCAGAAAACATGAGTTGCATAAAACGCGCAGGATCTGTCACCATCTCTGTATGCCCAAGATTTGAACGTTGACAGAATTTACCCCACAAATTAGTCAGTAACAATTTGCTACAGCTCCGTCGCGTCTTATTAGGTTTAATGTTGTCACGATCCAGTAAAATACCTTCACGTTCGTGATATTCAGCAATGTATTTCTCCTCATCCTCGGGTGTTTTCACATGATCAGGATACCCACTGGCTTCCTGTTTGCTTTTCAAAAACTTTTTGACATAGCCTTTAAACAGTTGATCTGATTTTTCAGCAAAATGCCACACTTCGTGAATTTTCTGTACAATGTAACCTTTTTCTACAGCTTTTAGCACTTCGGAAATAGGCCAAGTCCCTGTGAATTCTCGTTCTGTGCTAGTGTGATCACACTCGGTCATTTGATTCAATTCTGTGGCGCATGTTTTACATAGAATGAAAAACAGCTTGTCATGCATTTTATGGGGTAACACACAGGATGTAACAGTCCTCTAGGCGGCAATACTACGCATTTTACAAATCCGAAATATGCTTCTAGTGGTTCAAAATCACCAATGATGATTTGTGGGTGACCTATGGGGTATTCTTTGCACGCTTGTACAGACGGATATAAACTTGTGTAATCATAGTAGAGTATTTTTACACCGTCAGACACCTTGTAATATAACTTTATGGCATTTGTACGACCACCATAAAGAGCATCACGTGGATTTAAACGCTCTGGACTTTTGTAATCTTTGAGAAATTCTTTCACAGAAGCATCTGTTTTAGTTAACTTGTTCCATTCACATTCCCACATGACTACCACATTGGATTGACCTTTCAGGTTTTTTATTTTGTCAATGGTTGCAATGTAGAGATCACTAAAAGTCTTTTTAGATAGGTGATTCATCCCTCCCGGTGGGTAACACTTTTCATGTCCATGAATAAAGCACCCAAAGAACTCGTAACATGTGTTTGTAGAGGGGTTATAGCCGTCTACGTGATAGCGGCCAATTTGCTTTTCACCCCCTTTGAGAGCGTGTTGTATTGTTAACCCTGTGGTTTTACAGAGGTATTCGAGCCATTTGATTGATCCGTCAGAGAAACACTTGTTGGCCCCGTTATAACAGCCGTCATATGTTAGAGCTATTGTGTTTTTCTCCAGGAATACCGTTTTGTAAACACCCATACAATAACTTGGGAGAGTTACAAACGTGTACGGATCCACCTCTGTTCCAGAGAGTAACATTTCACGATAAAGCAGACAGCCACGTCTGAGAACAGCTACGTCATTGAGACAATAGCGTTGCATTTCAAATTGTAGATTGAATTCTGTATGTTTCACACTGTCATACCACTCGTTGAATTTAACTTTCTGCGCTTGATCCATTTTGTCAACGCCGTAAAAGGCTGGTTCAGGGTAGGGGCCTATATAACACTCATTTTCTTTGGTGTTAAATAAATGAGGGAAATGACCCTTTTCTAGGTCATCAAACCCTAATGCTTCAGGTATACGTGCTAAACGCATAGGGAGAAAACTGATCGAGTCCAGCCATCTTTGTCTAAGTCGCTTGTCATACATGCAGAGCACACGTGTGCCTCTCACAGTGAGACGTGGGGTTAGCCCCTGTCTCGCGAACTCTTCAAGAATTAAATAGTTGTCGAAAGCCGCTGCATTGTGTGCTATGAATGTGTAATCACGAAACTTTGGTGTTCTAAAATATTTCAACATTCGTTTAACACAACCATCGTGTGAAAAGTTATATTTATCACCATCCTGGTCAAGCGTACAGACTAAGACGGGGACGTGCTTGTTACCATCGTACCTTGTCTCAAAATCATAAAAAATGTAGTTGGTTGTCTCTTGAACCACTTTTAAAGGCTTGATGTAACAGCTATGTTGCTTTTCACCACCTTCAGGGAGCTCAGCATCACAGTGGATGCATATTGGAATTTTACACACGTGTTTTTTAGCTGTGTTGTGATACAGATGTTTACATTCTTCACAATATGTCACAGAAAAGCAAGGTATTCTATCGTGGACGGGGTCAGGGAGTTTATGCTGATTAAAGCAGTGGATAGATTTACAGATGCGTTTACACTGTGGACATTTAATTGTTTTGTTTTCCCCTGCTGTCCCACACTGTGTGTAACAGATGTTACATAGGTATTTACAGAGATGGTGCAAACTAGCACCGTATGGCTTGAGACAGTATTTGCACACATATGCACTCCCAAAGAACCCCGTTTTATTTTTGATATGATAGTAGTGATTCTCATAAAGGTATAAGGCTATTGTGCATTCGTGCATTCTATCCTGTGTTTCAAATGATTGAAGACGTTTAGTCGGTGGATTGTTATGAAAAACAACAATTTTTATGTTCAACAGATTCTCAAACTTTGACACATCATTCAGTGTCACGTTTGTTTGTTGATCCAGACCAACTGCGGCTTGCCACTCTTTGGCTTTATCGAGTAATTTACTATGGGTATAGTTCGCATGAAATGCATGGGCTATACACATCGCAAAACACAATGCATTTTCGGTATTGTGAGGGTTATAAAGAAATTTACCTTTCTTTAACAATATTGTGTCGTAGGCTACAGCACCAAGTTTGAGCCGCAGACCACCACCACTTTGTGAATGTGCTATACTCACTATTAATGTCATTTCATCTTCTATAATGGACTTGTCGTTACTTTGTAACACTTTTTCCACTTCGTCTAAAAAATGGTCAATATTGTAGTTATTGTCAGAGTTCAAAATAACTTGAATATCGTCACTAAGCGAGGGCCCTCGTAATGCAACATTCATCACACATCCTTGTTCTGCATTGTTTACAGCCTGTGTTATTAACCCTGTTAATTTTTCATTTACTCTTTCACAAGCCTTTACGGTATCTGTAGGGTCTATACCTCGAAAATCAATGTGCTCAGACATTACCGTGGTGTTAAACTCTGATATTACGTTAACATGGACCTCACCACCTGTTTGTACGTTAGCGGGGACATCACTTTGTTCAGTAATCTGTACAACACCACCCACTTGTATGGTCTCGTTACCCTCATTAACATTACCCTCCAGGGGGTCTGACTCTGTGTGAACTATACAATTTCTTGAAACATTGTTGTGTCGACTTAAAACAGAGCTGCGTGTAGGTGGTTCGTCATTTTGCGTATCCATTTCTATAGTTTGACTATTAATACCTACACAGTTGTTTGTAGGTTGTTGTATTGTGGGTTGGATAGTATCTTTACTTATTGACTGGTTAACATTATCAGCATTTGAGGTAATGTCTGCTAGCGGAGGCCTTTCAGCTATGGTCGGTGCTATTAACCGTTCTGCAGCATGGGATGCACTTTGATGATTTGTACGAATTAGTCGATCAATACACGGATACGTGTTACGCGTTGTTTGATAATTAGTACGATCAGTGTTACGCGTTGTTTGATAATTAGTACGAATTAAACGTTCCACTGATGCATAAGTGTAAGAGCGCTCACCATAATTAATTCTTATTTTTTTAGGAAGTTGAGAGGGTGTTGTAGCGTTAGGTCTTTTAGTGTGCTTCACGATCGTAAGCATTTTCGATGGCTTTCAAATGAGAAGTGTTTTCATTGATTTGCTCTATAACAGCCGCTATAGACGTGCTCGCTTGGTTATCCACTTGTGCAATTCTATCAGCTATTACGTTTCCCGTGTTTTTAAGGTGGTTGATTTCAGTAGTCAAATTTTGAATTTGTATTTCCCCGCGTAAGGTTTTTGTTTCTAATTCCCTGTTGTGTATAGAGGCTTTCGTGTATTGAGTTTGCAATTGTAGGACCTCTCGTTGAAGCGCGCGTGTCTGTAGTTGGGCTCGTTGGCCTCTAGCGCGTAGTTTAGCTCTGTGTATAGTAGCGTTTGTACGCTGATTTTGCAACACCAACACTTGTTTAGTAACTTTTACGTGCTCAGTTTGAAGATGGTGAACTTGTCTCTTTAACTGATGTATTTCGTTAAGTATACGGGCCTCTGTGTATTTTACTTGCTGGCTCACAGTTGCTAGACACCTCTCTGTGTGTAGCTCTGCACTAATACAACGTGCCTTGGTTGACTTCAATTCCTCACGTATGTTGGAGAGCTCTGTTTTCACAAAAGTTTTTTCACTACTGGTATTTAACAGATGTGTGTTTTCTTGTAGAGTATTCACCTTTGGTGTTAAAGCATTCTTTACAGGCCCTTTTGCTGCATCAGGAGCTGCTGCGTGTCCAGGTTCAAAGTATTCCTCACGGTCCGGGAATGGTGTTCCTGCGTTTAATACATCTTGATCGTTGTTTGGTATACCTTCATCGCGTATAATGGCATCAATGTCGAGTGTCGCTATAAAATCGATTATGTTGAAATCCTGGTTTACTGAGGGCTGATTCTCTGTGTCTTCGTCACCCTCTGATGAGCTAAAATAGTGAGAAGAAAATTATAACCACTATCATTATAAAATTATAATATGTAACTCACCTTTTATCATCATCCCCGTGATTAGTTATTTTGTGTCCGTTGCGGCGTGATAGAATTGCTCTAGAAAAAAAAATATATACCTCTCATAAAACTTGTTATATAAAGTTAGTATATGTACCGACTTACGGAGCTTTATGTTGATTTAATTTATGCATCAGGGGCATTGACTTGATGTTTAATTTACCTGTGCTGTATAAATGAAATAAAAGTATTAAACATCTGATTAAGACATTAAGGAAAATGAGATCTTACCTTATTTCATCCGTTGGCTGTAGACCTCTCGTAACTTTTGCTGTTGGAGTTAAATCTTCATCGGTGTTATAATGTGTCAATAAACGACCCTTTCCTAGAGATAAACTAAATTAAAACATTTAATATGAATACTGAAAAAATGTTATAACTTACCTGTATTAGACATATTGCATAACCTTCTCTTAGACAGTCGCAAAGCGTTTGAACCATTGAAAAACTTGTAACAGACCTCCCACCCATTCTGATTTGTTGCTAGTACGCCCTCCCAACCGGTCATCACTATCAGACACACACACGTGTCGTTAACAGGGAGGACCTGCAGCTTAATTAGTTTATTGACCTAACTGCTTGTTTTAGAATACACCGTGATCATAAATCACTTTAGACAACTGTGAAACATTATCACACACACACAGAAGCTAACTCATTGAAAAAAACAAAGTGCAGTAACACCTTTCACCACTTGCTCAAGAGCGCCGTCTCTTTTCTGGGGATTTTAGGGTGCAGTACCACCTTTTCACCACTTGCTCAATACTGGTACCTATACTATCTACTAACATTATTTTACATGTGGTTCTTTTAAATCACTTTTTTATAGAATGATTACGTTGAACTAAAACTGTGAGGAAAACTGAATGAATCCTTTTAATAATATGTGTTTTACAGATAAACTTTATCAACTGTTTCTAATCTGGCCTGTTCAATGTTCCAGTTTAATGACACTGACTTTTATAACTGTAATAAGTATTGTCTGTTGTATTTACACTGAAGTCTCCTTTGTGACTCACATCAATAAAGTTATATGTTATTTTATTATAATGTTCTATTATAAACTAAAAAACAGAGATAAGTTTCATCAGGTTTATAAATAAATAACTTAACATTTGAAATGACTGGAGCGATTCTGTCATCTAGTGTTGAGACGTCTCCATGAACATGTGATTGTATTAAAGCTGGGGGACCTAACTTTTTTGTTTCTTTTTAAAATCTTCATCTTGTCAAAGAAAATGCTGTGAATGAATTAGAAACCAGATCAGAAAGGTCCGTGTGAGTAATTTTTTGGAGCTTTGGGCTGAGAGTTGATTGGCAGAGTGAGGGTGGTCCTCTCTTTTCTACTTTTCTGCCTAAAAATAATCTCATCTAAAAATGTGATGGAGGAAAAAGGAAAAATTAAATCCATACAAAAACTATTGATGGGATTGACATTTTCAGAGTGAGAAACTATGTGTGTGTTTTGTGTGCTTTGAAGTTGGGTGCCCCGGCTATAAAATGTCTTAGTATTGTGTTTTTGAAGTTGAAGTATCGAACGTTCGTTTTGTTTCATAAATACATCTTGTTTGTCCAAAACCAAACAGTTTTGAGATCTATGAAATAGTTACATAGATTTACAAATACATATTTAGTGGTTTTAAAGTTATAGGTAGATATAGGTATAGTTTAGGTATCTGGGAGCCTATAAGCTTGACTTCTTCCCACTCTTTTTGAGCTTTAACAGGAGTGAAAAAATATATTTTAGTAATGTATGTATGTACGAAGATACGTTTCTATCATCTAAAATATGTCATTGCAGTTAAATCTAGAATTTATTCCTTTTTGAAATAAATACAATTAATCAATCAAAAGTTAGGTCCCCCAGCTTTAAGTCATCGATGAAGTACAGGTTTAAAAGTCAACTTTGAGAGAAGACAGAAAGCACACACATTACGTTCACAATGGAAACAGAACAGCATTTTGGGGCAGTTCTTTTAAAAAGAAATAGATCTTGTGGTGGGCTCGAACCCACAGCCTTCAGGCTCAAAGGCCAATGCTCTACCAACTGAGCCACTGTCGCCCTTTCATCTGAAACAGTCTTCCTGAAAACAACAGGTTACAACACTCTTGTTTAGCAGTGCAAATTATTATAGTACAAATCAATCATTTTATCTGCTCCTCCGTTCAAAGTAACAAATTTTTTTAAGGAATTGGCTGTGATAATTTAGGCTTTTACTTATTTCATGATTCTACTGTTTCCTTAAGACACGTGAGTCCGTGTTGCAAGTCCCCATCTCTGTCACAGTCTCGTAGTCGTATCATTCACTGTTGTTGTGTCTTTTGCCAAGACACTTCACTCACATTGCCTAGTATGAGTCTGATATGTACATAAATGGTTGGTGGTGATGGGAGGGGCCGATGGCACACAACGCTTACCACACATCTGTTAGTCTGCCCCAGACCTGGAGAGGACAAGGTACCTTTTTCTGGTCGAGCACCATGGCCTCAGATTTGGAGATGCTGATTCTCATCCCAGCTGCTTCACACTCTGCTGCAAACTGTCCCAGAGCATGTTGAAGGTTCTGCTTCGTTGGAGCCAACAACACAACATTGCTTGTTCACAGCAGAGATGAAAAATCCCTCTGGGCCCTGACTGCGCCTAGAAATATCCATTAAGTGACAAAGGGCAGCCTTCTGACTTTGATCAAGGAGAGATTATTATTATTATTTATTGTAATCCTAAGTGACAGACCATTTAAAAAAGGAAAGTGGACTGGAATGGAATACTTGGACTTTTAGGAATCAAAACTCCACAACATTTTCTGTCTCTCAGTTCTTTGAGAAAACCACAGACTGATGGTTTTATGATAGACTCCTGTTTGTGTCTGACTGTCCTCATGAACTTGGGATTAATCATTGAGAAGAGGCGGAGCGTTTGTTTATTGTCAGCTTCAACAGAACTACAGGAATACTTGTGTGAAATAAACAGGTAAGATCACAACTTCATATCTTACTTAAAAATGTTCTTTAGCGACGTGGTTTCATCTTGTTTTATTGTCTATATGTCTCAATTCCTGCCAAATCTTCTGAATATTTTACTTTGGTGCGAAATGTGTCCAAACGATTGTAAGTTATGGATGTGTTGTAACTGGGGTGAACTCGTCTCTAACTCACCTGCTGTGAGAGGGAAATAAAGGTGATCTAGTTTGATTTGAGTTACATGTTGTAGGCTATAAGTGTGAGAGAATACTTTCACTTTCTATTTGAGTCAGTCACAAGACCCTCAGTGAGCCAGCAAAAAAGAGACCTTTACTTTCTTACTTTTTTGTGTATAGTCCTAAATCACAACAGTTGTTATCTCAGAAAACTTTACAAACTGTTGAATTCCAAAAACAGATCAGAAAACCAAACAATGATAAAAAAACAAAAAAAAACCAAATGTACACATCAAGGTATTTGTCCATAAGGAGCAGATGACTCATGTGCATAAATGTTGAATGTCGAGTGTCCTGGACCATCCCCTCTGTCCTTAGACCCTCCTGCATCGGCAAGGGAAAACTAATACAAAATAAATAAAAACCCAGTGGAAAAAGATGCCACACTGTGGGAGGCAAATGTGTATATATAATAAATATAAATATAAAAATATATGCGTATGTATGTGTAGACGAGAGGTCTTCTCACAGTAAGTGTGGTTATCTTCTTTCATAGATTTCCAGAATGCAGCTGGTACAACTGTCTGTCCTCTTCCTCGTGCAGACTCACTTCTGCTGGGGTAAGTATTCATCTCCCACCAAACTCTTCCCTCACAGTGAGGAGGTGGTCCTTAAGGAAGAATGTATAATTTTGGTGTATGTGCAAACCTAATTTTGGGTCAATGTATGACTGTTTGAAAGATAAGATAAGATAGACTTTATTGATCTCACACAGGAGAAATTAACATGTCACATCTGGCATGGATAGAATCACTCAAGGTTGTGAAAAATAAAGAAATGTGCAGACATGTTAAATGCAGGATATATAAATACAATAAAAGTGGCAATTAAAAAGTGGATAAACAAAAGTTTGACACCTTAAGTAACGTGTTGATGTCCTCAGGTCAGTACACAATAGTCACTCCGCCTCAGGTCGTCATGGCGCCCGTGGGCAGTGATGTCACCCTGCCCTGTCAGGTGGAGCCTGCTGCAGACCTCAGGGAGCAGGTGGTGGAGTGGGCAAGACTGGACCTGACTCCACCATACGTCCACATCAGACGTGACGCTCTGGACTTCCACATTTACCAGAACCCACTGTATCTGGCCCGCACGGCTCTGTCCGAGAGCCGGCTGCAGAAGGGAGACCTCTCATTGAGCCTGTCCCGAGTGAAGCTCAGTGATGAGGGGACGTACCGCTGTTTCTTGCCCCAAACCGACACTGAGGCTCAGGTCACTCTGCTGGTCGGTGAGTCCGTGAATATGATGATTACATGTGAAAATCTTACACAATAACAGTTATCTTCATACTCACTGTGGCTGCTTCGGAATTCGTAAAACATACATCCTTCTTTGTCCTTCATGTATGAGCTAATAATAACTAAGCAATAGGAGATAGAGTATCTCCTGGCTGCCTCTCAGAGGGCTTCAAATTCAGATTTTGTTCATTCGGTTCAAGTTATAACAAACACAGTTTTCAGAGTGCCTTCTCCATTTCTTTCATTGCATCAGATTCTGTTCATCTTTGCTTTGTCCCAGTTGAATGTTTTACAATCTTCTCTGCTCTTCCCAGTGGCCCCTCCCTCGATCAGTGTGGAGAAGGATCCCTCAGGGTCAGTGGTGCTGAGGTGTGAGTCCGTGGGCTGGTCCCCGGAGCCAGAGCTGCAGTGGCTGGACTCAGAGGGGACGGTGGTTCTGAGGGCGGAGGCTCAGAGAGGGAGTGATGATCTGTTCTCTGTGAGCAGCAGGCTGACAGTGCAGCAGATTCAGGGGAACACATTCACCTGCAGAGTACAGCATCAGCCGAGCGGAGCGAGCAGAGAGGCCCGGCTCCACATCAGCGGTGAGTCCTCTCTCCACAGTTTTCTGTAGCCCATGGTTTTAGGCAAGGCAAGGCAAGGCAAGTTTATTTATATAGCACAATTCATATACAAGGAAATTCAAAGTGCTGAACAAAATAAGAAAGCATTAAAATCATAAATAATCACAGAACATTAAAAAGAAAGATCCATCCATCCAATTTCTTCCCTTTAATCCATTTCTGGGTCAGGGGGGTGGCAGTCAGAGATGCCACCCAAGTCTCATAGCACCAGCCCCTCACTGACCCTCTGCAGGTGGTGAGTCCACAGGAGGGCAAAGTGGGGTTAAGTGTCTTGCCCAAGGACACAACGACAGCAGACATCAGTGGGAGTCGATGGAGAAGGTGCCGAGGTGGGAATTGAACCCACGACCTTCTGGCCTTAAGGCCAATGCTCTACCAACTGAGCTACTGTCGCCCCTCAGTTGTATGCACAGCTAAACAGAACTGTCTTTAACCTGATTTTAAATATTGTATTGTAATTGTAATGTAAAGAAGAATTATTATGCATTAATTGTGGCCAGTAAACATGATAATAAAACCTTTTACTTTTTAATTCATGTTTTAGAATAAGAGATACTTTCTTAGTTGAAAATATTTGTTGAAACATGTCTCAGGTATAAAATGCTATCAGCCTGCCATATCCCTTTGCTACCACCGGGGGTAAGGGTACATTTGTTTAGTTTTAATAATAATAATAATGCATCAAACTTATATAGCGCTTTTTTGGACACTTACAAAACACGTAGAAATAAACATTGAAAAACAAAATTAAGGAAAGGCAAGATGAAACAGGTGGGTTTTTAGGAGAGATTTAAAGTTCTGTAGTGAGTCTGAGTTTCTGACGGGTTGAGGGAGTGAGTTCCAGAGAGTGGGGGCAGCTGCAGCGAAGGCTCGGTCCCCCCAGGTTTGGCACTTTGTTCTGATGGCAGTGAGGAGGTTGGAGTCAGCGGGTCTGAGGCGGTGGGTGGGACAGTGATGATGGAGGAGGTCAGTGAGGTACAAAGGGGCCAGGTTATGGAGGGACTTGTAGGTGAGGAGGAGGACCTTGTATTGGATGCGGTATGGGACAGGGAGCCAGTGGAGTTTTTTGAGGACAGGGGTGATGTGATCTCTGGAGCGGGTGTGGGTGAGAAGGCGGGCGGCGGAGTTCTGAATGTATTGTAGTTTTTGAAGATGAGTGGAAGGGAGACCGAAGAGGAGGCTATTGCAGTAGTCAAGTCTAGAGGTGATGAAGGCATGAACCAGTATTTCAGCAGGGGATTGAGAGAGAGAGGGGAGGAGGCGAGCGATGTTACGGAGGTGGAAAAATGATGTTTTGGAAATTCTTCCATAATTTAGCTGATTGGCATTTTTCAGAGGTTAATTGTTTTTGATGGGAATAGTTTTATTTATGTAATAGAAGAGAAGACTGTTTAGGGCAGTTTTGGCAGAACAAAACAGAACTGGACCATCATTTAGCATCTGGGTTTACAGATTTTTGCTTGTTTGATTATTTGTTACTAATTGAATTTCCAAGTAATCTTTTGCTGTAAAATAAGGAGTAGTGTAGTTCTGTTTTAAAATCTATAACAACATGCCATGGTAGCATATTGGCCAGAGGTGGAAGAAGTTAGGGCCGAACTGAAACATGAAATTATATTATTTTGAAGCTGCACGACTCACTCTGACTTCCTGTGAGTACGGGTCTTCGGCTTGAACTGGAAACCATGCTCTCTGTTGTTATTGCTGTTGTTGATGAACAAACAAATCCCCCCAAATAAGTACTCGTATATTTGTTATTTTTCGTGCAGATGAATTCTTGAAGATGGAGTCTTGTTCCTCTTGCTCTCTGGCCTGGACCCTCTTCGCTCTGTGTCTCTCTGCTGCTGCTGCTGCTGCTGCTTTGGTCGTGTGGAAGTTTAAAGCCAACAGTGAGTCCAGGTTTAGAGTTTGGCCATTTTTTTAACTTGAAAGATGAAATATAAATACATCAATAGTTTTGTATTTGTGTTAAAATTGAACGGATCATATAATATTTATCATATTGTTAATAAAAACGTTTGTATTGAATCTTATTGAAATGAGATCAATCAATTCAAATAACTTTATTAATCTAAGAGGAACTTCATTTACAGACGGAGCACCAGTGGGGGTACATAAAGACACAGAAACACAAGATCTAAAAATAAATACAATAAAAGAGTAGAAATGCAGTATAAAATACATAAAACAGGTTTCCAAATCAGGTGTTTAAAGGCGAGATACATATCCTCCCTCATTGGTCGACTGAAGTCTGAGGCAGAGACTGAAATCTTTAGTGCATTAGAATTACATCTTTAAGTTTGGTTTTGTTTGCTTAGGTTATTAGTTAATATACATGTTTTTGTTATTCTCTTTTCCAGAACAGAAATCTGAAAATAAGGACTTTGAACTTGGAGAAATAGAAGAAAAAGAGAGTATGATGAAGACACCGACAGAGAACTCACATAAATGTTCTCCTGAAGTCCTGCAGTCGTCTGAACTGACTGAGTCTTTACCAGAACTGAGGGAAAAAGAGAAGATTGAGGATGAGCTGAAGTATCTGGAGGAAGTTATCCACAAACTGACTGAGACAAAGACATTCTTAATGAAGCTCAAGGAACAACCACAGAAAGGTTTGTTTCATGTTATGAGTTTAATAGAAGCAGAGAAGAACAGGAAGGGTAATATATTTGAAACAAAGGAGAAAAGGGAAAAAGAAATGAAGATAAACATTGAGAAACTAGAGAAAGAGAAGAATGTTTTTGAGAAAACATTTCAAGATCTTAATAAACAGTTTGAGAGAACAGATGAGATGATTATTATGTCAGAGAAGAGAAAATCTGTGATGGAGGCAGAACATAAGAACATGACAAAGTTTATGGAAAAAGAAAAGAAGCAACAAGAAACAGAGTCACCAGAAAAAGTGAAAGATGAGGTAAAAACTCAGGATCAGAACGAGGCAGAAAGAAAACCAGAACATGTGGATGAAGACATTAATGCATTATGTAGTGGGTTAGGAGGTTTGCATTGAAATGAAAATACATTTTTAAGTTCTTGATTCAAAAAAGGTTATTCATGAACATTACATTCTTCGGCCTGATCTCTTACACGGCCAAAGGTTGTTGTTTCTGTGAAGCTCATTACATTGTTGAATGTCTTACAAATAAAACTCCAAAATATAATATTTTAACGAATGTGCTTTACTTGAGTTCAAAAAAATCACTTCTAGACTTTTCACTTCTAAAACAATATGAGCTTCACTATTTGTTACAGTATTTCTTGTTTTTCAAAATGATTTAAAAACACTAAACCACAGACCTGTAGTTGAGCTTACACCCTGCAGATGTTTAAGAATACACTTTTGTTTTTGCTTTAACCATTATTGAAGTGACTTTTGGAGAAAACAAATGCATTAAAACTTCTGTCAGATGAAATGTATATTAAATGTATTTGTAATATTTAAATGAAGGAACAGAGGAAAGACACACTTTGGTTTATACATGTGTTGTGTGTTGGGCAGCGTTAGCATTTGTGCTTCACAGAAAGAAGGTCCTGGGTTTGATTCCAGCTCCAGACGGGGCCCTTCTGTGTGGAGTTTGCATGTTCTCCCTCTGTCTGCGTAGGTCTCAGTGCTCCAGTTTTACCTCCCTCTATAAACAAGTGCATTAGATCTGACTGTAATGAGGGAGAACATGGATGATGAAAGTCTCTTTCATCACTGTGTGTGTGGAGAGAATGGAGAATATTGTTTCTCCAAAAACATTGGGTGACCTTAATCTGTGCGCTATATAGATAAATATTACTTACTTACTGTTACTTTTAGAAATGTATCACAATTTTTGACACTGTGGGCAATGTTTACTTATTCAAATGCAACTTTCTGATCAATGCAGTAAAACATTATTTTACATGTGGTTAATTTAAATCACATATATTTTTATAGAATGATTAGATTGAACTAAAGCTGTGAGGAAAACTGAATGAATCCTTTTAATAATATGTGTTTTACAGATAAACTTTATCAACTGTTTCTAATCTGACCTGTTCAGTGTTACAGTTTTATGACACTGACTTTTATAACTAATAAGTATTGTCTGTTGTATTTACACTGAAGTCTCCTTTGTGACTCACATCAATAAAGTTATACGTTATTTTATTTAAAATGTTCTATTATAAACTAAAAAACAGATAAGTTTCATCAGGTTTATAAATAAAAAACTTTTAACATTTGAAATGACTGGAGCAATTCTGTCATCTAGTGTTGAGACGTCTCCATGAACATGTGATTGTATTAAAGCTGGGGGACCTAACTTTTTTGTTTCTTTTTAAAATCTTCATCTTGTCAAAGAAAATGATGTGATTAAATTAGAAACCAGATGCAGTCTTCTTCTCATTTGTAAACATGTATCTTTTACATCTTTGTCAGAAAGATCCTTGTGAGTCACTTTTTGGTGCTTTGGGATGAGTTTTTGGCTGAGTGAGGGTGGTCCTGTCTTTGTCACTTTTCTGCATTAAAAATCTAATCTAAAAATGTGATGGAGGCCAAAAATAAATCCATATAAAAACTAATGATGGGATGGGAAACTACAGTATATGTATGTATTTCATCTTTTGTGTGCTTTGAAGTTGGGTACCTGGGCTTTAATAACAATTGCATTCCAGCTTTCTAGTCTGTTTTATGTTTTTGAAGCTGAAGTACCTAACATTTGTTTTGTTTTATAAATACATGTATTTTGTCTAAACTGGTGATACAGAACCAAACTGTTTTGAGAACTATGAAATAGTCACATAGATTTCTGATTACGTAGTTTATTTTAGTGGTTTCAAAGTTAGGTCCTCCAGCTTTAAAGCCACCCTGTGTAATTTTTACAGCTGCTCCATATGAAAAAACATGTTAAACTAATAACAAATGTGAACTTTTTAATATTTACCTCCACCATGTTTTTTTAATTGTTTTCATAGGCTTTGAATTCAACTTATAAAGAGTAGAGCAGAGTAGTCTCCATGTCATTGCGCCATCTTGAAAACCGGTGGTGGATAAGGGACAACAAGGATGCAAGAATCGCATTTTTGTTTCTACTGATATGTTGCTTTCACCGTGCCTGCACAAGTTTGAAGAAGGAACCATGGAGGACCACAGTTTTTATAAAAGAACCATGGAGATCCGCAATTATGTAAAAGAACGATCCGGACAACGATCCGACGTCGTAGCAGCAAAGTGTCAACAGCACCCAAAGACAGCGTTAACACAACAGGAGGCACATTGTGTAGATTGTACACAACAGACTCACACGCGAGGCAGACTCTGCAACACAGGTCTCAGACCCGCTCCGAGCGCAGTCCAACTACTGTCACAAGTTTCAACTCTGTCACAGTATTAACTCTGGTGATAAAACTGAAATACTCTTCAAAACAAAAAGGTTAGAATAGTATGTTTAATTGATCATATGAGGCCGAGTATTGTTGCCCCACTTTGAGAACCACTGTCTTGGACAAAAGTACTGTTCATCTGGGAACATAGGCGGAGCACAGGGAGTCCCAGCCTTCTGCTCCTACTCAGTAGCACAGGGACTGGCCTCTTCTTGTTGCCCAGAGTCAGAATTACTAAACAAGGGGAAAACCTCTGAAACAGTCTTCCTGAAAACAACAGGTTAGTCCTGATTGCAAATTAATCATAGAAACAATTCTGCTCAGTCTTATGAAAACTAGTTCCAATCAGAATGTACACATGGTTGCTGATAGTCTGGTAGAATGGTGTGACTCACATAAATTACAGATTACAGTTTTTCACAGTCGCTTTGGTGCATTTCTCACAACATTCTTGACATTTGCACAATAGTTTATATCATATCTAACATATATATACATATATATATAACTTATAAACTGTGCAGTTGTTTCTTTTGCACTGTTCCTGTCTTTGTTTGAATCTGCACTCATACCTTATCACGTCTGTTCCATTCCTCCTGCACTAGTTATTTGTCTCAGATATTTATCACTTATTGTTTTGCTGTTTGTGCTGAATACAATTTAATAATAACTATGTTTCCAACAAGAACTGTGTCTTTATTCACAACATCACAGTTAAATGAGTTGAAACAATCAGTCCATAGAACTATCACATAAACCTTCAGTAGAAACACATGTAATGATCTCAAACAGCTTCACTATTGTTTTTGTTCTGAAGAGGAGAAAGTATAGCCTGACTCTCGCCAGACCCATGTAGTTCGCTGCACTTCACACATGAGTCTGGTACTGAGCCATAGTGGTTGGATTTCAGAAGGCAGGGCCTTATAAAAAAATCCTTGTATGTGATTGGATAGACCACTTGTCCGTTATCTTGAATGAAGTCTGCTTTCAACCACTCACATCGAAGCACACGGCTCCCATAGGTTGCCAAATCCCAGCAAGATTTTCCAACCCAAAATCCGCAAGAATACCCACACAAAAAAAACACTCAGAATGATTTTTTGGCTAAAAACATAATGTAATCAACTTGGGCTATCATGATTCTGTTTATTGTATTTCTGTTTATTTAATACCTACAAGTCTCTTGGAAAAAAATATGCGGGAACCACCAAACCAAGCAACCCTGCTGCATAGTGTGTATACAGGAACACTGAACCAGTGCTTCAACCAAACTTTACAGGAACATTTGACTCTTAAAACACACATATATCACCATAGAACCATCAACATCTCGCCTCAAATTGCATTAAAAGTGACATCCGTGTCTTAATTCGATCGTATTTACTCTTTTAAAAAGATTCGCGGACTTTACGGCCGCCATCTTGGATTCCTCTCGCTGCTGCTTGAGAGAAGCTTGAGAAGGCAGTGCGAACCCAGTGGGGGAGGATCCCAGCTCAAAAGTGGCCAAAATTACGTACGCTGACATGCTTGCAATACCACCCCGGGCCGATGGGGGTGGACCCAGAAGTAGAATTAGCCAATGCTAACATATAGCATTGGCAGAACTCTCGAAAACGTGGCAGAACTCTCGACATGTGTGTCAATGCTGAGGGGGGTGAATTTTTTTGGTCCACTTGTAACGTGGGGTGGCAGTCTTCAGGTGAAAAGCCTTTAGCAATGCACTCAAAAAGGGGAAAAAGACTCGTTTTATCTCCACTTACTTTATTGATAGAACAATGCCAGGTCTTCATATAATGCCTTACATGACAGTTATTTCACCCGTACCACTTGTTACGTAGAGTTGGAGAGAGAGACAAAATGCGTGTGCCTCTTGCTAACAGCATACATACAGTGTATATACAAACAGCGCCGTGCAGTGGCGTAATATGGTGCTACAACCTGACTGACCGTTACACACTCTAGTTTACTTGCTGTGAATTTTTGAAGTCTCTCGTTCAAATGAATGGAGTTGCGCCGGCTGACGCATGCGCAGATGCGTTTTTTCAAAAACATTTTGTGGGCGGGACCACTCGCGGCCATTTTGGATTGCTCCAGTAGAGCACATTTTTTGGCCCATTAGTTAGAACGGCGGAGATAGGCGTGACTCTGTCCGTTAATATATACAGTCTATGTATCAGACCCATGTGGTTCAGCCAAACGCCTCTGGTGGAGCATGGCGGAACTACAAGGGTCTGGCAGAGCCAGGCTAGAGAAAGTAGCAGCACAAATGGGACCGTTTTGGTTAGGCAACTCCTGTGAGTTCGCCATCACGTGGTTGGTTGTGGGATTACAACATTCGGACAACGCACAAGTGTACCACAAACTGTGGTTAGGTCCAACGTAACCGCAACCGTAAGCAGGGCCGTGCGAGTGTACAAAGGCCTTTACCCTTATTGAGGTAGGCGACCCGTGGGGCAGGCTCGGGGGGACCCCACGCGGAATGCCTGTGTCAGCGGGGGAAACTCGGGCGCCCGCACCCTGGTCAAGTGCGGAGCGTCCGTGGGCAAGGCGCACCCTAGAGAGAGACGCGCATTTATAGAGGGAACCAGATTGTGTGTCTTAAAGCGACAGGCACGACCTGTTTCAAACACCATTTAATTCAAATTGTCACTGGTGTGTCGAAGACCATCATGCTCATCTTCCACAGAGAATCCATTGAATCGCTGCTGAGGTACAGGATTACCAGCTGGTTTGGGAATCTTCTTGTTAAATCCAAAACACAAATAAATAACTTGTTTTAAACTGCTGGGAAAATCATGGGCACGCCTGTCCCTCTTGGCCCCCAGGAGCTCTATGAGCAGGCCATGAGGAGACAGACCAGGAGCATCCTCTCCGATCCTACACATGTACTTTTCCTTGAATATGAGCTTTTTAACTCTGGGAAGAGGTACAGAGTGCCTCGGTACTGACTCAATCGCTAAAAGAACTCATTCATACCTGTTTCAGTGACATGAGGAGATGATGTGTGTGTGAACTGTATGTTGGTGTCTTTGGGTGTAGTTATTTTTGTATTGAAATGTAGCAGACCCATCGGTCCAAACCAAATCTCTGCTAAAGGAGACAAATTAAGCAATCTTGAATCTTTATAGTACAAAATAATCATTTTATCTTCTCCTCTATTCAAAGAATTTTTAAACAATGGGCTGTGATTATTTACCTTTTCACTTGATTTATGATTTTACCGTTTCCTTTTGTAAAGCATTTTGTGTAGCCTTGAATACAAATTGTGCAAGGTGCTACTTTGGTCCGTGTTCATCTCGCGAGTCCCCATCTCACAGTAGTTGTATTATTCACTGTTGTTGTGTCTTTTGCCAAGACACTTCACTCACATTGCCTAGTATGAGTCTGATCACCACCAACATAAATGGTTGGTGGTGATGTGAGGGGCCGATGACACACAACGAGAACAAGCATCTTTTTCTGGTCGAGCACCATGGCTTCAGATTTGGAGGTGCTGATTCTCATCCCAGCTGCTACACTCTCTGCTGCAAACTGTCCCAGTGCATGTTGAAGGTTCTGCTTCGTTGGAGCCAACAACACAACATTTCATAAAGTGACAAAGGGCAGCCTTCTGACTTTGATCAAGGAGAGATTATTATTATTATTTAGTGTAATCCTAAGTGACAGACCATTTAAAAAAGGAAAGTGGACTGGAATGGAATACTTGGACTTTTTGGAATCGAGCAGAGTCAAAACTCCACAACATTTGCTGTCTCTCAGTTTGTCCAGAAAACCACAGACTGATGGTTTTATGATAGACTCCTGTTTGTGACTGTTCTCATGAACCTGGGATTAATCATTGAGAAGAGGCGGAGCGTTTGTTTATTGTCAGCTTCATCAGAACTACAGGAATACTCGTGTGAAATAAACAGGTAAGATCACAACTTCATCTTACTTCAAAATGTTCTTTAGCGACGTGGTTTCAAATTGTTTTATGGTCTATATGTCTCAATTCCTGCAAAATCCTGTGAAGCTTTTAGTTTAGTAAAAAATTATGTCCAAACGATTGTAAGTCATGGGTGTGTTGTAACTGGGGTGAACTCGTCTCCAACTCACCTGCTGTGAGAGGGAAATAAAGGTGATCCAGTTTGATTTGAGTTACATGTTGTAGGCTACACATAAGAGTGAGAGAATACTTTCACTTTCTATTTGAGTCAGTCACAAGACCCTCAGCGAGCCAGCAAAAAAATACTTTTATTTAGTGCATATAAAATAAGAAAAATACATTAACATATTTGTATTACAAGATATTAACATGAGACAGCTTCTCACAGTAAGTGTGATCGTCTTCCTTCATAGATTTCCAGAATGCAGTTGGTACAACTTTCTGTCCTCTTCCTCGTGCAGACTCACTTCTGCTGGGGTAAGTATTCAAGTGAGGCTTTAGCTGCATACAGGATACAACTGTTGGTGCACCACCCTCTGTGGAACGAAGCCCATCTGGCATGAGGATTTGGAATTTAGAATTTTTTCCGTTTTATTCGGACCCAACTATGACCCTCACATCAAACTTTTTGGCTCAGAGTGGGCTTCAATTGCATCAAACCGAAAGATTGAACCGTTCTCCATTACATTTGTCACTGTCCATGAAAGCATTCAGACTTTTTCACCCACAGGACACTTGTCCCAATCGGACACAGCTTCCACCAAACTCTCCTCTCACAGTGAGGTGGAGGTCCATAAGGAAGAATACATAATTATGGTGTATGTACAAACTTATTTTTGGGTCAACAAATGACTGATGGAAAAACAAAAGTTTAACACCTTTAGTAACATCTTGATGTCTTCAGGTCAGTACACAATGGTCACTCAGTCTCAGGTCGTCATGGCGCCCATGGGCAGTGACATCACCCTACCCTGTCAGGTGGAGCCTGCTGCAGACCTCAGGGAGCAGGTGGTGGAGTGGGCGAGACTGGACCTGACTCCACCATACGTCCACATTAGACGTGACGGTCTGGACCTCCTCATGAACCAAAACCCACTGTATCTGGCCCGCACGGCTCTGTCCGAGAACCGGCTGCAGAAGGGAGACCTCTCCCTGAGCCTGTCCCGAGTGAAGCTCAGTGATGAGTGGACGTACCGCTGTTTCTTGCCCCGGACCAACACTGAGGCTCAGGTCACTCTGCGGGTCGGTGAGTCTGTGAATATGATCCTTACATGTGAATATCTTACACACATGTCTTCATGCTCACTGGGGCTGCTTCTGAATTCATAACTTTAATAATTGCATGAGCTAATAATGTTTGATCTAATAATAATAATAATTGAGCTATAGGAGACACAGTATCTCCTGCTGCCTTTCAGAGGGTTTTACATTCAGATGGTGTTAATGTTTAGGATTTTCTTTGGAAGATGACTTAAAAGTTGAGAAAAAATTGGCTGATGGTCATGTAAAATAGCCACATTTAAAGTATAAATATTATACATGAATTTATGGCCAGGAAAGTACAACACAAAATACTACTTTGCTTTTTATATCTGATCTTGTGTTTTTCCTTCATTGTTCACTTTTTTCTTGTTTAAAGACTGTTTATGGCAGTTTTTCCTGAACAAAACAGAACTGGACCAAAAGGTAAGTACTGTCCTCCACGGCGCAGTCAATGCTTACATGCTGTGAACGCCTACTGTGTAAATTCCCAGTTAGGAGTGATTCCCCCAGGTTCCCTAACAGAGACGGAAGTATTGACAGGCGCCTCCGGAAATAGATAACGCTAGCGTAAATATGCTCATTGACAAAGTGGCCGGACTACTGCGGAGTAATCTGACTCACGTGAATTACAAGCACAAATTGCAGCGGTCATTATTGGTTCGAGAGGTCCGTTATCAAGAAGCAATGACCGGTAGAACGTTTTTAAATTACTTTCAAATCAGTGAAGCGTTCTACTTCAACCGTGAAGAGCCGTATAATGATAAGATAAATGAAGTGTGCAGAGTAAGAATATGAAAGTAATATGTTATTTTTGTGCAGATGAAAAGGTGGAGTCTTGTTCCTCTTGCTCTCTGGCCTGGACCCTCTTCGCTCTGTGTCTCTCTGCTGCTGCTGCTGCTGCTGCTTTGGTCGTGTGGAAGTTTAAAGCCAACAGTGAGTCCAGGTTTAGAGTTTCTCTCATTGAAAAAGCAGCAACTGGAGAACAGGCGTTTGGACCAGATTGAGCGCTATAACCGTTTTAGAGGTGTGCTTTAAATAACAATTGTGTTTTAGATCAAATAATAATTATATTGATACATATGTTTCTTTCAATTTAACAATTCATCTTTATCTTCAATAAATAAAATATAAATTAATAGTGTTGCATTTGTATTAAGAGCATTAGATAAACCAAACCTAGATTTACCAAAACATATCGTATTGCTCATTAAAAAACATTGCATTGAATCATATTGAATTGAAATCCCCTAAATGAAGATACATATAGTAACGGCTGATGTATGAGGCCAATATTAGAATAAATAGTGCATAAGAATTACATCTAGAAGTTTTGTTTGCATCAACGGCCGGTTTTTAGTTAATAGATGTGTTTTTTCATTCTCTTTTCCAGAACAGAAATCTGAAATGAAAGACTTTGAACTTGGAGAAAGAGAAGAAAAAGAGGGCATGCTGAGAAGAGGAGAGACGATTGAGGATGAGCTGAAGTATCTGGAGGAAGTTATCCACAAACTGAGTGACACAAAGACATTCTTAATGAAGCTCAAGGAACAACCACAGGCAGCGTTGTATCATGTTATCAGTTTATTAGAAGCAGAGAAGAACAAGCCTGGTTCTATGTTTGGCATAATGGACAAAAAGGAGATGAAAAAGCATAACATTGATAAACTAGAAGGAGAGAAGAAGGTTTATGAGAAAACAATTGCAGATATTGAGGAACAGATTGTGAAAACAGAGGAGACCATTTTGATGTCATTGAAAAGAAAATCTGTGATGGTGGCAGAACGTATGAACATGACAAAGTTTACGGAAAAAGAAAAGAAGCAACGAGAAACAGAGTCACTAGAAAAAGTGAAGGAAAAGTCAGAAGCAGAACAAGTGAACGATGAGGGAAAAACTCAGAATCAGAACGAGGCAGAAAGAAAACCAGAAGGTGTCGGTGAAGACATGAATGTATTATGTGACGTAGAAGAAGTTATATCTATACATGAGAATACATTTGGAAGTTCTTGATTGAAAAACGATTATTCAATGAACGTTACATTCTTCGGCCTGATTTAGTATTTAAAAATACTAAACCACAAACCTGTAGTTGAGCGAATATCCTGCAGATCTTTAAGAATACAATTTTGGCTTTACCCATAATTGCAAATGTTGGTGGAAGTGACTTTTGGAAGAAATTATTTTACCTCCAAATTGGCTCTTTCTATGTGGAGTTTGCATGTTCTCTCCTCCATGCCCGGTTTACCCAACAACGATAAACATGCTCAATAGGTCTGAATGTAATGAGAAAACACATGGATGGTGCTCTATAAACAAATACTAATAATAAGTATTAGTGTCACAATGATTGCAACATACCAGCTCTCCTCCACAGACATGTTCTGGTCACTGCAGTAATTATCAATACCATTATCAGTCAGTAATGATCAATACATCATTTTAAATGTAGTACTTTTAATCACATGCTTTTGTTTACATAAAGATGACATTGAACTTAAGCTGTGAACCAAACTGAATTCTCGTGTGGTATTTAGACATACTTTATGAACTGTTTCTGATCCGACCTTTTCAAAGTTCCAGTTTTATGACACTGACTTTTTTACCTGTAATAAGTATTGTCTGTTGTACTTACGCTGCCGTCTCCGCAGTAACATCCATAAAGATTACTTATTGTTGTACTGCTCAAAAATCACTGTGTTCAATTATAGACTAAAAAGCAAAGATATGTTCATACGTAAACAAGTGAAAAGTCTTTACATAGGTTTTCCCTCAAATGTAGTGAAGTCATAGTAACACGTTAAACAAACTATGACTTATCTCCTAATGCATGTTTTCTCTTGTTCAGAGCTTTGTAATCATTTCCTGGCTCTAGTTTATAGGACTACAAGTCAATTCTATGTCATTCTATGTAAGGATGAAAAATAGGGCAACAGCGTGGATTATAACACAAAATTGTTTATTTTTCTGTGTTATTTGAACAAACGTCCCTAACAATCATGTTTGACGTCATGAAAATTATGAAATACAGAAACAAAAATAATGATAATTAAAACACAACTTGAGAATGATATGTTTCATTGATCTCATGTCCTGAGTCTGGTACTTTGAGAACCACTGACCTTGGATCAAAGTACATCCAAGGTAGACCATGGGAGCACAGGGAGAAGAGGGAGTCCCAGCCTCCTGCTCCTACTCTGAGGAGTACTGCATTGGCTGTCTCTCAGTTCTCCAAGAAACAAGGTTTTATGATAGACTCCTGTTTGTGTCTGACTGAAACTGTTTGTGTCTGACTGAAACTGGGATTAATCATTGAGGAGAGGCGGAGCGTTTGTTTTAATATCAGCTTCAACAGAACAGCGGGAATACTCTTATTTCAAAAAATTATCTATCACTGTGGGTTCTATATGTTTCAATTCTTGCCAAATCCTGTGAAGTTTTGAAATTTGGTCCAAAATGTCTAATTATTGTTAGTTTTGGATGTGTTGTAACTGGGGTGAACTCGTCTGTAACTCAATAATAATAATAATAATAATAGATTTTATTTATAACACACCTTACATATGCGAAGCACATCTTAAGGTGCTACAGAAAGTTTAATACATACATCAGAATAAAATAATTCAAATGCATTAAAAGACATGGGCTGCAGATCAGCAGCAGGCCTTCCTGAATAGCTTTTTTTTTCCACAGGTGTGGGGCTCCGGCTGAAAAAGTCCTGTCTCCCATGGAGTGAAGTCGTGTGATTGGCTGACTGAGACGATAGGTGTTTGTGGACCGGAGAGATCGTTATGTGGACTGTAAGGTGAGGAGGTCTTTCAGGTATTCTGGAGCGTTGCTGTAGATGCATTGGTGAGTGAGGAGACAGATGTTATACTCAATACAAAGATGTCACCTGCTGTGAGAGTGAATGAAGGTGGTCTAGTTTGATTCAAGTTATATGTTGTAGGCTACACATACTGTGTAAGTGTGAGAGAATACTTTCAATCACAAGACCCTCAGCAAGCCAGCAAAAAGGGTAACCTTTACTTTCACTTTCATTTTTAATGAATATAAATATACATATATACAATACTGTACATTGCTTATCCTACCACTCATCCACTATATGTTATATGTATATGTTATATACTATATATGTTAAAAAGCGGATATTCAAAATTAATAATATGGATATTCCAAAAAACATCTGTTTGTATTGCCCCATAATTTTAATCTTACTGATTTATGTTCTGGTTTCGTGAACCACTTTAGGTTGCCTTATTTATGAACTGTGCTATACAAATAAACGTATATGGGCATTTGTTATAGGGCATTTGACCGACTCGCAGGGGGGCACATGGGCCAGCACAGTGAGGACGAGAGGATCATGCCTGGGAGCCAGTCAACTCCCAGGGCTGCAAAAGATAAGGTTTTCAAATAAGCTGAAGACTGATTTGATTTACAACATTTTACTTCCACCAAAGACTTTCTGACGGGACAACAAAAACATGTTATTAAAGGTATATAGAAAGATTTTCTACTTCCGGGTGGATCATCAAGACTATGGGTCCTGCTAATCATTCTGGTGATATGTGCTCGTCAAATAAGGCCAGAGAGTTTATTCAAAAAGTGGAGAGCGCTGGACAGGAAGCAGAAAGAGTACTTGCACACTATCAAATATTACAAGAGATAAGTGAAAAGTCAAAAGTTAGTACGTCCGTCATTCCACATCAGCACAGTTTCCCATAGCGCTGCAGATAGAGAAGCGGCATCAGCAGCGTCGTCACCAGATTCACCCATTTCACAACTTCCCCAAGCACCAGGCAATAAAGCGTGATTTTAATGTCCCAGACTGAATATTCATGTCGTTATCGTGAGTGATGAGCGAAATAGTGCAGGTGAAGACGGCGATGAGCTCCGAGGCGACCATGTTGTAAGTGAAGAAATCTGAGTGGCTGATGGAGTTTCTGTGCGACCTCCAGCGTATGAATCCCAGGTGAAGTATGTAGACACAGATGGGAAGATAGACCAGGATGTAAGAAATGGAATAACTCAGCATCAGGATTCTCTTCAAGTCTGTGCTGTTGTGTGTTATCATTTTCTGTCAAAAAAATGGAAGAGAATGTTGAATTGCACCGTAGGTTTTGCAAAACAGTCCTGTATAGCCTCAGTCCTGGATCTATAGCCTGAGTCCTGGATCTATAGCCTCAGTCCTGGATCTATAGCCTGAGTCCTGGATCTATAGCCTCAAACTGGATCAATAGCCTCAGTCCTGGATCTATAGCCTCAGTCCTGGCTCTATAGCCTCAACCTGGATCTATAGCCTCAGTCCTGGATCTATAGCCTCAACCTGGATCTATAGCCTCAGTCCTGGCTCTATAGCCTCAACCTGGATCTATAGCCTGAGTCCTGGATCTATAGCCTGAGTCCTGGATCTATGGCCTCAACCTGGATCTATGGCCTCAACCTGGATCTATAGCCTCAACCTGGATCTATAGCCTGAGTCCTGGATCTATAGCCTCAACCTGGATCTATAGCCTCAGTCCTGGATCTATAGCCTCAACCTGGATCTATAGCTTGAGTCCTGGATCTATAGCCTCAGTCCTGGATCTATAGCCTGATACCTGGATCTATAGCCTCAGTCCTGGATCTATAGCCTGATACCTGGATCTATAGCCTCAACCTGGATCTATAGCCTCAACCTGGATCTATAGCCTCAGTCCTGGATCTATAGCCTGATACCTGGATCTATAGCCTCAACCTGGATCTATAGCCTGAGTCCTGGATCTATAGCCTCAGTCCTAGATCTATAGCCTGATACCTTGATCTATAGCCTCAACCTGGATCTATAGCCTCAGTCCTGGCTCTATAGCCTCAACCTGGATCTATAGCCTGAGTCCTGGATCTATAGCCTCAGCCCTGGATCTATGACCTCACTGCCTAATCTATTGCTTCAGTCCTTAGTCCTACACCTCCAGGAGGAGATCTATTTATTATCCAAAAATGATCAAATAAAGACGGTAAGATATTCCTCCTTTTAGGTTGTTAATAGTGACTCAGATGTGAACAAAATGTGAAGGTCTAATGTGGTAAAGTGATGTGGGTTCCTGTCTGAACTGAGACAAGGTTTTCCGTGGTGCAAGACCAGTTTTCCACCTACTGGTCAGAGTGGTAATAGCTACTGCTTATAACAATACAGCCACGAGTCAAATCTTCAAAAATTATATTTGTGTGGAGAGTTCCCAAGTGACTGGAATGAGGAATTGTCACCACCTGCTGGTCTGTGTAAATGTATTTCCTTCAAATTTCAATTTTGTTATTCAAATCACCTTATTTGCATGTTTGACGTAATTTACCCACTTCTAAGACAAGATGATGTGTTCTATCCATGTTTATTCCATTCATGTACAGTGTATCTATATAATGTTGTGCCAATATAAAGAGCCCTATAACTCTTTTCTTCCCACTGGCTTGTTAGAGTTTTTTTTTTTCGGTTCTAAGGTCAGGGGACATTTATCCATTTGCTTATATCCATGGAACATTGGTTAATCAATCCTGCCTTTTTGACAAGAATGTTGAGTCTGTATTATTCTGTCAGCAAATCTAGAACTACTCACATAAAAAGAGATAATTTCATAGAGTAAAACTACAAATAGAAACAGAAAATGTCATAAAGTAATAAGATAAGATATACTTTATTGATCTCACAAAGAAGAAATGTACATGTCACATCTGGCATGGATAGAAACACTCAAGATTGTGCAAAAAGAAAGAAATGTGCAAACATGGTAAATGCAGGATATTTTATGCCACAATAAAAAGTGGCATTTTAAAAAGTGGCAACCAGAAACAGTGTCAATAGTAGTGCAGGTTTTTTCAGTCTTAATGCAGTGACTTTTAAAGTGACTTGTTGTACAGTCTGACAGCAGTGGGGATAAAGATGATGACTATATACATGTTGAAGAGCTGTCAAATTGACTTCTCTGGGAGTTCTCTTGTTTATCTCAAAATAAAAATAAAAAGATAAATACATAAAATAACCACCATGAGCATGGGTGGAGTATCTTGTACCAAATATCTTGTGTAAAACAAATATTTGGTACAAAAAAGAGACTTACCAGAAAACAACAGATGGAACATACGTCAAACCGTCTTTAGAACTACACGTTATTCAGATGATGTCCCTGTCCCCACAGATCATGTTTTGTATGTGGATGGTTGATGGTAATGCTTGGTCATATGCCTTTTCCATGACAACCTTCAGACCTGTGTCTATTGGACTGTGTTTTAGTGCAGGCCTTATGCATTTAGTTACATAATGTCTGTACGATCTTAAATACATTTCAATTCTTACATATAAAAAAATTGAGTTCCATTGAAACGGACCCTGCTGAGGAATTTTAGAAATGTAATGTAAAAGGGGAAAACTCAATGTTTTTATGGTCAAGTTATTTTGGATCACGCCTCAAAATGGATGCAAAAACCACCTTATACCACACACACTTCCTCCATTGCCTTATGACTAAAATGTAAATGTTATAATTATGCTTTTTTTCTCATTCCTCTCTGCATGAGTGACTATAGTGTTGCTACAGTATCAAATAAATAAATGTACAAATAAATCTGTACATGCAAATAATCTTATCCACAGTGAGTTTTATTTACATGCAGTCACAAGCCTCATGCAAACAGCTCGTATTCAAAGCAGTCACAAGCATCAGTTAGGTTGCACAAGACAAATACAGAACATTGTAAAAGACAGAACACAGACATAAAGCTCACAGGGAATTACAGTTTCTGGAGCGATGTCCCCAAGGTTTATACGGGGCAAACCCAGGCATAAGGAGGCAGAGTTTTCCACGGCTTTGGTCCAGGCACAGAGAAGGTCCAGTCCCCCCAGGTTTAAAGATCTGGTCTCAGGCACTGCATTGGGACGCCTATTCATTCATAGATTTAAAAAATAAACGGCGTGGGGTGCTGTGTTACAAGGTCCTGTGTTTGAATCCTGGTTGGAACTTTTTGTGTGTGGAGTTTGCATGTTCTCTCTGTGTCCATGTACGTCTTCTCTGGGAATTCCCTTACTGCTAAAACATGAGAGGTCGAATCCTACGCAGCAGTCCTGACCAAGCCAAGCCTCAACATCTGAGGATGGGTTACCGATGCTGCACTAGGCCCTAGTGGCATTGCAGGATGGGTCAAATGCAGAGGCCAGATTTCAAGTATGCCCAAACCTTACAAATAATCTAATATTAACAGGAAGCCAGTGCAAAGATTTGGTCGATCATTCTTTGGTACTTCGCTTGGTACCTGGCAGCTTCCCCATCCGCTGCAGGTAAAGCAGGGGTAACACCAAGCTGCTGGGAATATTCATTGCAAAAGCCACTGACGAGAGCACACAGTACTTCAGTGTGGGTATGTCAAAAAGCTGTCCACGCACCGGGATTCCAACAATCCTCAAAAGAAGCGCGCTCAAAATCAACACAATGATTTTAAAGGCTTTCTTCTTGGATGGATCGATTCTGTGCTTTTGAGGGTTGTCCCCAGGGTTTGGTCTAAGCAGTGTGTAAAGAACAGTGAGGCTATAAAATAACACAGCTGTCGAGCACAAAGCTAGTACGATGTATGACGGTAAAATTACATTCTCATGTTTGTTTATGTATACTATTCCAATAGCAAGCCCAGTGCACAGCCACACAAAGATTATACTGCAGTTTCGGATCCTTTCACCCATTTTTGTTACCTTTAGTTTCCTGTAGGTTATGGGGTGGACCACTGCTACATATCTCTCTGCACACATCAAAACGTGCAACACTGTTTGTCCACAACACACAACATTAAAGATGCCACTTCCTACCAAGATTGTGGCAATGTTCGTCAAAAATATCCCGAAGGAATAAGCCAACAAGGAAGCTATGTTTATCAACTCAAAAAGGAGGTTGTTGAAGGTGAAAATGTCTGTATGACACATGGGTTTTGATCTTTTCCATGCCTGGTGCGCGACGAAAGGAACATATAGGTAAAGCGGAACAAGCAAAATGTAGAAGCTAAAAAAAAGGAGAAAGATCTGGTTGCTGATGGGGAAGTTTGAGCAGTGATTTATAACATGTAGTGTTGAGTTTATCTTCTGGGTTGAGTTCATTTTTTTGTAGGAATCCTGGAAAATAAAAATAATCAATAAAGAATTTTTTCAGATTTGTTTAACTGATCATCCACACAGAAGTTAGGAACAACTGTGGAGTGAAAGCAAAATGATAAATGATTCTGGAAATAGAAAACCAAAAAGTAAGTATTATTTTAGAGTCCTGTATGAAAGTCCTTCCTACTGAGCAACATCATGCCTGCATTTTTGTCCCGACTTTTAGACACCTTTATGAGGAAACAATTAGACCATTTATTAATGAAGATGTGAAACTTTGTGACAGGTTAAATCTTATGTTTATGGCTGTAAAAATGACAATATGTGCAAAGGTTCAAGATATATTAAGGTACTGTACATTAAACACAGTTCCTCACTTAGTGGACACCCATTGTCATTCGACATCTGGTGTCTAAAGAGCTTGACTTTAATTTAATAAAAGTTTATTTTTGCCCAGGGAAGCTGTGGCTACAGTAATAGTTTATTACCACTGTGTATGGAATGAAAGAGTAATGATAAGCGTCTTTGAGTGTCCGAGAAAGTGCTAAATAAAACCGAAGCATTGTGATTATCAAAGATGAGGGCACCTGAAGCATCTACAATGGTTGATATTGCATTAATAAAATATGATTTTAGATGTGTGCACAATCCCTACAATGTCCCATTTGTTTGATCTTAACTTTGTTATGAATTATATTTTTGTCTTGAGCAGTTCTTGGGTTTTGAATTGTTTTAGTAGAATATCTCACCACTGACTCTCAAAACATTCAATATACAATGTTTAATCCTGGTAAAGAAAAACAAAAAAACATTATCTTTAAATACTGTTTTTAATGTTTTAAGGTTTTTATTTACTTTTGTGATCTTATTTTTTATGTTTTTAATATGTTTTGTGATCTCAATTCCCTGTGGGATTTCATTTGTATTGATCTATATTTATGTAGACTTTAGTGTATATGAATTATACTTGATATGATATGGGTTGTGGGGAGCTTTGTGTTGCCTTGTGTATGAATGGCCCTCTACAAATAAAATGTGATTGATAACTTAAAAAATGTTCTCATGAATAAAAAAAGAAATACTCACATCCAATGCTTGTCCAATGCTTCCCAAAGTCTTGGCGTGGTTTTCATGCTGGCTTTCCAGGTCTTGGTCTGAGATGACTATAAAATCATTTGCATAATGGAGATTACATAAACATTGAAAAATCACTGTAGGCAAATGTTGTTCCAGGTTGTGTACCACAAAATGTGCCAAACCCTTTTGTGGATTGACATAGCCAGTAATAATTAGTCTGTAAACGTGACCAACACAAAGTTAAGGATATTTGGAGGCTTTTTAACAAAAAAAAAATCATAAAACAAAAGAAAGTTGTAGTCAAACTGAAAAGGTACAAGCTTATCTGAGAACTTCCTGTTTGAATTCTCAAAGTGACAGGTGCAGATGATTTTAGACGCTGTTTATACAAAGACGCTGCAACAGTAAAATGCGAAGCTGTAATTGTGGTTTCCGTTTTTGCTACTACTGTTAAATGTAGAATGATGATAGTGCGTTCTTTTTACGTCTTTGCAGTGGCCTTAGGAGGATGTTGAGGAAGTTGTTATACTGGCGGGGGTTGCGTTATAAAGTTCTACTGCCCACTACTGACTGGATGCCAGAACTATATTGATTTCCGTCGCTGTGTAGACACTCTGCACTTCAAATCTGGAGCACGATCGTTTTTGCAAATTGCTTCACAGCGTCTCCGCAGCGTTTCCGTTTAAACAAAGCCTTGGTCTCATGATGTCTCTTGAGGAGAAGGCTGGGGAGATTAGATCCTGCCCTTTGAGGAAAACTCTGGAGCGAAGGATTGTGTAAGCAGAACCAACTTCTCTGCTGAGTTGAATATGTTTTCACAATGTGCAGGAAAACTCAAGAGAGAAGGGAAGAAAACAGAGGGAAGGATCACTCTGATATTGCTCTAGTTTGTGGGCAGAGAAGGTGCTTGCCAGAAACTCCCAGCACAGTTATGAGTGCTGGAGCTTAGGGTGATAATGGGAAGGCGTATCTGTTCTTCGAGAACTGGGGATGATTCTGCTGTCATCATTTGAACATCCTTTCCTCAAAGTTCAGTGTCCTTCTCTTGAGAAAGTGATGTGTTGCAGGTGCTGAGATCTTTAGGGACAGTGGAGAAGGTTGTGTTGTTGCTGCTGATGATGGACCATTCTCTTGAAGTGCTTCATCTTCTCTTTCTCTTCCTGCACACGCTGCAAAGGCCTCAAGATGAGGGTGAAGTTATCCATCTGCACTATAAATCCGTATATGTTCAAATGTGGGCCTTTTTCTTTGAAAGTCCCATCTTTACTCTGGTACAGTCTCTAAGGGAACACAAAAAACAAATAGTTTTTTTCCCTCTTCCCTTAGCCAACAGTGGTGATTTTTAATTTTCATTGTCATTTCTTGCAGTAAGTTAAGGCCTAGTTTCATATATGTTCCAACAACCATTGTCTTTACAGAGCTTTGGACAATAATTGAGATCATCACTTACATTTTCACTGGTCAGTTCCCTCTGACCATTCGACCCATTGACGATTATAGCACAGATACGTTTCCAGTCTTTTGAGCTGCTGTCCCAAATTCCAGCAGGGATTGCAATGGAGACTCTACTTTTTCCCCTTTCCTTTCATTCATCCTTCATCCTTCGAACAGCAGTGTGTGAATGTGTTTGTCCGTGTACACGTCAGCTTGTGTGTCTGCTTATGTGTCTGCGTGTGTGATCAGCAAAACCTGGTTCACTATTAAAAACAAATGACACACCTAGATTTTATTTGAATGATCAATATTGATTTAAAATACTAAAAGAAAGGCTCATTCTTATATGTATTCTTTTCACTAATGTCTTAGTGAAAGGGGGTCCCAGGCTGAGCCTGAATAGATATTAATTTAGAAGCACTCCCATGGATAGCACAGCAGATTTATTCTGTGGCGTGCTTCCGTAAATGTGTTCTGCTCACACCCGTGAATAGGATCATTTATTATGAAGGGAGGCGATAAAAGCAGATTTTGCATATGTCTGCTATGAAGAAAAGACTGTGAAAGCCAAAGAAAACACAGGTGTTTTGATTTGACTAAACTATGACCATAGTTTCCAGGCTAATCTGAAAAACTGACCAGACGACCTTACTTACCTTAACTTAGATAACCAATTCAATGGGATCACCCTGGGAAACATTCTAAGAAGTATCAGTATTCATTACACTATTTTTTGTTAGTGTACCACGGATTTCTCTTTAAATTGAAAGGACATATTAGGTGAAATCTGGACAATTGGAAGGTTTCCAGTTATGTACATACCAGTACAAGACATGGCCTCAGCATCCAACAACACCAACGACTATAGTGTGGAGGTAATTATTGGTAATTCCTTTGTTTTGGCTTCTTACATTTGTCTTGTACTCCCTTTGTCGCTCTATGTTCTCTTTTTGGGATTCCTTCAGTTGAAATCAAAAAGAACAGACTCATCCTGGTCCATCAGCCATTCCGACTTCTCAAACACTGGTCCAGACCAGAGCAGAGAGGATTCATGGTCTGAACCAGGTGGATCAGGTGAAAATCCACTGGAGGAGTGCTAACTTTTAGAAAAATGCGAAGGAAGCATTCAGCCTTTTACTTTGAACTAGAGCGGAGAAAATGGCCGGAACCAAACCACCATGTGAACTGTCCTGCTCCACCCAGAGGCTACTCCACCTCTGCTGTTGCTTATCATTACTATTGTTAGCTTTTAAGAATGATCAATTTTATTTTTTTATTTTTGCTGCTACTGGACACCTTAATTTCAATAAAGTATCTATCTATCTACTGTATCTACTTTATTCAGGCTCTCAGTCTGTGAAAGGCGCTATGTATAAAATCTCCTTGGTCCTGGCTCAAAAACATCCATGAGCATGTGCGCTGACATACTTGCAATAACACCCCGGGCCGGTGGGGTTGTACCCAGAAAGAGAATTATCCAATGCTTTTGTATAGCGTCTTCTTACTTCTCAAAAACGGTTTTACAGGATGGTCCAAAAGTCAGCTCTTGGCCCAAAGCTACTGAAGAAAATGACAATCGTCTGGGATTGTGTCGACAGACAGAATACATGTTTTATTGCAATAGTAGACAAGCACGAACACAGTTTCACAGAATGAAAGTGATATTTTACAACATGGAAGAATGAAGACCTCCGATCAGCATTCGCCACGGTGCCAGTGGCTTCAACCTTGAGATAACCAAAACAAGGAGTGGAAAAGTACTGCCTTGTACATTTTTAGAATTATGAGTTTAACTTTAAACACAGCTGCTTCAAAGTGTCATGAAATCTCTAAACTATGTGTGTCAATGCTGAGGGGAATTTGTTTTTTTGGACCAGTCTAGTACCCTCTAGAAGGCACAAGTGGTACTGGTGGCACATTAGTTTCAATGGCGGAGATAGGCGTGAGTACCTCCGCCACTCAGGATCCACTCAGACAGGTCGTGATCCACTCGTACTACGACCTGTCCGAGTGGATCCTGGACTACCTCACAGACAGACCCCAGTTTGTGAGAACCAGGGACTTTGTTTCTGAGGTCCTGACCTGCAGTATGGCGGCTCCCCAGGAGACTGTCCTCGCGCCGTTCCTCTTCAAGCAAGCAAGCAAGCAAAGTTTATTTATATAGCACCTTTCTCAGACAGAAGGTCACAAAGTGCTTCACATCAAAAACCAGCAATAATTAAAAACACAAGAAAAAATTACACAATCAAACAACAGTGGAGACAGTCATATCAGCCCATAAAACCGTACTTTCAAAACGCTCGACTGAACAAGAACGTTCACCCTCTACACTGCGGACTTCAGACACAACACGGACGGTTGTGTCCTCCAGAAGTTCTCCGACGACTCTGCCATCATCGTACTCAGCTCCGAGGGCGATGGCGCAGAGTACAGACGAGTAATACAGGACTTTGTGGCCACCTCCTCATCATCGCAGGGAAGACCAAGGAGATGGTGGTGGATTTCTGCCGCTCCAGCTCCAGTGAACATCCAGCGAAGGAACATTGAGAGAGTGGACTCTCATAAGTACCTGGGTGTTCATCTGAACCACAAACTGTACTGGACTTATCACACAAACACCGGCCAGAACCGACTCTACCTGCTGAGGAGGCTCAGGTCTTTTGGAGTGCAGGGGTCACTCCAGAAGACCTTCTAGGACTCTGTGGTGGTATCGGCCTCTTGTGGTCTGCTGGAGCAGCAGCATCACAGAGAGGGACAGGAAGAAGCTGGACAAGGTCAAAGTCCAGCTCTGTCCTGGGCTGTTCCCTGGACACAGTGCAGCAGGTGGGGGACAGGAGGGTCCTGCGGATAAACTAACATCTATGCTGGACCATGACTGTCACCCCCTGCAGGACACCCTGTCTGTTCTGGAAAGCAAAGTGACAGACTGAAACCGTGTGACGGAAAGGTTCCGTAAGTCTTTCGTTTCTGCTGCTGTCAGACTGTACAATGAGAATTGCTGAGCCTGTACATTTCATAAATCTGTAAATAAGTACTTAAAGCATGTGCAATGTGCAATACTGCAACTTCAGAATGTCACTGAACAATGTCACGTTACTTTATCTACGTATTATCCTGTCCTATATGTACAGTATACAACTCTGCTCTAGTACATGCAGTATATAAATTAAATTTTTATTTTTTTTGACTGGTATTGAAGCATTTACAGCATCTACTGCGAGTCAATCTAGCTAAGAAATATAGTTACTACTTATTTTGTATATATTGTATGCTCCTTGTGTGCTCTTACTACTGTCCTGTCTGTGCGCTGCAACATCAAAATTTCCCCACTGTGGGACAAATAAAGGAACTCTTATCTTATCTTATCTTACGTCCGTTAATAGTTACAGTCTATAGGTCCCGCCCTCTCTCCATAGTATCTCAATGTTCCTACCACCAATAAAATGTAAACTGGACTGGGTTTCTGCATCGTTCAATGTGTTGAATACTACACCTGGAATCCGTATCACTTAGGAATATACAGCCATATTTTACACGCTGTATGAATAAAGATGACTTATGTATAGTAATGTATTTTGTAATGAAAGTAGACATTTTCAAAAAAATACAAAACCAGCTGGAAAACAATGGGTTGAATTGTACTGACAAGGTAATGTCACCAAGATTAAATATGTACATTTGAACCAGGACACGTACTTGTTTGCACATGTACTCTATTTCAGAACCAACCTGAAAAGTAAATGTGACCTTTTCGCAGGTTTGTGGGTAAAAGCCTGAACGATTCTCAGGAGTTCATCAGTGTGGACTCAAGATGAAGACTCTGACTCTGCTGCTGCTGCTGCTGGGCCTCTCGGGCCTCTAGGTATGAGATGGACACAATATGGACATTACTCTATATCTTAAAGCTGGGATGAGTGACTTTCAAACCAAAATGGAACAACGTAATAAAATGATGTAGCCTGGCAAAAGGTCCTGGGTTCAAACTCCTGTCAGAACAAGGACTTTCCGAGTTGAGCTTGCATGTTCTCCCTGTGTCTGTGCAGAGTTCTCTGGTGTTCCCATCACTAAAACATCTACAAAAGGTGAAACCGTCCAACTCTGATCGTCCTGACCAACATCTGAGAACTGTACTTTAGTCATATCCACTTAGCTTTTGGGACCTAAAGTTCTAATCGATTCATCAAAAGAATAATCAGAAAACGAATAAATTGTCAAAATAATTGTTAATTATTGCCCTATTACATTTATGTATTTTTGGCCTTATTTTGATCTTTTTCAGACAGAAAAGTAAAAATGAGAGAACCACCTTCACTCATCTCTCTGCCCAAACCGTCACATAGACTCACTGTGTTCTTTGTTTTAATTAGGAAAATAATGTTTTCTAATAAGATGGAAGCAGCATGTTGTGGTTTACTTTGACTTCCTGTTGGGAAAAACAGAAAGTAAAATGTATTATTTATGAGAGAGTACCCCAGCTTTAAAACAACCCTGTACATGCCATCCAGGCTGTTGCTCTTTTGTTAATGTTTTAGTTTTTTTCCAGTAAGTACATAAGTAAATACCTAAGCAATGTTTATTCTTATAGCATATTTGATTCAGACCTATTGCACATGTTTTTAGTGGTAGGAGAAACCGGAGCACCCAGAGGAAATATATGCAGACAAAGTTATAACATGCAAACTCCACACAGAAAAGTGGGATCAAACTCATGACTTTGTGTTGTTTTGGAGTATATTATACTTCTATTATTTTGAAAACAATAAATAATGTGACCCATTTGTTTTTAATTTCAGGTTGCGACCGCCAGCAGTATAAAAAACAGCTAACTTATGGAGGAACCCAAATTGGACCAATTCTGAGAAAACACAATATTGGACAGTGTCAGAAAGCATGCACAAAGAATGAACGCTGCCAGTATTTCAACCTTATTAGGTAAGAAAACGTTTCAAGAAAACTAATTTAAAAATAGGATGTGCAATAGGCACAAAAAAGATGGACTCTGAAGAACTCTGGTTAGACTGAAAAGGCTTACGCTGAAGTTAAACATACACCAAAACATAAATCGTTCTATTTTATAGTTCAGAGGAAGAGGAGGAAGAGGTCTTATGTCAATAGAGAAAATATTTAGTTTTGAATTCATCATTACCTTTGGAACAGCCTTGATCCTTCTGAATCTATGAATCTCTTTCACACAGTGCGCACGACTGCAGGCTGTTCACGGCTGCAGGGCGGCTGAGGAGATACCGCGTTCAATGGGGCTACACAGGCTACTCCCTCAGATTATGTAGAGGTAACTCTGAAAACCAAATGTTTCCAAATAAATCATCTAAAATGTACTTTTATAATCAAAATAAATATTAGTTCAAATATCAGAAACAGTAATTGCCATCGTCAGTGGACAGGACATTCACAAACTAGGGATTTTCTTTGGCATTATGTGCATCTATCCAGAACTACATTTAAAACTGGTACAACAATGATTGGAGCTATTTAAAATCTGTCTAACTTGTTCATCGCATCGCTCTCAAATAGTCTCAATAGTTTCCACATGCATGTATTTTTGTTGTCTGTTACTTCTTTAGATCTGTTTATTTTAGACACAAAAGTGAAAAAAAGAGGACCACTTTCACTCAGCCAATCAGTTCTCAGCCCAAAGCCCAAAATAGTGTTTTATTTATTTATTTGTTTGTATCGATGAATGTGTTTCTGTTGCTGGACACCTAAGATTCTCCAAAACAAGGGTTCAATAAAGTACTGTATCTATCTATCCATCCATCTATCTATCTATCCATCTATCCATCTATCTATCTATCTATCTATCTATCTATCTATCTATCTATCTATTGTTGTATTTATAAATACGTGACATTCTAAAACCATGTGTTTTATGACCTAGCTAACCTCTAAGTGGGAGGCCAGTCCTTCTTATTTTATTTTAGGTGTCTTCTTGTGCCAGCAACTGGACAACAGATTCTCCTGTTTGGATTTCAACCCCCTAGTCTTGGCCTGCTGACTTCTGCACTTTTCAACCTCACTCCATCAGGAGTCTGGCAAACGGAGGAAAAGGCTGGACCCTAGACCGGAAGCTGGCTGATAGGACACTCCCCTCCTTCCTGTTCTTTATATGAGCACAGCTGAGTCCCTCCTCTGACTTATCAGGAAGTTGCTATTCCACTGGTTTTGACTGTGGCTTTTGTCCAGTTGTGTTGTGTTTTGGATTAGTTTTAATGTTTTTGCTCTGGATTTACTATGTACTTTTGTTTCGCAAGACACTTTGACGACATTCAGTCATGACATCAAGTCGTATTCATAATGCGTGCGTGGAGTGAGCACGCGTTTTGACGTCTCTGCTCTGTTTACCCTTTTAAGCCTTTTAAAGCCTTTTAAACACGTTTTTACGGTGTATTAGTGTCTTTTGTACACCTTCTCTCTTCTCTTCGAAAGAGGTAAGGCGGCATCGTTACCTCTTTGAAAACTGGCACCTTGTTTTTAAAAGGCAGATGAGAGAGAAATTCCCGGCTCGGCGGGACTGCAGCGTTGCCAGACGACGCGTGACGGGCGATTTATCGGGACGCTGATTAGAACATATAGTCAGGTTAGACGTTTTTGGCCCTTGGGGGAAGCATGGGTCCTCCAAAAAAAAAACAGAAACTAGATGATGGATCAGAGCCACAGAGTTTTATAAGTGCAGAAGAGGCACACCGTTTAGAGTGCAAGAAGCACACACCGTTTTAAGTCAAAAAAGAGGCCACATCGTGTTTAGAGAAATAGGATTAGGAAAAATAGGGACAGTTAGGGTCGGAAAGTTATAGGAATGAATATAAACTCCATATCCCCCGGGTGGGGGGGGGAAAAAGGGTACATTTAAACAGAAGAAAAGCCCAGTATTTAAAATGTGGATTCTGATTAATAATGATCTGATTAATAAGAAAAAGAGAGCCTCTTGGCTGTAGTATACGAGTTTTATGTGAGAAATGATCAGTTATGTAAGGTTTTTCTCTTATTCTGATGTAATGTTTAATCAGTTACAGAGATCAAAAAAGAAAAGGATTCTGCTGGGATAATAGTCATGTACAGCATATAGTAATGTTTTCCATTTTTTTTACTACGTACTTTAAGGATAAAAGGTGTAAAAGTGGCGTTTGACGTCGAGAAAAACTTTTACCACTGATTAAGACCTTGTCACGAGAAAAACGAGGAAAGTATTTCAGGAATCCCATGTGTTCCTTTGTTCGAGAAGCCCCTCCCCTCCTCGTTCTGTCTTCTCTCTCTCTCTTCTCTCTCTCTCTCTCCTCTTCTCTCGCTCGCTGTCTTTCTCTCTCTCGTGAAGAAAGAAATTTTTTGTTTGTAGAACATTACATTCTATACACACGATAAGTTACTGTTTAACAATGGAGTCATAGGCACCACAGAACTTTGGAGTTAGGATTATAAAGGGCATTATTTTATGTTTATTTTTTATCTCCAAGGGGTTTGGACAAAGTTTTTTCCCTCCATTTTGGTGATTATCAAGTTAGAATGATCTTAGAGAGCATTCATGCTTTTGGAAAAATTGGCTTAGGATAGCAGCTTGAATGCAGATTTGGTTTTCAGAATGTAATGTTTAATTGTTAATATTAATTATTTCATAGGTTTATTTTGAATTGTAAATTAATCATTGGTTTCGTCCTGTAATTCAACACCCTTGTTTGTGCTCTTGTTTGTCTGTTTTTTCCGAGAAAACTTCTGTCAGTTTCATATTGGCAAAATCGTCTTCTGCCCACAAGCCTCAATCGTGGCGCCATCAGCACGGACCATCGCGGTCTCCCCCGACCCACAGGGGGCAGCAAAGGACTGCAGCATCTGCCCTGCAGAGCTAACATGAATTCCGAAGAAGACCTCTCGGCCTCCATTTTCATGGAGAAAACCAGGACTTTGCACAAACCTGAGTGGAGGTTATGTGCCCGGAGAAGAACGTTGTGTAAAATCTAAGAGAAGGACGTGACACATTGGGTGAGAGTCAAAAATGAGAAAAGAATACATGAAAGAAAGAAAAAAAGACATTGCAAAGAAGAAGAAAGTTATTGAAAGAAGAAGAAAGTGACATTGAAAGAAGAAGAAACGTGATTGAAAGCAGAAGAAAGAAATGTGATTGAAAGAAGAAGAAAGACGTGATTTATTGAAAGAAGAAGAAAGTAAGTGGATTGTTTAAAGAAGAAGGAAAAAGGCATTTGAGGCAAAGACATTGGACACTTTGAGACAAGACATTGGACCCTTTGAGACAAGACATCTGGACATTTGAGGCACAAAGACATTGGACACTTTCGACGACAAACGACACTGGAAAGACGCCATAAGAAGAAGACGCGTGGCCGGGACTAATGAGACCGACCGAGGTAATTATACAGCCAGGCAACTAATCGCAAGAGACAATTAAGTATAATTTAACATTTAGCTAGGTCATTCGTTCATAAACACACACTTTAGCTGAATGAAAGAATACAAGACAATCGTGCTTTATTAAAATTAATTAGGACTCTTGCTTTAGCATGAGACACAAGAAGTATTAGAATGTAGTATAAGCTGTGCATGATTCAGATGAGCTTTTCTATTATTAAAACTATTATTGATATTTAAAGTTTAAGACGCGGAGAAGTTTAGAATGTTTGCATGTTAAACTGCATGATCTTGCGTAATACGGATATTTAACGCGATTTTTTTCAACCTCTGAACCGTTTTTTTTCTGAACAACTTATTTATTTTAGTCCTTACTTTTAAACGATTTATACTTTGTACTCATTAAATTTTATATATTATAATATTTCACTTTTTTACTTAAAACCTGCTGCTCTTGGTCTGGAACAGTGACCTGGCCCAGCTCCAGGTCCTGAACACACAAGCCCCTCCACCACGACAAGGTGACAGCTGTCGGAGGGGGACATGCCAAGAGCGCCTTTTCTGGTGAGACTGAGTTTGAGGTGCTTTCTCTGTTTGGCTGTTTGCAAATCTGCTGTCTCTGATTGATGTATCTTTTCCAAAATATTAAAGCTGCACAAATCAACAGCACAAACAGCAGCACACCCACCCCCACCCACACCCACTCCCACACCCACACCTCCACCTCCACCCCCACCTCCACCTTCACCACATCCAGACCCTGAGAAGGATCTTGTCCTTTATCATTGTCCTGAGTTTGTTTCTCTGTGAACAAGAGCAGAGGGTAAATGACAAGAAAACAGAGTTCAGAACAAGACAGGAGGACTTTTACCTTTTACACTAATATTCATGACTTTCAGATCAATGTAGCACATCACAGACTGTTTCTTGTTTTCTCCTGTTGTGACTAAAGCATCACACTCATATCTGCCTTTGTCCTCCGGTCTAAGATCTTCAAGGATCACATTAAGATATCCTCTTGTCGTATCCAGACGAACTCGATTTTTGAAACACTGATGGTCTGTCTTTTCTATTCTGCCACTTCTGTATATCAGGAAACAGTCTTCTGACTTCTTTAACCGGAGAGAAACAACTGTTCCCTCTGTCACACACGACAGTGAACAGTTTTCTCCCACTGTTTTGGTCACAACAAGTGCTGTAGCTGAAGAGACAATATAGGATAAATAATTAGGCAATTATTTGTATAGCACAATTCATACACAAGGCAACTCAAAATGCTGAACAAAACAAGATATTAATGTTGATTATGTTTGGATAAATTCCATATTTGGATATAAATGCAAAGGTAGTTGAATGTTACTCACCAGGGGAAATGCAAAGGAAAATCCGTAACAGAAATAAAACATGAAAGGGTAAACATTCCGTCATTTTGATTCAAAAATCCACAAAGGACAAGTTCAAACTATGATGATTCAGTGTCTGCTACAGGTCTATATATAACATACTGTAACTATACACAGTTACAGCTCTCCCCGCCCTCTGTCCTGCTGAGGACAGAGGGCGGGGTTAAAGTAGGAGAGTCACAACAACAAGCTCTCAGTCAAAAGTCTAGAATAGAGGTCAGGAACCTGTGGTTTGGGACAGGCTCTCAAACAAATTTTAGTAGGGATTGTTTTGGATTTCTTCAGTATAACACATTCTGTATGGAAGCCCGTTTCCGCCATATATAAAAAGAAAAAAAAGCCTACAGAAAGTCAAAATTTTGACTTTAAAACTCAAAATTTCGACTTTAAAAGTCAAAATTTCGACTTTAAATGTCAAAATTACGAGTTTTGACATCCATCGATGGATGCACCAGAAATGCAGTGAATGATATTGTGACTGACAGAGAGACCGTTCGAGATTACAGGACAGTGAGGGAGGTCCACAGACAGAGGCAGGAGAACCACAGTCACGGGCACTGACAATATTAAACCTTTTGGAATTGCGATCAGTGCATTGAAGAGTATGTGACGTGTTTGCGTGCACGCGGGGGTGAGCTGATGGAGCGAGCGTGCGGGTAAACTTGTTGGCGTATGAGCAAGAACACAGAGACATACAGGGAATAAGTGCCTTGTCTGATTATTTTATTGTGACAAAATAAAGCCCATGACTCTTTAAGCAACAATCCGGAGAAATAACTCCGCAGATAACAGTGAGGGTCTTTGAAAATGGAGTTAAACCCATTATAGATGCATGAATAAAACCTTGTACTCAACACGTAGAAAGCGCATCATTTCAGCCGTGGAAATACTCGCTCCGTGTGGACCCCTCTCAGCGCCATCGTCTGGTCAGAGTGGTCTATAGCAGATTGGATTGGAATGTCTCGATGGCTCATTTTCCTTTGATTTATTATAAAAACGTATTGCTCACATTATTTGTTACTATGTCGAAATAAGAAGTCGTTTGATTTAAATGTTGTATATATGTAAATTGAATTTAACATAAATAAATAAAAAGACAGCTCCTCCCTGCGTCCTACGACAGCGGTCTGGGGCTTAAACAGGAAAGTTTTACAGAATCAATCAAACAACATTATTTCTGGCTACTTCAAGGATGCAGTGGTCAATGTAGGCAATATCTTCACCTAATCTGCAGGTGAAGGATGTCCAGATACCGTTCCAGACAACAACACATACGAGTTTTCAACTGCACATGCGCAGTTGAAAACTCGTAATTTTGACTTTTAAAGTCGAAATTTTGACTTTTAAAGTCGTAATTTTGACTTTTAAAGTCAAAATTTTGACTTTTAAAAGTCGTAATTTTGAGTTTTAAACTAAAAATTTTGACTTTCTGTTTGCTTTTTTTTTTTTTTTACATGGCGGAAACGGGCTTCCATAATTCTGAGACATTAAATGTGTTAAAAAATATATCCAGGGGTGCGCATAAGTATCAGGACAAATATCAGAAATAAGCGCCTTTGCGTACTTCACATAAACCATAGACCAGTCCTTCTCAAAAAGTGGTGCGCTCCTCCTTAGGGGGGCGTGGTGCAATGCCAGTGTGACGGAGCGGTCCGTCTCTAGCTACGTGCTCGAAAATAGTACTATACTGAAGGCTGATCACACACACACCGGCACGCACACACAAACGCCATTCCACACTCGCGCATAGTTTTTCCCGCTCCATTCATACGTAACCTCCACACGCATCATCCATTCTCTCGTCCGCCTCTCCCCTTATGTACTAGTCCGCCAAAAGGTGCACACTTGTGCGGGTCAGAAATACATTCAAGCAAACATTCACACACACATTTACCGGTCTGTCGCGCTCCTCTAGGTCAGTGCGCGAGGATCGAACATAGTGGTCTCCTTATCAACCCTCCTTACACTTCCCTGCAATAGATTCTGCCACTAGAGTAAGATCTAATGCAGATTCATTCCCATCCGTGTTCCGGATTAACGTGTTGTAAATGTCTCCTGTGTGAGATTAATAAAGTACATCTTATCTTATCTTATCTTTCACTCCCATCATGCAGACGCACTAAATTCCTAACATCCAATAGTTCCTCAATCACTGACCCATTCTCATCATTCCGTTCACCCCAAAATGTGCATTAAAATCACCACAATTACCCTCTACGTGATCACCCAGTTTCCGCAACGTATCCATTGTTAGTCTCCTACAGGGGTTATAGAAATTCACCAGGGTAATTTTCCCCTCACTCACCCACACCACTACCACAATAAACTCAAGCTCTGTCCCCTTCCTCACCACCCTATACTGCTTTCCATTTTTAACAAAAACCGCACATCCTCCACCATTACCGCCTTGTCTATCCCTATGCACACACTCATACCCCCTAATCACAAAATCCAATGACGGCCTAATGGTGCTTTCAGACCGGATCATCGGGTTTCAATGCAAAGTCTATGGTGACGCGCGTTCGACCGTCGCAACGTCAATCTCTCGGCACGCACGAATGGACTTGGCGGGAAAGTCAAAGGGGAGGAGCAGGATCGAAAAATCAACGCCCACAGGAGATTGATTCTGCTCATCCTTTCCTTGGGACGTTCGTGCGACAACCAATTAGAGAGCAGCAAAGTGGTCACGGGGACATTAGCGGACTGCGCGAGCAGACTGAACATACTCATAAACAGCCAAAACAGGACCTACACCAGGTTTCACCAGAACTCAAACCAGGGTTGACAACTGTGTGCTTGTGAAAATATGCGTTGTCATGCTCCCGTGACCCTATGCAACGGCTTCGAGTGTGTTCGCCAATGCGGAAATACCGTTTAATAATATGAAAAAACGTATGCCGCACCTCCGTGAACACATAATACTGTTATGTAAAGCCCGTGGAATGTCTCTGTTCAAAGACACGCTGCAAAGCTGCATATTAGAGAAGATCTGTACAGAAGAAGCCGCTAGCATAGCTCTGTTAGCATTAGAGCCGGCCGGCTACTTCCGGTACTTCCGGCTCGCGTCAGCACGTTCTGGTGTGAAGTCCTCTGAAAACTAGAGAATCAGAATCAGAATCATTTTTATTGCCATGTAAGTAACAAACAAAGTTACCACTTGGAAATTGTTTTGGCAGATAGCGTGCCACTTCGCCATTAACACTAGGAGCGCCCCTAGCGGTCAACTGACCGTCACTCACTTTAATATGCTAATTAGTGTATTCAAAACAAAACGCCAGAAGTTGAAATTTCATGACTTTTACTGGGTACTTGTTGTTTATATTTTGGTGTGTTTTGGTTTTGGAAAAAGTAAAGAAAACAAGATTTACACGCATTTTAGCTTTTCTAAACCACAGCCCTTTCTGCTGCCCCATAGGGATACATGGCGCAGGGGCGACTGTTGTCATAGTAACCTTTCCCGGGGTTTTTTCGCGCCTTATTAAAATGTATCAATATGTTGTCATTAGACTCTAAAGAGACTTGAGTTTTTTTTTTTTTTTTATTTGAGAGAGAGAAAGAGTTTTGAATTGAGAGGAGTACAAAATGAATAGAGCTGAAAGTACACGGTATGAAGCCCTGACAGTGCTTCAAGACATTGAATGAGAACAGTCTGACGGAGGTGAGATGTCACATTTTGAGGTGGAAAGTGACAGCGGAGAGAGCACCTATAATATTCTAAATCTGAACGTAAACCCATAGTGCATTCACGGCACGGACAGCTGGATAGACACATTGTGCTTTGTATAAACCACGGATTTTTTTCTCGGGATGAGCACCTCCGACTGCCGGCTCAATGTGGCTGTCAGAGGGAGGCAGGATCAGGGAGGGGGTGAGCCGGAAAGACAATGAGGAGTGGAGGGGAGGGAAGGAGAAGATGGATAGGTAGAGGGAGGCGGGGGGAGCGGGATCCGAGCTGGAGACTGAGAAGTGTGAGGTTGTTGTAGATTGGGGGACCTTGTTATATGGCCTTGGCAGAGGAATTTGAGATACGAGTGGAGAGAAGACACAGCAGGAGAAAAACACATCGCCTGAGAGGGACAATATTATATGCAATTGAGCGGTCAAAAGCAGGCAGATATATTATTCAATCCAATTAAACCGAATTGCGGCGCCCTCAGACCTCCGTACACAGAGGCAAATCCTTGCCGGGTCAGAGAGTTCATTGCTGGCACACGATGTTATTCAATCTCATCTCCAATGTTTTATGCCCTTCGAGTGAACGAGTTGCGAGGTCTTTTATCAACTGTTCCACTAACACAACTCTCCTTTGTCCAGACGGGGGCTTCAGCGTTTGAGCGTTTGCGGTCTGAATGCACCATAAGCCATGTTTCCTGAACACATATAATATCAGGTCTCCTCTCCTTGTTCTGCACATAACCTTTTAATTCCTGTCCATTAGCCACTAAACTCCTTGCGTTCCATTGAATGATTCTCATACTACTCTCTCACTCCCCCTCCCACACCCACTCTCTTCTCCTCCTCCAACCTTTTGTCCACCTGTTCCCAGGAAACACCTCTCATACCCGAGGTACTTTTCCGCTCCCTTCACAATAGTCGTATTTTGATCTGTTTTATGCTTTGCCTGATTCGCACAATTTATGACATATGCTAGAAACACCATCAAATTATCCACGACACCATATTACCCTCAATCACACTCTGCGTCTTTCCTCTAGCATCACTCTGGTCTCCATTCGCTCCTGGGTTTTGATTTTGAACTTTCCTCACTGCTTCTGCATAAGAGACATTATTCACAACCTTCACTCTCTGAATCTCCACCGCTTTTTTCCTCACTTCACAACCTCCATAGGTTACATCATGTTGCCCTCCACAGTTTCTACATTTAAAACTCAAACACCCCACCTTTACTTTTCCAGGGAGTACTGCACCTGTAAACTACAGTAAAAGCGATAAGCTCTCCACATTCTGACTATCAACTCGCCTCATCAATTCCACTCACAGCTCCACCTAAACAGTGTCTACAGTAGGTCCCATTTCGTTTTGTCGTCTTCATTCACGCTTTTCATGAATCACGCAGCTGCGTGAAACATATTACATCCTATCGCCACTAGGTGGCAGGTTAAGTCCGCTTTAGCTCTGCCAGCGACTGAAACGCTCAGGCAAGGGCGTAGGTTTGCGTGGGGACCATGGGGACATGTCCCCACCAATATTTGGTGAGGACTAAAAAGTCCCCACCAAAATGACATGATGTTCCGTGACCCGGACTGAGACCTTTTTCACGCCACGCCCCTTCTCCGCCATCTTCCGCCTTCTCGGAGAAAGCAACTTCCGGTTTCGCGGTAAGTCAATGACAGGATCATACTTTTCAGAAACGAGTTGAAATATCTCAATATCTTCTGCTTTTTCAGAAATGTCCTTCGGGCTATGTAGGGAGCACTCCGGTATGGTCACATTTATTGGAATATTTCTCCCTAAAAGGTTTGTGTCTTAGTAAAATTGGTGGTTTGTCAAGCTAAAGGCTAAGTTAGCATCCAGTTACCTGCACGGCTGTTTCTTTCTGAACACAATCTTTAGTTTTAAATAATAGTATTGCTTAATAAGTTCAAGACTAAAGGTGTAACTACATTAGTATTATGTGTGGTTTTTTCTTTTCTTTTTTTACTAGAATGGCATCCAGAAAATCTTGCTGTGTGCCTCTTTGTTCAGCTAACAAGAGAACACATCCTTACATAAGTTTCCACGAGTTCCCCATGGATGTTTGTAGACGTGCCAAATGGATCTGGGCCATTCGGAGAGATGAGGGTCCAAATTTTAAGGTGGAAAATGGCCGCAGTGCTGTCTGCAGTTTACATTTTGGACCAGATGACCTCTACACATCCAAAGGAGGATTGAGGAAGGTCCAGAATTCTGTGCCATCCAAATTTGTTTGGAATAAATGGGGTAAGGTGTGTGTGTGTCTGTGTGTGTGTTTGTGTCTGTGTCCTAATGGCAGCAAAAGGTATACTGAATAACTATTGTTTATCTCAAATAATTAGGTGACTTCACTTGGCCTAAATGTTTTTTCCACATAATCATCTGAACAGTATTGTAAACATAATGAAATTTTATATTGTTGTTTGTAAAGGAAAAGAAGTAAAGGAAAGGCCAACAAGGCACCGATGTTTAGAGGTAATTGAAGGGGAGTGCGAAGATCTTTGTCCGGAAGAGCTTGAGAGAGAGATGGTGGCTGCCACACAAGGAACAGTAGCCAAGGCTGTTTCAGACCATGATTACACAAAGCATCCTTCTCCTGGTGAGTATTCATACGGCAACGTATGCACTTAAGAGCAAGTTTAAAAAGTTGTCACCTGGACTCTGGATTAATTGGTTTGAGAACAGGAAATTGTAGCAAGCTTAATCCTGTCCAAAGGGAGATGTAAACTTTGGAACAGCTGTCCAGATGACTAATTTGATAGATGGATGACTATTTTGATCAACTGCTTGATGAATGGGGGATTATAACGCTTAATATATTGTTATTCTTTTCTAGGACAAGTAGACAGGGCTGCAATGCAAATTAAGGACTTGGAGCAGAAGGTGTTATGTCTGGAGCGGAAACTACATTAACTAACATTTAAAGACGAGCTGCCTCTTATATACAAATTTTGTGTAACAGATGAGGACTTTCGCTATTATTGTCGATTTTCTTCTATAGAGGTTTTTGAGATATTTTGGGAGTCTATTCAGCCTTCTGCATCCAATCTTGTTTATTGGAGTAAGGCACAGCAATGTGCAGTAGTTGAAAAACCAAGCCCTATGAGAAAGCTTCCGCTCATTGATGAATATTTTTTTTTCGAGCCATGGCAAAGGACAACAAACAAGACAGACTAGAAGTGCAAATATACAGTTTTTTTTTTATTAACAACAATCCAGTTCAAAAAGGAGTGTGAAGAAGTTAAGACTTTTTAACTACCACCCTCTTTATTATTCTAAATGAACTTAACTTAAATGATGTGGTTGCTACAGATTGGTTTATGCCGTGGTATTTTTACAATAACATGCACTTGATTTGTACAGTGTATGTCTAATATGTTTATATATTAAAAGTTTCCTTAATTCCTTATACGTCTTTCAGTATCAGTCTTTACTCATCCTAACTTTATCATAATTTATCCATATAAGATTTATAATAATTTTCTTTATCATGTACATTATAGAGTAATGTTTAGATTATATATATATATATAATATAATTGTTAGTACATGTGATTACTGGTAATATAAATGGTATTATATATGGTGGTTATACTTTATTCACTCTTGTGTCAGCATGTGCATGTTATTCACATCAAAACTCACCAAGATAGGCTTTGTAAAGAGTGCTTTTGACACCACTTCTTACAACCTTGGTCTTCATTGTGGATTTTTTTACCACCATATCAGTGGTAGCCTCTGGTGCAATCCCCTAGAAAATATTAAAATAACAATTTCCAGATGAGCTCCACTTTGACATTCAAGGTCTACCTGTGTCCTAGGCCGATGCCATGATTGCAATGTACTTGTGCAGGATAGAGGTAAGGGCACAGTTTTAAAGCCCAGTGTACGATAGTGAGCCATTTGGTATAGAAGAGCCACCAGGTGATTGCACAATGCCCTTCCAGCGGCACACGAGCATGAGATTCCTTGCACAGTTGGGATATTACATGAAAGGAAGGTTATCTGTGAAGTGAAAACAAATGTGAGTGAGTATATAGGCAACAGATTGCAAATTTACTGACCCTCCCTTTCAAAGAAACCTATTTTAGCTACACTCAAAGTAAACCTGAAGATGATGAGCTTCCTCGTTTTTCTTCATTGACCTGTGACATCTTCCCCTCACGGTAACCTCACCCTGAACTACATTAGATACTGATGAAAATAATCTTGTTAGAATGTAGAATTTCTTGCTTGAAAATATATTGTATGAGTAAACAATTTCCTAGCCTTTTCTCAATATATTATCCAATCTTAAAATTACACTCACCCTGGAAGTTGAAAATATATCCTTCATTAAAGAATGTGTAGCCTTTGTCCAGTTTAGAACGTTTGGTCAATGAATATTTGTCCACAATCCTCTGGACATCAGCAAATTGTATTTGAGGAAGATTCAAAAGTGATATTGTAAATTCCATCTTAAATTCTCACGCTGCAAACTAAAAAAGAAAGAAGAATGAATTAGTTATATAGAAACAACTGTCTCAGAAATAACATTCACAATGTAGTACTCTTTTTAACATGTCTACACTACGATATTGTTAATATAATGCTTTTCTAAAGCAAAAAGAAACAGCCGTGCAGGTAACTGGATGCTAACTTAGCCTTTAGCTTGACAAACCACCGATTTTACTAAGACACAAACCTTTTAGGGAGAAATATTCCAATAAATGTGACCGTACCGGAGTGCTCCCTACATAGCCTGAAGGAAGTTTCTGAAAAAGCAGAAGATATTGAGATATTTCAACTCGTTTCTGAAAAGTATGATCCTGTCATTGACTTACCGCAAAACCGGAAGTTGCTTTCTCCGAGAAGGCGGAAGATGGCGGAGAAGGGGCGTGGCGTGAAAAAGGTCTGTCTTTCGTTTGTGCACACGTCGCGCCTCCTCCTCGCCTCCAGAGCAACAGCAGCAGCAGCAGCACGTGACCCGTTCCGTTCTCTGCAGTGATTGGCTGTCTTCTTCAGCGCCAAACTGAAGCACTGAGCGACTGTTTAATTTTTTAAAGTTAGCCAGCGTGAAGCAAGTGTTTTTTTTCGTTCCCTGAGCGTTGTAGCACGTGAGTAATCAGAGGAAAGTACTGTAGATCTATTACCATTCAAAGTACTTACGTTATTTCTAATCTGTTAGCGCACTGTTTAATGTTCCGAGGAGCTCACACGGCACAGAGACAGAACAGAACTGGCTCCAATAAAGAAACAGGTTGGTTGAAAGGCTGAAAAAATACTTATTGTGCTCTTACCATCCAAAATGTATAAGTGGGTGTGTTGTGTGAATCAGGATAAACTAGGGATGAAAATATTCCACGGATCCACGATTTACAACCTTTATCTGCTGATAATGTAATTTCTGTGAAATGTGTGACAGCGGGCACTTGCTGTTATTTGCTCTAAGCACATTCAAGCGATGCACTCGAATGTGCACGTCCTGGTGCAGCTGCTGCCGCTTTGTAATGACAGCCGCGGCGCTCAGTGAAAGCACAGCTCTAACATGGTACCGAGCTCGGACCATATGCAGACAGAACCATGTTGAAAGTGCGGGTCTCCCTCGTATCTCCCCCGTTTCTCCCCTGTGTCTCTGACATGTCTCTCCCCTGACTCTTCCCAAAGCGCAACCAGCGCTCCCGAAATTAAAGCTCGGATACCTAAATTTTCCATTGCGTTAACGATGCATGCTGGTTGTGCGCAAAACACACCACAACAGGTCATTTACGTTTTTATTTTGCATACTTGAGAGCCCTGTGAGTCATTACTTGCCTTTTTGGGTTGAGAGTGGAATAAAAAAAAAGAAAATATAGAAAAATCCACACTGTTACTTATTGCCAAACTCTTGTTAACTCATTGTATTGAGAAATACTATGTAACTTTTGACATTGGCCAAGTTATATAAATGATTCTGCAATTCATGTATATGAATGTCTGTTTTTGATTGTCTATACCTTCTTATATAATTTAGAAAAAATGCCACCGCCACAAAAAAAGATAAAAGATATCAGGAGCTTTAACAGTTGGAAAGTAAGTAAGAGAAAGCACAAGTAATAGCAAATTATGAATTGTGATGATTAATTTACTGTTAACATACATAGGAAACTCAACCAACAAGAGAGAACAATATAGGGAATGTTGAGGTAGAAGCAACAGGCCCTTCAGTGCATCAGGTGAGGTTGGAATTTTGTAGGTATGCATGGGACTATGAATTGTTTTTAGAGATTGATCGTATATGTCAAACAATGTAGTGAGCTACTCACTGTAGATTCTAATTCAATATTTTCTCCTCTGTTTTTATTTATTATAGGAAATTGAAAGATCAGAGCATGATTTATTTCAAGTATCGAGAGCAGTTCCTGAACTGTTAGAGCCTCAGGTGAGGGCTATTATGTAGATTTGGATTAGGTTTAAGTCAGTATAGAATGAACGCAACACAAAACTCAGAAGCTCTGATCCAATTGATTTTGTTTTAACTATTAGAAAAAATCCTTAACTGCTTCTCATTCAGTCTACAGCTGAGTTTAGTATAGAAGGCAACACACTATTGCAAATATAGTGTGTGATTACACAACAAATTCTGGGGGAGAAACTCTGGACCCCGTGTCAATGGGTGTAGACTCAGGTCGTAGTGAATGTCCCCACCAAGATTGGAACCAAACCTACACCATTGCGCTCAGGTATAAGACTGCGTGCAAACCTGTTTTGCCTAGTGACGCACACATGTGGCGCAGAACTAAAAAAGGTCTGGTTATGACTCTCAAATCATTAATGACAAAACAAAGACTAAAACGAGGATTTATATCGGGATGCCTTTGAACAATTGAGACAGCTGATAAAAGTTCACGTGTGATGCAGAATTTTCTACTTTGAATCCGTTCTTCACAGTGTCTCATTCGTGTGAATCGGTGGCCTAGTGGTCTAAACTGTGTGCTTACAATGTAGGAACCGGGGTTCGATCCCGGGTTATGTCTTTTTGTATTTATTGCATGTTATCACATTCTATGACAGATTGCTCTAAAAACGGTAAAAGATGAAGGTCAAGACGTTTTTTTGCAGATTATAGCTTAATTGTAAAAATAATCATTTAAGACCACATGTACCCCAATTAAAATAATGTTAGTCTCTTTTTGATGTGGAACTTTTACATGTTTGTCTAAAAAATAGGGAATAAATAAAATTGAAAGGTGATATCCTCTTGAGCAAACCCTGATGTTGATACGCTGAAGAAATACGTTCCAACATCCATTCTTCCCACTCCTATTTTGGACATCAATTTCTTATTTATTTTGCATAAACTATGTATAATTACATTGCTTTTATTTTAGCGTCCGCCAAAGCTATTTTCTCACGGACATCTCTGATGTTCATATATTACAGCATTTTCCCGCAGCATAAAACAAACATATAGATAGACAGAGGCAGGGCTTGGTAACGACACACACACGAGCGTACGCGCACACACACACGCACACACATGCGCGCGCTACTGGGGGAAGCAAAAGCAAGGACTGTTTTCAGATGCCTACTCTTTGTTGTTTTTGGTGTTTTGGGCTATTGTTCAATAAATATCTAAAAAAATTTAACCTTTATCTGACTGACTCAAATAAGAAGATAAGCTTTATTAATCTCACACAGGAGACATTTACATGTCACATTTGGCATGGATAAAACACTCAAGAATTGTGCAAAAAATAAGAAATGAGAAAACATGTTAATGCAGGAAAATATAAAATTGCATGAACTGCAGTTTGTTTAATTGAAAATAGCTTCTATATTGAGAATGAGGAGTTGACGTCACGGCACAGAGTCCCCCCTCCCCATCCCCCCTTTGCCGACATATTGGCTGCGCACCGGTGGCGGCAGTACAGTTTGTTTACGTGTGTTGTGAACGCGGTAGTAGCGGAGGTTCTTGCTATTCCGCACTGTTTTATCATGCCTGGAAATAACTGCTGCGTTAAAAACTGCTCCAATACCTCCCACGATGGATATGGAAAACCTAGTAACAACGGGATACAGTTTTTTAGGTTACCGAAATGGAAAAAGCATCAAGGGGAGCAATTCTCTGACCTGACAAGGAGACGTCGGATTGCTTGGTTGGCTGCAATTAGAAGAAAGGACCTTACTTTCGATCACACACCCCTGTCGACGAGAGTGTGTTCTCTGCATTTTCACTCTGGTACGTTCTCTAAAAATGTATTTATGTAGTTGTCTCTTAAAGCTAGGAAGTGTAGGTTAGCATATGTTATTATGGTTTCTGTAGTGCCTTTGTCTCTGTGTCTTTGTTACCCTCTCAGGCTGTTTCTTACTTAGCACGTGTTCTGCGAGGTCTTTGCCAGTGTAAAGCATAGATTACATAGATTGTACACATAATCTAATTATTCTGTTGTACATAAACCTTCATATGACATTATGAGGTGACCTAAAAAGTACTTGAGATGCTGTTCATGACATAGTTGCCAGTTTAAAGCATTGATTACATAGATTGTGCAAATTATTATATTAATTATATGTTGTTATTATTCTCGTGTAGGTAAACCAGCATATGAGATGTTGGAGAACCACCCTGACTGGACACCATCCCTGTTGTTAGGCCACAATGATGTACAAAAAACAGATGAAGCGAGATATCAGCGGCAAGTAAGGCGCAGGTCCCTGCCACTGGAGCGGCAGCCACCTCCAGCCCAACACCAGCCGCAGGCGCCGCCGCCTCCAGCCCTAGACCAGCTGCAGCCGCCACCAGCCCTAGACCAGCTGCAGCCGCCACCAGCCCTAGACCAGCTGCAACCGCCACCAGCCCTAGACCAGCCGCAGGCGCCGCCGCCACCAGCCCTAGACCAGCCGCAGGCGCCGCCGCCACCAGCCCTAGACCAGCCGCAGGCGCCGCCGCCGCCAGCCCTAGACCAGCCGCCAGCTGACCCGGACATGGAATGTGGACTCTGCACATCTAGACGAGATGTTATCAACAATCTTCTTGAAGAAAACAGACAGCTGAAGCGTGAGCTTGATACGTACCGGATGAATGAGAACTTTCTGAGTGGTGATGATAACACAGTGAAGTATTACACGGGGCTTCCAAACTTTGCATTGTTCCAGACACTTCTACTCTACCTAACTCCAGATCTGCCTCAAGGTAGAATGAAGAAGCTCTCACCCTTCCAGCTTGTCCTATTGACTTTAATGCGCCTCAGACTGGACCTTCCAATAACAGCACCTCAGCCATCTGTTTAGAGTACATAGGACAACAGTCGCCGATGCCTTTCACCATACCCTTGGTGTGATGTACGCACAGCTGTGTCCATTGGTGCACTGGCCAAGTAGGGAATGCTTATTGACCAGTATGCCACACCAGTTTGTGGAGTCATTTGGGAACAATGTGGCTGCCATTGTGGACTGCTTCGAGGTGTTCATCGAGAAACCTTCCAATGTACTAGCAAGGGCACAGACTTTTTCTCAATACAAACACGCATACACTATGAAATACCTAATCGTGATCACGCCCCAGGGTGTAATTTCCTTCATATCGAACGGGTGGGGTGGGCGCACAAGCGACAAGCATATAACCGAGCAAAGTGGTTTCCTGAACAAGCTGTTACCAGGTGACATTGTGCTGGCAGATAGAGGCTTTAATATAAGAGAACATGTGGGCATGATGTGTGCTGAAGTGAAAATACCTACATTCACCAGGGGTCGTGCTCAGCTTGAGGCGAAAGATGTGGAGGAGACTAGGGCCATAGCACATCTCAGAATTCACGTGGAGAGGGTGATCGGTGTTGTGCGCAACAAATTCAAATTCTTACACTCAACTGTACCTGTGCACATGCTTGTCAAATGTGAGGGTGAAAACCTAATGCCTTTGGATAAGATTGTCATTGTTTGCTGTGCCTTAACGAACATGTGCAAAAGTGTTGTTTGAGTACCTTATTCTTTACTGTATCTTTTATTTTTAAATAAATGCATGAAACAACTTGATATGGTTTACCAATATTTATTGAGAAATGAATATTTTTTTTGTTACAAACGTGTGCATTCAAAGTACTGTTTCCAGCATGTAAACATGCACAGCATAGGCAAAAATGATCATAAGAGTCATACTTTTCTTAGTGCAAAGGGACACAAAACACTGCAAAACAACGTGTGCATTCAAAGTACTGTTTCCAGCATGTAAACATGCACAACATAATAAAATAAATTATAACATAAATAATAATAACAAATAAGACTGTTATTAGTGCAAATGTACAAAAAAACACTGCAAAGGCACACAGCAATAACAATAATACAATTTTAAGAAATAGGAAAAACCTATTCTGCACAACAAGGGCAAAACCATGGCGTGTCACCAGTGCAGGGAGCTCGTATGGGTCGATGTTTTTGATGTCCGCAAGCTTCTCCAAATACCTCTGTTTTGCGCTTGGTATGAGCTTGTTCCTGTACGGTCCCTTCTCTTTCGCCTTATCTCTAAGCATTGTTTTACTGTCTTCCTTTCCCTTGTTGTATCAGTAGATCCGTCTCTGTCTCGCCGAAAACGTAAATGCGTATAATTTAAAGTGCTCTGGAATATGAGGAGCGCGTGAAATTCTGGGGGCGTGCCCCCGTTGCGCAGCCAATATGTCCGACAGGCTCAGAGCCCCCCCCAAATCACCCCAACTCGGCACGTGACTCCTCATTCTCAATAGCAAGCTACTTTTGACAGAATTTTGTAACTTAGCTTGCTACATTTGTATGGGTGGTAGCTTCTGTGTAGTGAAGCTGAATTTATTGTAGAGTAGCTTGTAGCTTAGCTCACTACACAAATCCAGTAGCTTGCCCATCACTGCAATCACTGCATGAAAAGTGTGATTTTTGGCTCTTTTCGGCCCTGTTTATTACTGTGAAACTTCTGGGATTCGGCTGTTGACGGTAGTTTGTTGTCCCCTCCTCCCTCCTCCACAGGAGGCTTTAACATGTAAATGGCAATGCTGTGAGCTATACAAATGCTAATCAGGGTTGAGGGGGTGCACAATGCTCAACTTTGCTCAATGCTGTACACTGAATTAACTCATCTGGAATTATGTACATACCTAAAAGAAAAAGTATGAACCAACTGAAAATATGTGTTATATTCTCGGTTCAAAGTAGCACCATATATATATATATATATATATATGTGTGTGTGTGTGTGTATGGCATTAAAACGGCTGTTTTAATGCCATAAAACAGTTAGTTCAGTTCATTTCCTCTATAAATTAATTCATGTCATTGATGGCCTAATAATAGTGTAGTAGCCTACATAGGATACAATATATGCAGCATAATATGAATAAATATATATTTATATAAATATTATTACATTCATTATGAGGCAGGGTGACCAATAGTGACAGATCTGCCAGCCAATCACGAGAGATTATACTTATTTGAAAGTAGTGATTTCATCCAATGGGGAGTAAGCTACCAATTGGGAGTAATCCCACGTGGGCTGGCCATGTGTGATTTTTCAGCCAATCACATACATATCCATTACCTACACAAAACATGTGTAGATATACCAAATTCAAGAGAATTCATCTGGACCAGCCCATGGACAATCTGCACAGCCCCTGATTCCAGTCAGGCTGTGAGCTGCTGAGACATGGACAACACCAGCGTCCTCTTTTGCATGGACATAATTTGGAACAATTGGATATCTGAATTTGGACATAATTTGGACTGAATTGAATTGCTGAATCTGGACACTGAAGCTGAAACGTGTGATTGAAAGACACGTCACAGAAGAATCATGGCTCGGCACAAATGCAGCCTGAAGAATCAAAACAAAGAAGTGGGAGAGACTGTTTTCACAGCAATATCTGAGAACCATCGACTGATGAAGTTTGGTATTTTACTGAAGATTGTTGACAAGTTTTATGAAAGATCTGAACATGTTTTATGAGTTTTCTGAGTTTTTGAAGTATTCCGAGTTCTGAGTTTTTTGAAGTACCGAGTGAAGTACCAAGTTTATGAGTTTTTGAAGTATTGAGTTATGATGTTATGTTGCTGTTTATCGATCCTGATGGTCACACGTGAATGTATGACCAGAGGGGGGAATGTGAGATTTCATAACACTTTGAAGCAACTTTTGTTCAAGTTAAACTCATCATTCTATCAATGTGCAGAAGCCAGTACTTTTCCCTTGTTTTGTCTATCTGAAGGCCAAGCTACATGGCACCGTGGAAGCTGCTGATTGGAGGTCTCCATGTCTCCGCTCTGTATAATACACTTGCATTCTGTGTGTGTGTTGTTCGTGCTGTCTCTACCATTGACAATAAAACATGTCTTCTGTCGGAATGAAAGACGCGATCCCAGACATGTCATCTTCTTCAGATACATTACCAGGGTTTCCTCCAGAGGGGGAATGCAATAACATTATTTTCATTGGGATTAGGGCTGGGACAACGCGTCGACGTAATCGGTGACGTCGACGCAAAAAATACACCGACGTATAATATGCGCGTCGGTGCGTCACACACAAAACAAAGACGGCGGCGAGCGGTAGCAATGTGAGTGCCGTGTTAGAGAAGTGCAAGCCGGTGTAACGCTGAGATACACTGCCTCGAAGAGATCCACAGCCTCAGCTGTTTATCATGTAATGCAAACCTGCGCATGCGCGTCTCACGGCAGCCGAAGCAAACCAAGATGGCGGACCGTGAATTTCTTTAAAAGTTAAAATACGAACGAATTCAGACACGAATGTCACTTTTAATGCAATTTGAGGTGAGATGTTGATGCTTCCGTTTTGTCACATGTGGGTTTTAAGAGTCAAAGTTTTGTCCAAAGTTTAGTTTAAGCAGTCAACTGCGCCTGTGAAACCACAAAGCTAATGTTTTCATAGCAGTCCGCGGCTGCTGACGTAGGCTGATGACGCGTCCTGTGGCAACTCTACAGCTTACAACTAGTCTGTCTTTCTTTGTATCAAACGGAATATTGGCGCCCGTAATAGCCCCTACATGTATTATTCACTGTCATGCCCGCCGTATATGGACATTTTTCAACATGTGTTCAATATCCTTAATGTGTTTAACTGTTGATTGATTCTCTGATCTGTGTTGGTGACTTCAATGTTGTTTTAAGTCCTCTGAGATGACTTCTACTGTATTCTTTCAGTAACTCTAAAAGAAAGGATGACTGGTTGACCTTTTTATTTGCTACACAATGCATTGTTTTTCTCTTGTACACTCTTACTTGAATTTTATTTTTGAATTTTGAGTTTAAGAAAAAGGTGAGTGGCAGAGTTTTGACTGTTATTTTTATATGAATGAAGAATTTAAGAGATGCACTTTAATTAATGGACTTCAGTAATATAGGCCTATGTGTCTTCAACTTAAATGTTAAACTCTGTTGGTTCAGGAAGGACGCCATGACAGGCTGATGGCTCCCACTGTTTTTGCTGGAAAAGCACTCTTTGTTTAGCTTAAAGCCTTCAAGTTTACATTGGTTACTGTTTTCTTTTAGTTGCTCTACACAAGTATTTGGCTGAACTTTTTCATATTTTTATTGAATGCTAAGCATCAAATGTTTGTTTCAAGAATGATAAGATGCACTTTTTTTTTTGGTTAGTGAGATTTATTGATTTTAAATGCTACAAAATAAGAAAAATGGACTAATAGTTTCGAGAACTTTAAATGCACCAAAGCCACTGAGAAAAATGTTATTACAAAATATATACAGTATATTAATTCTCAGGGTTCACAGTCTGGAAGTCACTCATTCGCAGCCCTTCCTCCCCCAGACGAATAAACAAAGCCCACCCTAGCCCCCTGTTGTTTCGGTCATCACCTCATTTGACATGCAAATGTTAGCAACCCAAGTAGCGGGTTAGCTCCTCTTCTCTTAAACTAGCCCCAAATTTGGCTGGGCGTTCTAGTGTTAAGGTTTTATGCTACCTCTAAGAATGTCTTATTTTTGAAATTTAAGAGCAAGCAATAAATATTTTTTGTGAAGGAATTCATGTTTTTTTCATTAAAATATTTAAATCAACATGTATACATCAATATTAGTCAATTAATGGGGAGATAATTGAGAATCGAATCGAATCGAAATCGAAGCGAAGCGAAAAAAATAATCGTTAGATTAATCGATGCATCGAAAAAATAATCGCTAGATTAATCGTTTAAAAAATAATCGTTTATCCCAGCCCTAATTGGGATACATCTGATCTGGCTCACTGTCTAATCTATAATCTGAAACATGATGATAGTAAAAAAATTACATAAAAACACCAAATCAGAAACTTCCATACAGGAATAATGTGTTCTGAATAGGAGTCTCCTCAGCTGAATAGCGGTTCTCTTTTTTGAGGTCTTGCAGATTTAGTTTTAAGCGTGATTTTCACTGTATATGAACTTGGTGTGTTCATCCTGATTGGCTAAGGAAGAACCAGTGTATTGTGTTCTGCGTCCTGATTGGCTAAGGGGTCATCTCTGTGCCGTGTTTCCTGTATCACAGCATTCAGCCTGACAAATGTAAATCCATGTCTGATTGCAGTGTGACTGTAAGTGCTGTATGCTAATTATCTCCTTGACAAAACCGTGGACTAAACCCACAACATGGTTAGTGCTAAAAAGTTGAACTTCTGGACATGTTGCAACGATGACAGCAAAGAGGAGCACGGTGCAAACTCCAACAGGCCTTTGACGAGGGATTTTCATACAGCACTAAGCCCATTTTTTTCAAAAAAAATTACAATTTTGATTTCAAGATTTCAAAAGGTTATAACTTTAAAGTTTGAGATAAAGGCATTTTGTAAATGAGAACTATCTTCAGTATGAACCAAACTTTGGGATGGATGTTGATTCGTCATCTAATTTGCATATTGTGACGTCATCAAGGTGGTGGCCATTTTGGAAAATGCTAATTATTGTATAAAGATTTCAAAAAGATGTAGTTTGAGAGTGTATTTTGAGATCAGGGAATACCATCAACAGTCTACGTGAAATATCTTTAGTATGAAAACACAATGTGGGATAGAAATAAATTCACTGATCAAATTTATATAGAATATTTTAGCACTGGTCCACGGCCATATGGAACTGTATTAGACCTTCAATGATCAAGATGGCACTGCTTATAGTTTACCAGTCATGAAATCTGCACTTTGGTTTCAATATTACCCTTTCAAAAGACCTGGTGGCATACAGTTTATCTCAGTGGAAATGAGGCTCCAGAATTCATCGTTTAGAAACAGAGCGATTAAATGAATGGGCTCAGAACTTGTCAGATTGTCTCAACAATAAACAACAGGCTCTTCAACATTTCTGATCCACTTTTATGGATTATCTTCTCTAAAGAACTGCCTTCATCATCATCATCTACGTCCGTAAAGGCAGATTAGCGGTGTGTTTTCTTTCGTGGCTTCTGCCACGTCTCCTGCGTTCCCCGCGGTTGTTTAACCCTGCTGCATTCACCCATATGCCCGGTGTTATGATCCCCCTGTCCCCTTCACCACGTCTCCTGTCTGGTGTTCGCAGAATGTTTCCACTGTGGCCGCACACCGCGGTAAAGAGGTCCGGGTTTTTGGAGTCAGCGGTAGAGAGGTCCGCACATTCAAAGCGGGTGGCCGCTTTATGTTAAACAGTGCATTGTGGCGGCTCATCCCCACGTCTTCTTTCCAATGTTGCTGTAATTAACAGCATAAAGAGGCTATCCGCTTTTAATGTGCGGACCGCTTTACCGCTGACTCCGAAAAGCCGGACCTCTTTACCGCGGTGGCCACACGGAGGACGTAAACTGTGGCTGACTGTGGACTATTATGACGCGGACTCCTGTCACTAATAATGTCTGTATCTGCTTCACTGGACACCTGCGTGTCTTCCTCCTCTGAATCTGAGTGAGCCAGTACCAAATACTTCTCTGATCTCTGGAGACCTCTGGCTCTGCTCTGGCTCCGCTCAGAACTACGGCTCCTGCTTCGCGTCGCTGCGCCGCAGGTGTTTTACAAACTCATTTTACTCTAATACTTTCAATATAACCATTACCACAAAGGCCGCTCATATTAAAGGCACACATGTCCACTAACTCCTCGTGAAAAGTATTAACAAAAATGAATGCAATAAACGTGTGTGGTTATTATTATTTTTTTCTGGGGCATTGGACCTTCTATGTTTTAGAAAAAATGTAAACGTTAACAAAATCAAAAGTGTCTCAGCCTGTACTTGAACCTAAGTCCTCTGGCACCACAGTCCATCTTCTTATCAATGAGCTATAACCACAGTAAATCGTCCGGTGAAGAGAGAATAATGAGCAGTGAGAAGCCAATGTTCTCTGCTCACAAGTGCCACCTGGTGGTTGTTTGGGTCATTGCAGCATCACTGGGAAAAAAACAAATAAAAGACGCGTGAATCACACGTGAGTCTCGTGTGATTCACGCGTGAAAGGCGACAAAACGAAATGGGACCTACTGTAAACCTTTCCAGGTCCTCGTCTAAGGGGACGCCTGTTATGACGCCACGCACTGCCTTCTTTTCTCCAACTACTCTTCTTTCAGTCACTGCTATCTTGCACACATATTCCAACTGCAACTCTGCAAACACTTTTTCTGTTCTTCCGAAGTACACACAATCAACAAACTTCCATCTCTCAGCACCTTTGCCACTTCTATATCTCCTATTTTCCTTTTCAGCTCTTGGCCACAGTAACTGTTGAGATGAACAAACTAAAGACCTGGTTTAATATAAACAAATTGTCACTAAATTTAAAAAAGACAAAGCTTATGCTTTTTAGCAATCGCAGATGTAATATCCCTGTCCAGATTGTCATTGATGATACACAAATAGAAAAAGTTCACCAAAATACATTTTTGGGAATTGTAATAGATCAGGGGCTGGTTCCGTGTGGCTCTCGGGCTTTCACACCACAAGCGTCAAAAACGCCTCTGCGCTGCCATTCATTCCCTATGTAGTTCTGACCCATAGTAAAGGCCAACTTCACTCCACTAGCCGGGCCGCCAAAACAATCTGACGTCTGCGAACGTCAATTCTGATTGGTCAGTCACTCTGCAGCTGCTGCCTCAGCTGTTGCAAATATCATAACAAACAACACGTTGCCTCGACCCATGGCGTCCGTACGAAAAACAGTTCCTTGGTCGCTGGATGAGGGCAACACCTTCCTCAGTTTGAGGAGAGGACACCAGCGTGAGCTCGATGGTTCCACCAGAAACCAGAAGGTGTTTGTGGAGCCAGCACTAAGGACGGAGCAGAATGATTCCCACAAACATGACAATGCAGAGAAAAGTTAAAAAGCTTAAAAGTGAAATGAAAGATCACAGCAGCAGAAGTTGAGGCAGAACCGAAAAGTCTGGAGGTGGTTTGACCAAATGGATTAAATTTACAGACATCGGCTAACACCGGCTAACACCAGCTACACCAGGAGATAAGCCAACTCTGCCTGGTGAGTGTCTGTCTTCAATCAAATGCAAAAGTATCTGGTCTTATACTGAGCATGTGTTTGTGGTTCTAAATCAGCTAACGTGGGGTTGGTGTTATGCGTCAATTCTATATCTTTTACTAAACGCAATCAGAGAGTGAATCATGGTTCAATAAAGACAGTTGTGTTTAAGCTGAACACTGGGTTGAAACTCGATTTTTTTTCTTGGTTAGAGATTGAAAGCATTCATTTCGGAATCATAATTGATGTTCGCTGACGTGAGATTGTTTTGGCATCGACTCGCCCGGTTAGAACCAGGGCCAAACCATTAATAAAAAAGTACCGGGGAGTGGTGGAAGCGCCCGCAAACCAGGGAGAGTCGAGTCCAGCCCTTTAGTACTGTACGAGTCAATTTCTGTCATTATCATGTTGATGAAATTTACAATAAATCTGTCTGAGCAGAGCACACCTCTCTCTGCTCAGACAGATTGCATGTGTGTGCGCATGTCTGCTTGTGTGCGTACGTGCGCGTGTGCGTGCGTGTGTAAGGGTTGGGGTGATGTTTATGTAGTGCACATTTGTATGATGTGGCTCTTTGCTGTAACACAGTAAAAAAATTGGCTCTTCGTCTTTGACTGGTTGGCCACCCCTGTAATAGATGATAAAATATCCTGGAAACCTCACATAAATTTCATCAGGTCAAAGGTTGCTAAATGTGTTGGAATGATGAAGAGAGTAAGTCATTTACTCAACACCAATGCTCTTCGATTATTGTATCGTTCTTTCATCATGTCATATTTAAATTACTGTGTTGAAGGGTGGGGAAACTGCTACAAATCCCATTTACTGCCTCTGATCACTCTGCAGAAAAAGGCCTTAAGGATTGTCTCTAATGTTCACTACAAACATCATACTCATCGACTGTTCATAGAGTTGGAAGAACTTAAATTACAAGATTTTATTCACTTTAAAACTGCTCAAATCAGGGCATCGGAAAACTCTCTGCCTCCAAATGTTCAGAACTTATTTCGTGACAGAGACGTGCATCATAGTCACAGACTAAGAGGAAATAAAATGTTTTACTTGCCTAAATTTAGGACTATTGGAGATTCCATCGTGAGATACGTCTGCTTTTTTAACGTGGTCACCTGCTGTATTCCCGGAGCTACTGTCCCAGACCTTCTCATACGTCTCCCTCCTCTTCTTCACTCCCTGCCCGATACCATCTCCAAGGTAGTCGTGCATGTGGGGATCAACGATATGAAGCTGCAGCAGTCTGAGGTCACTAGCTAAATAGCACTTTATAGATCTGTTTCGCCTCCTACAGTCCTCCGGGCTATCTGTTTTTATTTCTGGTCCAGTCCCGACTGTAAACCGGGGTGACTGCCTCTACAGTCGTGTTGTGGCGCTTAACATGTGGCTCCAGTCTACATGCAGCACTTTTAACTTTGTGTTAATGAATAACTTTGGACTGTTCTGGAAGCGTCTCGTGGCCTATCGTCCAGATGGTCTGCACCCAAACCGATACGGCACCAGTTTGTTAATGGACTATTTACGCCAGTGGTCGGCAACGTCCGGCCCGGGGGACAATTTTGGCCCGTTGCCAATATTTTTTGGCCCGCGAGAAGATTTAGAAAAGAAAAAAAAAAGAAGCCTCACAGAGACTTAATTGCTCTTTATCCGCAAATGTTTTGCCCCTATCTTTGCTTGTGTTTGGCACAACACCATTCCACATTTGCATTTTCATTCTAAGTAGCCTAACTTCTAGGTTAAATTGTGGTTTGTCCCGATCCGTATACTTAACCTCATACAGGCGCTACAGCGCTGCTCACGCTGTGCGTAAACTGCAGGTCAAAAAGTCGCGTGCCGGCCCGTGCGACATTCACGCACTCAGAAAGGGTTGAAAAACAGTGATAGGCACATGGAGACAGCGTGGGAAACTCGTCTTGGTTACAGAGATCTTTGACAATTTGCAGCAGTCATGCAGCATCTTGTTTGAAGTTACAATATTCTTCGAAAGAGATCTTTTCAATCCGCACAATTTTATCACAAAAATATTAATGTTAAAGTAGTCACAATGGAGAAATAAGTTGGGAAAAAGTGAAATTAAAATGAAGATGCTTTTCATAGTAGGCTACCCAACACCTAATTCACTTTGGAAAGACCCAAGAGGAAAATGCAGTTAGAAGTTTATTGATTGAGTATGTTTGGCGCCCTAGGCCCGGGAGAGATGCTGATGAGTGCGGCGCTTGCTCGCGCGCATAATCCCCCCCGGGGCCTAAGCACTGGTGGCGGTAGAGGCAGTAGGCGAGCACGCTTCGAAGAGAGAAGGAGGAGGTGGGGCGGCGGAGGCTTTGCTGGCTTCGGAGGCCGGAAAGTGGGCGTCTCCGGCTTTTAACTTGCTGTCCTGGTGGTTATTGGTGGATTGGATGTGGGCGTTTTGCTGGTGTAATGAGTTGAGGATGAGCAGGCTTGTAGATCTGGCAGCAGCGGCCGGGTCTACCACAGTGAACTTCCGCGAAGAGCTTCATTTGTGCTTAGTGTTGAATTAAACTGCAATAATGAATTAAACTGCAATAAAATCCTCGCCAAAATACGCTGATAATAAACATAAAAGAGCAAAGCTTTTGTCAAAGGATTAAATTCTTTTATTTTTTTCATTCTAGCATATTCACATGCATGGCCTTTGGAATTAACTGAACCAAATAACTTTTTTTCTTGAAAGTAGAATTAAACGAAAGCTGAACAATATTAAAGCACTCGCTGAAAATCACGAGGACGTATTGGCGATATAGATGAAAAATAACAAACGCAATAGTTGCTCTGCAGGATGAACTGGGACCCTAAAAACATACAATAATTACAATTAGTAATGGATTATAAATTACAATTATTTGCGTTGTATGGCTATTAAACTTACTCAATGGGAATACTGAAATTTTCCCTCTTCCACGATCTTTTTGAAGTCGGGCGTTAACGACGTGACTTTCAGGCGCAGGGCATTTTCCAGGTTATTGTGTGTCAGTCTGTTTCTTTCATGGGTTTTTATTGCATTCATTGAAGAAAATGTTGATTCACACGTGTAGGTTGACGGGAACATTGTCAGCACATAAAAAGCGAGCTTCTTAACCTCACTATAATCTTCAGGGCAGGAGAGCCAGAACGTACACAGGGACTGCGCATTTTGGAGAGCTGTGCGCACTTGGAACGATGTATGAAACTCTGTCAGCTGCAGTTCAAATGTTGCCTCGTCTAGTGATGGTAGTGCTTTCTTCACGATTGTAGAGAACTCAGGGTTTGCTTGGACACTTAATGGATCACGCACGAACGCAAATATTTCTTTTGGGCAAGAGTATTCCTCAAATCTCGAAAGGAATTCTTCCCGCACATGTCTGACAAAATTCACCATCGCTTCTGTCACTTGTTTTGGCGCGTGCCTTTTTAATGTCGGAAAATGCAGGAGTCGTTTAGATGTCATGTCTGTCTCAAACAGTTCTAGCTTCTTGATAAACGACTCCAACTTCTCTACCATGTCCACAATTATTTTCCCTCGCCCTTGTAGTTGCAGATTGAGCTGGTTGAGGTGGCCAAATATATCGGTCAAAAAAGCAACATTGGCCATGAATGTTTTGTCCTCAAGCTGTGCAAGATGCTCCGCAGCAGTTGCATTATTTTTCATTTGAAGAAAGGTTTTAATCTCAGTGAGAAGTGCGCACATGCGTTCTAACGCTCTCCCCTTGCTTAACCAGCGCACATCGTTGTGCAGCAGCAAATCACCATGGCTTGCTTCTTCTGACTCGGTCACTAGTTGCCTGAAAATACGGTGTTGGGTGCTTGATGTTCCTCGGATATAATTAATGATGCGCATGACTTTGTCCATGACTGTCTTAAGCTCTCCACTCAGCTTTGCGCACAGCACACTTTGGTGGATAAGGCAATGGACTGCCTGAATATTAGGAGCAACTTCCTTGAGTCTGCTCACCAAACCTCTTCGCTTTCCAACCATAGATGGAGCGCCGTCTGTCACAATAAAATTAACCTTCTCAAGGGGTAACGAATTCTCCCTAAACTGCTCCTCGAGTTTGGCAAACAGTATGTCCCCAGTAGTTTGACCTTCCAATGGGATGAGAAAAAGAAGTTCCTCTTGGAATGAGACTGACTTGTCATCAAAATATCGAACATAAACACACATTTGTGCCACGTCCGTCGTGTCTGTGCTTTTGTCAATAGCCAGGGAATAATGATCAGCCTTATGGAGAGCGCGCGTTATTTTCCCATGTATGTCTGAGGACAGTGCTTCGATACGCCGTACAGCAGTGCGCGCGGAGAGTGGCATCTGTTTTACAGAAGCGATCAGTGCATCAGCAGTTTTATCCGTGGACAGCTCCTGCAACACGGACACCATCACATCCTTCATAACCTCCGCGTCAGTGAAAGGCTCCCATGACGGGCCAAAATCCAGGACGCTTTAAGCGAGGCACTGGATACCTTTTCCTGTGTGGTCAGGCCTCGAACTAGGACCCTGCTGCTCCGGATATAACCGTCATAAAGAGCATCGATTTTGAGACGCCTTGACTCAGACTGAAGTGGGAAGGACGCACTGAATGACCCATGTTTCGTTTCATGATGTCGCCGAATATTGTACTCTTTGCACACGGAGATTACCTCGTTGCAGATGAGGCAGAGAGGTTTGGCATTCACATATCCAGGTAGGATGAAACCATATGTTTGTCTCCATTCCTCCCTGAAACTCCTGTTTTCACTGTCCACTTTTCTTTTTTGTCCTTTGGAAAGCGACATGTTTGTGATGCTAACTTTATTTTTTTGCTAGTGCTGTGTAACCCGCGAAAATCAGACAGACTCGGGGATAGTATTGTTTCAAACAATATTTTATTTTTAAATGAAAAAAAATATGTATAGTTTGGGGTTATCTAGTATTGAATATCCATGCATGAATACATTTTATTTTTTTATCAATTGACCGGTTGGCCCGCCACCTATCGGCGTAAAAAAATATTGGCCCGGAGCCAAGCCAACTTGCCGACCCCTGATTTACGCCATGTTATTCAGTGTTCCCCGAGGGGGGTGTGACTGTTTACATCGGTTTACTCCTGCTCACCAGCACCGGGTGAGTACTGTGGTGCAAACACTGACCCCTGTCCGTCTGGCAGTGAAATAACAGTCCTGCCGCTGAACTGTGCTGCCTCCTGCTCTGAACAACAGAGCAATGCCGTCCTAAATCTGGGACTTAACCAGCAAAAGAGTTCACATTTGAGACCAATAGAAACTGTGTGTGTTCCTCGCACCAATTTCAAAATATGTTTTAATTTGAATAGAAAAAGAAATCATAACAGAAGGACAGCAGTTAGACAATCAAATCTAATTCCTGTTCCTTGTAAAAATCTATTATCTAAACCCACTGACACTGATGTTCATTTTAAACTTGCTATGCTTAATGTGAGATCACTATGCAACAAATCATTTTCAATTAATAATTTCATCTGTTCTTATGATCTTGATTTTTTTTTTTTTACGGAAACTTAAAATAGAACAAAAACAATCTCCTTCTATACTTATCATTGTCCTGTACAAGCCACCACAGTCATGTCACAGTTTTATTGATGTCACAATTTTATTGATAATTTTAGTTGCTTTCAGTTGTATGCACCGAATTTGATAATTAAGTGATTACAGGTGATTTTAATATTCATGTGGATAATGGTAATTAGTTCGCTACTTGAAACATTTGGTCACCCACAGCAGAGGGCACACTCTAGACCTGTTAATTACTAAGGGGGTTAATATTTAAATGTAAATGTGGTAGACGTGGCTCTGTCAGATCACTTCTGTGTATTTTTTGACACGTGTTCTGATAGTAAAACCCCCATATGAATCTGCAATTGTCAGAACTCGACACATAAATGAAAACACAAACGAATTGTTCATGGGAATGATAAACTTCGAGAACACGTTGTGTTCTAGCCTGGTCATACCTGTAGTGGAAATTCTAATACTTCAATGAATGAATCCGAAGAGCAACAGCTTGTCTTTGTGCAATTTATTTACAGAGGTGATGAATACAAACAAATGACATTTCTCTGCAGAGAGTGTCGGACCAAAGCTGTGCGCACGCGGACGTTTTGCACAGACTCGATCTGCCCCTCCCGTATGCACAGACTCGATCTGCCCCTCCCGTATCAGCATGTTGATAATTATACTAGAGGCGTGAATCAAAAGAACAATGAGCAGACGTCACGGACTCTGCGGTGGGGGCGAGATGGGATGAGTCATGTAGAGCAGTGGTTCCCAAAGTGGGGGTCCCGACCCCCCGGGGGGTCGCGGGAACCCCTGGGGGGGTCGCAAGATGATTTCCACACACACAAAAAAAAGATTTTTTTTGCTCAAAAAAAAAAGATTTTTTTTTTTGCTAAAAAAAAAAGAAGTTTTTTTTTTATTATAAAAAAGGGCTTTAAAATATAAAGCCCTTAAATATTTATTTAGCATTTGATTTGATTCAAAAGGACTACTTGTTAAATTGTGTTTGACTATAATATGACTATAATATATTTTTAATAACGTTAGTAATTTTGTCCCAGTCATTGCAGCGTCAATCAAAATCATCACGTAACACAGCTCACATCATGCGCAGCGACAAAGCGTGTCCTGCTGTTTGTTTGCTAAAACTAAAGGTGTTTGGAGGCTACAAATAAATAATACCTGCTTTAAAATGAAACGTGGTTAATATCCACAACAGAAAAACCCGGAGGGGGAGAAAAGTCACTTGTATCAGGGGTCAGGCTGATGGTGCGAAGAGAGGGAGGGAGGACAGCGGAGGGAGAGAGGGCAGCGGAGGGAGGGAGGACAGCGGTAGAACAGCGCGTTAAAGAGGCCCGGCTTTTCGGAGTCAAAGGTAAAGAGGTCCGCACATTAAAAGCGGGTGGCCGGTTTATTCCTTTACTGACAGTAACTTTGGAAAGAGAAGCCGTGGGGATGAACCGCATAAAGTAACAGCAGAAAGCGGCCGCCCGCTTTTAATGTGCGGACCTCTTTACCGCTGACTCCGGAAAGCCGGCCCACTTTACCGCGGTACAAGAACAGAGAGGGCGAGCCGCAAGAAATGCGCTCCACTTCTGACTTCTGCTGAGGAGGGAGCCCACCAAGCCCATCACTGTGTCACTACATGAGTAAAAATATGCAAGCCTCCTTTTTTGGGCTGGACAGTGCAGCTCGGTAGTGGCGTGAGTCTCTAGAAAGCGTTACTCCGTATCAAGGAAATACATGGTCATTTCATGTGACGAAAGGGCGGTGGGGGGGGGGGGGGGGGGATAAAATGTATCTGTCAGCTGCACAACACAATCTCCGATGCTGGGAAACTGACCAAAACAATCCTCCCTATTGATTATCTTAAATCAATCACACACATGCTACTAAAAAATAAGTAAAATATAACACAAACCCCGAAACATCAAAACTTTCACACCTAGTAGGTTTAAAAAAATCCGTCATAAAATGGGTTAAACATACAAACCAATTTACTCAAAATCATCAAGTGACATCTCACTAAACGGATCACTGTCCTCATCAGGACAGTCAACATACAGGTTAAGAGAAGTGTGTTGAACGAGTGTCGACGAAATCACACGTCGGATCAACGAACAGATCAAAGGAATGACACAACATGACAGCACTATCAGCAGCACTAATATAACTCCAAGTCCAGTACCTATTTGAATCAACCATGCTCGCCAGTCTGAAAACCATGAAGCATCTAGAACGAAATCACGGTTAACCGCATCGCGCAAAGTAGTCAGATTGTGAATACCCTGTGCAATGATCCCATCATCGGCACTGTTATCAGGAATATAAGTACAACAAGCGGTCTGATTAAGTAAAACACAAACACCTCCACTTGAGGCAACCAAATGATCCAAAACAATCCTGTTTTGCAAAACAACGGCACGCAACGCATTCACTTCTACTCTGTTGGCCTCTAGAATAGTTACAGTTGTATTCACAAAACTTGAAAACCGATAATTCAAAGTTTCCATTCTAAGCATAACCTTCCCTATACCGAGCTGGGGGAACAAAGAGAGAATTACTTTTGATGGTTTTGTCCACAGTTTGTGATCATCTGGAACATCCGTTCCCCAAACTGCATCATGAGCAGCAAAATCGCGCTTACCTCGCAATCTAGGAATGGCAGAGATGATGTAAGAGTGATCTGAAGCTGTCATCAGAGCACAACGACCTATCCAATTAAATGGTAGTTTCACATAGACATTGAAGCCACACAGCCACAAAACACCCTTCAGAGGAAGAGTTCCTGTTGAGTCAGGAACCGTGAAATATGGGGAACACGTACTACCTGGAGCGGCCTGAGAAGTGTTTAAACTTGAATTACCATGAAAAGTAGTACACGGATTAGACACATTTAAACAAAATGACATTGGGATCCGTCCCATCTGTATAGGAGAATCTGTAATGGTCATGGATAGAGTGTAACATACAAATTTAGTACCAGGTCTGATATGTACCGGACCAAAAAGTGGACCTTTTTCATCATTAAACCAATAATTGAAGAAATCAGAATTAACAGCCGGTTTGAATGGAGGGAGACATTTACCTGTGCGCTTTGTGACAGTCTCATTGAAAAACTTAACAGAGACAGATGAATACAGAATCTTTGGAAAATGTGTAAATGCATCAACTATTGGTAGAGGTGTGATGTGTGGGTTTGATGACGCAATAGGCATATGAGTACAAATGTAACAATTTGAGCGATTTTGTGAGCCTGCTAAGAATTTTTCATATTGATACCACAAATTAAGTGTGTACACGCTGGTGTGATTCATTGACTTAGCCAGAACACGTGACCACGTATAATCCAATTCGGTCACATCTTCCCTCTTCACACGTTTCGATGTAAATGAAGAGGTGTTAGAATTGTAATTGACAACGACCTGTGTTTGATTGTTCTTTTTATTCTCGCGACCTTCAAACCATAACAGTGGAAACACAATGAGGAAGGAAATGAACATGAGCACACACAAAGTCTTTCTCATCCCGCAAAGGCCCTGCTGCCTGAATGGATGCCAGGGACCGTCCTCCCTGTTGTTGCGCATCTTGGACTTGGATTGTCACTTGTTGATCTTCTTTGTGTTACCTATCTTCTGTTCATCTATGACCTAGGAGTGTAGTTACTAGCACTTTTCTCCTGATGCAACTAACAATGTATTTCTAACAATGTTTTACGTTGGGAGGGGGTAGTGTGTGTGTGACCCTCCTTTCGCGTTGGGAGGGGGGTAAGATGTGCCCCTCCTTACGCTTCCGTTGTACGCTCCGCAAGAAGAGCTGGGACTTGTTTGCAGTGCGACGCGTGGACCCAGGTCTGCCTCTCCTGGACTTTCACAGCGGTGTGAGTGACGAGGAGAACTTGGAATGGGCCAAGCCAGCGATAGTGATTCCAGCTTTTGGGTTTGAAGTTCCTTATCAGGACGAAATCACCGGGTTGCATGTTGTGAAGTGGATGGTCCGCATGCTGGGGGAGGGCCGATGACACCTGTCTTCTGATATCAGAAAGAGACTTTGTTAGGGTTATACAATACCTTATCATGCCATCCTCGCACAGGATGGCATCTGGTTGAGGTCCCGCAGGTCCCATTCCTACGTTGGGGGGAGCTGCAAACAAAATCTCACAAGGGGACAGGTTGTTGGCAAGCATTTTGGCCAGCTAAGTTTTGTTTCCTGACAACATTTGGCCAGTTTTGATTTTATTGTGAAATTTTCTCTCTCCACAGCTCCACCAGATTGTGGGTGATAGCTGCAGTGAGTTTTCAAATCAAATTTCAAATAATCAGACAGTTGTTTTATCACTTCATTAACAAAATGCGACCCATTATCGCTGGACAATTTCTGGGGAATTCCCCATTTTACAAGAATTTCAGTTAAGATGGCTTTTGCTACTGCAGCGGAGGACGCATGCTTTGCAGGGAAAGCTTCAACCCACTTTGAAAACATATCCACCATCACAAGACAATATTTTTTCCCTCACTGGGTGTTAATTCAATAAAGTCCATCATGACATGTTCAAACGGTCTTGTAGGTGCTGGGTGTGCTGCTTGCTGTGTCAGAGGCCTCGGTTTTCCCGGGTTGTTCTGTGCACAGATCAAACAGCTTCTGCAAAACTCTGCGGCAAATGTAGAAAACCCTTTTGTAAACCAGAATTGTTGGACTGTTTGGAACATATTCCCCTTTGACACATGGTCCAACCCATGTGTTAACTTAGCATAACAATTAAATAATCTTTTGGGAAGACATGGCTTCAAATCTGGGCCCACCCAGATGCCATTTTGGAAGACAGCACCAGACTCCGCCCACGTGCGCCGCTCTTCAGGGGAAGAGAGTGAGCAGAGATCCTCCAGAGAGGCGGGAGGGGAAAGAGGAGGGGTCTCTGGGGGGACAGCATGGGGCAGGGAGAAGGAGGCCGGGAGAAGCTGTTTAGCAGCAGCTCGCGCCGCCCTGTCTGCCCTAGCATTACCCAATGAAACAGAGTCAGTTGCAGTCGTGTGGGCAGAACATTTACACACAGCAATCTGAGATGGGAGCAAAATAGCTTCCAACAATGCTGCAACATGTTTGTGGTGTAAAATTGGTTTCCCGTCTGATTTTAGAAAGTTTCTATGCTTCCACAGTGCCCCAAAATCATGCGTCACTCCAAATGCATAGCGAGAATCAGTAAATATTGTAACAGAGCGTCCCTGTGCGAATGCACACGCCTTTGTCAAAGCCACTAGCTCTGCCACTTGTGCTGAGAACATCGATGGAAGAGAGGAAGAAATAACGACTGAGTGGTCGTCCACCACAGCGTATCCAGCATGCGACCTTCCGGTGTCCGGGTCTCGATATGCTGATCCATCTACATAGAGAATTAAATCAGGGTTAGTCAATGGTGTATCAGAAAGATCTCTGGTCTTGGAGTACAGATCTGATTCAGGGCTCTGAGCCATGCACATGCGTGTGGTGTGCCCTCTCCTGAAGGAGGGGTAACAATGTGGCAGGATTAAGTGTAGAACATTTATGGACAGTCATGTTTTGGTTTTTATTCTACCGTTGACCACTAGGTGGCACAAAATACTGTACAGCAGTTGTACATTGGGCAACCCAGGTAGATGAAGTTTTTCTGAAGTAAACACATTGAAAGAACAGCCGTGAGTGCGTTTGTTTGTCCTGAGATAATGTAAAATATAGCCACCTAACAAAAACATCAAATTGCGACCGAGGTGTGGAAGAGAAACCTTTTTTTAATTTATTTTTATCATCGAGTACCTGTGTGAAAGTTATTTTTTCACTCGTACGAGTTGCGTTTATCATCCACGCGCAGCGAGGCTATGCTAGTTGGTGCAAGCCCCAGACTAGAGTTGCTAAATTATGAGCAGGCAGCGGATCAGACACCGGAAGAAAGGGTAAAAGAACAAGAAAAATGCACCATGGGCGAGGAACTATTGGGCGGTATTGGAAACCATTTGAGGAATCCGGTGAGATTTTTGAGACAACGTACATTGAACGTTATAAAACTCTGTCCCTGGCAAATTGAGATAAAAGAAGCCAAAAAGATGCCGGGTCCTGCTAAGTGTGATTGGCCACAAAGACGTATGGACTTGTTACACAGTCTAATTGCCTCCAGCCAAGCCGGGGAGAAAAAGCATACGAAGACATTTGTGAAAGTGTTTGAAAGGACATTTTGGGCCCCCAAAAAAAACCGTTAGTAATTGCGGAGAGGGTTCCGTTTTCCAACCAGAGGAATCAAGGAGAGGGTTAATCTGTCGCTCAGTAATGTTTTTTGCAGTGCTGAAAGGACTGTCCGAACACTGCGAGTTTTGTGGCTATTTGGAGGAAGCACACGGGATAGGTTTGTCTGTGGACTTGAAAAGTGAACAATTCACAAGCGCCTGTTGACGGAGGAATATTTAACAATAATAAAGCAGTCAAGTTACGCCGTAACTGCTGAAACGGAGGCACCGATGCTCAACAGTTGAGCGGCTCTTTAAAAGTGAACGCTGATTCTCTCTCAAACTCCGCAAGCCACATGTAGAACGGTGGCGTAAACTAAATCACAAACTGATGATGATTGCTGTCTACGTGGATAGAAGACTGTTAATCGAGTGTGGGTAAGAAGGCCAACCTTGGCGCACGGCAAAATAAATACAAGAATGACTCTGTCCAAGAGAGTAATTACAGGATGGAAAAACTGAGTTAAAAGGGAAAAGACCACACATCCAAGTACAGCGCAAGAGATAAAATAAGGAAAGTGCACCGTGTGGTAGGTTTGCGACAATGACAGTACCAGTGAGAGAGACGACATCTGATTCTGTAATGAGAATATGCCACTGTATGCATTATCTAGCAAGGGAAAAATTCCCAGAATATCTGTAATTCCTAAAGTAAATGGTAAGAAAATGGAAATGGAATTAGACACAGGGGCTGCTATCCTAAATTATCTTGGATCAGTACAAAAGTTCAATGAAAAATGTGCCTTTGCAAATCTACTGAATGTTGTCCTGTAGGACTTTCACTGGTGAACCTTTGTAGCCTGTAGGGGTTATACAGTGAAATGTTAAGCAAAATAAGCAAACAGCCAGCTACCATTGTGGTCATGTGGTCAATTTGGTAGTATGGGTGAACGCAATGTAATGAAGTCTGCTTGTCCAAAGGCCAAGAGTTGGGCACAATAATGTATGGCATTGATCAGGTAGTAAGAGACCTTGGTACTTTTAGGGCTATTAACTTAACTGGAAAGATGTAAAAAGGTTGGTGAAGTGCATTGCTAAGAACATACCAAGACTGCACATGGGCAGCCAGATTTGTGAGCCACCACCATAAGGCCCCTTTTATAAATGAAAGTACACATTAGACATAAGCACTGGCATTATTTGACTCATAAACCCTGTTTGTCCTACTGCTTCAAATCCTATTGATTGATAGTCTGAAGTAATGGCAGCTTTTGTAGGCAAATTTGAACACTTTGAATATTTACAAAATTCGTCCATTTACCCCCAATAAATAATATTGACAATGACATGCGCCCATAAAATTCATTATTGCGCCATAAATTCATTGGGCATAAGATATACTCACTACTACTCATCAACTCGTATTATAATAATCCATGCTCATACACGCGGAGTGGCGTGTCGAGTATGTGACGTCCACTACCCGACACAGCCCACTACTCGACACGCCTCCGTACTGCAGGCGCAGACAGATACACTTGAAAAAGTCTTAAAAAACACGAAATCGATCTAATCCCAATTAAGACACAATGTTTTGCCTAATTTCAGCATTTTTAGACTATTTTCTCATCACTTTTCACTCTTTGTCTGCTCTGCCCACACAGAAACGCTCCGGGTCGAAGCCCTCCGAATCTGTGACATCAAAGCTAGACCCCGCACGTGGCCTTTCAATCAGCACAACGCACAAAACAACCCAATATTAATTAAAAAATGACTTTATGCCAAGTGAGAATACGACTTTGTGGACACGATTCGAACAGCGCAGCCGTAACAGAAACCGTCAATATGATCGCTTAGAAAGAACAACAATCCTAATAATAACACAACCCAAGGATCCGGTCGCACAAACCCAACACTGAGAGCCCAAAAGGCTTTCCTGGTTATCAGCCAGAAAATGGGAGTAAAAATATTTATCTAAAAACACCCAGACAATCCCCTTTAACTCTGCATCGAGAGAGGGGGAGGTGACTTTTGTTTTAAAATGACGTATATTCAAAGTGAGTAACCAGGAAACGGTGAGAACCTTCCATTCAGCTCCGTCAAAAAACAGCAATATAAAAATATACCGCAATGCAGAGGTTTGAACCGGGCCACGCGGGAAAAGGTGAATATGAGCCTTAGAAAGTGAAAGTAAAGTTAACACGGCTCAGTGCTTTTGTACCTGGTGCTAAAATTTTATTTCATACAAATTATACCAAAATAAAACCTGAAATGTTAAATGAGATTCGAACTGAACTCATTTGAAAACTATAGCTGATATTTGATGTTTTTTTATGTTAAGATTTGTATTAGTGAGAATTGACTATTTTCACTGTTTAACAAGAGAGAGACCAAGAGACCAGAGAGAGAGCCAAGAGAGAGACAGAGAGAGACCAAGAGAGACCAGAGGAGAACCAGAGAGAGCCAGAGAGAGGCCAGAGAGAGGCCAGAGAGAGAGGCCAAGAGAGACCAAGAGATGACCAAGAGAGACCAGAGAGTGAGACCTAGAGAGAGGAACCAGATGAAGACAGAGAGAGACCAGAGAGAGGCCAGAGAGAGAGGCCAGAGAAGACCAGAGAGAGACCAGAAGAGACCAGAGAGAGACCAGCGAGAGAGGCCAGAGAGACCAGAGAGAGACCAGAGAGTGCCAGAGAGAGAGTGGCCAGAGAGACACCAGAGAGACAACAGAGAGAGAGCCCAGAGAAGCCAGAGAGAGACCAAGAGAGACCAGAGAAGACCAGAGAGAGAGACCAGAGAGACACCAGAGAGACACAAGAGAGAACCAGAGAGAGAGACCAGGGAGAGAGCCCAGAGAGAGACCAGAGAGAGACCAGAGAGAGACCAGAGATAGAGACCAGAGAAAGACCAGAGAGAGGACCAGAGAGAGAGACCAGAGAGAGTCCAGGAGAGAGGACCCAGAGAGAGACCGAGAAAGAGACCAGAGCGAGACAGGAGAGAGACCAGAGAGAGACCACTGTGTCTGTTTGATTTCTGTATCCGTGTCGAAGATCCGACAACTTGGTAAAAAGTCCTTTGACGAGGCTAAAACATAGAATAGAATTGTGTGATGAAAACAGTTAAACATCTATTTATAAAACTTAAACTGCTGAAACCTAAAGTTTTTGTTTCGAGACTGAAATGTGTTTGTCGCGATAGAAAAAGTGTGAGAAAATGTGTTTATTGTGGATAAATCCGACGTCATCTCCCCAGGTCATTGTGCTGACGTGAACCACCAGTCCCTGTGAGTCACTATTGACCCTTATTGGGCTCAGACAGAAATATGTATAAGATGTTTACATGACTTTTGAATAGAGACCACAGCTTTATGTCTCGCACCAAATGTTAATGCTCTAAGAACCACGGGGAACTCCTGATGAGCACAGGGACTTGCCTCCTGCGTGACCTGAGGAGCACAGGGACTGGCCTCCTGCTGGGACTCTGAGGAGCACAGGGACTGGCCCTCCTGCTGGACTCTGAGGAGATCACAGGGGACTGGCCTCCTGCTAAGACTGAGGAGCACAGGACTGGCCCTCCTGCGGGACTGGAGGATCACGATGGGACTGGCCTCCTGCTAAGCCTGAGGAGTAAAAACACAGGGAACTGGCCTCCTGCTAAGACTCTGAGGAGCACAGGGACTGGCCTCCGGCTGGGAACGCTGAGGAGCACAGGGACTGGCCTCCTGCTAAGACTGAGGAGCACAGGGACTGGCCTCCTGCTGGGACTCTGATGAGCACAGGGACTGCCTCCTGCTGGGGACCTGAGGAGCACAGGGACTGGTCTCCTGCTGGGATGGAGGAGGCACAGGGACTGTCTCCTGCTGGGACCTGAGGAGCACAGGGACTGGCCGCCTGCTAAGACTCTGAGGAGCCAGGGATGGACTCCTGCTGGGACTCTGAAGGAGCACAGGGACTGGGCCCTCCTGCTGGGACTGAGGAGCACAGGGACAGGCCTCCTGCTGGACTCTGAGAGCACAGGGACTGGCCTCCTGCTGGGACTGGAGTAAAAAAAGGAAAAAAAAGACAAAAAGACACAGGACGGTCTCCTGCTGGACGAGGAGCACAGGACTGGTCTCCTGCTGGGACCTGAGGAGCACAGGGACTGGCCTCCTCTGGTACTGAGGAGCACAGGACTGCCTCCTGCTGGGACTCTGAGAGCACAGGACTGGCCTCCTGCTGGACTCGAGAGCACAGGGACGGGCCTCCTGCTGGGCTCTGAGGACACCAGGGACTGGTCTACCCCTGCTGGTCCCCAGAGTCAGGACTAAACAAGGGGAGGCAGGTGGGTTTCAGATTTAGCAGCTAAAAACAGTCCTTCCAGAAAACGTGAGTCTGGCAATATTCAAATCCAGGTTAAAAAACAGAGTTTAATCCTACTTTCTGAGTTAAAGCCTGTCTTGTGAGATTGCCGGTGTGTGACTGTGCTATAACCAAATAACCTTGCCTAATGCTAAAGGGTTATGAACAAATGACATCAGTGACTTTTTCCGCGTGGCCTCGCACCAGCATTTTTTTGTGTTACAATTTGAGTAAACTTCTGAACGTCAAACGACAGAATAAAAAATAACATATGTACATGTAGAAATACGGATACAGGTGAAAAAATAAAAGAATACAGATTACATACAGGGTGAACAAACCATGAACAAACCATAGAACAGAACCATGATCAGAACCATGAACACGCTCAGAGCAGAGGATCATTTCTGTGTCGTCCTAGACAACAAACAAAGTTCATCAACCTGGTCTCTCCCCTGTTCTCGTCTCCCCGATCTCTCCCTGGTCCTCTCCCCTGTCTCTGTCACTGGTCTCTCACTGGTCTCCCCCTGGTTCTCTCCCCTGGTCTATACCATTCAAACTCCGAACGGGGGAAAAACAAAAAGATGCAACTGTGATTTCCGTGGAACACAAAAAGGCGTCATTTGCCGAGAAGCATTCACGTCCCCACAACACAAACTGCTTTCTTCTTCTACAAGTACCTTTTTCCTCAGGAACGTGACGTGCAGCAATCAGAGGAAGGGCAGTCACGGCCAGGACACCGGAGCAACGCCGTCCAGGTGGTGATGGCACTGCTTTGTGGACCAGATGAGTGAACTATGTGTTTTTAGGAACGACACAGAAAATGACTCCTCTGCTCTGAGCGTGTTCATGTTCTGTTTCATGGTTCTGTTCATATGGTTCTTTCATGTTCTGTTCACCTGTATGTAATCTGTATTCTTGTTATTTTTTTACACCTGTAATCCGTATCTACATGTACATATTAATTTTTATCTGCGTTTGATGGTTCAGAAGTTACTCAAATTGTAACACCAAAATGCTGGTGCAGGCCACGCGAAAAGTCACTGATGTCATATGTTCATAACCCTTTAGCATTAGCAAGGTTATGGGTATAGCACACCCCGGGTCCACCACGGCAACTCACAAGAACTAGGCCTTTAAAATCAGAAAGTCAGGATTAAATCTGTTTTTAAACCTGGATTTGAATATTGCCCGTCTCACGTTTTCAGGAAGGACTGTTTTTGATAGCTGCATAAATCTGAAACACTGCCTATCCCCATGTTTATTCCACTCTGGGACCAGCAGGAGACCAGACCCCATGTGCTCCTCAGAGTCCCCAGCAGAGGCCAGTCCCCTGGTGCTCCTCAGAAGTCCCAGCAGGAGGCCAGTCCCTGTGCTCCTCATAGTCCCATCAGGAGGCCAGGTCCCTGGTGCGTCCACGGTCCCCGAGCAGAGGCCATCCCCTGTGCACCTCAATCCCAGCAGGAGACCAGTCCCCAGTGCTCCTCAGTCCCAGCAGGAGACCAGAATCCCTGTGCTCTCAGTCCCAGCAGGAGCCAGTCCTGTGCCCTCACGTCCCCAGCAGGAGGCCAGTCCCTGTGGCTCCTCAGTCCCCCACAGGAAGCCCATCCCTGGTGCTCCTCAAGAGTCCCAGCAGAGGCCATCCCTGTGCTCCTCAAGTCTTAGCAGAGGCCTGTCCCTGTGCTCCTCAAGTCCCAGCAGATGACCAGGCCCTGTGCTCCTCAGTCCAGCAGGAGACCATCCCTGTCTTCCTCAGATCCTACCCACAGGAGGGCCAGTCCCTGTGCTCAACAGAGTCCAAGCAGGAGGCCAGTCCGCTGTTGCTCCTCAGTCTGAGCAGGAGAGGCCATCCCGTGCTCCTCAGAGTCCCAGCATGAGTCCAGTCCCTGTGCTCCTCAGAGTCTTAGCAGAGGCCAGTCCCTGTGCTCCTCAGAGTCTTAGCAAAGGAGGCCATCCCTGTGCCCTATGTCCCAAGCAGGGAGTCCCAGTCCCTGTGCTCCTCAGTCTAGCATGAGGCCAGTACCCCTGTGCTCCTCAAGTCCCAGCATGAGGCCATTCCCTGTGCCTCCTCAGAGTCCCGCAGGAGGCCAGTCCCTGTGCTCCTAGAGTCGACAGCAGGAGGGCCAGTCCCAGTGCTCCTCAGAGTATTCCACGTGGTTCCTTTATAGCAGTAACATTTGGTGCGAGACTTAAAGCATGGCTGTGTCCTCTATTTTCAAAGCTCATGTAAAAAACTAATACTTATTTTCTGTCTGAGCCCAAAGGTCAAATAGTGACTCACAGGGACTGTTGGATCACGTCAAGCACATGACCTGGGGAGATGACTCGGATTTATCCACAATAAACACATTTCCTCACAACTTTTTCTATCGCGGACCAAACAACATTTTCAGCTCGAAACAAAACGTAGGTTCAGCAGCTTAAGTTTCTACTAAAATAATGGTTTAACTGTTTTTCATCACAACAAGTCTATTCTAGTTTTTTTAGCCTCGTCAAAGACTTTACCCAAGTTGACGATTCGTCGACACGGGATCAGAAAATCAAACAGGACACAGTGGTCTCTCGCTGTCTCTCTCTGGTCTCTCTCTGGTCTCTTTCTGGTCTCTCTCTGGTTCTCTCTCTGGTCTTCTCTGGTCTCTCCTCTGGTCTCTCTCTGGTCTCTTCCTCTCTCTGGTCTCTCTCTCTGGTCCTCGTCTCGGTCTCATCTCTGGTCTCTCTCTGGTCTCTCTCCCTAGTCCTACATCTCACTGGTCTCTCACTCGGTGTCTCTCTGTGTCTCTCTGGGCTCTCTCTCGGTCCGCACTGGCTCTCTCTGGTCTCTCACTGGTCTCCTCGGGGCCTCTCTCTCTGATGACAACCCTGGTGTATCTCTGGTCTCATCTCTCAGGCCTCTCTCTGGTCTCTCTCTGGTCTCTCTGGCCTCTCTCCTCTGGTCTCCTCTGGTCTCCTCTCTGCCTCTCTCTGGTCCTCTCTCGCCTCTCTCTCTGGCCTCTCTCTGGTCTCTCGTCTGGTCTCTGGCTCTGGTCTCTCTCATCTGGTCTCACTCCTGGTCTCTCTCTGGTCCTCCTCTCTGGTCTCTCTCTGGCCTCTCTCTCTGCCTCTCCTCTGGCCTCTCTCTCTCTGCCTCTCTCTGGTCTCTCTCTGGTCTCTCTCTGGTCTCTCTCTGTCTCTCTCTCTGGGCTCCTCTCTGGTCTCTCTGGTCTCTCTCGGACTAAACATGAAAATAGTAATTCTCACCTAAAACAACATCTTAACATAAAAAACATCAAATATCAGATATTAGTTTCAATGAGGTTCAAGTTCGAATCTCATTAACTTTTCAGTTTTTTATTTTGTATAAATTGTATGAAATCAAACTTTTAGCACAGTTACAAAAGCATGAGCGTGTTAATTACTTTACTTTCACTTTCAAAGGCTCATAAATCTCACCTTTCCCGCGTGCCCGTTCAAACCCTGCATTGGCCCTGGGGTTTAAAAAAAAATATTTTTATATGCGTTTTTTGACGACTGAATGGAAGGATCCACCGTTGCCTATGGTTACCACTTTGAATATACGTCATTTTTAAAACAGAAGTCCCTCCTCCTCCCCTCTCTACGATGCAGATTAAAGGGGGAAAAAAATGTCTGGGAGTTTTGATATATATTTTACTCCATTTTCTGCTGATAACCAGGAAAGCCTTGTTTCTCCATGTTGGGGTTTGTGCGCCAAGGATCCTTGGGTGTTGTTTCTTCTTCTAGGATTGTGTTTTTCTTTCTAAAGATCATTATTGACGGTTCTCTGTACGGCTAGCGCTGTTAGTAATGTGTCCACAAAGTCCGATTCTCACTTGGCATAAAGTCATTTATAAATAATATTGGGTTGTTTTTGTGGTTTGTGCTGATTGACAAGGGGGGGCGGGGTCTAGCTAGATGTCTCAGATCGGAAGATTCGACCCCGTAGCGTTCTGAGAGGGGCCAGAGACAAACATAAGGTGAAAAGTGATGAGAAAGATAAGCCCGTAAAAATGCTGGAAATTAGGCAAAACATTTGTCTTAAATTGAGGGATAGATCGTTTTAAGAGTTTTAAAGACTTTTTCAAGTGTATCTGTCCGGCCTGCAGTCGGAGGCTTGTCGAGTAGTGGGCGTGTCGGGTAGTGGACGTCACTACTCGACAGCGCCCACAGGTCCCGCGTGTATGAGCATGGATCTATTATAATATCGGTAGAGTAGTATGAGTACTATCTATGCCAATGAATTTATCGCAATAATGAATTTTAATGGCGCCTGTCAGTGTCAATATTATTTATTGGGGAAAATGGACGGAATTTTGTAAAGATCAAAGTAGTAAATTTGCCTACAAAAGCTGCCATTACTTTCAGACTATCAATCAATAGGGAGTTGAAGCAGCTCAGGACAAAAGTTAATGAGTCAAATACTGCCATGCATTATGTTAATGTGTACATTCATTATAAAAGGGGCCTATGGTTGTGGCTCAAATCCGGGCTGCCCCAAGTGCATCCAGTATTCTTGAGCAATGCTCTTCACCCACATGTGTGGCACATAGTGAGAGACTGCCTTGGTGTGGCCAATAGCACAGATAGTAGCCTGGCATCCTCCAACACAGCTGTGACACACTGTGTGGAATAAATGAATAAAGTAGTGTGGCGGTTTGAGAAACTTGTCAAACCAGGAATTGAAAAGTACATTACAAGTTAAAAGATATATTACACCACCACCACCACCACACACCCTACACCCATAGTCTCCACATTACTGATCATAAAGAGAACATGGCCATAACATTTTTGTGCCCAAACTTTGGCCTTTTGGGACAAGCAGACCTTCATTACTATTTGTGTTTATGTCAATTTGTAATGTAGAAGAGGGAGATTAAACAAAAAGAACAAATTGTTTTCTGGCAATTTATGTACAATGCTTTTTATGAAATTTGTGTTATCTGAATGGCTCTGAAATGTAGACACTGAATAAGTTCAACACAAACAATTCTCTTTATTTAATCATGAGAGAAGGCAGTCCAGGAGGAGAGCGCCAATCTCCATCTCTCTTGGAAAGCTTTCAGCCTCCCTAGCTGCCTCCTCTGTAAATGCCTCACCAGATCATTTGCAATCATTTTAAACTCACTGTCCATAAAGCAACAATCACAGATTAATTGTGCAGTGCACAGTGAAATATGTCCATTCAATATTTAAGCATCTTACCATGGTTCATAACTTGTGGCCCCTTTAATGAATGTTTCAATTGCCTCTTGCTGAGGCGGTGAATGCCCGGGCCATAGTGTGGAACTGTCACCAAAGATACGAGAAAAATGTGTTACATTCAACAACAACAGTTCACAAAACCACATGCAAGCCCTAACAGGTGTTGTGTCCTGGTTTAATATATGCAGTGGACTTGCCACTTAATGAACTTTATGGTCTCTGTACAGTCAACCATGTTGCAATGCAGAGTTTTAGTACAGTAACGTTCCCCCCCCCATGAAACAAGTACCATGACATGGTTATGTTTGAGGGGGGTTCAGTGTTTTAGCACACTTTCATTACAAAAGTCCCTGTGCCAGCCTGGTGCGCTCGGCCTACTAAAGTAAAAACAAACATTATATAAATCATGCTATACTTCCCGTAAGAGCGTGAGACCAATCAGAAAGGAAGGGGGAGGGAGCTTAGGGTTGTTTTTTTTTTCAAATCAAGTACCTCTCTGTCCTCTCTTTCTGACAAACACTAGACAATCACTTTTAAAGAACAAAGTGTACAATATTGCACAACACCTGGATCGAAGTAAAACATAGCTCCATGACAACCAGATGCCCTCTCATGGTTTGCACTTGTGTGACATTTGTGCTTCTCCGCCATGTTTAAAACAGTTCCACGACGGAGCGTGTTTCCTCCCCGGCTTCAGCACTGGATCCTGAATTCCCATCACAGACAAATAGCGATGCAACGAAAGCAGACATAAAAGCAGCCATTTGTGCACACTCAGAAACACAAATATCTTGGAACACAATCCCAATAACTAAGGCAGTGACTTCATGTAACTGTGATAGGAAACATCGTGAGCTACATCACATAATTGCCTAACTAAATTCTCCACTGTTCTTGGAAAACAGTAAAGAGTTATGTTTTTCTCCTTATTACCACTTTTTAACGATGCAAAAATGACTTGGGCAATATTATATTTGTATATATTATACTATTACCTATTATACTATGTACCTGACATGTCGATGGCACATGGACTCTTAGAGAAACCCATACAATTGCTTTCTCTGCCAATGTATTAGTTCACTTCTTAAAAAACATTTCTAGTCAGGGTGATAGTGCATTTATTCATAATACACTGTAACTGGAGGGACGGCCTAAAAAATACATAAAACACGTTTGTTTGGTTGACACTTACTGGTTTGCGTACGGTCCTGCCATGTCCTTTCCTCAACGGATATACTTGCAGAAGCTCAAGTGGATTCAAAATTCATGTGTAGCGTGTCGGGTAGTGACGTCACGTACCCGAACACGCCTACTAATCGACACGCGCCTCCGTACTGCAAGCCTCAGACAGACCCATCTCGTTTCCTTTTCGCAGCGCCCCAGAGCCTTCCTCAGTAGTGGAGCCATGAGAGGGTATTTTTTGGGCAGGCCGTCCCAAGGGGTGGTGCGAGGCCCCTGTGCGAAACTCGAAACGCGAGGGCCCTGCCTGACACTTTTTTCCCCAGATTCTAGAGGAAAGTTTTTTCCTGTTATCAATCTTTGACATAATTCCAGCACCACCTCGCGCGGTGCTATGAAGAGATCACACGCGCGTAACCGCGTGTCGTCGCTCCTATGCCAGCGGGTTGGGCGCGCGCACTCCACCACGCCACACACACTCTAACCTACGTGCAATATTGGGCCGCGGTCTTTTTAGCTGACATGTCGCTTTCCGTCCTGTGGCAAAATGGTAGAGCAACTCAAAAGATTGGAACCAAAAGAGTCTTTTCTTCTAATAGTTTAGATATGGGGCAAAATGCGCCAACATGGGCTATGAGGCGAGTCAATATTATTATTTCCTATCAATAACGATTTTTGCCATGCCTCCACGACACTCTGACAACATACACTCCTCCTCCTCCACCTGACAACACAAAAAACTCTTCACCTCCTCCTCCACGACAGAACTCTGACCACAACAAAAACTCTCCAGCTAGAGCAAAAGCTAGACATACAGTTGTTTGCCTAATGCTTTTAAAAATATGTTTTGATGTGGATATTCGACTAAACATGGCAATAGCAGCGCCACCACACCTGTCACACCGCTATCCTCCCTCCTCCTCCTCTGCTCCACACAAAGGGGTCTTGCTCCTCTGCTCACACCTAGTATCACTGCTCCGTCCTCCTCTCCTCCTCCGTCCTCGCTCTGCTCACACAAAGGGTCTGCTCCTCTGCACACAAACCTGTATCACTGCTCCTCCTCCTCCTCCTCCTCCTCCTCCTCTCACACCACAAAGGGGTCGCTCCTCTGCTCACTCCTGTCTCACTGCCTCCTCCTGGCCGCGAGTATCCCATCTCTCCTACACAGCGATCATTCCCGTTTACTTTCTTTGTATCCACCAGAACACTGCTAAAGTTATCTGACAGATTTATTCGGAGACCCGTTGCATACACCATACTGCCCAGCTAGCGCCCTGCTGTTTACAATCCTTTTGGTGAAAATTTGACTTTACTTGTAAAATGTCTTTTGATCAAACGAAATCAAAGAGGTCCAAGAAAGGGGTTAGGGTCCAATTTGGAGTGCGTCCTGCCTTTGGGACCCTTGAACAGTGTATTTATAAAATAAAATAAAGGAAGGAAGATTGCGAGGCCCCGACTGTGTGGTGGCGAGGCCCTGTGCGACGGGCACAGGTCGCACAGCCCTTAGGACGGGCCTGATTTTGGGAGAGGGGTTTTGTAATCAGAGAGGGCATTATTTTATTTTCTAAATTCAACAAAAAGAGATATAGACTGGTAACATTGGGTCCAAAGGCTGGAGTTAAACTCTCCGATTCAGTAGGGCAGATATCGGCGCAAATATTGATTCTTTAGCCCGCCTTTAAAGAAACAGAAGCAGCCCCATCAGTCCTGCGCATGCGCTCGCTCATCTTTTGGGTCCTAGCGTCTGAGGAGGGGGTCACGTTTTTACACTCTACAATGATTTTCGGTTTTAATAATTAGAAAACATTGAATGATCCAAAATAAAATGTATTTTATGTTGTTACAAATGGCAAATGTACAAGTCCAGAAGCTTTGAATCATGTTTATAAAGTCTGTATTTACATGATGGGAAAACGGAATGTTTAAGTGTGCAGGCCTTAACCCTGAGTTTTCTACTGTAGGTTTATGTGATGAGTGATAGTATTAACTCTGTCTGCTATAAATCCTGACAATTAGTTTTTTATGATTCATTATTTTTCTATAAGTCATTCAACAGTGATCGTGAATAAAGACACAGTTCTTGTTGAAAACATAGTTATATATTAAACAGTTTTCAGCACAAAAGACAAACAATAATAGTGGGAATACAATACGATGTATATATTTAGATATAAGTTATATATATGTTTATATAAAAGTTCTACTATATTTAGATAGACCACAGTCTCCTGTATATTCAGGCTCGAGCCCAAACTAGCTTTTCCTTCGAAGCACAAAGCCCTCTGCTCCATATGCCTCGTCCATGCTCCTGTCTGCAGGCCGCTCCGTGCTCTCCTCCAATACACACAAACCACGGACCAATCACAGCGAGCTCCTTGCTGCGAAACCTTAAAAGAGCAATATGTAAAAATCAGGGGCAAAGGTGGAACTGCACGTCGCACCAGTCATAATTTTAGCTCCTCCACTCTCCCTGACTCAGGATGCCAGATTCACAACAAATACCAGCAGCAAACAACAGGGAATTTATTTTTATCAGTTGTTTGTCCGCTCCATTCACATGGCCATGACAGCCGTGCTAATTGCCTTAATGAATGTTTTGATTAATGTTTTTTTATATTATTATTGACATTTGAGAGTAAAAAACCAAAAACAAAATAAACGCAATGTAATTATACATAGTTTATGGCAAAATAAATAAGCAATTGATGTTCAAAAATAGGAGTGGGAAGAATGGATGTTGGAACGTATTTCTTCAGCGTATCAACGATCGAGGGTTTGCTCAAGAGGAATATCAACTTACATTTTATTTATTCCTAACATTCGTAAAAGTCCCCGACATCAAAAAGAGACTAACATTATATTAATTGGGGTACATGTGGTCTTAAATGATTAGTTTTACAATTAAGCTATAATCTGCAAAAAAAAAACGACTCTGACCATCATCTTTTACCGTTTTTAGAGCAATCTGTCATAGAATGTGATAACATGCAGATAAATAACAAAATGACATAGCCCGGGATCGCACCCAGGGTTCCTGGCATCGTAAGCGCGCACAGTTTTAGACGCACTAGAGTCTTGTGGTTCCCAAAGTGGGGGTCCTGACCCCCCGTGGGTCGCGGAACCCTGGGGGGGTCGCAAGATGAATTCCACACAAAAAAAGACTATAAAATTATGTTTTAATAACGTTAGTATTTTGTCCCATCCATTGCAGCGTCATCAAATCATCACGAACACAGCTCAATGCCAGCGACAAAGCGTGTCCTGCTGTTGTTTGCTAACAACTAAAGTGTTTGGAGGCTACAAATAAATAATGACCTGCTTTAAACTGAAACGTGTTAATATCTAACAACAGAAAAACCGCCCGGAGGGGGAGAAAAGTCACTGTATCAGTGGCTGATGGTGCGAAGAGAGGGAAGAGGGCAGAGGAGGGAGAGGAAGGGCAGAGGAGGGAGAGAGGCAGGAGGAGGGAGGCAGGAGAGGGCAGAGAGGGGGCAGAAGGAGGGAGGAGGAGGGAGGGAGGGGCAGAGGAGGGAGCGAGGGCAGAATAGGAGGGAGGAAGGACAGAGAGAAGAGTAGGGAAGAGGGCAGCGGAGGGAGGGCAGCGGAAGGGAGGGAGGGCAAGGAGGGAGAGAGGGGCGAAGCGTAGGGAGAGAGGGCAGCGAGGAGAGAGGGCAGAGGAGGGAGAGGGAGGACCGAGGAGGGAGAGAGGAGGCAGAGGAGGGAGAGAGGGCAGCGGTAATACAGCGCGCGTTAAGAGGCCGCTGCTTTCCCGGAGCTCAGCGGTAAAGCGAGGTCCCACATTAAAAGCGGGTGGCCGCTTTCTGCTGTTACTTTATGCGGTTCATCCCCCGCGGCCTTCTCTTTCCAAAGTTACTGTCAGTAAAGGCATAAACCGCCCACCCCTTTTAATTGTGCGACCTCTTTACTTTGACTCCGAAAAGCCCGGGCCTCTTTAACGCGCTGTTCCTAGGGAACGTCTACACCCGCTGCCCTCATCTCCCTCCTCTGCCTCATCTCCCTCCTCTGTCCTCCCTCTCCCTCCTCTGCCCTCATCTCCCTCCGCTGCCCTCTCTCCCCTCCGCTGCCCTCATCTCCTTTGTCCCCTCCTCTGCCCTCCCTCCCTCCGCTGCCCCCCTCCCGCTGGCTCCCTCTCTCCCTCCCCTCCTTCCTCTGTCCTCCCTCCCTCCTCTGCCTCTCTCCCTCCTCTCTGCCCTCCCTCCCTCACCCCCCTCCTCGGGCCCTCTCTCCTCCTCTGCCCTCCCTCCTCTGCCCTCTCTCCCTCCTGTGCCCTCCTCTCCCTCCACTGCCCTCGTCTCCCTCTCATTCGCACCATCAGCCCCTGATACAAGTGACTTTTTCTCCCCCTCCGGGTTTTCTGTTTTGTAGATATTAACCAGCGTTTCATTTAAAGCAGGTATTTTTTTATATTGTAAGGCCTCCAAACACCTTTAGTTTTAGCAAACAACAGCAGGACGAAACGCTTTGTCGCTGCGCAAGTGAGCTCGTGTTACGTGATGAATTTTTGATTGAACGCTGCAATGACTGGGGCAAAATTACTAACGATATTAAAATATATTATATCTTTTTGTGTGGTAAATCATCTTGGCGACCCCCCCAGGGGTTCCCGGCCGACCCCCCGGGGGTCCAGGACCCCCCCAACTTTGGGTAACCACTATACTCTAGGTGTCTAAAACTGTGCGCTTACGATGCAGGAACCCCGGGTTCGATCCCCGGGCTATGTCTTTTGTATTTATTGCATGTTATCACATTCTATGACAGATTGCTCCAAGAAAAAACGGTAAAAGATGAAAGGTCAGACGTTTTTTTGCAGATTTTAGCTTAATGTGTAAAAATGAATCATTTAAGACCAACACGTACCCCATTAAAATAATGTTAGCTCTTTTGATGTGGGGGACTTTTAACATGTTAGAGGAATAAATAAAAGTAAAGGTGATATCCCTTGAGCCAACCCTGATGTTGATAACGCTGAGAAATACGTTCCAACATCCATTCTACCCACACCTAATTTTGAACAATCAATTGCTTATTTAACTTATGCATAAACTATGTATAATTACATTGCTTTTATTTGTTTTTGGTTTTTTATATCAAAATGTTCCAAGAATAATATAAAAAAACATTAACAAAACATTCAGTCACCTTACACGGCTGTCATTGCAATGTGAAGAGACGGACAAACAACCTGGAAAATAATTCCCTGTGTTTGCTGCTGGATTGGTGGTGAATCTGGCAACCTGAGTCAGGAGATGAGAGAGGACTTACAAAATATTGACTGTGACTGCAGTACCAGCCTTTTGGCCAGATTTTTAAATATTGCTCCTTTAAGGGTCGCCGCAAGTCAGCTCCGCTGTGATGTCCCGTGTGTGTGGTATTGAAGGAACACGGAGCGGCCTGCAGCAGGTGCATGGACGAGGCACTATGGAGCAGAGAGCTTTGTGCTCGAAGGAAAAGCATTTGGCTCAGAGCCTAGATATACTGGAGACTGTGGACTATCTAACATAGATATAACTTAATCTAACATAGATAAAACTTTATATCTAACATATATACACTCGTATTGTATTACCCACTAATTATTGGTTTGCGGTTTGTGCTAGATAACTGTTTAATAATAACTATGTTTCCAACCAAGAACTGTGCGTTTATTCACACATCACAGTTGAAATGACTTTATAAAATCATGAATCCATAAAACATTGTCAGGATTTATGCATACAGAGTAATACTAACACTAACACATAAAACCTACAGTAGAAACACTAGGCTTAAAGGCCTGCACACATAAAACATTCCGTCTTCCATCACTGTAAACTACAGACTTAAAACATGGATTCAAAAGGCTCTGACTTGACATTTGGCATTTTAACAACATTAAAAAACATTTTAATTTGATATTCAAATTTTTCTAATATTAAACCGAAATCATGTAATAGGGTAAAAACGTGACCCACCTCCTCAGACGCTAGACAAAGACTGAGCGAGGCGCATGGCGCAGACTGATGGAAGGCTGCTTCTGTTTGCTTTAATGGCGGGCTAAGAATGGAATATTGCGTATACTGCCACCTACTGAATCGGAGTGGTATACTCCATGCCTTTGGGACCAATGTTTACAGTCTATTTATCATTTTGTTAAGTTTAAAATAAAATAATGCCCTCTCTTGATTATCCCCTCCCCAAAATCAGGCCGTCCTAAGGGCTGTGCGACCTGTGCCGTCGCACCAGGGCCTCGCCACCACTCAGGGCCTCGCAATCTTCCATTCCTTTTATTTTATTTATAAATACACCTAGTTCAAGTGGTCCCAAAGGGCAGACTGCACTCCAAAATTTGGAAACCCAAACCTTTCTCTGGACCTCTTTGATTCGGTTGATCAAAAGAACATTTTTACAAGTAATGTCAATTTTCACCAAAAGCGATTTGTAAACAGGCAGGCGCGCGGGCAGCTATGTATGCAACGGTCCTCCGAAAAAACATGTCTAGATAACTTTAGCATGTCTGAGTGAGATACAAAGAAAGTCACGGGAAGGATCGCAGTGTAGGAATATGGGATACTCTGGAGGAGGAGCAGTTTGAGACAGGTGTGAGCAGAGGAGCAGACCCCTTTGTGTGAGCAGAGGAGGAGGGAGGAGGAGGAGGAAGGAGGAGCAGTGATATCAGGTGTGTGAGCAGAGGAGCAACCCCTTGTGTGAGCAGAGGAGGAGATGGAGGAGGAGGAGGAGAGCAGTGATACTGGTGTGAGCAAGAGCAGACCCCTTTGTGTGACAGAGGAGGAGAGGAGGATCATCGGTGTGACAGGTGTGTGAGCGCTGCTATTGCAATGTTTTTAGTCCGAATATCCACATCAAAACATATTTTTAAAAGCATTAGCAAACACACTGTATGTCTCGCTTATAGCTAGTTGGAGTGTATTTGTTGTGTCAGAGTGTGTGATGAGGAAGGTGAAGAGTATTTTGTTGTTGTCAGTGTGGGAGGAGGAGAGTTGTATGTTGTCAGAGTGTGTGTAGGCATGGCAAAAACGTTATTTGATGAGAAAATAATATTATTGACTCCGCTCATAGCCATTTGGCGCATTGTGCCCAAATCGAACTATTAGAAAAAAAAGACTACTTTTGGTTTCAATCTTTTTAGTATACTCTACCATTTTCGCCACAGGACGAAAGAGACAGTGTCAGACTAATAAGACCGGCGACCAATATTTGCCACGTAGAGTGTGTGTGCGTGTGTACTTGCGCGCGCCAAAACGCTGCATAGGACGAGAGACACTCGGTTACGCGCGTGCTGATTCTCGTCAAGCACCGCGCGAGGTGTGCTGATTCATGTCAAAGATTATAACAGGACCAACTTTTCTCAGATCTGTGGAAAAAAGTGACAGGCAGGGCCTCGCGTTTCGATTCGCACAGGGCCTCGCACCCCCCCTTGGGACGGGCCTGCCCAAAATACCCTCCATGCTCCACTACTGAGAAGGCTCTGGGGCGCAGCGAAGAAACGAGAAGTCTGTCCTGCGGCTTGCAGTTCGGAGGCCTGTCGAGTAGTAGGCGTGTCGGGTAGTGGACGTCACTCTACCCGACACGCCTACTACATGAATTTTGAATCCACTTGACCTTCTGCAATATATTCCTTGAAGAGAAGACATGGCGAGACCGTACGCAAACAGTAAGTGTCACCAACAACGGTTTTTTAATTTATTTTTAGGCCGTCCCGCCATTACAGTGTATTAATGAATAAAAGCACATCACCCTGACTAGAAATGTTTTTTAAGAATGAACTAATGACCATTGCAGAGAAGCAATTTGGTATGGGTTTTCTTCTAGAAGTCTAAACATGTGCCATCGACATGTCAGGTACATAGTATAATAGGTACATAGTATCAATAACAATATAATATTGCCCAAGTCATTTTGCATCGGTTAAAATGGTAATAAGGAAAAAACATAACTCTTACCTGTTTGCCAAGAACAGTGGAGAATTAGTAGGCAATTATGTGATGTACTCACGATGTTGCCTATCACAGTTACAGAAGTCACTGACTCCATATTATATTGATGATGTTCCAAGATATATGAGTTCTGAGTGTGCACAAATGGATGTTATATGTCTGCTTTCAGTTGCATCCGACTATTGTCAGTGATGGGAAATCATCTCCAGTGCTGAAGCAGGGGAACACGCTCACGGTGTGTAACCTGTTTATAAACATGGCGGAGAGCACAAATGCTCACCCACACGTGCAAACCCATGAAAGGGCATCTGTTTGTCATGGCGCTATGTTTTAACTTCGCATCCGAGTGTGTGTGCAATATTGTACAATTTGTTTCCTTTAAAAGTGATTGTCTAGAGTTTGTCAGAAAGAGAGACAGAGAGTTACTTGATTTTGAAAAAAAAACAACCCAAGCTCCCTCCCCCTTCCTTTCAGATTGGTCTACACTCTCTTACCGAATATAAGCATGATTTCATAAATGTTGTTTTACATTAGTAGGCCCGAGCGCCACCAGGCTGGCAACAGGGACCTATTGTAATGAAAGTTGTGCAAAAACACTGAAACCCCCTCGAAAGCAGAATCATGTCATGGTACATGATTCCTGGGACTACACTGTACTAAAAACTCCTGCATTGCAACATTGGTTTTGATGTACAGAGACCAAAAAGTCATAAGTGCAAGTCACTGACAATATATTAAACCGACACAACCCTTTTAGGGCTGCTTTGGTTTTGTGAACTGTTGTTGTTGAATGTACCACATTTTACTCTTATCCGTGTACAGTCACACTCTGGCCGAGCATTTTCACCTGCCTCATCAAAGGCAACTTGAAAAATTCATAAAGGGGCCAAAGTATGAACATGGTAAATTATTAAATATTGATGGACATATTTCACTGATGCCACGGCACAATCTAATCTGTGGATTGTCTTTATGGACAGTGAGTTTAAAATGATTGCAAATGATCTGTGAGGCATTTACAGAGGAGGCAGCAGGAGGCTGAAAAGGCTTTTCCAGAGAGATGGAATTGGCGCTCATCCTCTGAAGCTTTTCTCCATGATTATAATAAGAGAATTTGTTTTGTGTTGAACTTATTCAGTGTCTACATTTTCAGAGCCAATCAGATAACACAAATTCATAAAAAAGCAATGTACATATTATGCCAGAAAACATTTGTCTTTTTTTGTTTAATCTCCCTCTTCTACATACAAATTTGACAAAACACAGATAGTAAGAAATTGTCTGCTTGTCCCAAAAGGCCAAAGTTCGGCACAAAATGTTTTATGGCATGTTCTCTTTATGATCAGTAATGTGGAGACCATGGGTGTAGGAGTGTGTGTGTGCGTGGTGGTGTAATAATATCTTTAACTTGTAATGTACTTTTCAATCCTGTGTTGACAAGTTTCTCAAAACGCCACACTACTTTTTAGTCATGTTAATCCACACAGTGGTGTCACAGCTGGGTTGGAGATGCCGGCTACTAATCTGTGACTATTGCCACCACCAGGCAGTCTCTCACTATGTCCACACATGTGGGTGAAGTGTCATTGCTCAAGAACATACCAGACTGCACTTGGGGCAGCCAGATTTGAGCCACCAACCATAGGCCCCTTTTATAATGATTGTACACATAGACATAAGCACTGGCATTATTTGACCATTAAACTTTTGGTCGCGTGAGCTGCTTCAAATCCCTATTGATTGATAGTCTGAAGTAATGGCAGCTTTTGTAGAGCAAATTTACTACTGATATTTACAACATTCGTCCATTTTCCCCCGAATAAATAATATTGACAATGACATGCGCCATAAAATTCATTATTGCGCATAAATTCATTGGGCATAGATAGTACTCACTACTACCTACCCGTATTATAATAGATCCATGCTCATACCACGCGGGAGTGGGCGGTGACGATAGTGACGACACTACCCGACACGCCCTCTACTCGACACGCCGCCGTACTGCACGGCCGCAGACAGATACACTTGAAAAAGTCTTTAAAACTCTTAAATCGATCTAATCCCCAAATTAAGACACATGTTTTGCCTAATTTCAGCATTTTTTAGACTATTTTCTTCATCACTGTATCACTCTATGGTTCTGCCTCTGGCCCTCACAGAACGCTCGGTCAAGTCTCTCCGAATCTTGGACCTCATCGCTAGACCCCGCCCCCTTGTCAATCACAAACAAACCACAAAACCAACCCAATATTATTTAAAAAATGACTTTATCAAGTGAGAATACGACTGTTGTGGACTCACATTCCGAACAGCGCAGCCGTACAGAGAACCGTTTCAAATAATGATCCTTTAGAAGAAACACAATCCCTAGAAGAAAACACATCCCCAAGATCTGTCGCACAAACCCAACATGAGAACAAGGCTTTCCCTGGTTTATTCAGCCAGAAAAGGAGGAAAAATAATATCAAAAACTCCCAGACATTTCCCTTTAATCTGCATCGTAGAGAGGGAGGAGAGACTTTGTTTTAAATACGTATATTCAAAGTGGTAACCATGAAACGGTGAAGATCCTTCATTCAGTATCGACAAAAACAGCATATAAATATATACAGCAGATTGCAGTGGTTTGAACCGGGCCACGCGGGAAAAGGTGAGAATATGAGCCTTGAAAGTGAAAGTAAAAGTATAACACGGCTCCGTGCTTTTTGGTACCTGTGCTAAAAGTTTATTTCATACAAATTTATACAAAATAAAAAACTGAAATGTTAATGAATTCGAACGGAACTCATTTGAAACTATATTAGATATTTGATGTTTTTAGGTTAAAAATGTTGTTAGGTGAGAATTACTATTTCACTAGTTTTACGCCAAGAGAAACCAGAAGAGACCAGAGAGAAGACCAAGAGAGCGACCAGAAGAGAGAGACCAGAGAGAGACCAGAGAGAGACCAGAGAGAGGCCTGAGAGAGGCAGAGAGAGCCAGAGAGGAGAGGCCAGAGAGAGACCAGAGAGAGACCAGAGAGAGACCAGAGAGTGAGACCAGAGAGAGAGAACCAGGAGAGAGACCAAGAGAGACCAAGAGGAGAGGCCAGAGAGAGAGGCCAGAGCGAGACCAGAGAGAGGACCAGAGAGAGACCAGGAGAAGAGACCAGAGAGAGAGGCCAAGAGACCAGAGAGAGACCAAGAGAGCCAGAGAGAGAGACCATAGAGACACCAGAGAGACGATCAGAGAGAGAGCCAGAGAGACCAGAAGAGAGACACAGAGAGAGACCCGAGAGACCAGAGAGAGAGACAGAGAGACACCAGGAGAGACACCAAAGAGAGACCAAGAGGAGAGACCAGGAGAGAGACCAAGAGAGACCAGAGAGAGACCAGAGAAGACCAGAGAGAGAGACCAGAGAAGAGCGACGAGAGAGACCAAGAGAAGACCAGAGAAGACCAGAGAGAGACCAGAGAGAGACCAGAAAGAACAGAGAGAGACCAGAAGAGAGACCAGAGAGAGACCAACGTGTCTGGTTTGATTTTCTGATCCGTGTCGACGAATCGCCAACTTGGTAAAGTCCATTGACGAGGCTAAAAACCAAGAATAGAATTGTTGGTGATTGAAAAACAGTTTAAACCTTAGTTATTAGAAATCTGTAAAGCTGCTGAACCTAAAGTTTTGTTGTCGAGACTTATGATTTTTGCGCGATTGAAAAAGTGTGAGAAATGTGTTTATTGTGGATAAATCCGACGGCCTCTCCCCAGTCATTGGCTTGACGGTATCCAACAGGCCCTGTAGTCACTATTTGACCCATTGGGCTCCGACAGATATAAGTAAATAGATTTTAACATGAGCTTTGAAATTGAAGACCCCAGCTCTAATCTCGCACCCACATGTTAATGCTATAGACCCACGTGGGAACTCTGTGGAGCAAGGGACTGGCCTCCTTCTGTGACTCTGAGGAGCACAGGGACTGGCCCTCCTGCTGGGACTCTGAGAGCACAGGGACTGGCCTCCTGCTGGACCTCTGAGGAGCACAGGGACTGGCCTCCAGCTACGACTGAGGACACAGGGACTGGCCTCCTGCTGGGACTGAGGACACAGGGTACGCCACCTGCTAAGACTCTGAGGAGCACAGGGACTGGCCTCCTGCTAAGACTCTGCAGGAGCACAGGGACTGGCCTCCTGCTGGACTCTGAGGAGCACAGGGACTGGCCTCCTGCTAAGACTAGAGGAGCTCAGGGACAGGCCTCCTGCGGGACTCGATGAGCCCAAGGGACTGGGCATCCTTGCTGTGACTGAGGGCCACAGTGACTGGTCTCCATGCTGGACTGAGGAGCACAGGGACTTGGTCGCCTGCTGGGAACTCTGAGGACACAGGGACTGGCCTCCCTGCTAAGACTTCTGAGGGAGCACAGGGATGGCCTCCTGCTGGACTCTGAGGACACAGGTACTGGCCCTCCTGCTGGGACTGAGGAGCACAGGGACTGGCCTCCTGCTGGGGAACTCAGAGAGCACAGGGACAGTCCTCCTGCTGGGACTGAGGAGCACAGGACTGGTCTCCTGCTGGGACTGGAGGAGCACAGGGACTGGTTCTCCTCTGGACTCTGAGGAGCCCAGGGACTGGCCGCCTGGTCTGGGACTGAGGACACAGACTGGCCTCCTGCTGGGACTCTGAGGAGCACAGGATGCCTCCTCGATGGGACTCTGAGGAGCACAGACTGCCCTCATCTGGGACGCTGAGGAGCACAGGGACTGGTCCTCCTGCTGGTCCAGAGTCCAGGACTAAACAGTGGGAAGCAGTGTTTCAGATTTTATGCAGCTAAAACAGTCTTCCTAAAACGTGAGACGGGCAATATTCAGAATCCAGGTTAAAAACAGATTTTAATCCTGACGTTTCTATTTAAGCCTTTTCTTGTGATTGGCCGTGTGTAGACAGGGCTATACCAATAACCTTGCCTAATGCTAAAGGGTTATGAACCAATGACATCAGGACTTTTCCGCGTGGCCTCGCCCAGCATTTTGTGTTACAATTTGAGTAAACTTCTGAACCATCAAACGACAGAATATAAATAACATATGTACATGAAGATACTGATACAGGTTAAAAATCAAAGATATACAGAATACATACAGGTGAACAGAACCATGAACAGAACCATGAACCGAACCATGAACAGAACCATAACACGTCACAGCAGAGGAGTCATTCTGTGTCCTCCTAAAAACAACAAAGTGCCACAACCAGGTCTCTCCCCTGGTCTCCTCCCCTGAACTCTCCCCTTGGTCTCTCCCCTGGTCTCTCACCTGGTCTCTTCACCTGGTCTCTCCACTGTCTCTCCCCTGTCTAACCATTCAAGCCAAACCGGAGGGGAAAACAAAAAGAAGGCAACTGTGGATTCGTGACCAAAAATGGCTCTTGTGCGCCGAGAAGCAGTCAACAGTCCCCCAGCAACAAACTGCTTTCTTCTTTCTACAAGTACCTTCTCAGGACGGACCAGCCAATCAGAGGAAGGCAGATCCCACGGCCAGACACGGGAGCACGCCGTCCATGTGATGAACTCTTTGGACCAGATTGTGAACTTTGTTTTGTTTTTTAGGACGGACACAGAATGACTCTCATGCTCTGGCGTGTTCATTGTTCTCGTTTCATCGGTTCTGTTCATGAGGTTCTGTTCAACGTTCTGTTCACCCTTGATGTATTCTGTATTCTTTTATTTTATTACACCTGTATCCGTATCTACATGTACATAAGTTTTTTTATCTCTGTCGGTTGGATGGGTTCAGAAGTTTACTCAAATTTAACACAAAAATGCTGGTGCGAGTCCACGCGGAAAATCACTGATGTCATGATGTTTTCAAACCCTTTAGCATTAGGCAAGGTTAGTGGTATAGCACAGTCCACACACGGCAACTCCCAAGACAAGCCTTTAAATCAGAAAGTCAGAAATAGATCTGTTTTTAACCTGGATTTGAATATTGCCCGTTCACGGTTTCTGGAAGACTGATTTAAGCTGCATAAATCTGAAACACTGCCTCCCCATGTTTAGTCCTGGACACTGGGACCAGCAGAGACCAGCCCCCTGTGCTCCTCAGAAGTCCAGCAGGAGGCCAGTCCCTGTGCTCCTCAGAGGTCCCAGCAGGAGGCCAGTCCCCATTTGCTCCTCAGAGTCCCAGCAGGAGGCAGTCCCTGTGCCTCCTCAGGTCCCCGCAGAGGGGCCAAGTCCTGTCTCCTCAGAGTCCCAGCAGTAGACCAGATCCCCTGTGCCCCCTTTTTCCCCACCTCAGTCCCAGCAGGAGACCAGTCCCTGTGCTCTCAGTCCCCAGCATGAGGGCCAGTCCCTGTGCTCCTCAAGTCCCAGCAGGAGGCCAGGTCCCCAGTGCTCCTCATCCCGCAGGAGCCGAGTCCCTGTGCTCCTCAGAGTCCAGCAGGAGGCCAACCCTGTGCTCCACAGATCTTAGCAGAGCCAGTCCCGGTGCTCCTCAGAGGTCCAGCAGGAGACCAGTCCCTGATGCTTCCTCAGATCCCAGGCAGGAGACCAGTCCCGTGTGCTCGCCAGTCCCAGCAAGGAAGGCCATCCCTGTGCTCATCAAGTCCCAGCAAGGAGGCAGTCCCTGTGCTCCTCAGTCTTAGCAGGAAGGCCAGTCCCTTGCTCCTCATAGTCCCCAGCAGGAGTCCAGTTCCCTGTGCTCCCAGAGTCTTAGCAGGGAGGCCAGTCCCTGTGCCTCCTCAGAGTCTTAGCAGGAGGCCATCCCTGTGCCCTCAGTCCCCCGGAGGGCCAGTCCCCTGGCATCCTCAGATCTTAGCAGGGAGGCCCAGTCCCTGTGCTCCTCAGAGTCCCCCAGCAGGTGGCAGTCCCTGTGCTCCTCAGAGTCCCAGCAGAGGCCAGTCCCTGTGCTCCACAAGGCTACAAAGCAGGAGGCCAGTCCCTGAGCTCCTCAGAGTTCCACGTGGTTCTTATAGCATATAACATTAGGTGCGAGACTTAAAGCAGTGTCTCTCTGTTCAAAGCTCAATGTAACAATCTAGATACTTATTCTGTCTGAGCCCAAATGGTCACATAGTGACTCACAGGGACTGTTGGATCACTCAGCACAATGACCTGGGTAGATGACGTCGGATTTATCGACAATAAACACATTCTCAACACTTTTTCTATCGCGACAATCAACAATTCAGTCTCGAAACAAAACTTAGTTCAGCAGCTTTAAGTTTTCTAATAAATAATGTTTAACTGTTTTTCATCACAACAATTCTATTCAATGGGTTTTAGCCTCGTCAAAGACTTTACCAGATGTTGTCGAATCGTCGACACGATAGAAAATCAAACAGACACAGTGCGTGCTCTTCTCTGGTCTCTCTTCTGGTCTCTCTCGTTCTCTTTCTGGTCTCTCTCTGGTCTCTCGTCGGACTCTCTCTGGTCCACTCTCTGGTCTCTCTCTGGTCTCCTCTCTCTGTCTCTCTCTCGTCTGCTCTCGGAGTCTCTCTCTGGTCTCTCTCTGGTCTCTCTCAGGCATCTCCTGGTCCTCTCCTCTCTGGTCTCCTCTCTCTGGTGTCTCTCTGGTGTCTCTCTGAGTTTCTCTCTCTCTGGCTGCTCTGGTCTCTCTCTGGTCTCTCTCAGGTCTCTCTGGGCTCGCTCTCTTATTCTTCCCTCTGGTGTCTCTCTGGTCTCTCTCCTCTGGCCTCACCTCGTCTCTCTCTGGTCTCTCTGGCCACTCTCCTCCTCTGGAGACTCTCTCGTCCTCTCACTCTGTTCTCTCTCGGTCTCTCTATGGCCTCTCTCTCTGGCCTCTCTCTGGTCTACTCTCTGGTCTCTCTCTGGGTCTCTCCTCTCTGGTCTCACTCTCTGGTCTCTCTCTGGACTCTCTCTGTCTCTCTCTGGCCTCTCTCTCTGGCCCTCTCTGTGCTCTCACGGCCTCTCTCTGTCTCTCGCTGGTCTCTCTCTGGTCTCTCACTCTGGTCTCTCTCTCTGGGTCTCCTCTCTGGTCTCTCTGGTCTCTCTCTGGTCCTAAACAGTGAAAATAGTAGATTCTCACCTAAACAACATCTAACATAAAAAAACATCAAATATCAGATATAGTTTCAAATGAGTTCAGTTTCGAATCTCATTTAACATTTCAGTTTTTATTTTGTATAAATTGTAATGAAAATAAACATTTAGCACAGGTACAAAAGACTGAGCCGGGTTAATACTTTTACTTTCACTTCAAAGGCTCTAAATCTCACCTTTTCCCGCGTGGCCCGGTTCAAGACCTCTGCAATGCTGTATATTTTTATATGCTGTTTTTTTGACGACTGACTGGACAGGATCTCACACCGTTTTCCATGGTACCACTTTTGATATACTCATTTTAAAAACAAGTCTCCTCCTCCCCTCTCTACGATGCAGTTAAGGGAATGTCTGGTAGTTTTTGAATTTATATGTTTACTCCATGTTCTGGCTGAAAACCAGGAAAGGCCTTGTTCTCGATGTTGGTTTGTTGCGACAGGATCCGTGGGTTGTGTTCTTCTTCGAGGATTGGTGTTTTCTTTCTAAAGATCATTTATTGACGTTTTTCTCTGTACGGCATAGGCGCTGTACGAATTGTCCACAAAGTCCGTATTCTCACTTGGCATAAAATCAATTTTTAAATAATATTGGGTTGTTTTGTGGTTTGTGCTGATATGACAAGGGGGCGGGGTCTAGCTATGATGTCACAGATAGGAGAGATTCGACCCGGAGCGTTCTGTGAGGGCCAGAGCAGAAACATAGAGTGAAAAGTGATTGAGAAAATAGTATAAAAATGCTGAATTAGCAAAACTATGTGTCCGTAATTTGGGAATTAGATCGATAGAAGAGTTTTAAGACTTTTCAAGTGGATCTTCTGAGGCCTGCAGTACGGAGGCGTGTCGAGTAGTGGGCTGTCGGGTAATGACGTCACTACTCGACACCCCACTCCCCGCGTGTATGAGCATGATCTATTTTTTTAATAAATTACGGTATAGTAGTAGTGAGTACTATTCTATGCCCAATGAATTTATGCGCAATAAATTAATTGTTTATGGCCAATGTCATCTGTCAGTATTATTTATTGGGGAAAATGGACGAATTTAGTAAATATCAAGAAGGTAGTAATTTGCCTACAAAAGCTGCCAGATACTTAGACTATCAAATCAATAGGGGATTGAAGCAGCTCAGGACAAAAGTTAATGAGTCAAATAATGCCCAGTGCATATGTCTAATTGTACTTTTCATTTATAAAAGGGGCCTAGTGGTGGTGGCATCAAATCCTGGCTTCCCCAAGTGCAAGTCTGGTATGTTCTTGACAATGCACTCACCCACATGTGGGAACAGTGAGAGATGCTTGTGGTTCCAATAGCACCGATTAGTAGCCGGCAATCCTCCAACCAGCTGTGAGAACACACGGTGGAATAAATGAATAAAGTAGTGTGGCGTTTTGAGAAACTTGTCAACACAGGATTGAAAAGTACATTACAAAGTTAAAGATATATTACACCACCGACCACCACACACACACCTACACCCATGGTCCTCCACATTACTGACATAAAGATGAACATGCCATAACAATTTTGTGCCTCAACTTTGGCCTTTTTGGGACAAGCAACATTCCATTGACTATTGTGTTTGTCAAATTTGTATGTAGAACGAGGAATTAAACAAAAAGGAACAAATTGTTCTTCTGTCATTTTGATGTACATGCTTTTTTTTATGAAATTTTGTGTTAATCTGAATGGCTCTGAAATGTAGACACTGAATAAGTTTCAACACCACAAAACAAATTCTCTTTTATTATATCATGGAAGAAGAGGCTTCAGAGGAGAGCGCCAATCTCATCTCTCATTGGAAACTTTCAGCCTCCTGCTGCCCTCCTCTGTAAATCCTGCACCAGATCATTGCAATCATTTAAACTCCACTGTCCATAAAGAACAATCACGAGATTAGATTGTGCAGTGCACAGTGAAATATGTCCATCAATATTTAACTAATCTTGCCAATGGGTCATAACTTTGGCCCCCTTTATGACTTTACCTTGCCTCTGCTGAGGCAGGTAGAAATGCCTCGGCCCAGCAGTGTGACATGTCACCCCTAGATACGGATAAAACGTGTTACATTCACCACAACAGTTCACAAAACCAAATGCAGCACTATAAGGTGTTGTGTACCGGTTTTAATATATTACAGTGACTTGCACTTAGACTTTTATGGTCTCTGTACATAACAATGGTCAATGCAAAGTTTTTTAGTACAGTTAACCAGGAAACATGTACCATGATCATGTTTTATGATTGAGGGGGTTCAGTGTTTTAAGCACACTTTCATTACAATATCCCTGTGCCAGCCTGGTGGCGCTCGGTGGCCTAGCTATGTAAAACAAACTTTATATAAATCAAGCTATACTTCCGTAAGAGCGTGTAGACCAATCAGAAAGGAAGGGGGAGGGAGCAGGGTTGTTTTTTTTTTCAAATCAAGTTACCTCTCTGTTCTCTCTTTCTGACAAACTCTAGACAATGCCACTTTAAAAGAACAATGGACCAATATTGCACTACACCTGGAATTCGAAGTTAAAACATAGCACCATGACAAACAGATGCCCTTACATTGGGTTTGCACGTGTGTGAGCATTTGTGCTGTCTCCGCATGTTTAATACAGGTTACACACGAGAGCGTGTTCCCGCTGCTTCAGCACTGAGCATGATTCCCAGCACTGACAATAGGTCGATGCAACTGAAAAGCAAGACAAAAACATCCATTGTTGCACACTCAAAACACAAATAACTTGAACATCCATCCATATTTTAAAAACTAATTGGTCCAAGTGACTTCTGTAACTGTGATAGGAAACATCGTGAGGCTACATCACATAATTGCCTACTAATTCTCACACTGTTCTTGGAAAACAATGTAAAGAGTTTTATGTTTTTCTCGCTTATTACCAAATTTATAACGATGCCAAATGACTTGGGCAATATTATTATTGTATATATTATACTATGTAACTATTATACTATGTACCTGACTTGTCGGTGGGCACATGGACTCTGAGAAGAAAACCCATACAAATTGGCTTTCTCCTGCATGTATTAGTTCACTTCTTAAAAAACAATTCTGAGTTCAGGTATGTTCAATTTATTCCATTAATACACTGTAACCTGGAAGGGACGCCTAAGAATAAATAAAACACTTTGTTGGTGTTGATCAACTTATGTTTGCGTACGGTCTGCCATGTCTTCCTTCAACGGATATACTTTGCTAGAAGTTTCAAGTGATTCAAAATTCATGTAGTAGAGGCGTGACGGGTAGAGACGGTCACTACCCGACACCCTACTACTCCGACACGCCTCCGTACTGCAAGCCGCAGACAGACCCTCTTCTCGTTTTCGCTCCGCTGCGCCCCAAGCCTTCCTCAGTAGTGAGCAAGGAGGGTATTTTGGGCAGGCCCGTCCCAAGGGGGTGCAGGGCCCTGTTGGGAACTCGAACGCGAGGCCCTGCCCTGACCACATTTTTCCCAGAATCTGAGGAAAGTTTTTCCTGTTATAACTCTTGAACGATGAATTCAGCACCACCCTCGCGCGTGCTTGAACGATATCATCACGGCGCGTACCGAGTGTCTTCGCTCCTATGCAGCGTTTGGAGCGCGCGCACGTACACACGCACAACTCTCTACGTCAATATTAGGTCCGCGGTCTTTTTTAGCTGACAATGTCTCTTTCGTCCTGTGGCATAATGTGTAGACGCAACTCAAAAATTGAACCAAAAGGAGTCTTTTCTTCTAATATATTAGATTGGCAAAAATGCGCCCAAAATGGCTATAGGCGGAGTCAATATTATTATTTTCTCAGACAAATAACGTTTTTGGCCATGCCTCCCCCACACTCTGACAACATACAACTCCTCCTCCTCCACACTACAACCAACAAAATACTCTTCACCTCCTCCTCCACACACTCTGCCCACAACAAAAACCACTCCAACTAGCTAAAGCTAGACACTACAGTGTGTTTGCTAGAATCTATTAAAAAATATGATTTTGATGGTGGATATTCGCACTAAACATTGGCAATAGCAGCGCTCACAAACACCTGTCACACCCCACACAAAGGCGAACAACACACCGCTGATCCTGCCTCCTCCTCCGCTGCTCACACAAAGGGGGTCTGCTCCCTCTCACACCTGTATCACTGCTGCCTCCTCCCCTCTCCCTCCTCCTCCCTCTGCTCACACAAAGGGGTCTGCTCTCTGCTCACACCTCCTGTAACACTGCTCCTCCTCCTCGCCTCCTCCTCCCCTCCTCTGCACACACAAAAGGTCTGCTCCTCTGCTCACACTACTTCGGCCACTGCTACCTACCTCCGCGAGTAAAATCCATCTCTCCTCACACTGCGATCATAACCCGTTTACTTTCTTGTATCTCACTCAGACACTGCTAAAGTTATCTGACAGTTTTTTTGTCGAGAGGACCCCGTGGCATACAAGCTGGCCCGTCAGCGCCTCCTGTTAACAAATCGCTTTTGGTGAAAATTTGACTTTAACTTGTAAAAAATGTTCTTTTGATCAAACGAAATCAAAGAGGTCCAGAGAAGGGTGTTAGGGTTCCAATTGGAGTGCAGTCTGCCCTTTGGGGACCCAGAACCTAGTTATTTCTAAAATAAAATAAAAGGAAGGAAGATTGCGAGGCCCCTGTGTGGTGCGAGGCCCCTGTGCGACGGCACAGGTCGCACAGCCCTTAGGACGGGCCTGATTTTGGGAGAGGGGTTTAATCAAGAAGGGCATTAATTTTATTTTCTAACTTCACCAAAATTGATAAATAGACTGTAACATTTGGTCCAAAGGCATGGATATAACACTCCGATTCCAGTAGGTGGGCAAGTATACGGCAATATTGATTTTAGCCCGCCATTAAAGAAACAGAAGCATCCTCCATCAGTCTGCGCATTGCGCCGTCGCTCATCTGGGGTCTAGCGTCTGAGGAGTGGGTCACGATTTTACACTCTACATGATTTTCGGTTTAAATAAAATAGAAAACTTTGAATATCCAGAATTAAAATGTTATTATGTTGTTACAAATTCAAATGTACACGTCAGAGCCTTTTGAAATCCATGATTTATAGTCGGTAGTTTACAGTGATGGGAAGACGGAATGTTAAGTGTGCAGGCCTTAAGCCAAGTGTTTTCCTACTGTAGGTTTATTTAGATAGTGTTAGTATTACTACTGTTCCCTGCAACATCCTACAACAGTTTTATGGATTCATTATTTTAAAGTCATATTCAACTGGGATGCGGTGAATAAAGACACAGTTTCTGTTGGAAACATAGTATTATGAAAACAGTTTTCAAGCACAAACAGCAAAACAAATAATAGTTGGAAATACAATACGCATGTATATAGTGTTAGATAAAGTTATATATATGTGAGATATAAGTTAGATAGATGTTAGATATCCACATCCTCCTGTATATCAGGCTCTGATCCCCAACTGCTTTTCCTTCGAAGCACAAAGCTCTCTGCTCCATAGTGCCTCGTCCATGCTCCTGCTGCAGCGCGCTCCGTGCTTCCTTCCAATCACACACACACGGACCATCACCGCGGAGCTCCTTTGCGCGACCCTTAAAGGAGCAATATGTAAAGAATCTGGCCAAAGGTGGTACTCGCTGTCACAGTCAATATTTTGTAGTCCTCTCCTCCACTCAGCCATGGACTCCAGTTCCAGATTCACACCAACTCCACAGCAAACACAGTGGAATTATTTTTATCAGTTTTTGTCCGGCTCCATTCACATTGCCATGACAGCCGTGCTAATGCTGAATAAATGTTTGATTAATGTTTTTTTTTTAATATTATATATTGGACATTGGAGATAAAAAACAAAAACAAAATAAAAAGCAATGATTATACATAGTTTATGCAAAATAAATAAGCAATTGATGTTACAAAATAGGTAGTTGGAAGAATGATGTTGGAACGTATTTTCTTCAGGTATCAACATCCGGGTTTTGCTCAAGAGGATATCACCTTTACAATTTAATTTAATCCCTAACATGTAAAAGTCCCACAACAAAAAGGAGACTAACATTATTTTAATTGGGTACCTGTGGTCTTACATGATTATTTTTACATTAAGCTATAATGCTGCAAAAAAACGTCTTGACCTTCATCATTTACCGGTTTTTAGACAATCCTGATCATAGATTGGTGATAACCAAGCAATAAATTACAAAAAGACATTAGCCCGGATCGAACCCGGGTTCCTGCATCGTATGCGCACAGTTTAGACCACTGAGCTAGTGGGTTTCCCAATTGGGGGTCCTGACCCCCCGGGGTCGCGGGAACCACCTGGGGGGTCGCAAGATGATTTTCCACACAAAAAAGACTATAATAAATTTTAATAACGGTAGTAATTTTGTCCCCAGTCATTGCAGCGTACAATCAAAATCATCACTAACACAGCCACAATGGCGCATCGACAAGCGTGTCCTGCTGTTGTTTTGCTAAAACAAGGTGTTTTGGGGAGGCTACAAATAAATATACCTGCTTTAAAATGAAACGTGGTTTAATATCTACAACAGAAAAACCCGAGGGTGGAGAAAAGTCACTTGTATCGGGGCTGATGGTGCGAAGGGGGGAGAGGGAGAGAGGGCAAGGGAGGGAGAGAGGGCAGAGGAGGGAAGAGGCAGAGGAGGGAGGGCAGAGGAGGGAGAGAGGGGCAGAGAGGGATGGCGAGGAGGAGGCAGAGGAATGGAGAGAGGGCAGAGGAGGAGGGATGACAGAGGAAAGGAGGGAGGGAGAGAGGGCAGCCGGAGGAGGGGCAGCGGAGGGAGGGAGGGCAGAAGGCGTGGAGAGAGGCAGCGGAAGGGAGAGAGGGCAGCGGGAGGGAGAGAGGGCAGAGGGAGGGAGAGGGAGGACAAGAAGGGAGAGAGGGCAGAGGAGGGAGAGAGGCAGCGGTAGAACACGCGTTAAAGAGGCCCGCTTTCCGGGAGTCAGCGGTAAAGAGGTCCGCATCATTAAAAGCGGGTGGCCCGCTTTCGCTGTATACTTTTATGGCGGTTCCATCCCCGCAGGCTTTCCTTTCCAAAGTTACAGACAGAAAGGCAATAAACCGGCCACGCCGCTGTTTAAAGTGCGACCTCTTTACCCTTTGACTCCGAAAAGCCGGGCCCTCTTTTAACCGCTGTTCTACCCCGCTGCCTCTCTCTCCCTCCTCTGCCTCCTCCACCCTCACTCTGTCCTCCCTCTCTACCATCTGCCCCTCCTCTGCCCTCCTCTCCCTCCGCTGGCCCTCTCCGCGCCGCTGCCCTCTCTTCTCCCTCCTCTGGCTGCCCTCCCTCCCTCCCGCTGCCCTCCCTCCGCTGCCCTCTCTCCCTCCCTCCTTCCTCTGTCCTCCCTCCCCGTCCCCTGGCCCTTCTCTCCCCCTCTGCACTCCTCCCTCCCTCCATCCTCTGCCCCTCTCTCCCTCCTCTGCCCTCCCTCCTCTGCCTCCTCTCTCCCTCCTCAGCCCTCTCTCCCTCCTCTGCCCTCCTCCCTCTCATTCGCACCATCAGCCCCTGATACAAGTGGACGTTACTCCCCTCCGGGTTTTTCTGTTGTAATATAACCACGTTTCATTTTAAAGCAGGTATTATTTATTTGTTAGCCTCAAACACCGTTAGTTTTTAGCCAACAACACAGGCACACACCTTCTGTCGCTGCGCATAGTGACTGTGGTACGGATGATTTTGATTGACGCACGCAATACTGGGACTAAATTACTAACGAGATTAAAATAATTATAGTACCCTTTTTGTGTGGAAATCAGCACTTAGCGACCCCCCAGGTGGTTCCCCGCGACCCCCCCGGGGGTCAGGACCCACACTTTGGGACCAACTAACTCTATGTCTAAACTGTGCGCTACCGATGCAGGAACCCCGGGTTCGATCACCGGCTATGTCTTTTTGTATTTATTGGCATGTTTCACATTCTATGACAGATTGCTCTAAAAACGGTAAAAATGAAGGTCCAAGACGGTTTTTTTTGCAGATTGTTTAGCTTAAATTGTAAAAATAATCATTTAAGACCATCATGTACCCCCCAATTAAAATTATGTTAGTCACTTTTTGAAGTGGACTTTTACCTGTTAGGGAGATAAATAAAATGTAAAGGTGATATCCTCCTTGAGCAAACCCCTGAATGTGATAACGCTAAGAAATACTCCAACATCCATTCTTCCCACTACCTATTTAGAACATCGATTGCTTATTTATTTTGCATAAACTATGTGTAATTACATGCTTTATTTTGTTTGTTTTTTATCTCAAATGTCCAAATAATAATAATTAAAAAAACATTATCAAACATTCATTCAGCATAGCAACGGCCTGTCCATGGCAATGTGAATGGAGACGAGACAAACAACTGATAAAATAATTCTGTGTTTGCTGCTGGATATTTGGTTGTGAATCTGGCAAACTGGAGTCAGGGATAGTGAAGAGAGGACTACAAAATATTATGTGAACTGCAGTACCACCATTTGCCAGATTTTTTACATATTGCTACCATTAAGGGTCGCCGCAAGGAAGCTCCGCTGTGAATGGTCCGTGTGTGTGTATGGAAGGAAGCACGGAGCGCTGCAGCAGGAGCATGACGAGCGCTATGGAGCAGAGAGCTTTGTGCTTCGAAGGAAAAGCATTTTGGGCTCAGAGCCTGATACTACAGGAGACTGTGGACTATCTAACTTTATATAGAACTTATACTAACATATATATAACTTATATCTAACATATATACACTCGTATTGTATTATCAGCTACATGTAATGTTTTGCTGTTTGTGCTTGAAAACTGTTTTAATAATAACTAATGTTTTACCAACAAAACTGTGTCTTTTATCACCGCATCACAGTTGAAATGAACTTATAAAATAATGAATCCATAAAACTATGGTCAGGATTTAAAGACAGAGGTAGATACAACACTATCACATAAACCTACAGTAGAAACACTAGGCTAGGCCGCACACTTAAACATTCCGACTTCCCATCACTGTAAAACTACCGACTTAAAACATGGATTCTAAAGGCCGGACTTTGTACATTTGCATTTGTAACAACTAAATAAGCATTTAATTTGATATTCAAAGTTTTCTAATATAAAACCGAAATCAGGTAAGTGTAAAAACGTGACCCACCTCCTCAAGACGCTAGACAAAGACTGACGAGGCGCATGCGCAGACTGATGAGCTGCTTCTGTTTCTTTAATGCGGGCTAAGAATCCAATATTGCCGTATCCGCACCCTACTGAAATCGGAGTGTTATACTCCCATGCCTTTTGGCACCAATGATTACAGTTCTTTTATCATTTTTTGTTGAAGTTAGAAAAAAATAAGGCCTCTCTTGATTAAACCCCTCCCCAAAATCAGCCCGCCTAAGGGCTTGTCGACCTGTGCCGCGCACAGGGGCCTCGCAGCCACACAGGGGCCTCGCAACTTCCTTCTTTTATTTTATTTTATAAATACCCTAGTCAAGGGTCCCCAAAAAAGGGCAGACAGCAACTCAAATTTGGAACCCAAACCCTTTCCTGGGACCTCTTTGATTTCGCGTTATGATCAAAAGAACTTTTTTAACAATAAAGTCAAATTTTCACCAAAACGATTTGTAAACAGTGCAGCGTCGCGCGCAGCTATGTATGCAACGGTCCTCCCGAAAAAACTGTCAGATAACTTTAGCATGGTCCCTGAAGTGAGATACAAAGAAAGTAACGGAATGATCGCAGTGTAGGGAGATGATACTCGCGGAGGAGGAGCAGTGAGACAGTGTGAGCAGTAGAGCAGACCCCCCTTTGTTGTGAGCAGAGGAGGAGAGGCGAGAGGAGGAGAGCAGTGTATACAGGTGTGAAGCAGAGGAAGCAGACCCCTCTTTGTGTAGCAGAGGAGGATGAAGGAAGAGGAGAGGAGGAGCAGTTGATACAGGTGTGAGCAGAGGAGCAGACCCTATGTGTAGCAGAGGAGGAGAGGAGTATTCACGGTGTGACAGTGTGTGAGGCGCTGCTAATTGCCATGTTTAGTCCTACTATCCACATCACAAACATATTTTTAAAAGCATTAGCAAACACACTGGTTAATGGGGTCTAGCTTTAGCTAGCTGGAGTCGTTTTTGTTGTGGTTCAGAGTGTGTGGAGGAGGAGGAGAAGAGTATTTTGTAGTTGTCCATGTGGAGGAGGAGGAGTGTATGTTGTCAAGGTGTGGAGGCCATGGAAAAACGGTTATTTGATGAGAAAATAATAATATTGACTCCGCCTCATAGCCATTTGGCCATTTTGCCCCAATCTAAACAATTAAAGAAAAATGGAACACCTTTTAGGTTCATCCTTTTGAGTCTCTACCATTTTGCCAAAGGACGAAAGAGACATGTTCGCTAAAAAAGACCGCGACCAATACAGCTAGAGTGTGTGTGCGTGTGTACCTGCGCGCGCCAAACGCCTGCATAGAGCGAAGGACACTCGTTACGCGCGTGCTGAATCTCGTCAAGCACCGCGCGAGGGTGGTGCTGAATTCATGCAAAGATTATAACAGAAAACTTTCCCTCAGATCGGGGAAAAAAGTGTCAGGGCAAGGGCCTCGCGTTTCGAGTTCGCACAGGGCCTCGCACCCCCCTTGGAACGGGCCTGCCAAATACCTCCATGCTCCACTACTGAGGAGGCCTCTGGGCGCTGCGAGGAAACGAGAAGGGTCTGTCTGCGGCTTTGGCAGTACGGAGCGTGTCCGAGAAGTAGGCGTGTCGGGTAGAGACGTCCACTACCCGACACGCCTACTACATGAATTTTTGAATACACTTGAACTTCTGCACATTATATCCGATGAAGAGAAGACCATGGCAGACGCGTACGCAAAACAGTAAGTGTCAACCAACAACGTGGTTTTATTAATTTTTAGCCGGCACTCCAGTTACAGTGTATTAATGAATAAAAATGCACATCACCCTGACTAGAAAGGTTTTTCTAAGAAGTGAACTAAATACATTTCAGAGAAAGCAATTTTGTAGGTTCTTCTAAGAAGTCCCATGTGCCATCGACAGGTCAGGTACATAGTAAATAATAGGTACATAGTATAATCTATACTATATAATATAGCCCAAGTCATTTGCATCGTTAAAATGGGTATTACGGAGAAAAAACATAACTCTTTTACATGATTTTCCAAGAACAGTGGGAGAATTAGATAGGCAATTATGTGATGTAGCTCACCGATGTTTTCCTACACATTACAGAAGTCACTGACCATAGTTATTGGGATGAATGTTCCATGATAATGTGTGTTTCTGAGTGTGCACAAATGGATGTTTATGTCTGCTTTCAGTTGCATCCACTATTGTCATGATGGGAATCATGCTCCAGTGTCTGAAGCAGGGGAACACCTCACGTGTGTAACCTGTTTTTAAACAATGGCGAGAAGCACAAATGCTCATCACGTGCAAACCCATGAAATGGCATCTGTTTGACATGGGCTATGTTTAAAAAAAAAAATTAACTTCGAATCCAAGGTGTTTGCAATATTGTACATTGTTTTCTTTAAAGTGATTGTCTAGAGATTGTCTGAATGAGAGACAGAGAGGTACTTGGATTTGAAAAAAAAAACAACCCAAGCTCCTCCCCCATCCTTCTGAATTGTCCTACACGCTCTTACCGTAATTATAGGCATGATTTATATAATGTTATTTGATTACAATTATGTAGGCCCGACGCCCACCAGCAGGCACAGGGCACTATTGAATGAAAGTGTGGCATAATCACTGAACCCCCCTCAAACATAACATTCATGGTACCTGTTTCCTGGACGTACACTGTACTAAAAACTCTTGCATTGCAACTTTGTTGAGACAGACCATAAAAGTCCATAAGTGCAAGTCACTGACAATATATTAAACCGGCCACAACACCGTTTTAGGGCTGCATTTGTTTTGAAGAACGTGTTGTTTGAATGTAACACAGTTTACCTTATCTATGTGACAGTTCACACTCTGGCCGAGGGCATATCACCGCCTCAGCATGAGGCATTGAAAAATTCATAAAGGGGCCAAAAAAAAAGTATGAACCATGGTAAGAATTATTTAAAATTTGATGACAATATTTCACTGTGCACTTGCACAATCTAAATCTTGATTGTTCTTTATGGACAGTGGTTTACAATGATTGCAAATGATCTGGTGAGGCATTTACAGAGAGGCAGCAGGAGGCTGAAAGCTTTCCAAGAGAGATGGAGATTGGCGCGCTCCACCCCCCCTCTGGAAGCCTTTCACTCAGATTATAAATAAAAGAGAATTTTGTTTTGTGTTGAAACTTATTCAGTGGTCTACATTTCAGAGCCATTCAGATAACACAAATCATAAAAAAGCATGTACATTACAGCCAGAAACAATTTGTTCCTTTTTGTTTAATCTCCCTCTTCTACATACAAATATGACAATCACAAGAAGTAATGAATGTCTGCTTGTCCCAAAAGTCCAAAAGTTGGGCCCAAAAATGTTATGGCAGGTTCTCTTTATGATCAGTAATGTGGAGACCCATGGTGTAGGAGTGTGTGGTGGTGGTGGGGTGTAATAATATCTTTAACTTGTAATGTACTTTTCAATCCTGTGTTACAAGTTTCTCAAAACGCCACACTACGTTATTTCATTTTATTCCACACAAGTGTCACAGCTGGGTTGGAGGATGCAGCTACTAATCTGTGCTATTGGCCACCACCAAGCAGTCTCTCACTATGTCCACACATGTGGGTGAAGTGCATTGCTCAAGAACATACCAGACTGCACTTGGGGCAGGCCAGATTTGAGCCACCAACCATAGCCCTTTTATAAATGAATGTACACATTAGACATAATCACTGCATTATTTGACGCATTAACTTTTGTCCTTAGCTGCTTCAAATCCCTATTGATTGATATCTGAAGTAATGGCACGTTTGTAGGCAAATTTACTAACTTTGATATTTACAAAATCGTCCATTTTCCACCAATAAATAAGATTGACAATGACATGCCCATAAAATTCATTATTGCCATAAATTCATTGGGGCATAGATAGTACTCACTACTACTCATACCCGTATTATACATAGATTCCATGCTCATGACACGCGGAGTGGGCGTGTCGAGTAGTGACGTCTACTACCCGACACGCCCACACTCGCCACCTCCGTACTGCAGGCCGCAGACAGAACACTTGAAAAAGTCTTAAAACTCTTAAATCGATCTAATCCCAAATTAAGACACTTGTTTTCCCCTATTTCAGCATTTGTTAGACTATGTTTCTCATCACTTTTCACTCTATGTTCGGCTCTGGCCCTCACAGAACGCTCCGGGTCGAATCCTCTCCGATCTGTTGACATCATAGCTAGACCCGCCCCTTGTCAATCACACCAAACCACAAAACCACACCAATATTATTTAAAAAAATGGACTTTATGCCAAGTGAGAATCGGACTTTGTGGACACATTCGTACAGCGGCAGCCGTAAGAGAACCGGTCAAATAATGATCGTTAAGAAAGAAACACAATCCTAGCAAGAAGAACACAACCCAAGGATCCTGTTTTTTTTTTTTCGCACAAACCCAACATGAGAACAAGGGCTTTCCTGTTATCACCAGAAAATGGAGTAAAAATATTTTATCAAAAACTCCCAGACAATTCCCTTTATTCTCGCATCGTAGAGAGGGAGAGGAACTTTGTTTTAAAATGACGTAAATTCATAGTGGTTAACCATGGAAACGGTGAGAGCCTTCCATTCAGTCGCAAAAAACACATATAAAAATATACCGCAATGCAGAGGTTTTGAACCGGGCCACCGCGGAAAAGGTGAGATTATAGAGCCTTTGAAAGTGAAAAGGAAAAGTATAACACGGCTCAGTGCTTTTGTACCAGTGCTAAAAGTTTTATTCATAAATTTGTATACAAAATAAAACACTGAAATGATAAATGAGAATCGAAACGGAACCTCATTTGAAACTATATCTGATTATTTGTGTTTTTTATGTTAAGATGTAGTTTAGGAGAGAATTACTATTTTCACTTTTTAGACCAGAGAGAGACCAGAGAACCAAGAGAGACCAAGAGAGAGACAGAAGAGACCAAGAGAGACCAGAGAGAGACCAGAGAGAGGCCAGAGAGAGGCCAGAGAGAGGCCAGAGAGAGAGGCAGAGGAGAGACCAGAGAGAGACCCGAGAGAACACAGAGAGTGAGACCAAGAGAGAACCAGAGAGAACCAAGAGAGACCAGAGAGAGGCCAGAGAGAGAGGCCAGAGAGAGACCAGAGAGAGACCAGAGAGAGACCAGGGGGGGGGAGGGGGAGACCAAGAGAGAGGCCAGAGAGACCCCGAGAGAGGACCAGAGAGAGGCCAGAGAGAGAGACCAGAGAGACACCAGAGAGACATCAGAGAGAGAGCCAGAGAGACCAGAGAGAGACCAGAGAGAACCAGAGAGACCAGAGAGAGAGACCAAGAGACACCAGAGAGACACCAGAGGAGAGACAGAGAGAGAGACCAGGGAGAGAGACCAGAGGAGACCAGAGAGAGACCATAGAAGACCAGAGAGAGATACAGAGAGAGAGACCAGAGAAGACCAGAGAAGAGACAGAGAGAGACTCAAGAGAACCAGAGAGAGACCAGAAGAGACCCAGATAGGAGACCAGAGAGAAGACCAGATAGAGACACTGTGTCTGTTTTGATTTTCTGATCCGGTGTCAGACGATCGACAACTTGGTAAAGTCCTTGCACGAGGCCTAAAAACATAAATAGAATTGTTGTGAAAAATTAAAAACAGTTTATACATTATTATTAGAAACTTAAAGCTGCTGAACCTAAAGTTTTGTTTCGAGACTGAAAATTGATTGTTGTCGCGATAGAAAAAGTGAGAGAAATGTGTTTATTGTGGATAAATCCGACGTCATCTCCCCAGGTCTTTTGTGCTGACGTGATCCAACATCCCTGTGAGTCACTAATTTTGACCCTTTGGGCTCAGACAGAAAATAAGGATTAGATTTTTTACATGACTTTGGAAAATAGAGACCACAGCTTTAATCTCGCACCAATGTTAATGCTATAAGAACCACTGGAAATCTCTGAGGAGCACAGGGATTTGGCCTCCGCAGTGACTCTGAGGACACAGGGACTGGCCTCCAGGCTGGGACTCTGAGAGCACAGGGACTGGCCTCCTGCTGACTCTGAGGAGCTACAGGGACCTGGCCTCCCTGCGAAGACTGAGGAGCACAGGGACTGGCCTCCTGCTGGGACTGGGAGCACAGGGACTGGCCTCCTGCTAATACTCGGAGGACACAGGACTGGCCCCTGCTAAGACTCAGAGGAGCACAGGGACTGGGCTTCCTGCTGGACTCTGATGAGCCAGGGACTGGCCTCCTGCGAAGACTGAGAGCACAGGGACTGGCCGCCTGCCTGGACTCTGATGACACAGGGACTGCCTCCTGCTGGGGACAGAGGAGCACAGGGACTGGTCTCCGGCTGGGACTCTAGGAGCACAGGGACTGGTTCTCCTGCTGGACTCTGAGGAGCACCAGGGACTGGCCTCCTGCAAGACCTGAGGAGCACAGGGATGGCCTCCTGCTGTGGACGCTGAGGAGCACAGGGACTGGCCTCCTGCTGGGACTGAGGAGACAGGGACTGGCCTCCAGCTGGGACTCGAGGAGGCACAGGGACTGCCCCTCCTGCTGGGTCTGAGACACAGGACTGGTCTCCTGCTGGGACTGAGGAGCACAGGGACTGGTCTCCTTGCTGGGAGCTCTGAGGAGGCACAGGGACGCCACCTGCTGGGACTAGAGGAGCACAGGGACTGGCCTCCTGCTGGACTCTGAGGAGCACAGTGACTGGCCTCCTGCCTGGGCACTCCTGAGGAGCACAGGACTGGCCTCCGGCTGGGACTCTGAGGAGCACAGGGACTGGCCTCCTGGCTTGTTCCCAAGTCAGGACTAAACATGGGAGGCAGTGTTTCAGATTTATGCAGTTAAAAAAAGTCTCCCAGAAAACGTGAGACGGGCAATATTCAATAATCCAGTTAAAAAACAGATTTTTATCCTGCCTTTCTGATTTAAAGCCTTGTCTAGTGAGTTGCCGAGTGTGGACTGTGCTATACCAATAACCTTGCCTAAATGCAAAGGGTTTATGAACATATGAAATCAGTGACTTTTCCGCGTGGCTCGCACCAGCATTTTGTGTTACAATTTGAGTAAACTTCTGACCATCAAAACGACAGGAATAAAATAACATATGAACATGTAAGATACGGATACAGTGTAAAAAATAAAAGAATACAGAATACATACTTGAACTGAACCATTAACCGAACCATAGAACAGAACCATGAACAAACAATGAACCCGCTCAGAGCAGAGGAGTCAATCTGTGTCCGTCCTAAAAACAACAAGTTCCACAACCTGGTCTCTCCCCTGTCTCTCCCCTGATCTCTCCCCTGGTCTCCAGTCCCCTGGCTCATCGCACCTGGTCTCTCCCAACCTGGTCCCTCTCCCCTGGTCTCTCACCCTGGTCTATACATTCAAAATCAAACGTGGGGAAAACACAAAGATGCTACTGTGATTTCCGTGGACACCAAAAATGGCGCTGTGCCCTAGAAGCATTCCACTCCCCCAGGCAACAAACGCTTTCTTCCTTCTACAAGTACCTTTCTCCAGGACGACGCAGCCAATCAGAGGAAGGTGCAGTCAAGGCCAGACACCGGAGCACGCCGTCCATGTGGATTGGAACTCTTTGGGACCAGATGTGAAAATTTGTTGTATTTTAGGACGACACAGAATAGACTCCTCAGCTCTGACGGTTCATGGTTTCTGTTCATGGTCTGTTCTCATGGGTTCTGTTCAGGGTTTCTGTTCACCTTATGTTTTCTGTATTCTTTTATTTGTTACACCTGTATCCGATCTACATGTACATATGTTAATTTTATTCTGTCGTTTGATGGTTCAGAAGTTTACTCAATTTGTAACACAAAAAAACGGTGCTAGCCCACGCGGAAAAGTCACTGATTGTCCATCATGTTCATAACCCTTTAGCATTAGGCAAGTTATTGGTATAGCCACAGTCCACACACGGCAACTCACAAGACGAAGGCTTAAATCAGAAAGTCAGGATTAAAATGCTGTTTTTAAACCTGGATTTGAATATGCCCGTCTCAGAATCACGTTTTCGGGAAGACTGTTTTTAGGCTGCATAAATCTGAAACACTGAAACCCAACCTTGGCTCCCCATGTATTAGTCCTGACTCTGGACCACAGGAACCAGTCCCTGGGCTCCTCAAGAGTCCCAGCAGGAGGCCAGTCCCTGTCTCCTCAGAGTCCCAGCAGAGGGCCAGTCCCCTGTGCTCCACAGAGTCCAGCAGGAGGGCCAGTTCCCTGTGCTCCTCAGTCCCAGCAGGAGGCCCAGTCCCTGTGCTCCTCAGAAAGTCCCCAGCAGATACCAGTCCCCTGTGCCCTCAGTCCTACCACAGCAGGAGACCAGTCCCTGTCTCCTCATTCCAGCAGGTAGCCAGTCCCTGTGCTCCTCAGAGTCCCAGCAGGAGGCCATCCCTGTGCTTCATCCCACAGGAGGCCCAGCCCGTGCTCCTCAGAGTCCCAGCAGGAGGCCATCCATGTGCTCCTCAGTAGTCTTAACGCAGGAGGCAGTCCCCCCTGTGCTCCTCAGAGTCCCAGCAGGAGACCGTCCCTGTGCTCCTCATCCCCCCATGCAGGAGACCAGTCCCTGTGCTCCTCAGTCCCAGCAGAGGCCAGTCCCCTGTGCTCATCAGAGTCCCAGCAGGAGGCCAGTCCCTGTGCTCCTCAGTCTTAGCAGGAGCAGTCCCTGTGGCTCCTCAGAGTCCCAGCAAAAGGCCCAGTCCCTGTGCTCCTCAGATCCTTAGCAAGGCCAGTCCCTGTGCACCTCAAAGAGGTCCTTAGAAGCAGGCCAGTCCCTGTGCTTCCTCAGTCCCAGCAGGAGGCCCCAGTCCCCTGTGCTCCGCATCTTAGCAGGAGTCCAGTCCCTTGCTCCCTCAGAGTCCCACAGGAGGCCAGTCCCCGTGCTCCTCAGAGTCCCCAGCAGGTAGGCCAGTCCCTGTGCACCTCTGAGTCACAGCAGGAGGCCAGCACCCTTTGCTCCTCAGAGGTTCACGTGGTCCTTATAGCATTAACATTTGGTGCGAACTAAGCTGTGGTCCTCTATTTTCCAAAGCTCATGAAAAATCTAATACTTATTTCTTCTGAGCCCAAAGGGTCAAAAATAATGACTCACAGGGACTGTGGATCACGTCAGCACAATGACCTGGGGAGATGACGTCGGATTTATCCACATAAACACATTTCTCCACTTTTTCTATCGCGACAAACAACATGTCAGTCTCGAACACAAAACTTTTAGTCAGCCAGCTTGAAGTGTCTAATAAAAAATGTTTAAAAACTGTTTTTTCATCACAACAATTCAGATCTATGTTTTTAAGCCTCGTCAAAGGACTATTACCCAAGTTGTCGATTCGTCCGACTCACCCGGATCAGCAAAATCAAACAGAACACAGAGGTCTCTCTCTGGTCTCTCTCTGGTCTCTCTCTGGGCTCTTTCTGGTCCTCTCTCTGTCTCATCTCTGTGTCCTCTCTGGGTCTCATCTCTCTGGTCTCTCTCTGGTCTCTCTCTCTGGTTCTCTCTCTCTGGTCTCTCTCTGTCTCTCTCTGGTCTCTCTCTGGTCTCTCTCCCTGGTCCTTCTCTCTCTGGTCTCATCTCTCTGGTGTCTCTCTGGTGTCTCTCTGGTCTCTCTCGTCTGTCTCGTCTTGACCCTCACTCTGGTCTCTCTCTGTCTCTCTGGGCTCACTCTCTGATGTCCTCTTCTGGTGCTCTCTGGGTCTCTCTCTCTTGGGCCTCTCGCGGTCTCTCTCTGGTCTCTCATGCCTCTCTCTCTGGTCTCTCTCTGTCTCGTCCACGGTCTCCTCTCTGGTCCTCTCTGCCTCACTCTCTGCCTCTCTCTGGTCTCTCTCTGGTCTCTCTCTGGTCTCCTCTCTCTGGTCTCACTCTCTGGTCCCATCCCCCCCCTCTACTGGCTCTCTCTGGTCCTCTCTCTGCCTCTCTCTCTGGCCTCTCTCTGGCCTCTCTCCTGGCCTCCTCTCGTCTCTCTACCTCACTGGTCTCTCTCTGGTCTCTCTCTGGTCACTCTCTCGAGGGTCTCTCGGGTCTCTCTGGTCTCTCCTGGGCTAAACCGTGAAAATTGTAATTCTCACATAAAACAACATCTTAACGATAAAAAACATCAAATATCAGATTTAGTTTACAAAGGAGTTTCATTCGAATCTCATTTTAACATTTTCAGGTTTTTATTTTGTATAAATTGTATGAAATAACTTTTGCACAGGTACAAAAGCACTGAGCCGTGTTTATACTTTTACTTTCACTTTCCAAAGGCTCATAATCTCACCTTGTTCCCGCGTGGCCCGTTCAAACCTCTGCATTGCTGTATATTTCTTATATGCAGGTTTTTTGACGACTGAATGGAAGGATCTCACCGATTTCCATGGTTACCACTTTGAAATATACGTCATTTTAAAACAAAAGTCTCCTCCTCCCGCTCTACGATGCAGATTAAAGGGAAATGTCTGGGAGTTTTTGAATAATATTTTTACCCATTTTCGGGCTGATAACCAGGAAAGCCCTTGTTCTCATGTTGGGTTTGTGCGAAGGAATCCTGGGTTGTGTTCTTCTTCAAGGATGTGTTTCTTTCTAAAGGATCATTATTGACGGTTCTCCTGTAAACGGCTGCGCTGTTACGAATGTTCCACAAAGTCCGTAGTCTCCACTTGGGCATAGAAGTGCATTTTTAAATAATATTGGGTTGTTTTTGGTGGTTTGTGCGGATTAACAAGGGGGCGGGGTCTAGCTATGATGTCACAGATCGAGAGATTCGATGCCCGGCAAGCGTTCAGTGAGGGTCCCAGAGCAGAACATAGAGTGAAAAGTGGATGAGAAAATATCTAAAAATGCTGAAATTAGGCAAAACATGTGTCTTATAAATTTGGGATTAATCGATTTAAGAGTTGTAAGACTTTTCAAGTGTATCTGTCTGCGGCCTGCCGTAACGGAGCGTGTCGAGTAGTGGGCGGTGTCGGTATGACGGTCACTACTCGACACGCCCACAAAGTCCGCGTGGATGAGCTTGGGATCAATATATAATACGGGTATGAGTAGTAGTGAGCTACTATCTATGCCCAATGAATTTAGCGCAATATATGAATTTTATGGCGCAGTGTCATGGTCAATATTATTTATTGGGAGAAAATGGAACGAAGTTTCTGTAAATACAAAGTAGTAAGATTTGCCTACAAAAGCTGCCATTACTCAGACAAACAATCAAAGATTTGAAGCACTCAGGACAAAAGTTAATGAGTCAAATAATGCCAGTGCTTATGTCCTAATGTGTACATTCATTTATAAAAGGGGCCTATGGTTTTGGTGGCTCAAAAATCTGGCTCCCCAAGTGCAGTCTGGTATGTTCTTGGAGCAAGCACTTCACCCACAATGTGTGTACATAGTGAGAGACTGCTTGGTGGTGGCGCCAATAGCACAGATAGTAGCCTGCAGCCTCCAACCCAGCTGGTGACACACTGGTGTGGAATAAATGAATAAATTAGTGTGGCGTTTTGAGAACTTTCCAACACCGGATATGAAAAGTACATTACACGTTAAAGATATTATTACACCACCACCACCAACCACACACTCCAACACCCATGGTCTCCACATTACTGGATCATAAAGAAACATGCCATAACATTTGTGGCCAACTTGAGGCCTTTTGGGACCAAGCGAGACATTCATTACTATGTGTTTTGTCAAATTTGTATGTAGAAAGAGAGATGAACAAAAAGAACAAAATTGGTTGTCGGCATTTTAGTACATCATTTTTGTATGATTTGTGTATCTGAATGGCTCTGAAAATGTCAACACTGAAATACATTCAACACAAAAACAAATTCTCTTTTATTATAATCATGAGAGAAAGCTTCAGAGGACAGCCGCCAAGCTCCATCTCTCATTGGAAAGCTTTCAGCCTACCCTGCTAGCCTCCTCTGTAAATGCCTCACCAGATCATTTGCATCATTTAAAACTCATTGTCCATAAAGAACAAACACAGATAATTGTGCAGTGCACAGTGAAATATGTCGCATCAATATTTAAATAATCACTACCATGTTCATACTTTGGCCCCTTTTATTAATGTTTTCAATTGCTTCATGCTGAGGCAGGTGAAATGCCCTCGCCAGAGTTGAACTGTCACCTAGATAAGAGAAAAGTGTTACATTCAACAACAACAGTTCACAAAACCAAATGCATCCCTAAAAGGTGTTTGTGTCCGGTTTCAATATATTGTCAGTGACTTGCACTTATGACTTTATGGTCTCTGTACATCACAACAATGTTGCAAATGCAGATTTTTAGTACATTACGTCCAGGAAACATGTACCATGACATGTTTTATGTTTGAGGGGGTTTCAGTGGTTTTATGCACACTTTCATTACAATAGTCCGATGTCAGCCTGGAGGCGCTCGGGCCTACTAATGTAAAAACAATACATTATATAAATCATGCTATACATCCGAAGAGAAGCCGATGTAGACCCAATCAGAAAGGAAGGGGGAGGGAGCTTGGTTGTCTTTTTTTTTTTCAATCAAGTACTCTCCGTCTCTCTTTCCTGACAAACTCTAGACAATCACGTTAAAAGAACGAAATGACAATAAGTTGCACAACACCTGATTCGAAGTTAAAACATAGCTCCATGACAAACAGATGCCCTTCAAATGGGTTTGCACGTGTTGTGAGCATTTGTGCTTCTCGCCATGGGGGGTTTAAACAGGTTACACACGTGAGCGGGTTCCCCTGCTTTCGCACTGGACATTGATTTCCATCACTGACATAGTCCGGAAGCAACTGAGAAGCAGACATAAACATCCATTTGTGCACACTCAGAAACACAAATATCTTGGAACATCATCCAATAACTATGGTCAGTGACTTCTGTAACTGTGATAGGAAACTCGGGAAGCCTACATCACCTATTGCCCTAACTAATATTCTCCACTGTTCCTTGGAAAAACATTAAAGAGTTTAGTTTTTTCCTCCTATTCACCATTTTTAAACGATGCAAAAAAGACTTGGGCAATATTATATTTGTATATATTATACTTATGTACCTAGTATACTATGTACCTGACATGTCGATGGCACATGGACTCTTAGAAGAAACCCCTACAAATTGCTTTTCTCTGCAATGTATTATTCACTTCTTAAAAAACATTTCTAGTCAGGTGGGATGTGCATTTTATTCATTATACACTGTACACTGGAGGGACGCCAAAAATAAATAAAACACGTATGTTGGTTGACACTTACTGTTTTGCGTACGGTCTGCCATGTCTTCTCTTCACGGATAACTTGCCAGAAGTTCAATGTGATTCAAAATTCATAGTAGTAGCGTGTCGGGTAGTGACGGTCACTACCCGACCACGCCTACTACTCGCACGCCACCGTACAGCAACCGCTGACCAGACCCTTCCTCGTTCCGTTCGCTGCGCCCCAGAGCCTTCCTCAATAGTGGAGCATGGAGGTATTTTGGGCAAGGCCCCGATCCCAAGGGGGTGGAGGCCCGGTGCGAACCGTCGAAACGCGATGCCCTGCCCTGACACTTTTTTCCTCAGAGCTGAGGAAGTTTTTCCTGTTATAATCTTTTTTTGACATGAATTCAGCACCACCTCGCGCGGGGTGCTTGACGAAATCAGACACGCGCGTACCGTGTGTCATCGCTCCAATGCAGAGCGTTTGGGCGCGCGCACGTACACACCCCACACGACACTCTAACCGTGCAATATTGGTCGCTGACCTTTTTTTAGCTGAGCACATGGTCTCTTTCGTCCTGGGGCAAAATGGTAAGCAACTCAAAGATTGAACCAAAAGGAGTCTTTTTCGTCTAATAGTTAGATTTGGGGCAAAATGCGCCAAAATGGCTATGAGCGGAGTCAAAAATATTATTTTCTCATCCAATACGTTTTTTTTTGCCATGGCCTCCGACACACTCTGACAACATACACTCCTCCTCCACCACACTGACAACAACAAAATACTCGTCAACCTCCTCCTCCACACACACTGACCACAACAAAACACTCCATGCTACTATAGCAAGACATACAGTGTGGTTTGCTAATGCGTTTAAAAATATTTTTTGATGTGGATATTCGGACATAAACATTGGCAATAGCACGCTCACACACCCTGTCCACAAGCCGCTGATCCTCCTCCTCCTCCTCTGCTCACACAAAGGGTCTGCTCCTCTGCTCACCAACTGTATCACTGCTCCTCCTCTCCTCCTCCTCGCTCCGCCATCTGCTCACACAAAGGGGTCCTGGCTCTCTGCTCACACTGTATCACTGCTCCTCCTCCTCCTCCGCCTCCTCCTCCTCTGCTCCATACAAAGGGTATGCTCCTCTGCTCACACCTGTCACACTACGGCTCCTCCTCCGCGAGTATCCATCTCTCCTACAACTGCGATCATTCCCGTTACTTTCTTTGTATCTCACTCAGACACTGCCAAAGTTATCTGACAGTTTTTTTTCGGAGGACGCCTTGCATACATAGCTGCCCGCGAGCGCCTGCCTGTTTACAAATCGCTTTTGGTGAAAATTTGACTTTTACTTGAAACAATGTCTTTTGGATTACAAACGAAGCAAAGAGGTTCCAGAGAAGGGGTTTAGGGTTTCCAAATTTGGAGTGCAGTCTGCCCTTTGGGGACCCTTGAACTAGTGTATTTATAAAATAAAAGAAAAGGAAGGAAGATTGCGAGGACGCCTTTGTGGTGCGAGGCCTGTGCGACGTGCACAGGTCGCACAGCCCTTAGGACGGGCCTGATTTTGGAGAGGTTTAATCAGAGAGGCATTATTTTACCTTTTCTAACTTCAACAAAAATGATAAATAGACTGTAACATTGGTCCAAAGGCATGAGTATAACACACGAATACTAAACCATCCTCCGAATCAGTAGGTTGGCAGTATACGGCATATTGATTCTTAGCACTTAGCCCGCCATTAAAGAAACAGAAGAGCCCTGCCATCAGCTCTGCGCCATGCGCTTTCGCTCAGTCATTGTCTAGCGTCTGAGGAGTGGGTCCACGTTTTTATACACTCTACATTGATTCCCGGTTTTAATAATTACGAAAAGCTTGAATATCCAAATTAAAATGTAAATTTAATGTTGTTACAAATGCAAATTACAAGTCAGAGCCTTTTGATCCATGTTTTTAGTCTGTAGTTTACAGTGATGGGAAGACGAATGTATAAGTGTTGCAGAGGGCAAGCAGAAGCCTAGTTGGTTTCTACTGTGGTTTATTGATCGTGTTAAGTATTACTCTGTCTGCTAAATCCTGACAATAGTTTTTAGGATTTTCATTATTTTAATAAGTCAAATCAACTGTGATGCGTGATAAAGACAAGTCTGTTGAAAAACATAGTTATTCAATTAAGGACAGTTTTCAGCACAAACAGCAAAACAATAATAGTGCGGTAATACAATAACGAGTGTATATATGTTAATCATAAGTTTATATAAATGTTAGATATGAGTTTATAAATATGGTTAGAAGTCCACAGTCTCTGATATCGGGCTCTGATCCCAAACTGCTTTTCTCTTCGAAGCACAAAGCTCTCCTGCTCCATAGTGCCTCGTCCCATGCTCCTCGCTGCAGCCAGCTCCGTCTCCTTCCAATACACACACACGGACAATCACAGCGGAGCTTCCTTGCGCGACCCTTAAAGGAGCAATATGGTTAAAATCCTGGCCAAAGTGTGGTACTGCAGTCACGAGTCAATATTTTTGTAGTCCTCTCTCACTCATCCCTGACTCAGGTTCCAATTCCACACCAAATCCACAGCAAACACAGGGAATTATTTTTATCAGTTGTCGGCCGTCTCCAGTCCTCATTGGCCGCTGACAGCCCGTGCTAATTCTGAATGAATGTGTTGAATTAATGTTTTTTTATTAGTATTATTTGGACTTTGAATAAAAAACAAAAACAAAATAAAAGCAATGTAATAACACATAGTTTATGCAAAATAAATAAGCAATTGATGTTCAAAATAGAGTGGGAAGAATGGATGTTGGAACGTATTTCATTCAGAGCGTATCCAATCATCAGGGTTTTTGCTCAAGAGGATTAACACCTTTACATTTTATTTTAGTCCTAACATGTAAAAGTCCCACATCAAAACGAGACTAACATTATTTTAATTGGGTACATTGAGGTGTCTTAAATGATTATTTTTACAATTAAGCTATTATCTGCAAAAAAACGTCTTGAAACTTCATCTTAGTACCGTTTTTAGAGCAATCTGTCATAGACTGTGATAACATGCAATAAATACAAAAAGACATAGCCCGGGATCGAACCCGGGTTTCCAGGCATCGTAAGCGCACAGGTTTAGACCACTAAGTCTAGTGGTTCCCAAAGTGGGGGTCCTGACCCCCCGAGGGCGCGGGAACCCCTGTGGGGGTCCGCAAGATGATTTCCACACAAAAAAGACTATAAATTAAAATTTTAAATAACGTTAGTAATTTTGTCCCAGTCATTGCAGCGTCAAACAAATCATCACGTAACACAGCCACATGCGCACGCCAAAGCCGTGTCCTGCTGTTGTTTGCTAAAACTAAAGGTGTATTTGGAGGCTCCACATAAAGAAATACCTGCTTTAAAATGAAACCGTGGTTAATATCTACACCAGACAACCGGAGGGGGAGGAAAAGTCCCTTGATCAGGGGCTGAAGTGCCGAAGAGAGGGAGAGAGTGCAGAGGAGGAGTGAGGGCAGAGGAGGAAGAGGGCATAGTAGAGGAGGGCCGAGAAAGAGGGAGAGAGGGCAGAGGAGGATGGAGGGAGGAGGGCAGAGGAGGGAGAGAGGGCAAGGAGGGAGGAGGACAGAGGAGAGAGAGGGAGGGAGAGAGGGCAGCGGAGGGAGGGCAGGCGAGGGCAGGGAGGGCAGAGAGGGAGAGAGGGCAGCGGGAAGGGAGAGAGGGCAGCGGCAGGGAGAGATGGCAGAGGAGGGAGAGGGAGGACAGGAGGAGAGAGAGGGCAGTAAGGAGGGAGAGAGGGCAGCGGTAGAACACGCGTTAAAGAGGCCCGCTTTCCGTAGTTCCGGTTAAAGAGGTCCGCACATTAAAAGGCGGTGGCCGCTTTCTGCTGTTACGTTTATGCGTTCATCCCCGCGGCTTCATCTTTCCAAAGTTACTGTCAAGTTTCAAAGCATAAACCGGCCACCCCTTTTAATGTGCGGACCTCTTAAACCTTTGACTCCGAAAAGCGCGGGCCTCTTTAACGGAGCTCTGTTCTAGCGCTGCCCTCTCTCCCCTCCTCTGCCCCTCTCTCCCTCCTCTGTCCTCCCTCTCCCTCCTCTTGCCCTCTCTCCCTCCGCTGCCCTCTCTCCTCCGGCTGCCCTCATCTCCCTCCTCTGCCCCCCTCCCTCCGCTGGCCCTCCTCCGCTGGCCCTCTCTCCTCCCTCCTTCCTCTGTCCGCCCTCCCTCACGCTGCCCTCTCGCCCTCCTCTGCACTCCCTCCCTCCCTCCCGTCCTCGCCCTCTCCTCCCCTCCTCTGCCCTCCCTCCTCGGCCCTCTCTCCCTCCTCTGCCCTCTCTCCCTACCTCGCCCTCGTCTCCCTCTCTTCGCACCATACACCCCCTGATACAAGTGACTTTTCTCCCCACCGGTTTTTTCTGTTGTAGATATTAACCACGTTTCATTTTAAAAGAGTATTATTAATTTGTAGCCTCCAAAACACCTTTAAGTTTTTAGCAAACATCAGCAGGACACGCTTTTGTCGCTGCGCATGTGAGCTGTGTTACGTGATGATTTTGATTGCCGCTGCAATGACTGGACAAAATTAATAACGTTCTTAAAATATAGTTAATAGTCTTTTTTGTGTGGAAATCACTTGCGACCCCCCCAGGGGTTCCCGCGACCCCCCGGGGGGTCAGACCCCCCACTTTGGGAACCACTAGAACTCAGTGGTCTAAACTGTGCGCTTACGATGCAGGACCCCGGGTTCGATTCCCGGCTATTCTTTTGGTATTTATTGCATGATATCGACATTCTTGACCAGATGGCTCTTAAAAACGGTAAAAGAATGAAGGTCAAGACGTTGTTTTTGCAGATTTATAGCTTAATTGTAAAAATATATCATTAAGACCACATGTACCCCAATAAACATAATGTTTAGTCTCTTTTTGATGTGGGGACTTTTACATGTAAGGGAATAAATAAAATGTAAAGTGAGATCCTCTTGGAGACAAAACCCTGATGTTGATACGCTGAAGAAATAACGTTCCAAAACATCCATTCTTCCCAACTCCTATTTTTGAACATCAATGCTTATTTATTTTTGCATATACTATGTATATACATTGCTTTTATTTTGTTTTTGTTTTTTTATCTCAAATGTCCAAATAATAATATTAAAAAAACATGAATCAAAACATTCATTCAGCATTAGCACCGGCTGTCATGGCAATGTGAATGGAGACGGGGACATACAACTGATAAAAATAATTCCCTGTGTTTTGCTGCTGGATTTGGTGTGAATCTGGCAACCTGAGCGGAGAGGTGAGAGAAGGACTTACAAAAAATTGACCTGTTGACTGCAAGTACCACCTTTGGCCAATTTTTAACATATTGCTCCTTTAAGTGTCGCCGCAAGGACTCCGCTGTGATTTGGTCCGTTGTGTGTATTGAAGGAAGCACGGAGCGGCTGCAGCAGAGCGGTGGACGAGGCACGATGGACAGAGAGCTTGTGCTTGCGAAAGGAAAAAGCATTTGGGCTCAGAGCTGATATACAGGAGACTGTGGACTATCTAACAAATATGAAGACTTACTATCTAACATATATATAACTTATATCTAACATATATACACACTCGTATTGTTATTACCACTATTATTGTTTTGCTGTGTTGGTGCGAAAACTGTTTAATAATAACTAGGTTTCCAGACAAGAACCTGTGTCTTATTCACTGCGCATCACAGTTAAATGACATATAAAATAATGAATCTCATAAAACTATGTCAGGATTTAGCAGACAGAGTATACTAACACTATCAATAAACCACATAGAAATCACTAGGCTTAAGGCCTGCACACTTAAAACATTCCGTCTTCCCATCACTGTAAACTACAGACTAAAACATGGATTCAAAAGCGCTCTGATTGTACATTTGCATTTGTTTACAACATAAATAACATTTTAAATTTGGATAATTCAAAGTTTTCTAAGTATTAAAACCGAAATCAATTAAGATTGTAAAACGTGACCACCTCCTCAGACGCTAGACAAAGACTGAATGCGAGGCGCATGCGCAGACTGATGGAGGCTGCTTTCTGATTCTTTAAATGGCGGGCTAAGATTGAGAGGTGGGGGGGAACATATTGGCCGTATACTGCCACCTACTGGATCGGAGTGTTAACTCCATGCCTTGGACCTAATGGTACAGTCTATTTAGCTTTTGTTAAGTTAGAAAATAAAATAATGCCCTCTCTTATAAACCCCTCCTCCCCAAAATCAGGCCCGTCCTAAGGGCTGTGCGAACCTGTGCCCGTCGCACAGGGCCTCGCACCACACAGGCCCGCAATCTTCCTTCTTTTTTTTTATTTTATAAAATACACTAGTTCAAGGTCCCCAAAGGGCAGACTGCACTCCAAATTTGACCCTAAACCCCTTTCTCTGGACCTCTTTGATTTCGTTTGTGCAAAAGAAACATGTTTCAAGTAAAGTTCAAATTTCACCAAAAGCGATTTGTAAACAGGCAGGCGCGCGGGCAGCTCTGTATGCAACGGTCCTCCGAAAAACTGTCAGATCACTTTAGCAGTCTGAGTGAGATACAAAGAAAGTAACGTGAATGATCGCTGTGGTAGGAGAATGGAGTACTCGCGGAGGGGAGCAGTGAGACGGTGGAGCAGAGAGCAGCACCCCTTGTGTGTTGAGCCGAGGAGGAGAGGAGGAGGAGGAGGAGAGCAGTGAGTTACAGGTGTGAGCAGAGGACAGACCCCTTTGTGTGAGCAGAGGAGAGGAGAGGAGGAGGAGGAGGAGCCATTGATACAGGTGTGAGCAGAGGAGCAGACCCCTTTGTGTGAGCAGAGGAGGAGGAGGAGGAACAGCGGGTGTGACAGGTGTTGAGCGGCTTGCTATTGCCAATGTTTAGTCCGAATCTCCCCAACAAAAACATATTTTTAAAAGCATTAGCAAACCACACAGTATGTCAAGCTTTAGCTAGCTGGAGATGTTTTTGTTGTGGTCAGAGTGTGTGGAGGAGGAGGTGAAGATAATTTTGTGTTGTCAGTGTGGAGGAGGAGAGTGTATGTTGTCAGAGTGTGTGGAGGCATGGCAAAAACGATTTGAATGATAAAATAATAATATTGACTCCGCCTCATAGCCATTTTTGGGCACATATTTGCCCAAATCTAACTATTAGAAGAAAAAGACTCCTTTTGGTTCAATCTTTTGCGTTGCTCTACCATTTTGCCAGCAGGACGAAAAGAGACAAGTCAGCTTAAAAGACCGCACCAATATTGCACGTAGAGTGGTGTGCGTGTGTACGTGCGCGCGCCAAACGCCATAGGAGCGAGACACTCGGTTACGCGCGTGCTGATCTCGTCAAGCACCGCGCGAGGTGGTGCTTGAATTCATGTCATAGATTATAACAGAAAAACTTCCTCAGATCTGGGAAAAAGTGTCAGGCAGGCCTCGCGTTTCGGATTTCGCACAGGGCCTCGCACCCCCTTGGGACGGGCCCCTGCCTCAAAATACCTTCCATGCTCCACTACTGAAAGCTCTGGGCGCAGCGAAGGAAACGAGAAGGTCTGGTCTGCGCTTGCAGTACGGAGGCGTGTCGATAGTAGCGTTGACGGGTACGTGACGTCACTACCCGACACGCCACTACATGAATTTTGAATCCACTTGAACTTCTGCAAGTATATCCGTTGAAGAGAAGACATGGCAGGACCGTACGGCAAACAGTAAGTGTCAACCAACAACGTGTTTTATTTATTTTTAGGCGTCCCTCCGTTACAGTGTATTAATACTAAATGGCACATCACCCTGACTAGAAATGTTTTTAAGAAGTGAACTAAATACATTGCAGAGAAAGCAATTTGTATGGGTTTCTTCTAAAGTCCAAGTGCCATCCGACATGTCCAGGTACATAGTAAAAATAGGAACATAGTATATATAATACAAATATAATATTGCCCAATTCATTTTTGCATCGTTAAAATGGATAATCAGAAAAACCATAACTCTTTACATGTTGTCCAAGAACAGTGGAGAATTAGTTAGGCAATTATGGTGATGGAGCTCAACGATGTTTCCTATCACAGTTTACAGAAGTCCCTGACCTGAGTATTGGATGATTGTCCCAGATATTTGTTTTTTCTGAGTGTGCACAAATGGCTTTTTATGTCTCTTTGCCAGTTGCATCCGACTATTGTCAGTGATGGTAATCATGCTCCAGTGCGAAGCAGGAACAACGGCTCACAGTGTGTAACGCATTTTAAACATGGCGAGAAGCACAAATGCTCACACACGTGCAAGACCCAAAGAAAGCATCTGTTTGTCCATGGAGCTATTTTTAACTTCGAATCACGGTGTTGTGCAATAATTGACATTTGTTCTAAAGTGATTGTCTAGAGTTTGTCAGAAAGAGAAACAGAGAGTACTGATTTTGGAAAAAAAAAACACCCAAGCTCCCTCCCCCTTCCTTTCTGATTGGGTCCCTACACGCCTTACCGGAAAGTATAGCATGATTTAATAAATGTTTGTTTACTTTGTAGGCCCGAGCGCCACCAGGGTCTGGCACCGGGGACTATTGAAAAAAAATGGGAAAGTGTGCATAAAACACTGAACCCCCCTCAAACATAAACATGCTCATGGTAACATGTTTCCTGGACGTACACTGTACTAAAAACTCCTGCATTGCAACATTGTTGATGACAGAGACCATAAAGTCATAAGTGCAAGTCACGACAATATATTAAACCGGACACAACACCTTTTTTAGGCTGCTTTTTTTGGTTTTGTGAACTGTTGTTGTTTGAATGGTAACACCCATTTTACTCTTATCTAGTGACAGTCACACTCTGGCCGGAGGCATTTCACCTGCTCAGCACAGAGGCAATGGAAAAATTCAAAAAGGGGCCCACCGTATGAACCATGGTAAGATTATTTAAAATAATTAGAAGGATACATATTCACTGTGCACTGCACAATCCTAATCTGCCATGTTGTTCTTTATGGACTGTGAGTTTAAAAATGATTGCAAATGATCTGGTAGGCATTTACAGAGGAGGCAGCAGGGAGGCAGAAAGGCTTGCCAAGAGAGATGGGAATGATTGGGCGCTCTCCTCAGAAGCCTTCTCTCATGAATATAATAAAAGAGGATTTGTTTTTGTGTTGAACTTTATTCAGTGTCTACATTCAGAGCCATTCAGAATAACAACAAATTCATAAAAAAACATGTTACAAAAAAGCCAGAATACAATTTGTTCATTTTTGTTTAAGCCCCTCTTCTACATACAAATTTGACAAAACACAATATAATGACTGTCTGCTTGTCCCAAAAGGGCCATAGATGTGCACAAAAATGTGATGGCATGTTCCTTTATGATCAGAAATGTGGAGACCATGGTGTAGGATGTGTGTGGTGTGGTGTGTTAATAATTATCTTAACTTGGTAATTACTTTTCAATCCTGTGTTGACAAGTTTCTCAAAAACGCCACACTACTTTATCAGTATATGTCCACACAGTGTGTCACAGCTGGTTGGAGGATGCCAGGCTACTAACTGGTTCTATTGCCACCGCCACGCAGTCTTCCTCACTATGTCCACACATGTGGGTGAAGTGCAATGCTCAAGAACATACCAGAACTGCACGTGGGCAGCCAGGATTTGAGCCACCAACCCATAGGCCCCTTTTATAAATGAATGTACACATTCTAGACATAAGCACTGGCATTATTTTGACGCATTAACTTTTGTCTGAGCTGCCTTCAAATCCCTATTGATTGATAGTCTGAAGTAATGGAAGCTTTTGTGCAAATTTACTACTTTTGATATTTACAAAATTCCGTCCATTTTTCCCCCAAAAAATAATATTGACAATGACATGCCCAAAAAATTCATTATTTGCGCTAAATTCATTGGCATAGATAGTACACACTACTACTCATTCCCGTATTATAATAGATCCATCTCATACACGCGGAGTGGCGTGTCGAGTAGTGACGTCACTACCCGACACCCCACTACTCGACACGCCTCCGTACTGCAGCCTCAGACAGATACACTTGAAAAAGTCTTAAAACCTTAAATCGATCTAATCCCAAATTAAGACACATGTTGTTGCCTAAGTTCAGCAGTTCTTAGACTATTTTTCTCATCCCTTTTCACTCTATGTTCTGCTCTGGCCCCTCACAGAACGCTCCGGGTCGAATCTCTCCGATCTGTGACATCATGAGTTCTTAGACCCCGACCCTTGTCATCAGCACAACGCACTAAAACAACCCATATAATTTTAAAAAATGATTATGCAAGGAGAATACGACGTTGTGACACATTCGTAACAAGCGCAGCGGTACAGAGAACCTTCAATAATGATCTTTAGGAAAGAAACACAATCCTAGAAGAAGAACACAACCCAAGATCCAGTCGCACAAACCCAACAGGAGACAGGCTTTCCTGTTATCAAGCCAGAAAATGGAGTAAAAATATATATCAAAAACACCCTGACATTTCCCTTTAAATCTGCATCGAGAGAGGGAGGAGGATACTTTGTTTTAAAATACGTAAATTCAAAGTGGTAACCATGGAAACGGTGAATCCTTCCCATTCAGTCAGTCAAAAAACAGCATAATAAAAATATACAGCAATGCAGAGGTTTGAACCGGGCCACGCGGAAAAGGTGAGATTATGAGCCTTTGAAAGTGAAAGTAAAAGTATAAACACGGCTCAGTGCTTTTGATACCTGTCTAAAAGTTTATTTCATACATTTATACAAAATAAAAACTGAAATGGTTAAATGAGATTCGAACTGAACTCATTTGAAACTAATCTGATATTTTGATGTTATTTTAATAGTTAAGATGTTTGTTTTAGGGTGAGAATTACTATTTTTCACTGTTAACCAGAGAGAGACCAGAGAGACCAAGAGAGACCAGAAGAAAGACAGAGAGAGACCAGAGCGAGACCAGAGAGAGACCAGAGAGAGGCCAGAGGAGAGGCCAGAAGAGCCAGAGAGAGAGGGCCAGAGAGAGACCAGAGATAGACCAGAGAGAGACCAGAGATGAGACCGAGAGAGAGAGACCAGAGAAGACCATAGAGAGCCAGAGAGAGGCCAGAAGAGAGGCCCAGAGAGAGACCAGAGAGAGACCAGAGAGAGACCAGAGCGAGACCAGAGAGAGAGCCAAGAGACCAGAGAGAGACCAGAGAGAGGCAGAGAGGATAGACCAGAGAGGACACCAGAAGAGACATCAGAGAGAGAGCCCAGAGAGACCCAGAGAGAGACAGAGAGATGACCAGAGAGACCAGAGAGAGAGGACCAGCGAGACACCAGAGAGACATCCAGAGAGAGAGACCCAGAAGAGAGACCAGGTGAGAGAGACCAGAGAGAGACCAAGAGAGACCAGAGAGAGACCAGAGAGGAGACCAGAGAGAGAGACCAGAGAGAGTCCAGAGAGAGAGACCAGAGAGAGACCAAGAGAGACCAGAGAGAACCGAAAGAGACCAGAGAGAGACCCAGAGAGAGGGACCCGAGAGAGACCACAGTGTCTGTTTGATTTTCTGATCGCGTGTCGACGAATCGACAACTTTGTAAAGTCCTTTGACGAGGCTAAAAAACATAGAATAGAATTGTTGTGATGAAAAACAGTTAAACATTATTGATTAGAAACTTAAAGCGGCAGAACCTGAAAGTTTGGTTTCGAGACGAAATGGTTTTTGTCGCGATAGAAAAAGTGGAGAACTGTGTTTATTGTGGAAAAATCCGACGTCATCTCCCCAGGTCCATTGTGCTGACGTTGATCCAACAGTCCCTGTGGTCACTATATGACCCTTTGGCTCAGTCAGAAATCAGTATTAGATTTTTTACATGAGCTTTGCAAATAAGCCAACAGCTTTAAGTCTCGCACCAAAATGTTCAATGCTATAAGAACCCGTGGACTCTGAGGACACAGGACGCCTCCTGCTGATCTTAAATCAATCACACACATGCTACTAAAAAATAAGTAAAATATAACACAAACCCCGAAACATCAAAACTTTCACACCTAGTAGGTTTAAAAAAATCCGTCATAAAATGGGTTAAACATACAAACCAATTTACTCAAAATCATCAAGTGACATCTCACTAAACGGATCACTGTCCTCATCAGGACAGTCAACATACAGGTTAAGAGAAGTGTGTTGAACGAGTGTCGACGAAATCACACGTCGGATCAACGAACAGATCAAAGGAATGACACAACATGACAGCACTATCAGCAGCACTAATATAACTCCAAGTCCAGTACCTATTTGAATCAACCATGCTCGCCAGTCTGAAAACCATGAAGCATCTAGAACGAAATCACGGTTAACCGCATCGCGCAAAGTAGTCAGATTGTGAATACCCTGTGCAATGATCCCATCATCGGCACTGTTATCAGGAATATAAGTACAACAAGCGGTCTGATTAAGTAAAACACAAACACCTCCACTTGAGGCAACCAAATGATCCAAAACAATCCTGTTTTGCAAAACAACGGCACGCAACGCATTCACTTCTACTCTGTTGGCCTCTAGAATAGTTACAGTTGTATTCACAAAACTTGAAAACCGATAATTCAAAGTTTCCATTCTAAGCATAACCTTCCCTATACCGAGCTGGGGGAACAAAGAGAGAATTACTTTTGATGGTTTTGTCCACAGTTTGTGATCATCTGGAACATCCGTTCCCCAAACTGCATCATGAGCAGCAAAATCGCGCTTACCTCGCAATCTAGGAATGGCAGAGATGATGTAAGAGTGATCTGAAGCTGTCATCAGAGCACAACGACCTATCCAATTAAATGGTAGTTTCACATAGACATTGAAGCCACACAGCCACAAAACACCCTTCAGAGGAAGAGTTCCTGTTGAGTCAGGAACCGTGAAATATGGGGAACACGTACTACCTGGAGCGGCCTGAGAAGTGTTTAAACTTGAATTACCATGAAAAGTAGTACACGGATTAGACACATTTAAACAAAATGACATTGGGATCCGTCCCATCTGTATAGGAGAATCTGTAATGGTCATGGATAGAGTGTAACATACAAATTTAGTACCAGGTCTGATATGTACCGGACCAAAAAGTGGACCTTTTTCATCATTAAACCAATAATTGAAGAAATCAGAATTAACAGCCGGTTTGAATGGAGGGAGACATTTACCTGTGCGCTTTGTGACAGTCTCATTGAAAAACTTAACAGAGACAGATGAATACAGAATCTTTGGAAAATGTGTAAATGCATCAACTATTGGTAGAGGTGTGATGTGTGGGTTTGATGACGCAATAGGCATATGAGTACAAATGTAACAATTTGAGCGATTTTGTGAGCCTGCTAAGAATTTTTCATATTGATACCACAAATTAAGTGTGTACACGCTGGTGTGATTCATTGACTTAGCCAGAACACGTGACCACGTATAATCCAATTCGGTCACATCTTCCCTCTTCACACGTTTCGATGTAAATGAAGAGGTGTTAGAATTGTAATTGACAACGACCTGTGTTTGATTGTTCTTTTTATTCTCGCGACCTTCAAACCATAACAGTGGAAACACAATGAGGAAGGAAATGAACATGAGCACACACAAAGTCTTTCTCATCCCGCAAAGGCCCTGCTGCCTGAATGGATGCCAGGGACCGTCCTCCCTGTTGTTGCGCATCTTGGACTTGGATTGTCACTTGTTGATCTTCTTTGTGTTACCTATCTTCTGTTCATCTATGACCTAGGAGTGTAGTTACTAGCACTTTTCTCCTGATGCAACTAACAATGTATTTCTAACAATGTTTTACGTTGGGAGGGGGTAGTGTGTGTGTGACCCTCCTTTCGCGTTGGGAGGGGGTAAGATGTGCCCCTCCTTACGCTTCCGTTGTACGCTCCGCAAGAAGAGCTGGGACTTGTTTGCAGTGCGACGCGTGGACCCAGGTCTGCCTCTCCTGGACTTTCACAGCGGTGTGAGTGACGAGGAGAACTTGGAATGGGCCAAGCCAGCGATAGTGATTCCAGCTTTTGGGTTTGAAGTTCCTTATCAGGACGAAATCACCGGGTTGCATGTTGTGAAGTGGATGGTCCGCATGCTGGGGGAGGGCCGATGACACCTGTCTTCTGATATCAGAAAGAGACTTTGTTAGGGTTATACAATACCTTATCATGCCATCCTCGCACAGGATGGCATCTGGTTGAGGTCCCGCAGGTCCCATTCCTACGTTGGGGGGAGCTGCAAACAAAATCTCACAAGGGGACAGGTTGTTGGCAAGCATTTTGGCCAGCTAAGTTTTGTTTCCTGACAACATTTGGCCAGTTTTGATTTTATTGTGAAATTTTCTCTCTCCACAGCTCCACCAGATTGTGGGTGATAGCTGCAGTGAGTTTTCAAATCAAATTTCAAATAATCAGACAGTTGTTTTATCACTTCATTAACAAAATGCGACCCATTATCGCTGGACAATTTCTGGGGAATTCCCCATTTTACAAGAATTTCAGTTAAGATGGCTTTTGCTACTGCAGCGGAGGACGCATGCTTTGCAGGGAAAGCTTCAACCCACTTTGAAAACATATCCACCATCACAAGACAATATTTTTTCCCCTCACTGGGTGTTAATTCAATAAAGTCCATCATGACATGTTCAAACGGTCTTGTAGGTGCTGGGTGTGCTGCTTGCTGTGTCAGAGGCCTCGGTTTTCCCGGGTTGTTCTGTGCACAGATCAAACAGCTTCTGCAAAACTCTGCGGCAAATGTAGAAAACCCTTTTGTAAACCAGAATTGTTGGACTGTTTGGAACATATTCCCCTTTGACACATGGTCCAACCCATGTGTTAACTTAGCATAACAATTAAATAATCTTTTGGGAAGACATGGCTTCAAATCTGGGCCCACCCAGATGCCATTTTGGAAGACAGCACCAGACTCCGCCCACGTGCGCCGCTCTTCAGGGGAAGAGAGTGAGCAGAGATCCTCCAGAGAGGCGGGAGGGGAAAGAGGAGGGGTCTCTGGGGGGACAGCATGGGGCAGGGAGAAGGAAGCCGGGAGAAGCTGTTTAGCAGCCGCTCTCGGCGCCTTGTCCGCCCTAGCATTACCCAATGAAACAGAGTCAGTTGCAGCTGTGTGGGCAGAACATTTACACACTGCAATCTGAGATGGGAGCAGAATAGCTTCCAATAATGCTGCGACATGTTTGTGGTGTAAAATTGGTTTTCCGTCTGATTTTAGAAAGTTTCTATGCTTCCACAGTGCTCCAAAATCATGCGTCACTCCAAATGCATAGCGAGAATCAGTAAATATTGTAACAGACCGTCCCTATGCGAATGCACACGCCTCTGTCAAAGCCACTAGCTCTGCCACTTGTGCTGAGAACATGGATGGAAGAGAGGAAGAAATCACGACTGAGTGGTCATCCACCACAGCGTATCCAGCATGCGACCTTCCGGTGTCTGGGTCTCGATATGCTGATCCATCTACATAGAGAATTAAATCAGGGTTAGTCAATGGTGTATCAGAAAGATCTGGTCTTGGAGTACAGATCTGATTCAGCTCTGCCATGCATGAGTGTGGTGTGCCCTCTCCAGGGAGGGGCAACAATGTGGCAGGATTGAGCGTAGAACACTTATGGACAGTCACATGCGGCAATCCCAAGAGCGTTGTATGATATCGAAGCCACCGAGATGCAGAAAGATGTGAAGATTTCTGCTCCTGTAGTATCAAAGCAACAGAATGTGGAACAAACAAGAAAAGCTGGCAGAACCCAACAAAGTCACGTGATGCCAATACTGCTGTTTCACACGCAGCTATGGCTCTTAAACAAGCAGGGAGACCTCTCGCCACAGGATCAAGAAGTTTTGAAAAATAACCGACAGGTTTCAGAAGATCTCCATGTTTTTGCAAAAGCACTGATGTCATGCATCCACATCTCTCGTCAACAAACTTGTTATGTATGTTTGGTTTTATTCTACCCGTGACCACTAGGTGGCACTAAAATACTGTACAGCAGTTGTACTGGGGCAACCCAGGTAGAAGAAGTGTTCTGAAGTAAACCATTGAAATGAACAGCCGTGTGTGCGTTGTGTTCCTGAGATACTGTAAATATAGCCACCTACATAACACAAATTGGCGACGAGGTGTGGAAGAGAAACCTTTTTTAATTTATTTTTTATCATCGAGTACCTGTGTGAAAGTTATTTTTTCTCTCTACGAGTTGTGTTGAGTCATCCACGCAGCCGAGGCTATGCTAGTTGGTGCAAGCCCTCTGACTAGAGTTGCTAAAGTATGAGCAGCAGCGGATCAGAACCGGAAGAAAGGGTAAAAGAACCAGAAAAATGCACCATGGCGGGACTAATTGGCGGTATGGAACCATTTGAGGAATCCGGTGAGATTTGGACAACGTACATTGAACGTTTTGAAAACTATGTCCTGGCAAATGAGATAAATGAAGCAAAAAAAGTGCCGGTCCTGCTAAGTGTGATTGGCCCAAAGACGTATGGATTGTTACGCAGTCTAATTGCTCCTGCCAAGCCGGGGGAGAATAGCTACGATGACATTGTGAAAGTGTTGAAAGGACATTTTGCCCCCAAACCGTTAGTAATTGCGGAGAGGTTCCGTTTCCACCAGAGGAATCAGGAGGAGGGTGAATCTGTCGCTCAGTATGTTGCAGTGCTGAAAGGACTGTCCGAACACTGCGAGTTTTGTGGCTATTTGGAGGAAGCACTACGGGATAGGTTTGTCTGTGGACTGAAAAGTGAAACTTTTCAAAAGCGCCTGTTGACGGAGGAAGATTTAACATTTAATAAAGCAGTCAAGTTCGCCGTATCTGCTGAAACGGTGGCACGCGATGCGCAACAGTTGAGCGGCTCGTTAAAAGTGAACGCTGTTCTCTCTCAAACTCCGCAAGCCAAATGTAGACGGTGCGGTAAACTAAATCACACTGATGATGATTGCTGGTATAAGGAGAGAGACTGTTATCAGTGTGGTAAGAAAGGCCACATTGGGCGCACGTGCAAAAGTAAATACAAGAATGACTCTGTCAAAGAGAGGAATTACAGGGATGGAAAAACTGAGTTAAAAGGGAAAAGCCACACATCCAAGTACAGCGCAAGAGATAAAAAAAGGAAAGTGCACCGTGTGGAGGTTTGCGACAATGACAGTACCAGTGAAGAGACGACATCTGATTCTGGTAATGAAATGCCACTGTATGCATTATCTAGCAAGGGAAAATATTCACGTATATCTGTAATTCCTAAAGTAAATGGTAAGAAAATGGAAATGGAATTAGACACAGGGGCTGCTGTATCTTTAATTTCTTGGGATCAGTACAAAAGTTCAATGAAAAATGTGCCTTTGCAAACTACTGATGTTGTCCTTAGGACTTTCACTGGTGAACCTTTGTTGCCTGTAGGGGTTATACATGTGAATGTTAAGCTAAATAAGCAAACAGCTCAGCTACCATTGTATGTGGTTAAGGTGAACGCAGCGCCTCTATTTGGTAGAGAGTGGTTTAGGGCTATTAAGCTTAACTGGAAAGATGTAAAAACTGTATATGGTGAACAATCTGATAAAAAGGACAGCTTAGATGCTGTGCTTAAGCGGCATTCTGCTGTTTTCTCTGATGAGTTGGGGTTAATGAAAGGCATTAAGGCAAGAGTGACTCTTAAACCTGACAGCATTTCCAAATTTTGCCCACCACGTAATGTGCCCTATGCTCTGAGGTCAAAAGTGGAGGCTGAACTGACTCGCCTCACTGACCTTGGGGTAATCTCACCGGTGGAGCATAGTGACTGGGCTACACCAGTGGTTCCGGTAAGCAAAAAGGATGGCACAGTGAGACTATGTGGTGATTTCAAAGTTACCCTCAACCAAGCGCTCTGTGTGGACAAGTATCCTATTCCACGAATTGAGGATCTTTTTGCGTCGCTGGCTGGAGGTCAGCACTTCAGCAAACTGGACTTGTCCAACGCATATTTGCAAATGGAAGTAGTGGAGGAGTCGAGGAAGCTACTGACTGTTTCCACACAAAAAGGACTTTTCTGTTATAACCGGTTGCCATTCGGGATTGCGTCAGCACCGGCATTGTTCCAGAAGGCTATGGATCGAGTGCTAATTGGACTACCAGGCACGCACTGTTATCTGGATGATATTCTGGTTAGTGGGCCGGATGAGGAAACCCACCTGAAGGCTTTGGACGCCGTTCTCATGAGGCTGGAGGAGTACGGCCTCCATGTCAGAAAGGACAAGTGCATGTTCTTCCAGGAGTCGGTGGAGTATCTAGGCCACACTATTGATGCTGCTGGGCTTCACAAGTTGCCAGAAAAGGAGCGTGCGGTTGTGGAGGCACCGGCACCCACCAATGTAAGTCAACTACGCTCTCTCCTCGGAATGATTAACTACTATGGACGTTTCATGCCAGATCTGGCAACCATCCTGCAGCCACTGAATGCACTGCTGCACAAGGGAAAGAAATGGCAGTGGACGACTGGTTGTGAGGCGGCGTTCCGTAGAGTGAAAGAACTCATGGTATCTCAAAAAGTGCTGACCCACTACAACCCAGAGCTGCCCCTTCGTTTAGCGTGTGACGCTTCACCTTACGGGGTAGGTGCTGTACTCTCGCATGTCATGCCAGATGGGGTAGAGAAACCTATTGCCTATGCATCTAAAACGCTCAGCCGGGCTGAGCAGAACTATGCTCAGATTGAGCGTGAGGCACTAGGGATAGTTTTTGGGGTACGCAAGTTTCACCAGTACCTTTATGGCAACAAGTTCACACTGCTAATTGACCATCGCCCATTGACCTCCATTCTCAGTCCAGTAAAAAGTACGCCTTCAATGGCCGCAGCCCGCATGCAGCGCTGGGCACTCCTCTTGTCTGCACATGACTACACGATCGAGTATCGTAAAGCCGCAGCGCATACAAATGCAGATGGACTGTCAAGGCTGCCCCTCCCTGACACGGAGCGGGACAAGTTGGACACAGTAGATGTGTTTTATTTGTCGCAGTTAGAGACATTACCAATCAGTACAACGGATATCAGACATAACACCAGGTCTGACCCAACAATGTCTCGCGTATTAGAGATGGTCAGCACTGGTCAATTTCCAAACATGAAAAACACAGAGTCTGAATTGTCACCTTATTTGACTCGCCGACATGAACTCACAATTCAGCAGGGATGCCTCATGTGGGGCGTGCGAGTGTTGGTGCCACCCAAGCTACGGCTCAGGGTGCTCAATGAGCTACACACTGCACACCCAGGGGTAGTGAGGATGAAGAGTTTGGCACGTTCATATGTCTGGTGGCCAGGCATTGACTCTCAGATTGAGCTCCAGGCCAAATCATGCCATTCATGTCAGCGCATACAAAAAGAGCCCAGTCTTGCCCCTCTACACCCGTGGGTGTGGCCCTCCGGTCCTTGGGAAAGAATTCATGTGGACTTTGCTGGGCCATTTGAAGGACATATGTATCTGGTGGTTGTGGATGCCCATTCCAAATGGCCCGATGTGCAAATCATGGATTGCACCTCTGCAAATAAGACCATCAATGTACTGAGAGGCTTATTATTCAGTCGTCACGGGGTCCCTCACATCCTAGTGAGTGATAATGGGCCTCAGTTCAGCTCAGAGGAATTTGCCACATTCTTGAAGGCAAATGGAGTCAAGCACGTTCGCTCCGCACCATACCACCCGGCTACAAATGGCCTGGCCGAGCGATTTGTGCAAACGTTCAAACATGCCCTCAGATCCTCCAGAGGCACCGCACCAATTCAACAGCGTCTGGACATATGTTTGTTGACGTACCGTAATACCCCTCATGCTACAACAAAAGAACCACCCGCTATGCTGTTCACAAAGCGCACACTGCGCACACGACTGGACATTCTTAAACCCAGTGTGACTGGCGTTGTTCATCAATCTCAGGCCGCCCAGCAGCAGCGCCGTCAACAGCGCTCCAAGGCCAGACACTTTGCAGTGGGTGAGTCTATCCTTGTACGGGACTACCGGAGAGGGGAGGAGAAGTGGGCACAAGGGTTGGTAATGACACAAACAGGACCAGTGTCATATGAGGTCATGGTAGGAGCTGACAAAGTGTGGAAACGACACGTGGATCAAATATTGCCATGCACAGAGCAGGCGCACGCAGACGCGGCCGGCTCTGCTGTCCTCCTTCCTCCAAGTTCGGCAATCCACCTTAATACACACTTTCCCGAGGCAACTTCAAATGTTCAATCCGATACGCATGCATCTCACATGGACGTGAAGGGTCCAACTGTTCTTGGGGATTTCAAGCACACTCAGACACCTCGTTCCAGTGGACCAGACAAGGCTGAACCTTCTAAAGTTGCAGAGACTGCTAGACATTCACGCTATCCAGTGAGACAAACAAAACCACCAGCGCGTTACCGTGTTGAGTAATTTAACGTATCTGGGTTTAAGAGATGTTTATTGATTTGTAATTGTATTAGAGTTCTTCCGTACTAGAAATTACAATGTTCTTAATTCTTTGTTGGCATTGTGGAAGTACCTCATATTTTAGTTGGGAGGAAATGTTATGTATGTTTGGTTTTATTCTACCCATGACCACTAGGTGGCACTAAAATACTGTACAGCAGTTGTACTGGGGCAACCCAGGTAGAAGAAGTGTTCTGAAGTAAACCATTGAAATGAACAGCCGTGTGTGCGTTGTGTTCCTGAGATACCGTAAATATAGCCACCTACATAACAAAACTGAACAAAAGGTTTATTTGGGTCAGGGATCCCCAGAGTTGGAGCCGATTGCAAAGCAATTTTCAAGTCTGTAAAGGCCTGCTCTGCCTCTGGAGTCCACACGAGGGGAGAGGACGCACCCATGTTCCTTCCCACAGTCATATCACGTAAAGGTTTGTCCATCTCTGAGAAATTGGCAGTGAAATGTCTGCAATATGAACACATTCCCAAAAAAGAATGAAGTTCCTTTTTGTTTGAGGGCTTTGGAGCATCAACTATTGCCGTCACACGCTTTTGTGACAAGGTTTTTCCCTCAGGGGTTATAATGTGGCCTAAAAACACAACACTTTGTTTGACGAATTGTAACTTTGAAACAGAAGCCTTGTGACCCTCATCAGCCAAGTGTTGGAGAAGCCTAATTGTGTCCTTTTCACATTGTTCTTTTGTGGGGCTAGCAATCATTAAATCATCCACATAATTAATCAAAACAGTCCCGTCTCAAGAGACGCAAGACTGTGGTTCAGAGCCTCACAAAACAATGAGGGGCTTGAATTCAAGCCTTGACAAAGTCTGGTAAAAGTGTATCTTTTTCCATTAAAACAGAAGGCAAACCGAAATTGTGAATCCCTGTCCACAGGCACAGAGAAGAAAGCATTTGACAGGTCAACCACTGAAAACCACTCTGCATCTGCCGGGATCTGACTCAAAAGAGTGTGCGGATTTGGGACATTAGGCACAGGAGAAATGATCGCAGCATTAACTGCCTTCAAATCTTGTACAAAACGCCACTCTGTAGGTTTATCTGCTGGTCTAATTTTCTTCACTGGAAAGATAGGGGTTTGCACCGGTGAATCCTCACATAGGACAATAATGCCAGCCTCAAGAAATGATTCAAAAACAGGTGTAATTCCTTCTATGGCCTCCTGCCTCAAAGGATACTGACGCTGCCTTGGTCTGTAATCAGATTTAGCTTCAATACGAACAGGTGGACAGTTTTTGATCAAACCAACATCATGTTTACTTTTTGCCCACAGACTGTTCGGTACTTGCGATAACAAAGGTGAAATCTCAAGCGGAGAAGTCAAAGAAGTCAGAGTCAAATATGGTCCGTCATTGTCATCATTTGAAGACGTCAAAAGCATTGAATTTAGCACATCAACTGTTTTTGTATGAGATATTTTATACGCGCAAACAGTTTGTGAATAAAACACATTTTCTCCACGGTCACACGCCTGCCAGTCCTCTGCCAAAGTGCATCTGCGCACGAAAAGGCCTAAGGTTTGCCATGCGTCAGTTTTTGCTTTTGCTATTGAAATATGAGGACTTGAATTTTCAAGACGATAGCATTGTTTTTGTGACTGGCTTAACTTTACTGAAACAGCACATTTGAAATCATCAAAGTACACGTCAGCAATAATCAAGCAGTCATTTGAGCCCAGTTTAAACGTTTCTTCAAATTCATAATCAGGGCTATGGTGTAAATCAGTGGTTCCCAAAGTGGGGGTCCCGACCCCCCGGGGGGTCGCGGGAACCCCTGGGGGGGTCGCAAGATGATTTCTACACAAACAAAAAAAAAAGATTTTTTTTTTTTTGAGCAAATATAAAGCCCTTAAATATTTATTTAGCATTTGATTTGATTCAAAAGGACTACTTGTTAAATTGTGTTTGGAGACTATAATATATTTTAATAACGTTAGTAATTTTGTCCCAGTCATTGCAGCGTCAATCAAAATCATCACGTAACACAGCTCACATCATGCGCAGCGGCAAAGCGTGTCCTGCTGTTGTTTGCTAAAACTAAAGGTGTTTGGAGGCTACAAATAAATAATACCTGCTTTAAAATGAAACGTGGTTAATATCCACAACAGAAAAACCCGGAGGGGGAGAAAAGTCACTTGTATCAGGGGTCAGGCTGATGGTGCGAAGAGAGGGAGAGAGGGCAGAGGAGGGAGAGAGGGCAGCGGAGGGAGGGAGGACAGCGGTAGAACAGCGCGTTAAAGAGGCCCGGTTTTTCGGAGTCAAAGGTAAAGAGGTCCGCACATTAAAAGCGGGTGGCCGGTTTATGCCTTTACTGACAGTAACTTTGGAAAGAGAAGCCGCGGGGATGAACCGCATAAAGTAACAGCAGAAAGCGGCCGCCCGCTTTTAATGTGCGGACCTCTTTACCGCTGACTCCGGAAAGCCGGCCCACTTTACCGCGGTAGGAGAACAGTGAGGGCGAGCCGCAAGAAATGCGCTCCACTTCTGCTGAGGAGGGAGCCCACCAAGCCCATCACTGTGTCACTACATGAGTAAAAATATGCAAGCCTCCTTTTTTGGGCTGGACAGTGCAGCTCGGTAGTGGCGCGAGTCTCTAGAAAGAGTTACTCCGTATCAAGGAAATACATGCTCATTTCATGTGACGGAGGGGATGTTGGGGGGGGGGTCGCGGGTTAGCAGGGCATTTATGATGGGGGTCGCGGGCTAAAAACTTTGGGAACCCCTGGTGTAAATGACACACACAATGCAGGTCCTCAGCTTTCATTATATCAGATTTTGGATTAAGAAATGGAGATGTAGCCTCCATCAAATGAATGGCGCTGGCGGGGTGAGCCCACCATTGATAAACAGACAGAGGACAGTTTGTGTTTACTTGGACAAAATTAGTCGCGCACGCGCCTCTGTCTATTTTAAGGCCTTCTGCTGTCGATGTGATCACAACTTCCCATTTTATCTTTAGATCACGGCCTAACAAGTTTACAGGACAAAGGTCAGACATCAAAAATTAATGTTTCGCTGTTGCTGGGTTACGCTCGTTTGCCCAAGTGCATTTGATCGGAACAGAGAAACATTCCGGTACCGTTTGTCCACTCGCACTTGTGGAAAAAACACTTCTGCCACTTAATTTGATTGAGAGCTCCTTTGTCTGAATTACACTGTGGGTTGCACCGGAGTCGACTAAAAAAGTGATCGGTTTACCCTCAATTTCACAAACAATAGTTGGCATTTTCCTGTAAGCTTCATTTTTATAAGCTAAGTAGGTCCCTGTTTTGGGCCTGTGACCGTCCTCTAACTCCCTAATTCTATCCTGAATTAAGGCAAGCAGTGACCAGTAGCAAGCGCGTCTTCGTTGCCGTTAGCAGTTAGTGTGTTGTGTGTAAGAGTGTGTGCATTACTCATCTGTACAGTTGCTGCCTCGGGTCCCACATCAGTATGTCAATCTGAAGAAAATCTTGGCTGGTCCCCCGGTCTCGCACCCCGTCCACGTCCACTCCAGCGTCCCGCATCTCGGCGTGGCTGGGGACAGTCACGATTCCAATGTCCAATTTCACCACAGTTGAAACATTTGTCTTGGTCGTCGTGGTCACGATTATTCTCGAAATGTCCGTTGCCGCCTCTTCTCCGTCCTCTGCCTCCACGACGGAACTGTCTGCCTGTCATTTTGATCAACGTGAGATTGGCTTGATGTTGGGCCTTCTCCTGTGCGCCAGCTTTCACAGCGTTCTCCTCAGTGCTCTTTATTTCTGCATGCTTTGCGTGTCTGAGGATTTCTGGGATGCGATTGTCTTGCCAGCCTCCAACCAAAGTCTGTTTCAGTGCGGCTTGGATCGGCTGGGGAAGGCCCTCGCAGAACGCCATCTTAAAGATCACCTCAAATGTGGTCTCAGCTGCGGCAGTGTAATTGTCTGGCTTTTGACTTCCGGAGTGGGCAACGCAGACGTCCTCAAGACGATGATAAAAGTCCCCAACTGACTCGCTCGTCTTCTGAGAGCAGTTTTTAATCTTTCCCATATCTAATTTCACTGGGAACGCACGCTTGAGAGCTGTCACTATGTTGGCAATATATGTCTCCCATGCATTCGCGTCTGTCCATTCCGCCTGCTGAGCCCGCAGAGTCTCATAATACTGTCGATGGACCTCCGGCTCTATCTTGGCGAAACCCTCCGGTTTTAAATACAGGAGGAGAAGCTTTTTAATTTCAGCGCCCGTAGGACGCCACGCTTTGCAGAAGGCCAGAAATGTGTCTGCCATCGAATCTCCCCCTCTGTGTGGAGAAGGCCAGTCTTTAACAGAGTCTTTCATCTCCTGGTCCATTTGACGCAAAACCAGAACTGGAGTCCCCTGTGGACCTGGATATTCTATCATAGGTGCTGGTAAAGTCTTTCCATCTCTCAGCATCATGCCATAGTCATTTAGAGTGATTTTACCCAGATCATGCGTCACAGAGCGGATTGGAGAAGAAGCAGTCTCTCTGTGACCTGCTCCAGACAGGAGGGGAGGGGCTGATGCAGAGGCTTCTGGCGGTGGGAGGAGCAGCGGAGGGAGGGCTGCTGCTGGCGGTGATGCTGGTCCTTGGTCTGCTGCTGGGTCTGCTGCTGCCGGGTCTCGTTGATATTGGGGTGGGAGAGGGGGGTACAGCAGTGCCCAATCGCTTCTTGAGTTCCTGCGTCCATACTGATGTGAGCTCCGAGGTGGTTGAATACTCGAAAAAAACACAGATGGAGAACAGTCAGTTGCATATTCTACATTTTCCATAGAGTCAGACTTTTTCTGTCTGCCGTCCCTAAACTTTGCCTCTGCCATCCATACATTCAGCCACCGTTTGTTCTCATCCAGACAGTTCAGGTCCTTCACACGCACAGTCTTTCCTTTCTTAAGTAGAGCTTCTTTTTCATCCAATTGTAATTTGATTTTGTCCAACTGGTTTAGACTGAAAGACCCACTTTTGGGAAAGCCCAATTCAGCCACCCACATTTCAACGCATGTCCTAAATTCATCACCATGTTTCTTTCTCATCAAAGTCATGCATGGTGAGTCCCAAACTGGTGACTCTGTGCCTTTTCTTCTAAGCCACATGGCTGGACTCTGAGACTCGAACTCAGATCTACACAAACAGAGACTCAAACTCTGCCCAGGACTCAAACCCAGGATTTATCAGCAAACAGGACTTGAACCCGTTGCACAACCAGACAGGACTCTAACCTGTTACACCGAGGACTTGAATCCCAGACTAAGAATTGAACTTAGATTTCAGACAGGGCTTGGACCTGTGCCACAACTGAGGACTTGAACCCCAGACTAAGACTTGAACTTAGATTTCCAACAGCCTGGATTAGAATGAGCAGCTCCGTCACCAGCTGGCACTCCCACATGCGTTCACACTGCACCACAAGCGCCCCCCCGGATTCACCACTGAAGCATAGAAAGTCAAATATTAAACAATTTACCGTCTGTTCTTTGAGATGAGTGTTAAAATCCCGAGAGGCGACGGTTGAAACCCAGCACGTCCGGTCAGTCCGCCCGTCCAGAGTTTTGGGAAAGCGACGAGATTGATTTGAATCCCGGGTGATCAGCCCCCAAGCCGGACCCGTGCGTTCCAACGATCAGCCTTCGAGACCACTTCTGACACCAAAATTGTAGTGGAAATTCTAATACTTCAATGAATGAATCCGAAGAGCAACAGCTTGTCTTTGTGCAATTTATTTACAGAGGTGATGAATACAAACAAATGACATTTCTCTGCAGAGAGTGTCGGACCGAAGCTGTGCGCACTCGGACGTTTTGCACAGACTCGATCTGCCCCTCCCGTATCAGCATGTTGATAATTATACTAGAGGCGTGAATCAAAAGAACAATGAGCAGACGTCACGGACTCTGCGGTGGGGGCGAGATGGGATGAGTCATGTAGAGGGTCAGATAAGGGAGACGGACAGAAACAGATACAAGAAGTTCTTTGCGGGAACATTTGAGATAACACGAGGGTACGTTTGAGAAGCACACCTGCAGACAGGAACAAGGCCATGGGGAAGAGGACAGCAGAATGTCCCTTTGTGTTGAAGACAAGAGAGCCTTTGTGTAATGTATCAGTAAGTTATGGGAATACAATCTCTAGTGCTGGGAAACTATAAAATGTATCTGTCAGCTGCACAACACAATCTCCGATGCTGGGAAACTGACCACAACATACCACACCATAGTACAAATGTCATTTTGTACTAAGGTCTGGACGTGCTCCATTGAGCTGCGTTTACAGGTGGGAGGGGTGAACTCTTTTTTAAGATTGAAACGATTGGATCTGAGTTTACCGTGACGTATGTAGTGCGCCCGAGTCGTTAGCATTTAGCCTAGCCATCTCCTTTGCTGCTAACAGAGCCCGTGGGGAGTTGCGCCACAATCTTTTCCAGCGATTACACTTGCCACTGCCAAACCATAACCTGCCTGTTCGGCGCAAACTCTTGACGTCACCGACCTACAACGCGCTCGCTGATTGATCGGTCAAAATTCAGCCCATTGTAATCGGTAAGACGGGGACCAGGCCCAGACGTTACATGTAGTGAAATGATGATTGAGCAGAGTGTACGGATGGCTAAGGCCAGGCTAGTTGTGTTCTACTGTTGACAAATTGTTTAACTCTTAATCTTAAATTGTTAACTAATTGTGTCACTTCCAATGTTCTGAATGCTCTGCAACACCATAGCTCCTGTGAAGGTCAAAATGGTTACAATTAAGCAAAAGGCCCCCTGGATTAAAGTGGACTCAGTCAGGGAGAGAGTGCGGGATGGCCAAGCGGAAGTGGCGAAAATCCAATCTCCAGGTTGATCATGAGTTCTTCAAAAATGAGCTGTGCAAGTTTCACAGGGTGCACCGCAAAACGAGATAAATGTATTTTTCTAAAACTATTGATGGCTGTAGTAATAACCTACGTGTTCTATTTTCAACAGTCCCCCTGTTCAGCTGCCATAAGAATTTACCTCAGAATCTAAATGTAATGAGTTTGCACATTTTTTCAAGGTTCAGAGCATCAAAAACGCCATCACCTCCACAACACAAATAACATTACAACAGCCAGTGAGGCTTCTTGAGCTATTGCACTTTGCACCAATAGGTAATGAAACTGTCCAAGAGATTATTTCTAGTCTGAGTTCCTCCACATGTAACCTGAATGTACTACCCACTAAATTTCTTAAGTCTGTTCTGAGCAGTCTTTTACCTTTTACCACGCAAATGGTAAACATGTCTTTTTCATCTGTAAAATTTCCAAGGGCCCTGAAAACGGCAGTCATCAGACCCTCTTAAAAAAGAGGATTCTAGATGCCACGGTGCTTGAGAATTACCGGCCAATTTCGAATCTGCCGTTCACTGGAAAAAATATTGAAAAAGTTGCTTACCAACAACTGAGACTGCTCTAGTAAAGGTTACAAATTACATCCGACTTAATACCGACACAGGAAAAGTTACAGTTTTAGTCATGCTGGATCTGAATGCCGCGTTCGACACAGTCGACCATGAGATCCTTATACAGAGACTAGAGCACTGGGTGGGTGTCTCTGGGTCCGCCCTAAGTTGGTTCGGGTCTTACCTAGAAGACAGGAAATACTTGGTTGAGATAGGAAACTATCTCAAATTATATGGCCCTTACCTGTGGAGTACCACAGGGTTCAATCCTGGGGCCTCTTCTGTTCAATATTTACATGCTGCCATTAGGTCAGTTAATACACTGTATCCTACCACAATTACGCTGATGACACTCCGATCTATGTCTCACTGACTGCAGGAGAAACCCTAATGTAACTAAGGTTCTATGAATATGTTGCATATCTCTCCGGAAGCATCGCATCCCGGCCTGAGAAGATCAAACGATCCACCCTCCAATCACCTTCACGTCCTGGCGTAGGTCTGTCCCCTATAAATAGGGCCATGCACCACAACTCTTCTCCTTTCGAACTCAGCCTATCCCTACTGCAGCGGTGTCCAGGCCGCCTCTCCCAAGAGCGCCAACACCTCTCCACACAACCCTCCACCTGCAGACCGGTCCCCACCGATGTCTGTCGAAGGAGGAACTAGGGCTGCCCTGCACTCAAAACCGAATGAGCCACAGAGTCAGAGGCCACATCTAGTAGGTAAAACTGCACAAAGGTCGAGGAGGAGGACCAAGACGCCGCTCTGCAGATCTCCTCCACCGAAGTGCCACGGAACAAAGCCACTGAAGCGGCAACGCCAAACGGATAGCAAGGCAAAGCCAGTGGGCCAAGCGCTGTGGAGACAAAGCGGCACCCTGACTCCTGGTGCCAAACCCCACAAACAACTGATCCAACCGTCTGAGGTCAGACGTGCGGTCCAAATAGCCTCTCACAGCCCTGACCGGGCAGAGACTATGCCGCCGCTCTTCCTCCTTTCGGAAAAACGGTCTCACCCTGATCACCCTAGATCTGAAAGATGACGTGACGACCTTGGGCTGGAGGGCCGGGTTAGGCCACAACTCCATCATGCCCTCATGATCGGGGAGGGATAAACAAGACGGCAGCACGGAAAGGGCGCACAGATCCCCAGACCTCTTGGCCGAAGCCAAAAACAATGCCGTTTTGTAGGACAAACAGGCAATGGTCGCATTGTCCAGGGGTTCAAATGGAGGCCCCGAAAGACCAGCTAAGACCACCTGAAGGTCCCAAGACAGAGCTGATCGCCGGAGGGGAGGCCTGATCCTGCGGGCCCCTCGGAGGAAGCGCTTAACCAAGGGGTGGCTACGCGCAGAGTGGCTACCAAACCCCACGTGCCCTGTGGTAATGGCCGCCCGAACACACCCAAAGTGGCGGCCGCCCTTCCCATCTCCAGCAAAAACTGGAGAAAAGCCAAGACCTCCTGGATGGAACACGAGGTGGGGTCAAGGCCTCTGTCCACGCACCAAGAGGCGAAGAGTTTCAAGCAAACCTCATACGCTTTGGTGGTGGATGTAACCCTCCCACCCTGAATAGTAGCGACCACTGAGGGAGGGAGACCAAGGCTCAACAGTTTCCCCTTTCAGCCTCCAAACAAGGAGCCTGCGTCCCAGGACAGGGCGTGAGTAAAGGGCTCCCCCTGCCTGTCTCAGAGCATCGGGACGGTCCGGAATGGGCCAAGGCGGACCGAGCGCCATGCTCACCAGGTCCGGATACCACCTGGCTCCCGGGCTGTCCGGGCGCCACCACCAGGATGGAGACCCCCTCCCTCCTCACCCTGTAAAGCAGGGCTGCCAAGAGCCGGAACGGCGGGAAGGCGTAGAGAAGACCGTTGGGCCACGACCTGTGCGCCATGGCGTCCATCCCGAGAGGGGGCTCGTCGCTGGACCTGAGCGAGAACCAGAGTGGGCACTGTGCGTTCTCTGCATTTGCGAAAAGGTCGGCCACCGGTGTCCCGAACCGGAGTCAGACCTGTGCCACGACCGCTGGGGCGAGACCCCACTCGTCCCGCAAGGCCCCTCCCCTGCACATCTTGTCGGCGGCCACGTTGCGCTCGCCTGGGATGTGACGGGCCCTCAGAGAGGCTAGGTGAACGTTCGCCCACAGAAGAACCTCCACTGCCAGCCTGTGAAGGGCGGGGGACCTGGTCCCTCCCCTGCCTGTTCAGGTAAGCTGCCACAGTTGTGTTGTCCGTCCGAACAATCACATGTTGGCCCTCCAGTCTGGTCACAAAAACGGCCAGCACTAACCGCACCGCCTCCAACTCCAGGAGGTTGATGTACCCCAAGGGGGAGGACCAAACGCCTCCTGCCGAGTGGTGGCAGAGCACGCCTCCCAAACTGCTCAGTAAGGCGTCCGTGAAGACCTCGATGTGGTGGTCCACCAGACCCATTCGAACTCCCTCCTGGAGTCGACCTGGGGACAGCCAGAAGGCGACGTCGTCCTGAGCCCTCACCGACAGTCGCTCCCTTCGTGATAAAGCCCTGAGGTGTGAGAACCACCTCTGGAGATATCGCATGTGCAGCAACCCCAGTCTCACCACTGGATGGGCCGCTGCCATCATGCCCAAGAGTGACCGGATCTGCTGTGGTTGGACCCGAGGTTCGCCTAGAACGATCCGGCCCAGGTTCTGAACCGCCGCTTGTCGCTCTGGCGAGAGTGAAGCAGTCATGCTCCTGGAATTCAAGACCAGCCCCAGATACGAAATCACCTGGGCCGGGCACAGGGAGCTTTTGTCCATATTGATCACAAACCCTAGGCGGGCAACGTGGTTCATCACTCTGGACGTGTGATCCTGGGCCTCCTCCTGAGAGGAAGCCAGGATCAGCCAGTCGTCGATATACGTCAGTATCCTGAGGCCCTGACGCCAAAGGGGTTCTAGCGCCGCCTCCACACACTTGGAGAAGGTGCGAACGGGAGACGGCAATACTCGAAGCGCGTTGACCTCCCTGTGAAGCGCCACGGCGTCCTTCGGGCTGCGTAGCATTGTCTGGAGAATGCCGCAGAAAGGAGGGGGCCGCCGGGAGAACTGGAGAGCGTAGCCCCGACGCAGCACTCTGCGTATCCACGGTGTTCCCAGGAGCCCTGCCTGTTCACATACGGTGACAAAACGAGTCAAGGGAAGCACGGCAGGATGGGAGGAGGGAGTAAGGTCCGGCCCGCCCACAGATGTCCCTCCTTTGGAGGCATCAGATAGTGGGGGGCCCCTGGGAAAAGGGCTGAGCCCTAGCTGCGGCCCTGGGCCTTTTCCGGGCGGCAGAGTGAGGGCAGGCGCGCTGCGCTTACGTGGAGCCGAGCCCCCGCACCCCAACACTGTGGACTGAGGGGGGCCGAGCAGTCCCACTTATCGCTCTGGACCGTGGGGGGCCCCTGGGAAGAGGGCCGAGCCCTAGCTGTGGTCCTGGGCCCTTTACCGGGTGGCAGTGTAAAGGCAGGCACGCTGCGCTTACGTGGAGCCGAGCCCCCGTTCCCCAGCACTGTGGACTGAGGGGGGGCCGAGCAGTCCCACTTATTGCTCTGGATAGTGGGGGCCCCCTGGGAGGAGGGCTGGGCACTCCCTGCCCACAGGAGGCAAAACCACGGGGAGTGCACAGCAAACCTGGAGCCTGCCTCCAACGCGCCACCTTGCAGCGCGCTGAGAGAGGTTCCAGACGCCCTGTAGAGGAGCAGCGTTGGCCAAACGCTGAGTGAGAGGAAAAGGGAAAGAAGTTGACTCTTTATGGGAGTAACGGGCCTGCTTGCGGCCTTTATTCAAGTATTTCCCTTCCCTCCCTGTAGCTGGAGAGCCGGGGTGGCTGCCGCTCCTCCGCTGGTCACGAGCTCGCCGTCTCCCGCGCACTGGACCCAGAGAGCCTCCAGGCTCTGAACGATGCGGGGGGGAGGAAGAGGAGGAGAGCGGCAGATCCAGAAGGCGCCGCTTATCCGCGTCTCTGAGAGGTGACAGGCCCAACCAGAGATGGCGGCAGGCGACCTGGGCCGCACACATGGACCTACCACCGTCCACCGCTAAGCCCTGCGCCATGTGGAGGAAGGTGGCCATAGTATCCTCAGCTTCCTCGATCTCCGTCCGGGAGAGCTCCTCCCGACCCCGGATGAGAGTGTCGAGGGAAGCAGCGAGGGGAGTCATGTTGTTCGCCAAAGCCACGACCTGTGTTGCATTGGCATAACATCTGTCCAGCATGGAGATTGTCAGCTTGTCCCGCTCGGAGGGAGCTGCCAGTCCAGACCACGGAGATGAAGCTGGAAGCAGAGACAGACGCACTCCGTCCTCTATGGGAGGAACGCCTGACGGCCTAGGCCATGCGTCCACTCCTGCATACACTCCGTACGCCAAGGCCGGGGATTTGGCTGCCATGGGCCTATCCCACTCATGGCTGACATAATGCAGCAGCGGTTCCATCCTGGGAGCGACCACCTCACGTCTGCGTCGCCGGGTCAGATGCGGGAAACGATCCAGGGGATAGTGCTCGCGTTGCCCCATGTCCTGGAATTGGGAAGACTGGGCATCCTCCTCGAAGGGCTCCACCAACTCCCCCCTCATCGTAGTCGGACCCTGGTCCAGATCCAGAGCCTGACATCTCTGCTGAGCCAGGCGAAGCAGCAGTGTGGGCGCAGGGTGGCACACCATGAGAGAGGCCACCATGGGCATCACTCCAGGCGGCGTTGAGTAGCCCGTTGCGTCTTTCACGCTCTTCCCTGGGGAGCGCGAGGCAAGCCACACAGCTGGGGCTTTCCTCCGCGGCATGACGCCAGCCCAGGCAGAAGACGTAGGACTCGTGGCGGTCAGCCCCGGAGAGTGCCGCTGGGCACGAGTCGCAGATCCGCAGCCTGACACCGGAGGGTGACAGATCTTCAGGTGCGGCGACATTGCTTGAAGACATCCTTGTTCCAATGAATCGAAGCTTCTCTTAGGCAAGCTGAGTTCGAAAGGAGAAGAGTTGTGGTGCATGGCCCTATTTATAAGGGACAGACCTACGCCAGGACGTGAAGGTGATTGGAGGGTGGATCATTTGATCTTCTCAGGGCGGGAAGCGATGCTTCCGGAGAGATATGCATTAGCGAAGCCTAAAGGGCGAAGCAACATATGAAACAGAACATGGACCAGTGGACTCACTCCTTCACTATATCCAACAGATCAGCGAATGGATCCAAAACAACTTCCTTCGAATCATTGTCTTTGGTCCCCAGAAACAAAGAGAGAGTGTTATTTGTCACCTACAGTCTCTCTCCCTGGAACCTTTAGGTAAGGTCAGAAACCTAGGGGTAATTATGGACTCAGACTTACATTTTAACAGCCACATCAAATCGGTAACTTCAGCAGCTTTTTACCATCTGAAAAACATTGCCAAAATTAAAAACAGTGTCTAAAGCAGATCTGGAGATTCTAATCCACGCATTTGTCTCCAGTAGGTTAGACTACTGCAATGGCCTGCTCACTGGGCTCACCAAACAGACTGTAAAACAGCTGCAGTACATTCAGAATGCAGCAGCTCGAGTCCTGACTAGAACCAGGAAGTATGATTACATTACTCCAGTTCTCAGGTCTTTGCACAGGCTTCCTGTGGCTCAGAGAATAGACTTCAAGACATGGCTGCTTGTGCACAAGTCTTTCCATGGCCTTGCACCAAAGTACTTAAGCGACATGTTGGTGCCATATGAACCAACTCGGACTCTGAGGAGCACAGGAGGTAGCCTCTTGCTGGTTCTAAGAGTCAGAACTAAACATGGGGAGGCAGCGTTCCAGATTTATGCAGCTAAAATCTGGAACAATCTTCCTGAAGATGTGAGGCTGGCATCTACTCCGGAAGTTTTCAAATCCAGGTTTCAAAAACGGTTCTGTTTAGCTGTGCATACAGGTGAAGGATTTTGTATTTTTTATATTTTATATTTACTCTTTTTAGTGGATTGTGGCTATTTATTATTTTAATCCTGTGTGTGTTTTTTATGTTTTAAGGTTTTTAATTACTTGTGTTTTTATTCTGTTTTTAATATTTCTTGTGTTTTTATTCTGTTTTTAATATTTCTTGTGTTTTTATGTATATGTAGATTTGAATGTTTATGATTTGCTGGATATGATGTGGGTTGTGAGGCGCTTTGTGTTGCCTTGATTAGGAAAGGCGCTATACAAATAAACCTTGATTGATTGATTAATTGAACTATTCCCATCCAATCCCTGTTTCCTAACCTGGCTACTACTCAATCCCCCCTCTCTTCTACCCCTGTCAAACGCACCCGATCCCCCTAAATCCTGACTAAAGTGCATCAAGTCCTCGTCCTCGTCCGCCAAGGACGCCATTCCAGCCCAGTCACAGATCGGATTATGCCAATCACCAAGTGAAATTTTATCAAACAAGTGTTTTATTAGCTATATATAAACCAGCAAGATCAAGAGGTGGTGCAGGTGGACCATCCTCCTTTTAAAGGGAGCAGGCCACACGCAATAGGCTGCCACCGGGCACACAGGGCCTACTACTACATTCTGTTTTTAATAAATCTGTGATTGTATCAAGACTTTCTTTCATTCATTTGCTACCACTAGTGGTCCCGCCAGCCATCGTAAAGAGCGCGAAGCCGTACTGTAAAGAAGAAGAGAGAATTGATGAGGCGCATGGCGCAGCAGACCACCGGCGTGGTCAAAATCACCGGCGTGGCGTTGAAGCGAGCGGCCACCTTTGTGGCGACTGAGCTTGCGGCCACCGGCGTGGCGACGGGGCGAGCGGCCACCGGCGTGGTGTGCGGCCATCGGCGTGGCGTCGGGCATGCGGCAGGAGGTGGCCACCGGCGTGGCGTCGAACAGCGGCCACCGGCGTGGCGTTGAAGCGTGCGGCAGAAGGCGGCCACTGGCGTGGCGTCGGAGCGAGCAGCCACCGGCGTGGCGTCGGGCATGCGGCAGGAGGCGGCCACCGGCGTGGCGTCGAACAGCGGCCACCGGCGTGGCGTTGAAGCATGCGGCAGAAGGCGGCCACTGGCGTGGCGTCGGAGTGAGCGGCCACCGGCGTGGCGTCGGGCATGCGGCCACCGGCGTGGCGTCGGGCATGCGGCAGGAGGCGGCCACCGGCGTGGCGTCGAACAGCGGCCACCGGCGTGGCGTTGAAGCATGCGGCAGAAGACGGCCACTGGCGTGGGCGTCTGAGCGAGCGGCCACCGGCGTGGCGTTGAACAGCGGCCACCGGTGTGGCGTCAAACAGCGGCCACCGGCGTGGCGTTGAAGCGTGCGGCAGGAGGCAACCTTGAAAAACCACCAACATGCTGCAAGAAAGAAAGCAGGATGAATGCAAAATATTTAATTAAACAAGGGCGGCGGGAGCCCAACCTCCCAGACAAAACAAAACAAGCCATTGCTACGAGGCCACATCAGCGCTCCAGGCGGCCACGAGAGCTCCGACGGTCTTCAGGTCGGACCGTACGAGAGGCACAAGCGTACGCTGCATGGCCAACTCCCATACAAGCGCTGCATGCGTGCAGGTACACACATTTCGGGAACAAGCACCGATCCCGGTTAAAGTTATTACAGATTGGGACGCCTTCAGGAGAACACACAACCCTCCGACCCCTGCGATTAAAAAGGGCGTCAGATGGGCGAGCAGGGGAAGGGAAGGGGGGGAGCAGACGGTCGCCCGTGCGTTGAGAGTTCGAGAAAAGGGGCGTCCGGGCAGAGCGAGCTGTTGTGCCCCAGGCCTCCACATGCCGAGCACAAAATGGGGTGAGCACCACCCACAGCCAGTATCAGGGTGTCTGTGTCGAGGACGGACCAGTCCAGCTGGACATTCGACCGGGACAGCAGGGCGGCAGACTTCATCGCGAATGTTTTGTGATACAGGTAGAACACCCCACCCCCGTACCTGAGGTGGAGGTCACCGATGAGCGCCAGGTAGGTGTTCAATTCAGCCCTACGGAAACGCGGAACAGATAACGTCCCTGTAAACACCAAACGCCACCAAAAACTCCACAATGACCAGATCCCGCGATAGACGCGGGTCGGCTGACTTCAACACAGCCACTAAGCCTGAGTGTGATTGACTCCTGTTTGAAAGTGCTCAGAGCTGGGTTCTCAGGTCTTCCACTCTGAATCTCCGCTTTTAGCTTCATAATAAAAGTATACTACTCATGATCTACATAGTGTCAACTCATTTACTAAGTATTCATATCATGAACTACTCAGAAACAGAAAACATACAACACATTTTTAAATGTTTTATTGACATTTAATTATAAATCATGACATTATATCAGGGTTTCTCAAACTGGGGTACGCGTACCCCTAGTGGTACGCGGGCGCCCTCTAGGGGTACGCCAAAGAATCTGTGAAAAAAAAAAAAATCTGTGAAAAAAAATAAAAATAAAAATAAAATTTTTATTTTACCAGGAAAGTCCCATTGAGATTAACTCATTGACAGCCATGGATGTCATTTGAGTACAACATTGTTTTTCAATCTTTTCCTGTCAGTCTGTGTCCCCTGTATCATACAGTCTGGGGTTTGGCTGTAGACAGTATTTTATTAAGCCAGCAGGTGGCAGCAGAACTCCCTGGTTTGGTCAAAGATCACTCTGAGCACTCTGAGCAGGAGAGACAGAGGTGAAGCAGACATGGAGTAATATAGTCAGGGTCAGGCTACATTTGGAGGCAGTTTGAGCAGTAAATGTGTCTCCAGAGCTGACAGAGACCATGTGGAGGGTCCTAGCAGCAGACCATGTGGAGGGTCAGAGCAGCAGACCATGTGGAGGGTCAGGACAGCAGACCATGTGGAGGGTCAGGACAGCAGACCAGTGGAGCACCTCAAAAAAGCCACAGAAAAGTGGACTATTGCTAAAATTATCACTGAGTCCACACCAGGAGCCAGCAGCAAAGTCCAGATATGGTCACAGCGCACGCCGGACTAAACAGACGCTCTGTAGATGTAACCACATAAAAACACACAAACGCTGGCATAAACGCACATACATGCACGCCCAAACACACAAAGACACACAGTAGTATTCTGTTGCACTTATACTATAAGTATAAGTATTCACTTTGATTTATTGTCATGTATAGTGTTTATCATTGTAATTTTGTTATTCTTTGATTTACTCTTATTGACATAAATATAGTGCCACCTAATGGATGAATACTGGCCATTCTATCTGGCATAGTTTGTCATGGGCTCTACTTTCAATATGTACATTTTGACATTTTTTGGATGAGTACATTTTGAAATTTTTGAGCAACACTTTGTGGATGTGTGTGTGCCATAAAACTTATTATTTTACATTAAAAACACTTTCTCAAAACGTGTTGCTGTTTTCTAACATGTAAGATCCTGGACATGTTTGAGGAGATGCTAAAGTTAAACTAAATAGTTTTACAATCACTTTTCTGCAGTTCGTCTGTTTTCACAAAAACCTCATTTTCTAATTTTTTTTGTCTAAGACTGGTGCTTTTTGTCACACTCTCCTCTTTTCGACTGGAGATCACAGGAGAACGAAACAAACTAAGAACAAACTTCTTTTTGCTGCTGAAAGTAGACAGTCCTGTCTTTCAGACTCTGGTTTCATATTTTTCATAGCACACAATATTCTGTGAGTCTTAAAAATCAGTGAAGTCATCAAAAAATGGCTGGCAGTCAATGAGAACCTCTTTTTCGTGTACAAAAATTACATAAAATTACAGATGATAAAACAGTCACATACAGATGATAAAATAGTCACATACAGATTATACAACAGTAACACACAATTTCATAAAATTACGGATTATAAAAACAGTTACATTTCACTGAAGATGTCTCAATCTGGATCTAAAAGCATTCAAGGAAATAAGATCAGATCATTTCTAGTCTTTTTGCAACACGTTCCATGTAGAAGGAGCAGGTTTTTTTCCCAGTTCTGTGCAAAAGGAACAGAGAGCAACAAACGATCATTTGATCCAAACCATGAGAACATGTCTCTGTGAGTAAACGACAGATGTAAGAGGGCAGCAGAGCAAGCCTTAGAAACTAAAGTGCACCAGTGTCCAAACCTTCTGTGGACAAAGATCCCACTCCAGAATATCACTCACAGTGAGGCTTTGCAGTTCGCAATGAATGAAACATTTAAAACAATTTTTTGTCCTATATTTAAGCGCAGTCTTACTGTTGAAACTGTGTAAAATATTACATTAAATATACTTCTTTAGGAATGAAACCTCTGCCTTGTTATTGATGAATACTTCGGCTTACTACGCTACTGTGTGGTGTTGGTCATTTGTGGTGGTACTTGGAGAGGCAAGTATTTTCTGAGGGGGTACTTGGTGTGAAAAGTTTGAGAACCACTGCATTATATAATCATTTACAAAGGATTATTACAATATTTCATGGTAATGGAATGCTCATAGTAACAAATCATTTACAAAACATTAGTTATACCTTCTCATATGAACAGAGTGTACGTTCATGTTTACTACTCATTAGTTACTCTTTTCCCAAACAGTATTAAAAAGTAAGGACTGTTCCTCATTTCCTAATGATGATGTCATGATTTGTACATACAAAAAAACATGAACAACTCATTAACAAATGTTTAACATTTACTAAGGCCAACTACTCATTAATAACTCTGTTTTCAAACATTTCATGTACATTGGCCCAAGATTCTATATGATTCTTCTTTCTACTTTCTTTGCTCTTTCACACTCACTTTCTCCTCCGCCAGCCAGCTGCTGCTCTATCACCATCATACTGAAAGAAAACGATAATAAATATATATATGTGTAATACATAGAGAAAAACAGTCTGAAGTTGTGCATTCAAACAACAAAATATAAACAAAACAAAATGTAACACTGTCAAAGTGCTGCTGAACAAAAACAAGGCTAATGCTAATGTTAGAGGTAGCACAGTGTTGCCAACTTAGCGACTTTGTCGCTAGATTTAGCGACTTTTCAGTCCCCTATAGCGACTTATTTTCAAAAAAGCGACTAGCGACAAATCTAGCGACTTTTTCTGGTGTTATTGGAGACTTATCTGGTGTTTTGGAGACTCTGGCGTGAAGCATGTATTGTTCTGCAGTTACTGTCCTCAACGTGAGCCCCTCCCCACGTCCCAAAGCACTTACAGGCGGCCAGTCTCACAGTAGCCTTGCGCATCAGTCCCAGCTACAGTCTATGGGCGGAGCAGAGAGAGAGAGAGGAGACCCTCACCACTCGGCGTCCGGACTGCAAATGAAATACGCTTGCGCAAAAGCCGCCGCCCAGATAAAGGAGGAGGGTTGGTTGTAGAGCTAGCAATTTCACCCTACATGACAATCTTTTGATTACATTTGCTGTTATAACATTTAACAATACAGGACAAAACTGATGTGTGTAATGTGGATCTAGACAAAGCATAAATGTTGTTAATGTTGAAATTATTTTTGTACATTTGTAGTTCTAAACATATTTAGGGTGTTTTTTACTCACTTTTGTCTCTCCCACGACGTTATTCCTCTCTCCTACAGCGTCCGTTACAGTTATTTACAAATGGCCAATTATGCAAATTAGGCGATGGCGTCATTTAGCGACTTCTAGCGACTTTTGGGACAGCCAATAGCTACTTTCCTTACTGAGGAGTTGGCAACACTGCGGTAGCATGTAACAACGCTAGAATTCGGAGCTAGCGAGCAGGCGGCAAGATGGCCGACTGAGCGGGGAAACTTTTCCGTCTTCTCCGTAAACAACTCAGAACAACGAACAAGGACAAAACTTTCCAAACAAACAAGTTGGTTGGAACGGTTTACGTTTTCAAAACGTAAAGTAGCTGATTTGAAGGAAAATAGAACGAAAATTACCTCAAACGATGAATCTACCAAGGACGGGAGGATGGTGAAAGCAAAAGGCGGGCCTCTGTTCCATGACTACGCCGCCATGGAAACCACTTGTGCAGGTGCGGACAAGCGGCAGCTTGAGGACTCTCCGCTGAACACTCCGGAGAAAAGAGCTCCGATGGATAAGAGGGTAAAACCCAATCAAGAGGCTTCATTTGAGTCTATAATGATGGCTATAACTCGTCTGAACTCCCGTTTTGATAAACAAGAAAGTGGTTTGGAAGACGTGAAGTCCAAAATCAGAGAGAATAGTACCATGATCTGCAGCCTAGCTAAAACACTCGAGTTTAATGCTGCCGAGATAAAAGAATGCAAGACAAATGTGGCAGTTTTGGAAGAAAAAGTTGTGTCGCTGGAAAAAGAAAACCGTGATTTGAAGAAGAAAGTCACTCATCAAGAGGCCCACAGCCGTCGTTGGAATTTAAGAATCAAGGGAATGAAAGAAAAGATGAACGAAAACATACGTGATGATGTTATCGACCTACTGAAAAAAGTGGCACCGCGCATGGCGGGGAGAATGGATGACATCGTGGATGTGGTTCACCGTGTCGGGAAGAAAGAAGAGAAGTGGACGCGATCAGTCATCATCCGGTTTGTGAAAAGAAAGGACAGGGATGACATCTGGGATCTTACGAAGGACTCAGCTGTCTGCAAGGAAGCCAGGGTTTTCTTCACTGAAGATTTGTCGGAGGCTGTTAAACAGGCAAGGGAGGTGCTGTGGCCGAAGATCGACGAGGCAAGAAAAGCAGGAAAAAGGGCATTTTTTCGTGGCCCTTACGGATACATAAACGGCAAACGAATCTAATCACCAAAATTTAAATATGCTCAACATATAAAGGAAAGTTAATTTGAAAATAGAGGAACTGTTTTGATGTTCACAGTTTAAGGGTACTCAGATTACCTGTATTGTTTCTATAAACTGAACTGGTCTCTTACCTCGGTTGGGGTAAGTTTATTTTTATTTATACCTTTTTATGTTTAATTTAAGATCTGAACTATCTATTATTTCTTTAAATGCAAGAGGTCTGAAAGACAATGTAAAACGCAAGGCTACTTTTCTTTTCTGCAAAGGTTTTAAAGCTCATGCTGTTTTCTTACAAGAGACACACTCCTGTGAAGAGGATGAGACTTTTTGGAAGAACCAGTGGGGAGAGAAGATTTATTTTTCACATGGGACAAATCGATCTGGGGGTGTGGCTATATGTTTTCAACGATTTCCTGGAGAAGTAATAACTTATAAAGCTGACAAAGATGGACATTGGGTTGTAATTATTGCTAACTTGGAGGGATCATTATGTCTTGTTGCGAATATATACGGGTATAACAATTTAAATCAGAACAAAAGGCTGTTTGATGATATATCAGACATAATCACAGATTTCAAACTTTCTTATAATATTTCACTTTGGAGAGACCCAAGAGGGAAAATGCAGTTAGAAGTTTGTTGATTGAGTATGTTTGGCGCCCTAGGCCCGGGAGAGATGCTGTTGAGTGCGGCGCTTGCTCGCGCGCATAATCCCCCCCGGGGCCTAGGCACTGGTGACGGCAGAGGCAGTAGGCAAGCACGCTTCGATGAGAGAAGGAGGAGGTGGGGCGGCGGAGGCTTTGCAAACTTCAGAAGGCCGGGAAGTGGGCGTCTCCGGCTTTTAACTTGCTGTCCTGGTGGTTATTGGTGGATTAGATGTGGGCGTTTTGCTGGTGTAATGAGTAGAGGATGAGCAGGCTTGTAGATCTGGAAGCAGTGGCCGGGTCTACCACAGTGAACTTTCGCGAAGAGCTTCATTTCACTTTGGAGAGACCCAAGAGGGAAAATGCAGTTAGAAGTTTGTTGATTGAGTATGTTTGGCGCCCTAGGCCCGGGAGAGATGCTGTTGAGTGCGGCGCTTGCTCGCGCGCATAATCCCCAAAAACGGGCAGTTATCTTTGCGCGCCGAGACGTGAGCGCTCGCTTCACGATCAACCAGACGCTGCCTGGGACGTGAGCGCTCGCATCACGATCGATACCAGACGCTGTAGCAGAGTTGTCTTTAAGCGCCGGGACGTGAGCGCTCGCATCACGATCGACCGGACGCTGCCTGGGACGTGAGCGCTCGCATCACGATCGATACCAGACGCTGTAGCAGAGTTATCTTTGAGCGCCGGGACGTGAGCGCTCGCATCACGATCAACCGGACGCTGTCTGGGACGTGAGCGCTCTAATCACGATTGGTACCAGACGCTGCGGTGAAGTTATCTTTAAGCGCCGGGACGTGAGCGCTCGCATCACGATCAACCGGACGCTGTCTGGGACGTGAGCGCTCGCATCACGATCGATACCAGACGCTGCGGTGAAGTTATCTTTAAGCGCCGGGACGTGAGCGCTCGCATCACGATCAACCGGACGCTGCCTGGGACGGGAGCGCTCGCATCACGATCGATACCAGACGCTGCAGTGGAGTTATCTTTAAGCGCCGGGACGTGAGCGCTCGCATCACGATCAACCACTTATTGTAAAAAATGGGAATATTTTAAATTTAAAGTGAGAAGTATTTCTATTAAACAGGGTAAAATCAGAAGCCAACGCCTAAGGGAAAAAGAATATACCCTAGCACAAGAAATTAACATGTTGTGTGAGAAACATGATCTTACAGAAGAAGAAAAGGCTACTTTTTCAAATTTACAATCCAATCTTGATGAATTATTCCTTCAAAGGGCACAAGGTGCTTATGTAAGGTCCAGGGCCAAGTGGATAGAACAAGGAGAAAAAAATTCATCTTACTTCTATCATTTAGAAAAAAGAAGACAGGAAAAGAATAAGTTGGATGTATTAATGATTAATGACAAAGAATGTCACCAAGCAAATATAATAGCTGAAGAGACGTACAAATTTTATTCCAATTTATACTCATCCAATTACATTCCTGAAAGTTCTGAAAATTTTCTCGAGAATATAAGACACAAAATTCCTCAAGTTGAACAAGGTTTTAAATTGTTATGTGATGCTGAAATACAACTAAAAGAACTTGATGCTGCTATTGAGCATATGGCTTTGGGAAAAGCCCCTGGTCAAGATGGTTTAACATCCAATTTTTATACATTTTTCTGGAAAGATATAAAACAAATGTTATTTTCAGTTTTCAATGAATGTATTGAGAATAATAATCTCACAACAACGATGAAGCAAGGGGTCATTACTCTCTTACCAAAGCCAGGAAAAGATAAAAGGTATATTGAAAATCTAAGACCCATATCCTTATTAAATGTAGATTATAAACTATTCACTCAAATTTTAGCCAATAGATTGAAGGCTGGGATAGGCGATGTTGTTAGTGAAACTCAGTCGGGCTTTATTAAAGATAGATCAATACACAATAACATTAGATTAGTTTTGGATTTATTGGATTACAACTATTTAATTGAAGATCAAGGTTACATTTTATTCCTTGATTTCTATAAAGCTTTTGATCTGGTTGAGCATCCATTTATTTTGAAGACTCTTGAATTTTTCGGCTTTGGTGATAAGTTCATTGACATGATTAACATGTTGTATACAGATATAAACAGTTCAGTGTCTTTACCTGTGGGTACAACCAAAAGATTCAAGATAAATAGAGGGGTAAAGCAAGGATGCCCGTGCTCACCTCTGATTTTTATTTTAGTTGTAGAAATATTATCGATTTATATTAAAAACAGTACAGATTTGAAACCATTAAATGTTCTGGGCAGGCCTCTAATTATCACACAATTAGCCGATGACACGACAATTTTTATAAAAAATGCAGATCAAATTCCTCTAGTAATCACGAAAGTGGAGATGTTTTCCAGAGCTTCTGGGTTACAATTAAATCTTAAAAAATGTGAGCTGATGGCCCTTCATGAGCACCCCAATTCAGATTTACATGGAATCCTTGTGAAAACTGAAGTAAAATACTTGGGAATTATATTGTCGAAAGATTGGAAAAGAAGGGAACTCCTAAACATTGAAAACAATATAACCAAAACACAACCTATCTTAAATTCTTGGTTACAAAGAGATTTATCAATCTTTGGTAGAATTTTAATTTCCAAAAGTGAAGCTTTATCAAGATTTATTTACCCCGCATTTTCTCTAGCTGTCCCTGATCATCTGATTAATAAAATAAACAAAAACATTTTTAATTTTACATGGAAAAATAAACATCACTACATTAGAAAAAATGATGCAGTTAAACCCATTGCTGAAGGTGGTCTAAACATAATTGATTTTGAAGCTATGAATGGAACGCTAAAATTAAAATGGTTGCAAAATTTTATAAAAAATCCTAATAATTTTTGGTTTCGTATTCCAGCAAACATATTTTTAGAATGTGGCAGCATTGAATTCCTATTAGCCTGTGACTTTGCTCTTTCTAAATTGCCCCTTAAGTTATCTAAATTTCATCAACAGGTTCTCTTAAATTGGAAAATGTCCTACACTCATAATTTTACTCCACACAACATGCCTATTTGGAACAATCGATGCATATTGTTCAAAAGAAAATCTATCTATTATGATGACTGGGTGAAAAAAGGTATTTGGTCTATTTCACATCTTATGGATTCGGATGGGAATGTCCTTAATTACTCTGCTCTTACAGAGAAATACAATCTTAAATGTACCAAAAAACAGTATAATACTATAATTAAGGCTATTCCTTTAGAAATGTTAAATTTAGTGAAAGGTTTATTGATGTATGACGTCGTAATACCTAGATTTCCTTTGCTTATAATAGATGACATAGAACTTAAAAACGGAAAATGTTCAAACAAAATAATAAGAAGTGCAATAACAAATAAACTTCACCCAATTTCACTAAAAAGACTTTACACCCTCAAAGATTTTCCAAAAGATATACAAATAAAAATCAGAACCAAATATCTCTCCCTCCCAATTTATCCTAAAGCTAAAGAAACCCATTTCAAAATTTTAAATGATATTTATCCCAGTAATGAATTTCTGAGACAACGTTTCAATATTGATTTAAATTCGTGTTCATTTTGTGAATGTGATATTGAATCTGTGGAGCATTTATTTTTTGATTGTCATTATACCAGAACTTTATGGAACTCATTTCAACATTGGATATCAGAATATGTTAATGATGCACCCAATATACTGTACAAAGATGTCAAATTTGGAGTATTTTTGAAAGATAGCAAGAAAGAACTTTTTTACAATACTTGTATACTATTACTTAAACAATATATTCACAAATGTAAATTTTTGAAGGTTAAACCACTCTTCCAAATTTATTTGAATGAATTTTTGCAATTTAGGAAAGCCTTATGTCATGTAAAAACTAAAGCAGCTACTATTTTTATTAATTTCATACAATCTCAAGTATGATAACAGACCTCTTGTGATTGTTTCTTTTTTTTTTTTTTTTTTTTTTTTGTTCTACCTCATGTTGTACGTCCATTGTACACTTTTGTAATGTACACTTGCTCAGTCTGTGTAAAAGGTTATAATAACGATTTGTAATGCCATATTGATTGAAAATAAAATATATATAAAAAAAAAAAAAATTCGGAGCTAGCATACGGCGATAGCATCCGGGGTTAAACACAACCCAGGAACAATCCAAATGGGAAAAAAATAACATGCAAGCCTACTCAAGTGCTAACAGGCAAACAACACAAACTTACAGGCTGTGCTGGCTCAAACACAGCTATGTGGTCTGAAACTGGAGCTGAACCATGTCACTTGGGTGGAATATACTTGGACAATGTGCTACTTCCAGCTAGCCAGGAAATGACTCAAGTTCTTCTTCTTTTTCTTTTGATTTTAAAGGCGCTATACCCGTTTCTGCAATATTTGAATGTTTAGCACCGCCCCCCAACTCGCTCAATGGCTTCTCATTTCCCCTACGCTCTCATCCCACGGAGCCACCTAGTTTTATTTGCGATCTGATACATATGCTAACATTAGCATTAGCGCAACTTGTTGTAAGCTGTACAACAATCACTGATGAAATGGCACTAAAGCAATGCACTGCTAACACAATATATAAGTAAAAGAATACCGCTAGTTTCGCGTCCGAATGTATTAATTTAAAACATTAGAATATATTATGACATTTAATTATAATTTGTTATAGAGCTCCTCACAGCAGCAGCACTCCATTGAGTTGAATGCAATTCCTCCGATAATTTTTTCTTGATAACAGAACTCTCAAACCAATAATGACCAAAGCCCCAATGCAATCTCTGTTTGTAATTCAGGTGTGTAAAATACTGCCATTACTCTGCAAGTACAACAAGCTATCAGCGCCTGTCACTACACTGTGCCGTTTCTCTGCACACTTGTCTGTGTAGAGAAGCTAGCGGAGCTAGCCACGCTCAATAAACAACTACGTATCTATCAATCAACACCATTAAACGTCAATCGGACAATACAGTATACATATACATCCTTAACACACATGCACAGACGATTTCAGAATTTGTTGTTAATGTTTTCATGACAAAAATACTGTTTTAATGTGACAAAAAGCGATTGCGAAAAACCCGGAAGTTACCATGAAACAACTAGCTAGCTCAATTACCTCAAGTTTTCAATTAAATTATGTATTATGATACAACTTGTATGTAGTAAAAAGCATTTTTATGAACTACTTAGAAAAAAAATCGGGTATAGCTTCTTTAAAGGCAATTATTTCCAAGAGGTTCTGAAATGTTCAGTGTTGCATCACAGGTTACAGAACGGTAGGAAAATCAAAAATGTGTGTAGACCTGTAGGTCAAGCTAACTCTTATTCCTCTAGAAATTAATAGAAAAGAAATATTGGGTACCTATGTAACTTTAATGCTGTTGCGAGAATAATATAGATGAATGGAATAAGCATCTAGAAGTTGCAGCTCTTTATTATAATAAAGCCTCGCCATGGCAAGGCAAGGCAAGGCAAGTTTATTTGTATAGCACAATTCATACACAAGGCAACTCAAAGTGCTGAACAAGATAGCATTAAAATCATAAATAATCACAGAACATTAAAAAGAAAGATAAAAATATAAAATCCCTCAGTTGTATGCACAGCTAAACAGCACAGTTTTTAACTTGGTTTTAAACATAGTCAGAGAGGAGGCCTGTCTCACATCTTCAGGAAGACCGTTCCAGATTTTAGCAGCATGAATCTGAAAAGCAGCCTCCCCATGTTTAGGTCTGACTCTGGGCACTAACAGGAGTCCAGTCCCTGTGCTCCTCAGAGTCCGGGCTGGTTCATATGGGACTAACATGTCACTAATATATTTTGGTGCGAGGCCATGGAGAGACTTGTAACAAGCAGAGCTGTTTTAAAGTCTATTCTCTGAGCCACAGGAAGCCAGTGCAGAGACCTGAGGACCGGACTAATATGGTCGTACTTCCTGGTTCTAGTCAGGACTCGAGCTGCTGCATTTTGAATGTACTGCAGCTGTTTTACAGCCTGTTTGGACAGACCTGTGAGCAGGCCATTGCAGTAGTCTAACCTACTGGAGACAAATGCATGGATAAGAATCTCCAAGTCTGCTTTAGACACTGTTTTTGATCCTGGAAATGTTTTGGTAAAAAGCTGCTGATGTTACTGATTTGATGTGGCTATTAAAATTTAAGTCTGAGTCCAGTATTACCCCTAGATTTCTGACCTTGTTTGAAGGTTTTAGGGAGAGAGACTGTAGATGACAGATGACGCTCTCTCTTTGTTTCTGGGGACCAAAGACAATCATTTCAGTTTTGTCTGCGTTTAGCTGAAGGAAGTTGTTTTGCATCCACTCACTGATCTGTTGGATACAGTGAAGGAGTGAGTCCACTGGTCCATGTTCTCCTGCAGTCAGTGAGACATAGATCTGAGTGTCATCTGCATAGTTATGATAGGAAACTTCGTTTCTGCGTATTAACTGACCTAACGGCAGCATGTAGAGATTGAAAAGAAGAGGTCCCAGGATCGACCCCTGTGGTACTCCACAGGTCAGGGCCATATGATCTGAGACACAGTTTCCAATCTCCACAAAGTACTTCCTGTCTTCAAGGTAAGACCTAAACCAACTTAGGGCTGTGCCAGCGACGCCAACCCAGTCCTCTAGTCTCTGTAAGAGGATCTCATGGTCGACAGTGTCAAAGGCAGCACTCAGATCTAACAGGATTAGGATTGAGACTTTGCCTGCGTCAGTGTTTAGCCGGATATCGTTTGTAACCTTGACGAGAGCAGTCTCAGTGCTGTGGTGGGGTCTAAAGCCGGACTGAAACATATCAAATGAGTTGTTGATTATAAGAAATCTATTTAGCTGTTGGTAGACAACTTTTTCAAGGACTTTCCCCATAAATGGCAGATTTGAGATGGGACGGTAGTTGTTAAGTACCGTAGCATCCAGACTGCTCTTTTTTAGCAGGGGCCTGATGACTGCAGTTTTCAGGGCCTTTGGGAATATTCCAGAATGAAGGGACATGTTTACTATCTGTGTGAGTGAAGGTAACAGACTGCTCAGAACAGACTTTAGAAATCTAGTGGGTAGTACATCCAGGCTACATGTGGAGGCGCTCAGACTGGAGATTATCTCTTGGACAGTTTGATCATTTACAGGTGCAAAGTAAGTTAGCTCAAAGAGCCTTTTAGGCTGTTGGATGGTTATCTGTGGATTGGAGACAATGGCGTTTTTGATGCCTTGAACCTTGTCATTGAAAAAATGTGCAAACTCATTACATTTACGTTTGGAAGTTAGCTCTAATGGCATCTGAACAGGGGGGTTTGTTAATCTATTAACTGTTGAAAACAGAACACGCAGATTGTTGCTGCAGCCTTCAATCATTTCAGAAAAATACCTTTCTCTCGTACTACGTAGCACCTGGTTAAACTCGCACAACTTATCTTTGAAGATCTCGTAATCAACCTGGAGGTTGGACTTGCGCCACTTCTGCTTGGCCCTCCGGCACTTTCTCTTTTGTGCTCTGACCGAGTCTGCTTTAGCCCATGGCGCCTTCTGCTTATTTTTCACTATTTTAACCTTCACAGGGGCAACGGTATCCAGAACATTCAAAACACTAGAGGTGACAGAGTTAAACAGTTCATCTACAGTAGAACATGATGCATTCTCAAAGTTTATCATTCCCATAAATAGATCACTCGTATTTCATGCGCCTTCTTCGAACAGTTGCAGAGTCCACTGCTGGTTTGTTAGTGAAACACATGTCAAAAAAAAAACACAGAAATGATCCGAAAGAGCAACATCGACCACGTTTACATTTGAAATATTCACCCCCTTAGTAACTAACAGATCTAGAGTGTGCCCTCTGCTAGGGGTGGGGCCACTTACGTGCTGAGTGAGATCAAAGGATTCAAGTCCAGAACTCAGGTCATTTGCATTTCTGTCATCAACATTATCCACATGAATATTAAAATCACCTGTAATAACCAAACTATCAAAATCTGTGAATACAACTGAAAGCAACTCCGTAAAATAATCAATTAAACTGTGACATGACTGCGGTGGCTTGTATAGGACAATGAAGAGTATTGGAAGATATTGTTTTTGTCGTATTTTAAAAGACACATATTCAAATGACGAAAACTTCCCAAGAGACATTCTATGGGAGACAAAGTGGTCTCTAAAAATGGCAGCTAAGCCTCCTCCTTTTTTGTTTTCCCGTATTTCAGATTCAAATTTGAAATTTGGTGGTGATGCTTCTATTAAAACTGCATTTCCTGAATTTTGGTCAAGCCAAGTTTCAGCCATGAACATAAGATCAAGATTATGAGAACAAATAAAATTATTGATTAAAAAAGACTTGTTACAAAGAGATCTGACATTAAGCGTAGCAAGTTTCAAAGTTTCAGTATCAGCGGTTGTGGTCGGCTGATTCTTACACGGAACAAGAATTAGGTTTTCCAGATTAGACTAATTAACTCCAGATGTCTTTCTGTAATGTATTCTTTGTGTTATCACTAAGGAAATGGCACAGGTGGCTTTGTGACAGGGCCCCAGCCGGGTCTCTCCTCTAACTAGACTGCCAGTGGCTGCGAAGCAGAGACCTGAGCATCCTAGTGTTTAGAGAAAAGAGGGGACAGGGGAGGAGGATGGAGAGGTGGGTGGCTTTTGGGTGTTGAACGAGGGGGGCAGGGAGGTGGAGGGGTTTTTGGTGATGGCTTAGGGGCGGGGTGGGCTGAGGAACGAGGGGGAAGTGGGGGTGGAATGGTCATGAGGTTAGGGGAGGGACTGGCTGAGGTGGTTTTTGTAGGTGAATTGGAAACCCTAGGTGGTTTTGGAGGTACATATGGGGAGTGGTTTAGAATGTTGGACAGGACTCTAGATCTCGCTAATATGGGTGTGAGAGGAATAGTCTTCATCGCCGATTTTATTAGCCCTGCAGAGTGGTCAGGTAGGTCTAACAGTGAAGGCAGGGATGAAAAACAAAGGGACGTGTCCCCATTCTCTCTTGATGGAGTGGACGTAGCAGGGGGGACCCAAGACAGGTCAATGGGAGGTGGCGAGGGAGTCTTTGATGGAGGGGCAGGTGGTTGAGGAAACCCCAGCACAGGCCTGTCTGCTGTAGCAGACTTCAGAGCTTCAGAGGCGCTGTAGATGAAGAAGGCGTGACTGCTTCGGAGCAGGCTGGGGATGAGGATGTTGGTGGTGGTGGTCGTGCTGCTGGTGCTGCTACTGGTGATGATGCAGCTGCTGCTGGTGCTGATATAGCTGCTTCTGATGACAGTGGAGATGTTGAGATCCTTCGAGGCGGTGATGGTGTTGAGATCCTTCGAGGCGGTGATGGTGTTGAGATCCTTCGAGGTGGTGGTGGTGTTGAAATCCTTCAAGGTGGTGGAGGTGTTGAGATCCTTCGAGGTGGTGGTGGTGTTGAGATCCTTCGAGGTGGTGGAGGTGCAGAGACTTTTGGAGTCGGCTTCCTCCCTTTCGATGGCTGCGCAGGCTGGAGTCTCAGGGAAAAAGAAAGGTTATTGTTGTAGAGTTAAAATGTTGTATACTAATGATTTTCAGTAGGTGTTTGTATAACATGTCTTTGTGCAATATTAAGTTTTGGATTTAGTGGAATTCAGAGGAGCACAATGGACAAGGCTTCTGTGATAAAAGTATCATATTCAGGAACAGCGTGTCTCTCTTCTTATCGAGACAACGCCTGAGACACAAAACTGGACTAGGCCAGTCCAGACCCACAGACCCACCTCAGACCATATGACGTCATCGGACATTCTGATAAAAGTGTTGGGAGGACAACTTTGTGGGCAGTCGGAGCACAGGGATATTTAGGGAATTAATAGCTCCGAGAGTTCTGTATCAACATTTAATTGTAAAGAGAAATAAATGTTCTATTTTAACTCTTGCAAATCTTGGCCTTATCAAATTCTGAACACGTCAGTCAAATCTTTTTGACAACAAATGGTGACCCCGATGTGATTTGATACAGAAAGAAGACGCAAGATGAGCTCAGATAGAGAAACTGGGTCTGTGGGTCTGGAGACTCTCTACTCTACAAAAAGGTAAGCAGATCATATTTTTGAAAATCTGCACATTGTTTTTAATAGAAGAGAGAGAGGTCTCGGCCCAACACGACTGCAGATGTGGACAGACCCGCCGTGATGGGCGTTTTATCGGACGCGATAAAACAATAGTCAGGTTTTTTGATGTTTTAGCCTTGAGGGAAAATTGGGTCCCCTCTAAAAAAAAATTAAAAGGGAGAAAAGAAAGTCCACAAGAGTTTTTAGAAGTGCAAAAGAGGCACACCGTTTTAGAAGTGCAAAAGAGGCACACCGTTTTAAAGTGCAGAGAGGCACAAGTGTTTAGTGAAAATAGAAATAGAATTAGAAATAGGGACAGTTAGGGTCAGAAGTTATAGGATAATAAAACCTTCCATATCCCCCGGGGGGCAGGAAAAAGGGTACATTTAATTTAAACAAAAAAGCCAAGTATTTAAACTGTTGGATTCTGACTATTGAATAATAATGATCTGATTAATGAGAAAAAAGAGAGCCACTTGGCTGTAGATGCGAGTTTCATGTGGAGAAATTACAAAAGGATCAGTTCTGGGAGTTCTCTTGTATTGTGATGTAATGTTTTAATAGTTACAGAGGTATTACGAAAAAAAAAAGGATCCTGCTGTAACTAGTGATACATTGTTCATGTAGGAAAATTGTAATTGTTCCATTACTGACGTATTTAATGATAAGTGTAAAGTGTCGTTTGACGTGAGAAAACTCTCACCACTGATTAAAACATTGTCACGATAAAAAACGAGGAAAATGTGGCAAATTTTAAAGGGGATGTTCATGAATTTGGTGTATTTCAGTCGTACATGTTCTCCTGTTTGAGAAACCACACAGCCCCTCCCCTTCCCTCCTTCTCCCTCTCTGAAAAATGCTTGATGCATACAGGCCACTCAGCCCCTCCCCTCCCTCCTTCTGTCTGCTCTCTCTCTCTCCAGTTAAGAAAGAGGCATACCAAATATATTTTTTGTAGAAAATTACATTTATACACACGATAATGTTACTGTCATGGAGTCATATGATCACAGAACTTTGAGTTAGATTATAAAGAGGCATTATTTTTATTTTTTGGCCATTTCCAAGGCGTCTAGACAAGTTATTAAACATTTTTTCCCAAAATGTTGGTGATATAAAATTTAAAATGATCTTAGTGAGCATTATACTTTTGGAAAAATAGGGCTTAGGATAGCAGTTGAATGCAGATTCGGTTTTCAGAATTTAATGTTTAAAATGTTAATATTAATTATTTCATAGGTTTATTTAGATTTGTAATTAATCATTGGTTTTGTATTGTATTAACACACTTGTTTGTGTTTCTTGTTTGTCTGTTTTTTCTGAGAAAACTTCTGTCTGTTTCATTGGCCGATCGCCAAAATCGTCCCTGCCACAAACCACAACCGAGCGTCATCAAAACGGACCATCAGCGTCTCCCCCGACCCACAGGGGGCACCAACAACAGCAGTATCGGCTGCAGCAGCGAACAAGAACTTTCGAAGAAGACTTCTCCGGCCTCCATTTCTGTCAAATAAACTGTTGGCCGACACAGCTTACTGAATTCGACTTGTCTGCTTTATTAACAACTCGCATATATCATGCTGCTTACATGTTTCAGATCTCGTCTGTCTAACACACGAACTCTCGCGTTACTTCCTATATATAATGTATTGACTACGTAATGCACCTTTTACATTACAGATACCTTGACATCTCCCCCTCAAATTATTATACTTATATAACATGGGGTCACAACATTAAGCTTATAATTAGTAAACCTTATTACCTGTTAGTTTAAACAACTTAAAAGAGTTACTGCTTTTCTTTCTTGTCTTTACCCATTAACCTTAAAATACTGTACTTCTCAGATTACTTCTAAATGTAAATAATAACTCAAACTTAACTTAAATCCTTAATAAAACTTAAATTCACTGTTCTCTGAGTTGCTTAACTACATGTCCATTCTTTTCACAGGTCTACTAACTCTACCAAACCTGGTCACTGTCAGTCCTTCTGGTATTACTGTAGGACTCTTAACATTACTCTCACACAGTCCCTGGTCAGAGCCTAGTTGTGGTGCTTCTTGCTCTGGCTCTGTGGCAGGTTGCCCAGAGTCTGTGTTCTCCTCTTCCATCGGTGGCGGCACTTGTTGAAGATGACGCCTGTTTCTCCTCATCTCTCCTCCTTCTGGCGACTTCACCTGGTATGAGCGCGGCATGCCGCACTCCTGCTCGACCTTTCCACACCTTCTCCCCGTCCAGCTTGGACAGGACGTGGTCACCTGTGTGCAAGGGTGGCAAGTCCCTCGCTCCGTGTCTCCGGTTGTAGTAGAATGCCTGTTGTTGTTTGGCTTCTTCATCACGGCGACGGATGAGGTCACGGTTTGGCTGCTTTGGAATGAGGTTTTTCTTTAGAGATGGCAGTGTGGTGCGAATCTTACGCCCCATGAGCATTTCTGCCGGGCTCACTCCTGTGGATGTGGTGGGGGTGGCGCGGTAGCTCATTAAAGCCAATAGTGGGTCGTCCTGCTTGAGTATGCGCTTTGCAGTTTGCACAGCGCGCTCTGCATGCCCGTTCCCTTGTGGGTTGTGCGGGCTGGATGTGGAATGTTTAATGTCATACAGCCTGCAAAACTCTTTCCAAGCATCACTGGTATACTGGGGCCCGTTATCACTGACTAAAAGCTCAGGGATTCCGAACCTGGCGAATGTTGCTTTCATGGACCTCACTACCTGTTCTGTAGTTGTGGTTGATAAGTGTAGTATCTCCAGATACCGTGAGTAATAATCTGATATTACTAAGTATTGTTTTCCTTTGTATTCACAAATGTCTGTGGCTATCTTTTGCCAAGGTCTCTCAGGCAGGGGTGTTGACAGTAACTGCTCTCTGCGCTGAGTGCGTCTGTCAGACAAAAGTTGCACTTGTCAATTTTTCTTTTAATGTCCCCTGACATCTTGGGCCACCACACAGTCTCTTGGGCACGTTCTCTACACTTGGACAGGCTCTGATGTCCCTCGTGTAGGCGGTCTACCACCTCCTGTCTCAAGGCCTGTGGGATTACAATGCGACAGCCCAGCGTGATCAGGCCCTCACATTCAGACAGTGAGTCTCTCATGTCGTAGAAGTCTCTAACACTGTGTGAAGTGCTACTCACTCGTTTGGGCCATCCATCCCTGATCAGCTTTCTCACGTTCTGGAGCTGTGGGTCCTCCTGCGTGGCTGTCCTGATCCGGTCCAGCTTGCTTTGTGAGACAGGCCAGCTGTGTGTCACTGCGTTCACGTGGCTCGCAATGGCTGCTTCCGTAGTGCTGTAGCTCTCCTTCAGCGGGCTGCGTGACAGTGCGTCGGATATGACCAACGTTTTGCCCGGTGCGTACTCGGCCTTTGCATTGAAGCGCATAAGCCTCATCAAAAGTCTCTGACACCTAACAGGCACCGCGTCTAGGTCTTTGCTGTTTATCAGCGGCACCAGCGGCTTGTGATCTGTTATGAGTCTAAATTTGTCCATGCCAACCAGGTACTTCTGGAACCGCTCACAGGCCCATACTCCTGCCAAACATTCCTTCTCAATTTGAGCGTACCTGGTTTCCGCGTCCGTTAATCTTCTGGAGCAGTACGCTACAGGCTTCCAGCTCTCTCCGTGCAGCTGGAGCAGGACTCCTCCCATCCCGTAGCTACTCGCATCCGCTGACACTGCGGTCGGTCTCTGTGGATCATAGTGGGCCAGTACAGGCGAGGTGACGAGGGCTTCTTTCAAGCGCTGAAACGCTCGCTGCTGTGGCTGGTCCCAGGTCCAGGCCATCTTCCCCTTTAGGAGATCGTACAGTGGGCCTGCGACATTTGCCATGTCTGGTATGTATTTGCTCATGTAATTTATCATGCCTAATGCACGCTTCAGTTCATGTACATTGGTGGGCACATCCAACTCTCTGACGGCGCTCACCTTTTCTGGGTCCACTCGAACCCCGTTGGCGTCCACGATGTGGCCCAGGAAGCGTAGCTGTGGTTGTGCATAAACACATTTTTCTTCATTCAGCTTAAGGCCTACTTGCTTCATACGTTCGAGTGTGCTTTGCAAGTGTCTGTCATGTGTGGCCTTGTCCTTTCCATGCACAATCACGTCATCCATATACCCTGCGACTCCTTCCAGGCCATCTAGCAGCTCATGCATTTTGCGCTGGAATATCTCTGGGGCTATATTAATCCCAAACGGAAGGCGGGTAAAACAGTACCTCCCGAAAGGTGTGATGAATGTAGTTAGAATTCTGCTTTCTTCGTGAAGCGGTATCTGCCAAAAGCCTGAGGCAGCGTCGAGGGATGTGAACACGGTGGAGCCCGCCAGCTTAGCCAGCGTCTCATCTGTGGTAGGTAGCTGGTAAGTTTCTCTCTTCAGGTTCTCATTCAGCTTCTGGAGCCCTACACAGATTCTGACGGCGCCTGACGGCTTCAGGACTGGCACCATTGGCGCGCACCATTCTGTCGGTTGTGTCACTTTGACAATCACGCCATGTTCCTCCATGCGCTGTAGCTCAGCTTGGACTTTCGAAAGGAGTGGCAGTGGGACTCTCCTGGCTGTGTGTACGGCGTGTGGCACGGCGTCGTCACGTAGGTGTATCTTCACCGGGTCGGTCTTCATCGTGCCCTGGTGGACGGCTGCTGCCTTCACCTGCTGTACTCGCTTAACCAGCCCCATCTCCACTGCTGTATCTCTGCCCAGTAAGTTATTAACTGTAGGCCCTCTAGCTACATATATATTGAATATGTGCTTTCTCTGTTTATGTAATGTGCTAGCTGTAAATTGTCCCATAATGTCCAATGTTCCTCCTGGACTCTCTAATGGGCCATGGTGTGGCTCCAGCTTTCTTTCTGGTTTGAGTGCCTTGAATGTTTCCATGTTCATTACAGTGACGTCAGCACCTGTATCAATTCTAAATTTCACTGGTGTATACCCTATGTGAATTTCTCTGCACTCTGCACTGCTTTGTTTTTGTTTACTCACTGCACCAAGATAGAAGCTTTCGTCCTCATCATTTCCTTGGTTAACTTCCCTCACAGTCTTTGTGAAGCATTTTCTTTCCCAATGCCCCTTCTTCCCGCACTTCCTGCATTCGGAATCCGTTGCTGGGCATTTGGCTGCATTTTGGTGCTTTTCTTTACCGCACCGATTGCACTTGCTCTCCCCTTGGTAGCCGTGCTGCTGTCCTCCGCTCCTCTCTCCCTGCGGTTTCCCTCCTTTCTTCACGAACCTCTTTTGTTTCACTGCTTGCACCGCCAGTGGAGCCTGCTGCTCTTGCTGGGTTATCTGTTGTGCTACCTCTTCAGCTTGCCTCACCATAAGCACTGCCTTTTCGAGGGTTAAATCAGAAGTTAATTGCAATTTTCTGGACAGGTCTTTATCCCTTATCCCAACGACCAATTTGTCTCTTATGTGTTCATTTTTCTTATCGCCAAACTCACAGTTCTCACTCAGTTCGTGCAGGGCTCGGATAAATGTCTCCGCCATTTCCCCTGGTTTCTGTTGCCTTTGGTAAAAGCATGCCCTTTCATGTATTGTGTTTCGTTTGGGTATGAAATACTCATCAAACTTTTCCAAGACAGTCTCATAATCATTTTCGTCTTCTTCCTCTGTGAAGGTAAAAGTCTTGAAAATATTTTCGGCTTCGTTGCCCATTGCGTAAATTAACGTGCTAACCTGGACGTCGGCATCCTCGAGGCTTAGCTTGGAAGCTGACCTGAATCGTGCGAATCTCTGTCTCCACGACGGCCATTCTCACGGTTTCTCAAAGTTGAAGTTTTCCGGTGGCTTGAACTTTGCCATTTCTGTGCGTGTGTTCTCTCCTAGAGCACTTCTGACACCATGTCAAATAAACTGTTGGCCGACACAGCTTACTGAATTCGACTTGTCTGCTTTATTAACAACTCGCATATATCATGCTGCTTACATGTTTCAGATCTCGTCTGTCTAACACACAAACTCTCGCGTTACTTCCTATATATAATGTATTGACTACGTAATGCACCTTTTACATTACAAATACCTTGACAATTTCCATGGAGAGAAACCACAGACTTTTGCACAAACTGAGTGAAGTTATGTCCATGAAGAGGAACGTTGTGTGAACCAAGCGAAAGAGACGACACAATTGTGTGCGTCAGATATGAGAAAGAAAGTTATTGGAAGAAAGTGATTGAAAGAAGACATGGAAAGAAAAAGACGTTGCAAGAAAAAGAAAGAGATTGGAAGTAGGAAGTAATGGTAGGGGAAACCGGAAGACCCGGAGGAAACCCACGCAGACACGGGGAGAACATGCAAACTCCCCTCAGAAAGGCACTGTTCCGATCGGGATTCGAACCCAGGATCTTCTTGCTGAGAGGCGAGATGCTATCCACTCAGCCACCGTGCCGCCCAGTAAGAAAGAGTTAATTGAAAAAAAAATAAAATAAAGAAAGAAACCACAAGAGAAGACATTGAACACTTTGAGACAAAGACATTGAACACTTTGAGACAGAGACATTGAACACTTTGAGACAAAGACATTGGACACTTTGAGACAAAGACATTGGACACTTTGAGACAAAGACATTGAAAGACGCCATGAGAAAGAGAAAGAGACATTAACGGACATTTGGGGAGGACATGGCTGGGCAGATGAAACAGACAGAAGGTAGTATATACAGACAAGCAACAACGCACCGAGACATATAGGACATTTAGGTCATATTTACACATTTAGGTCATACGTTCATAACACTACATTTAACTGCATGAATGATTACAAGCCAATCTTCAAAATTAATAGACTCTTACTTTAGAATGAGACACAAGAGGATTAGAATAGCAGTATATTTGTGCATGATTTAGATGAGTTTTATTATTAAAACTATTATTATTATTTAAAGTTATAGACGCGGAGAAGTTTAGAATTATTGATTTTAACTGCATGATCTTGTTAATACGGACATTTAAAGCAGTGTACTTCAACCTCTGAGCCGTGGCTCGTTTCTCATTTAAAACAATCACATGCACAGTTGAAACTGTTGCTAGAAAGAGAGCTGCAGCCTTTAATAGACGTTGCATTTGGTAAAAAGTGTTTTTTTCAGACAATCAAAGTTTGAAAAATAATAATAGAGTATTTCTAAATCTTGGTTAAAGGTGATATTGGATCATTTTTGATGGCACACTACGAACCACGGCCCACTGGTTGAAAACACGGATGTAAAAACATTTTATGAAATCTTTTATGACATGTTTCTCTTCCAAATAGATAAATTAGAAACAATTAGGACAATTATGTCTTTGATACAACTGTTGGCAGTTTATCTGAGACATGATTCGTGAAAGTACGTTAGTACACGTACAATAGTAGTGTTTTCTCCACATGAACGTGAAACAAAGGTGAAGTATTAAAGTTTGAAATTAATTTACATTTTTAATGAATCCGAACTGGCTTTACTGAAAAAGGGAAAACATTTATAGCACGTGCACGAGTCTGAAAGTAACAATAAGAGCTCATTAAAACTATAGGGGACACAGTTTGTGAGAAGCCCGAGTGAAGACCACGTGGTTTAAACATTAAAGTTTGAAATGGATCCTTTTAGGAAAAAATCTCTTAAAGCTCTGCATATTCTGCAGGCTCTGAAAGTTGCAACAATAAAATAACTCATGAGACAATTGTAATTGGACATGGAAAAATATAACAAAGTTAAATTACAGGCCTTCTGTGTTGTCTATATGTTTGTGTGTGTTATATGTTTGTGCGTCATGTCAAATACACTACGCTGACCTTAACAAACTCTGGACCAAAATACTAACGTGGGGAGTCGGTGTGTAGCCAGTGAGTGTGTTGTGAGTGAGGGGTGAGTGAGGAGTGAGTGAGGAGTGGTGAACGAAGAATGGAATAACAAATGTTTTTCTTTAATGTTTTAATGTGATCATTGAATAATTATTTTTGTCAACAGCATACGGTGTAAATACTAGAGATTCAAAGATAACAAGCTTTATTGAACAGGTGTAAAAGTGAGAGTACTCTGGTGAAAGTACTCTGCTGAAAGTACTCTGAGATGAGTACTTTGCTGAAAGTACGGGGAGTCCCTCCCTCTGCTGTTTGTCCTGACAGTGACACAGTCCAGCCGCAGTGAACGGTCATTGGTCGGAGGACAACTTTGGTTTGTAACTCACATTTAGTGGAGTATAAAATTAGAAACATACATTTTGTTAAGTCTGTATTTGGCTACAGCCCCTGCCCTGATGTCACACGCCCGTCTGTCAATGCAGTTATGTTTTGCCCAATTGGAATGATTGACAGGCTGCACCATGCGAGGGCAGGGAAGTGGGCATTTTTTTGTGTTCTAATGTTTATTTTTCAGATAAAAGATAAACTACACCTGCTTCAGGGAAAACACAGTAGTATGAAACATGAGAAGGAAATGAGCCTCTTCTTTGGCACCACAGCCATACGAATTGAGGACGACCCGGGAGAAACAACTGGAGATCATTGGAACAGTAATCTACACACACACACACGCTTACATTTACACTTGGCCCACGACCAAGAGAGGGAGTATTGTAATGTTATTGTCATAGGTGGTCATGGTCCTTAACCTTCTAACTTTAGAAAGAAGTGTAAAACATATATTTACAAGAACAATAAATAGTGGAAAGGGCAGCCTAAAAGCAAAATGGAAAATTATTAATTAATTTTCGGAGTTGCCAAAATAAAATAAAAATCTTTATTCGTCCCACAGGGGGTCATGCTAATTTTATTGTTGTGCAAATTCAAAAGGAGAAATAATAGCGCTTATAATGCACACATCAAATAGATCTACTCTTTAAGATAATAGATCATATAATAATAAGATAATAATATAATAGAATGAAATAGGTTGGAGCTATAGGTTAAAGTGTTGCCAACTATAGTAATAATAGTTAGACTAGTGAATAATCAAAATTGTTTTTATGTGAAAATAAATATCAATAATGTCAAATTATTCTAATAACTAAAGTAAAAAGGAACCAAATGGAGTCAGATTTTAGATGCTTCTGTTTTCCACATCTGTAGGATCTAGTGCAGATGTGGTTATAGAGAGTAGTATTAAAATGCGGACATAGAACAACAGGCTTTAACAATTTTTTAAATCTAAAAATAGCTCAAATATAACATTGCTCTGGATGCAGCCTCTGAGCTGCTCCATTGGAGAACAGGTTAAATGTTATTGTTTATTACAAACAGCTGATGTATTTACACATATTAAGTTTTGGACAACACTTTAAACAATTATAAGCAGCGGACAGAAGCCATGAATGTGCTTTTGTTTATTAAATAATTAATTTCATAGCCATATAATCGTAGATAACGATTTTTAATTAGTTCTCTTCTTCCCGCTCCCTTTCAGGCAACTTGATTTAGATGTATGTCTTTTATATTTGAGAACTACTGTGTTGTTTTTGGAATTGTCTGAAATACAATACATAAAATAGTGATTTGCAGAACAAGAACCAGCCAATGAAAAATCATCTATTGCCGATGCTATTGCTATAACCAGAACCACAACTGTGACCAAATGCAATAAATGTTAAGTATTCAGACATGTGACAGACGAAAACTTTGACCTTTTAGTCTGGGAGACTGAGCAACTGTTAAAATGTTTTAAAATGATAAAGTATGAGTATTGTAGCGTTTTAGTAGATGTTAAAAGTGATAGACGTCACAAATTAGAAATATGCCTTGGCAACCGAGCTTTGGAGTCACAATAGAGTAGAAATAGATACATGCATCAACCATAGATGCTTTAAAAAATAGATATTATTTTTAGCCAGTGCTAATATCAAATGGTAAAGGGACCATTTCACAAGCATTTACTTCAAAAGTAGATAAAGTTAATACAATATATGTACAGTTTTATTAGATACTTGTCAAATTCACTTGTTTTAAACATCTGTGAATGTTGACAATGCAGAAAGTTCATGAGTGTAGCCTAGACTAATGTAGCTTAGATTAATGAGATAGATTAGAACCAACAGAGATTCAAAACATTTAAAAGCATTTTGATGTATTTGGGTATAGCAAAAGAGTAGATATTTAGATATTTTTGAGAATTTTAAAAGCTGTCGATTTGTCAGCACAGATTAGAGAATGTACAATAGACATGGAGCAAAATCCCACTGGCACAAAGCCACTGATAATGAAAGCAAACCACAGTATAGAGAGATTTATTAGATTAAAACATATGTTTAAGAATATGGCTCAATAAAAGCAAATATGCAAACATATTTGTAAATAGATTAGAATAGTTTTAAACTATAGTGATTAATAAAAGTTTTAGTGCATACATTACAGACGAGGTTGAAAAGTGAGTTGATGAAGAATCAGAATGACACAGCAGTGGTCATCAAATAGTATTGAAGGAATATGTTTATATTATACTTTTGTTGGGAACATGTTTATTAACAAACAGCAGCAGTTTGGTAATAAATCAGGCGTACACACTAATGCAGAATGTTATAGGAAAAATAGACAACATGGTTTAAGAAAACCATCATTATTAAATAATTAAAATAATTATACCTGATGTGTTAGCAGTAATGTGATTTGTAAAGGAATGTTTCAATTGTGGTTGTGTGTTATATTCTCTCTGTATTAACGTCTTAAACACAGGTGTCCAGCCTGAAATAAAACAGACATGGATGATTTCACTCATGATGTCACGGATGGATGAGAACTGGATGTGACCTATTTATGATAGGTCAAGAGAGGGATTGTTGTAGAATTAAAATGTTGTATACTAATGATTTTCAGTAGGTGTTTGTATAACATGTCTTTGTGCAATATTAAGTTTTGGATTTAGTGGAATTCAGAGGAGCACAATGGACAAGGCTTCTGTGATAAAAGTATCATATTCAGGAACAGCGTGTCTCTCTTCTTATGGAGACAACGCCTGAGACACAAAACTGGACTAGGCCAGTCCAGACCCACAGACCCACCTCAGACCATATGACGTCATCGGACATTCTGATAAAAGTGTTGGGAGGACAACTTTGTGGGCAGTCGGAGCACAGGGATATTTAGGGAATTAAGTGGGGGTGGAATGGTCATGAGGTTAGGGGAGGGACTGGCTGAGGTGGTTTTTGTAGGTGAATTGGAAACCCTAGGTGGTTTTGGAGGTACATATGGGGAGTGGTTTAGAATGTTGGACAGGACTCTAGATCTCGCTAATATGGGTGTGAGAGGAATAGTCTTCATCGCCGATTTTATTAGCCCTGCAGAGTGTTCAGGTAGGTCTAACAGTGAAGGCAGGGATGAAAAACAAAGGGACGTGTCCCCATTCTCTCTTGATGGAGTGGACGTAGCAGGGGGGACCCAAGACAGGTCAATGGGAGGTGGCGAGGGAGTCTTTGATGGAGGGGCAGGTGGTTGAGGAAACCCCAGCACAGGCCTGTCTGCTGTAGCAGACTTCAGAGCTTCAGAGGCGCTGTAGATGAAGAAGGCGTGACTGCTTCGGAGCAGGCTGGGGATGAGGATGTTGGTGGTGGTGGTCGTGCTGCTGGTGCTGCTGCTGGTGATGATGCAGCTGCTGCTGGTGCTGATATAGCTGCTTCTGATGACAGTGGAGATGTTGAGATCCTTCGAGGCGGTGATGGTGTTGAGATCCTTCGAGGTGGTGGTGGTGTTGAGATCCTTCGAGGTGGTGGAGGTGTTGAGATCCTTCGAGGTGGTGGTGGTGTTGAGATCCTTCGAGGTGGTGGAGGTGCAGAGACTTTTGGCGTCGGCTTCCTCCCTTTCGATGGCTGCGCAGGCTGAGGTCTCAGGGCAAAAGAAAGGTTATCCATCAACACTTTTACTCCGTAAGTGTTCAGATGTGGCCCTTTCCCTTCAAAAAGCTCATGCCTATTCCAGAACAGATGAAAATTCTCAATGAAGGCAAGTCCTCTGCGTGAACATTCGTTGAGTAGGAAAATATTTAGCTGATACAGACGACTGAATTTCATTTGCTTCCCGTCCACATTTGGTAGTGGGCCACTGATAACGATTGTTACGTCCATTTTTGCAAGGTCGTCCAATAAGAGAGAATAATCCTGTTTCAACTTTTCACTTGTGTTGTCATAGACGTCTACTGCCCCCACGTGGATCAACAATCTTTTTACCCCGCCGGTCTCAGACAAAAACTTTGGAGCCAAGAGCCTTATCTCATCCACTTTGGCCAAGTGTACTGAGTGAACCTTCAGATTACGCATGTTTAAATTCCTAATCGCCGAATCCCGGATAAAGAGCGACTCAGCTGCATTTGACCTTGACTGAGACTGAGACTGGGACTGAGAGGCTACTGCTGATTCATCTTCCAAAAGTGGTGAATAGCGGTTCCTTGTAATTAAAGATTTTTGCTGTGGCATTATGACACTCTTGTTATCATTAGCTTTGCCTTGTTTGGGCTTGGCACCATATGTGTTCCAACAATTGTCTCTGTTGATTTTGGGAAATGAAATAGCGTCATCATAACTTACGTTTTGTCCATTTGGTCCATTTCCTTTCACTGGTATTGTTGTGTTCAGCCCCAATTCTGATTCAAGCACAAACACGCGGTCTTGAAGAAGTTTTAGCTCTTGTTTGAGTGAAAAACAGCCGTAGCAAAGTTTTGTTCTTTTTTCCGTCCTCCCGACATGCTGTAAGTTAGGTAAATTCCACAAGTCTTGTGTTGAAGTATGCAAAAAGGAGTAAACCGTGTTTTGTGGAATAAAAATGTAAGAAAAAATGATTAAAGGAGATAAAAAAGCAGCAAGCGAGGAGCAGCAAGAGAATGCGACTGCTCTGTCCAGAGCAGGAAGTGCTACAAGTAGCACATTTTCCAAGTATATTCCACCCAAGTGACATGGTTCAGCTCCAGTTTCAGACCACATAGCTGTGTTTGAGCCAGCACAGCCTGTAAGTTTGTGTTGTTTGCCTGTTAGCACTTGAGTAGGCTTACATGTTATTTTTTTCCCATTTGGATTGTTCCGGGCTTGTGTTTAACCCCGGATCCTAGCGTCGTATGCTAGCGCCGTATGCTAGCGCCGTATGCTAGCGCTGAATGCTAGTGCTGTTTACATGCTACCGCTAACATTAGCATTCGCCTTGTATTTGTTCAGCAGCACCTTGACAGTGTTACATGTTTATATTATGTTGTTTGAATGCACAACTTCAAACTGTTTTTCTCTATTTATAAAAAATACATATATACAGTGCCTTGCAAAAGTATTCGGCCCTGTTGAACCTTTCAACATTTTGCCACATTTCAGGCTTCAAACATAAAGATATAAAAATTAAATTTTTTGTCAAGAATCAACAACAAGTGGGGCACAATCGTGAAGTGGAACGAAATTTATTGGATAATTTAAACTTTTTTAACAAATAAAAAACTGAAAAGTGGGGCATGCAATATGATTCGGCCCCCTTGCGCCAATACTTTGTAGCGCCACCTTTTGCTGCAATTACAGCTGCAAGTCGCTTGGGGTATGTCTCTATCAGTTTTGCACATCGAGAGACTGGAATTCTTGCCCATTCTTCCTTGCAAAACAGCTCGAGCTCAGTGAGGTTGGATGGAGAGCGTTTGTTTCCACGGATTCTCGATTGGATTCAGGTCTGGACTTTGACTTGGCCATTCTAACACCTGGATACGTCTATTTGTGAACCATTCCATTGTAGATTTGGCTTTATGTTTTGGATCATTGTCCTGTTGGAAGATAAATCTCCGTCCCATTCTCAGGTCTTTTGCAGAGCAGACTCCAACAGGTTTTCTTCCAGAATGGTCCTGTATTTGTCTCCATCCATCTTCCCATCAATTTTAGCCATCTTTCCTGTCCCTGCTGAAGAAAAGCAGGCCCAAACCATGATGCTGCCACCACGTTTGACAGTGGGGATGGTGTGTTCAGGGTGATGAGCTGTGTTGCTTTTAGGCCAAAAAGTTCGATTTTGGTTTGATCTGACCAGAGCACCTTCTTCCACATGTTTGGTGTGTCTCCCAGGTGGCTTGTGGCAAACTTTAAACAAGACTTTTTATGGATATCTTTGAGAAATGCCTTTCTTCTTGCCACTCTTCCATAAAGGCCAGATTTGTGCAGTGCACGACTGATTGTTGTCCTATGGACAGACTCTCCCATCTCAGCTGTAGTTATCTGCAGTTCATCCAGAGTGATCATGGGCCTCCTGGCTGCATCATGATCAGTCTTCTCCTTGTTTGAGATGAAAGTTTGGAGGGACGGCCGGGTCTTGGTAGATTTGCAGTGGTCTGATACTCCTTCCATTTCAATATAATTGCTTGCACAGTGCTCTTTGAGATGTTTAAAGCTTGGGAAATCTTTTTGTATCCAAATCCGGCTTTAAACTTCTCCACAACAGTATCTCGGACCTGCCTGGTGTGTTCCTTTGTCTTCATGGTTCTCTCTGCGCTTTAAACAGAACCCTGAGACTATCAAAGAGCAGGTGCATTTATACGGAGACTTGATTACACACAGGTGCATTCTATTTATCATCATCAGTCATTTAGGACAACATTGGATCATTCAAAGATCCTCACTGAACTTCTGGAGTGAGTTTGCTGCACTGAAAGTAAAGGGGCCGAATAATATTGCACGCCCCACTTTTCAGTTTTTTATTTGTTAAAAAAGTTTAAATTATCCAATAAATTTCGTTCCACTTCACGATTGTGTCCCACTTGTTGTTGATTCATGACAAAAAATTAAAATTTTATATCTTTATGTTTGAAGCCTGAAATGTGGCGAAATGTTGAAAGGTTCAAGCGGGCCGAATACTTTCGCAAGGCACTGTACTTCACAAATATCTCAAACGCATTGGTAAAGACACAGATGAGAGTCATATAATAAAACATTTATCAACCTTGCTTGCTTGGTCTGTACAGAGAAATATCAGACCTTGGCCTTTTTGCACAGGTTAATAAGCCGTTAATACTGTTTGAAAACAGAGTTATTAATGAGTAGTTGGCCTTAGTAAATGTTGTTAAACATTTGTTAATGAGTTGTTCATGTTTTAGATTAAGCAAAGCTTGGGTCAATTATATCGCTCAACAACAACTATTGCCAATAATGGACTACTCTGACATTGTTTTCCACAGCTCTAACATAACCACCCTAAAACCTCTGGATTTACTTTATAATGCAGTCTGTAGATTTGTTCTAAGATGTCCTTTCACGACAAACCACTGTACTCTTTATGACCAACTGAACTGGCTGCAGGCAAAGGAAAGGAGACTTTACTATTGGTACATTTTTATCTTTAAATGTGTCAATGGTTCTAGTCAATGCCCCCCCTATCTCCAAAACCATATGGTGAGAGCTACCTCTTCATATGCACTGAGACATCTACAGCATGTCACTCTCATTACTCCCAGAATACATAAGAGATTGGGAGACACGCTTTCTGCTACAGAGCCCCTGAGGACTGGAACAATCTCCCAGTTTCGATAAAAACTATTTCCTCACTTACCAGTGTTAAAACTGCTTTAGTTACACACCTTAAGTCGCCATGTGATTGCTTTAAGTAGCGTTCAAGGCATAAATAAATAAAAGTAATAACTGTACCCAAAGTTACTGAAGGAGCGGATGTGGACAAGGTTTTGAGATGGGCATGGTGGGGAAGAGCAAAATCTTTTTATTTTATTTTTATTTTATTTTATTATTTGTATTTTTTTTATCAAGCCTATTGCCTTCACAATGGTGAATGCAAATGGTGGCGGTGCGTCCGTCACTCACCCCAACGTGACGGTTACGTGCGTAAACTCCATCCATCCATCCATCCATTTTCTTCCCCTTAATCCATTTCTGGGTCGGGGAGGTGGCCAGAGATGCCACCCAGTCCACAGAGCACCAGCCCCTCACTGATCCTCCTGCAGGTGGTGAGTCCACAGGAGCTGAGATCTTTCAGTGGGAGCTTCAGGCAAAGTGGGGTTAAGTGTTTTGCCCAAGGACACAACGACAGCAGTCATCAGTGGGAGTCGTGAAGTAGGTCTTACGGTGGGCTTGAACCCACGACCTTCAGGCTCAAAGGCCAATGCTCTACCAACTAAGCTACTGTCGCCCCAACGTAAACTCTGTGCGTAAACTCAAACGCTTTAAAATGATGTATCACGTGCGATTGAAACCTACATTGTTTTTGCTCGAGACTCCTTGGTTTGGTTTGGTTTGGTTTATTTATTAGACCTGAGCCCCGAACGGGGTAAGGGCCTATTGCTTTCACAATGGTGAAAACAAATGGTGGCGGTGCGTGACAGACGCCCCCTACAGATGGAGTCAAAGTTTTCAGAGTTTTTCATACTAAAAACTCTGAAATAGTCTGTAGGGGGCGTTAATGAGCCAAGTTCAAATATTTCACTTTCAAATGACCTAGACCCTAGAGTTGAACCATGGATTCAAGTTTTGTGCAAGTCAGACTTTGTATGTGCAAACGGGAGCAAATTTACTATCGTACAAAATGGCCAAAAAAAGTTCACATTTTGCAGCTCCCCTGTTCGAACAACTGATGAAAAATGAAAAATCGGCGATGAAAAATCGCCGAAGTCATTTTCAAGGTACATGTGTTGAGATGATGTGGAGCGATTTTGAGGCAAATCGGTGAAACGGCAGAGGAGGAGTCGCTTTCCAACCGACATGTAAGGCAAGGCAAGGCAAGGCAAGGCAAGGCAAGTTTATTTATATAGCACAATTCATACACAAGGCAATTCAAAGTGCTGAACAGAACAAGAAAGCATTAAAATCATAAATAATCACAGTACATTAAAAAAAAGATAAAAATATAAAATCCCTCAGTTGTATGCACAGCTAAACAGAACTGTTTTCAACCTTGTCTTAAACATTGTCAGAGAGGAGGCCTGTCTCACATCTTCAGGAAGACTGTTCCAGATTTTAGCAGCATGAATCTGAAAAGCAGCCTCCCCATGTTTAGTTCTGACTCTGGGCACTAACAGGAGTCCAGTCCCTGTGCTCCTCAGAGTCCGGGCTGGTTCATATGGGACTAACATGTCACTAATATAGTTTGGTGCGAGGCCATGGAGAGACTTGTACACAAGCAGAGCTGTTTTAAAGTCTATTCTCTGAGCCACAGGAAGCCAGTGCAGGGACCTGAGGACCGGACTAATGTGGTCGTACTTCCTGGTTCTAGTCAGGACTCGAGCTGCTGCATTTTGAATGTACTGCAGCTGTTTTACAGCCTGTTTGGACAGACCTGTAAGCAGGCCATTGCAGTAGTCCAACCTACTGGAGACAAATGCATGGATAAGAATCTCCAAGTCTGCTTTAGACACTATGTTTTTGATCCTGGCAAAAACAGGATAAAATGATAAAAATGGATAAAATGATAAAAATGTATAAAAATGATTACTGTTCATTTTGCAGTGAAATTTATGAGCTTCCTGTTTGTCAGAGGGCGGGGCCATAATAAGATTTTTTTTCATGTCTTGACTTGAGGAACATGTGTACCAAATTTCATGGCTCTACGACAAACTTGACCTCCGAAAAATCCCATGGGGGTATTATTAGGCCCGAGCTCCTTACGGGGAAAGGGCCTATTGTTTTTGCTCGAGAGATGTCAAATTCTGCACTTTGAGCCTTAATTTCACCCCCTGAACATGCATGAAAAGTTGTAAAAATTTGATATTTTGGTGTTTATTTTTATGGGACTCAAAAAATGGCAGAACAGCCAATGGGAGTTTCAGGGGTCACGTTTGTCGTAGAGCCATAAAATTTGATACACATGTTCCTCAAGTCAAGATAAGACCAAAATGTTATCATGGCTCCGCCCTCTGACAAACAGGGAGCCCATAAATTTCACTGCAAAATGGAAAAATGATCCGCAATAATTTTCATACATGTCGGTTTGAAATCTTCTCCTCCTCGGCCGTTTCACACCGATTTGCCTCAAAATCGCTCCACATCATCTCAACACATGTACCTTCAAAATGACCAAAGGGATCTTTTGATCAGTTAAACGTTGTTTGAGCAGCGGAGTGTTTATTGGCCGTTTTTCACAACATTCTATTTGCTCCCGTTTGCACATACAAAAACTTGAATTCATGGTTCAACTCTTGGGTCTAGGTAATTTGAAAATTAAAATTTTGAAATTGGCTCTATAGCGCCACCTACAACAGCCAATTTAAAAACGCCTATGAGAGGGGTTCGAGGTCAAAATTGTCGTAGAACCACTTCAAGATCTACTTCTCGACTCCCACTGATGTCTGCTGTCGTTGTGTCCTTGGGCAAGACACTTAACCCCTCTTTGCCTGAAGCCCCCGCTGAAAGATCTCAGCTCCTGTGGACTCACCCCCTGCAGGAGGATCAGGGAGGGGCTGGTGCTCTGTGGACTGGGTGCAGCTCTGACTGCCACCCCCCCGACCCAGAAATGGATTAAGGGGAAGAAAATGGATGGATGGATGGATGTTCCTCAAGTCAAGACATGGAAAAAAATGTATCATGGCCCCGCCCTCTGACAAACAGGAAGCCCATAAATTTCATTGCAAAATGGAAAAATTAAAACCAATCATTTTCATACATGTCGGTTGGAAAGCGACTCCTCCTCAGCCGTTTCACCGATTGGCCTCAAAATCGCTCCACATCATCTCAACACATGTAATTTCAAGATTACTTCAGGGATTTTTGATCAGTGAAACAATGTACGAGCAGCGGATCAAAAAATAGCTTCCATTTGCACAAACAAAGTCTGATTTGCACAAAAATGTAATACATTGTTCAACTCTAGGGTCTAGGTCATGTAAAAGTGAAATATTTGAATTTGGCCCATTAGCGCCCCCTACAGACTGAGGAAAAGTTTTACATTGGAAGCCAAACCAACTCAACTCATCATGTTCAGTACAATTTCACAAACATTCTTTTATGGCTACGGGACCAAATAATAGCGTGTGGGGCTGTGGCGGCGGGTGTTGTGTGGTGGGCTCTGTGGCACAGGGCGCAGGGTGGCCTGGTGCAGGGCGGCGTGCAGGGGGCAGGGCGCCTGGTGCAGGGCGGTGTGGTAGCGCGGCGGCATGGTGCGGGGCGGCTTGGTGCAGGGGCGGCTTGGTGCAGGGCGGCCTGGTGAGGGGCGGTGTGGTGCGGGGAGGCGTGGTGCAGGGCGGCTTGGTGCAGGGCGGCTTGGTGCAGGGCGGCTTGGTGCAGGGCGGCTTGGTGCAGGGCGGCTTGGTGCAGGGGCGGCTTGGTGCGGGGCGGCCTGGTGCGGGGCGGTGTGGTGCGGGGAGGCGTGGTGCGGGGCGGCTTGGTGCGGGGCGGCTTGGTGCGGGGCGGCTTGGTGCGGGGCGGTGTGGTGCGGGGAGGCGTGGTGCGGGGCGGCTTGGTGCGGGGCGGCTTGGTGCAGGGCGGCTTGGTGCAGGGCGGCTTGGTGCAGGGCGGCTTGGTGCAGGGCGGCCTGGTGCAGGGCGGCCTGGTGCAGGGCGGCTTGGTGCAGGGCGGCTTGGTGCAGGGCGGCCTGGTGCAGGGCGTGGTGCGGTGCGGGGGAGTCGCGCGCTACGGCAAGGGCCGTTCGACGCCACTTGCGGCTTTAATTTAATGTAATTATTGTTATTATTTTTTCTTTCTGTCTTTATGTACTGTATATGCTTATTGTCTTGTCTGTTTTTGTGGTCATGTATGTAACTTTTGTTTTATAACCGGACCATCCACAATAAATAAATACATGTTTTATTGTATGTACAAATTATGACGTCATCATTAGGAAATGAGGAACAGTCCTTACTTAATAATACTGTTTGGGAAAAGATTAACTAATGATTAGTAAACATGAACGTACACTCTGTTCATATGAGAAGGTATAACTAATGTTTTGTAAATGATTGAAAGAAGAAGGAAGAGGAGGAGGGAAGAAAAGAAAGGGAGAAGGGGAAGAAGAAGAGGAAAAAGGGGAAGAAGAGGAAGAAGAGGAAGAAGGGAAGAAGAGGAAGAAGAGGAAGAAGAGGAGAAGAGAAAGAAGAGAAAAGAAGAGAAAGGAAGAGAAAGAAAGAACGGAGGAGGATGGAAAAGAGAGAAGAGAAAGAAGGGGAAGAAGAAGAAAAGAGAAAGAAGAGGGAAGAAGGTGAAGAAGGGGAAGAGGGGAAGAGAGGAAGAAATGGAAGAAGAGGAAGAAGGGGAAAAGAGGAAGTAAGAAGGTTTTGTAAGGTGTTGAATTTTGTTGTAAGGTGTTGATTTTGTTGTAAAGTGCTAAATGTTTGTAAAGTGCTGAATGTGTTGTAAAAGTGCTGAATGTGTTGTAAAGTGCTAATGTTGTTGTAAAGTGCTGAATGTGTTTGTAAAGTGCGGAATTGTTGTAAAGTGCAAATGTGTTGTAAAGTGCTAAATGTGTGTAAGGTGTTGAATGTGTTGTAAAGTGCTAAATGTGTTTGTAAGTTAGGGCTGGGCATTTGCCTAAAAAAAAACTCGCCGATTTTTAAAAGAAAAAATTCAAGTTTCGATTCGATTTTCCGATTTTTTTTCCCCAAGAGCACTTAAAAAAAAAATAACTGGAGACATCCAATATAGTTGTCCAAAAGTGCAAATTTTAATTGCTGTGATTGTCCCTCATAGTAAAATGCAATAAATGTGGCTCTGTTATTCAACATTTCAAGCTTATTAACTTGACCCAGTGTAAGCAAAGAGCAACATCAACTTCACAGTAGCTTAAATTTTCTGATTAACGAATTCAGATAACTTAACATATTTTGTAACATATAACATACAATAAAAATAAAATAAACTCTACTCTTAGCCTCTCTAGCATAATGTGAATATAAAAAAAATTAAACAAGCATGTGGCAACATATTGCTACTAACTACTACATATCGAAAGGATAAAACAAAAGTAAACTATTGTCTTTAAAACCAAACAAAACATTAGAACTCTGAAATATTGTGCATGCTCATTCTAAAAGCATTTTTTGCAAAAAGATGAGCCTGTCCACACCACACAGGTCCGTGGTGGCTGAGTAAAACGTCATCACCCCCCGCTCACCGCGGATCTTTTCACGAGTTGTCTTGTACAGGTGAGGCAGCGCAACAATCGGCGAATACTTCGACTGGACACAAAACGTACTGTACCTCGCATCTAATACCTTTAACAAGCCCCCCCTGTTAAAACCCCACCCGTGGGTCGCGGGAACACCCTGGGGGGGTCGCATGATGATTTCTACACAAACAAAAAAAAAAAAAGATTTTTTTTTTTTTTTGAGCAAATATAAAGCCCTTAAATATTTATTTAGCATTTGATTTGATTCAAAAGGACTTCTTGATAAATTGTGTTGGGAGACTATAAAATATTTTTAAATAGACGTTAGTAATTTTGTCCCCAGTCATTGCAGCGTCCAATCAAAATCATCACGTAACACAGCTCACATCATGCGCAGCCGACAAAGCGTGGTCCTACTGTTGTTGCTAGAAACTAAAGAGTTTGGAGGCTACAAATAAATAATACCTGCTTTAAAAATGAAACGTGGTTAATATCCACAAACAGAAAACCCCGGAGGGGGAAAAAGTACACTTTATCAGGGGTCAGGCTGATGGTGCAGAGAGGGAGAGAGGCAGAGGAAGGGAGAGAGGGGCAGAGGATGGAGAGAGGCAGCGGAGGAAGAGAGCCAGCGGAGGAGAGAGGGCAGCGGAGGGAGAAGAGGGTCAGCGGAGGAAGAGAGGGCAGCGGAGGGAGGAGAGAGGGCAGAGGGTGGGAGAGAGGGCAGCGGAGGGAGAGAGGGCCCCCCAAGAGAGGAGGGAGATAGGGCAGCGGGAGGCAAAAATAAAAAAAGAGAGAGGGCAGAGGAGGGAGAGAGGGCAGCGGGAGGGAGAGAAGGGCAGCGGAGGGAGAGAGGGCAGCGGAGGAGAGAGGCAGCGAGGGAGAGAGGGCAGCGGGGGAGGGAGAGAGGCAGCGGAGGAGCAGAGGGCAGAAGGAGGGAGAGAGGGCAGAGGAGGAGAGAAAAGTCACTTGTATCTGGGGGTCAGGCTGATGGTGCGAAGAGAGGAGAAGGGCAAAGAGGGAGAACGGACAGCGGTAGAAACAGCGCGTTTAAAGAGGCCCGGCTTTTTCGGAGTCAAATGGAAAGATTCCTCACATTAAAAGCGGGTGGCCGGTCTATGCCTTTACTGACATTAACTTTGGAAAGAGAAGCCGCGGGATGAACGCATAAAGTAACAGCAGAAAGCGGACCGCCCGCTTTTTATTGTGCGGACCTCTTTACCGCTGACTCCGGAAAAGCCGGCCCACTTTACCGCGGTAAGGATAACAGTGAGGGCGAGCCGCAAGAAATGCGCTCCACTTCTTGCTGAGGAGGGGGTAGCAGGGCATTTATGATGGGGGTCGGGCTAAAGACTTTGGGGGAACCCCTGGCTCTACTACACGCTGCCATTCATAGTTTTTGACTTGTGTTACGCGCGGAGGGGCTTGTCTCATAACGCTCTACCGGTAACCCACTAGGACGAAACGCAAAAAACTCAGAAAAAAATTGGTGAAAAAAAAACTCGAGTTTGCAAAATAAAAAATCCTTTTAAGCTAACAAAATCGATAAATCGATTAAATCGATTTTTTGCCCAGTCCCTATGAAAGGTGGTGAATTTGTTGTAAGGTGCTGAAAAGTGTTGTTAGGTGTTGAATTTAGTTGTAAAGTGCAAATGTGTTGTAAGGTGTTGAATATGTTGTAAAGTGCTAAATGGTGTTTGTACGGTGTTGAATTTGTTTAAAGTCTAAATGTGTTGGTAAGGTGCAGTAAGTGGTTGTAAGCATGTTGTAAATGTATTGATCTGGTGGTGATGAATTGTTAGTGTGGTAATGTTTTGTATGGGGAGTAAATCTGTTGTACTGGTCCAATGTACGTCTATGGGAAAAAGTGCTTGCACTTTTGTTAATATCTGAAAAAGTGCTAAAGGTGGAAGTTGGAAAAGTAATAGCAATAATGAGACGGTGAGCCGGTCGTAACGATTATAATTGTTGAATTTGGTGAAAGCGTTGAGAGTTGAAAAGTGCCAAAATCTGCGGAAGTGAAGAAGAACTAGAAAAGGAAACAATGGCTGAAGCCATTGTAGTGGCTTGCATAGAAGTTATGAAGGGTTAGGGATGAAGAAGGACGAAGAAGGAAGAAGAAGAAAAGGAAAAGAGGAAAGACGAAGAAGAAGAGGAGAGGAAGAAGAATAAGGGGAAGAAGAGAAGAAGAGGAAGAAGGGTAAGAAAGGAAAAGGGGAAGAAGAGGTAGAGAGGAAGAAGAGAAGAAGGGGAAGAAGAGGTAAAAAGGGGAATAAGAGGAAGAAGAGCAATAAGAGGAAAAAGGGGAAGAAGAGGAAGAAGTGGAAGAAGGGGAAGAAGAGAAGAAGGGGAAGAAAGGAAAAAGGAAAGAAGAGAAGAACAGAAGAAGAGGGAAAAGGGAAGACAGAGAAGAAGAGGAAGAAGGGGAAGAAGAGAAGAAGGGGAATACAGGAAAAGAGAGAAGAAAGGGAAGTAGAGGAAGAAGAGGAAGAAGGGGAAGAAGAGGAAGAAGGGAAGAAACACAGAAGATGAGGGAAGAAGAGGAAGAAGGGGAAGAAGGGAAAGAAGAGGAAGATGTAAGAAGAATTGTGTAAGGGACTGAAAGTTTGTAAAGTGCTATATACTTGTTAAGTGCTTAATGTGTTTGAAAGTGTTGATTTTGTTGTAAAGTGCGAAATGTTGTTTTTAGGTGTTGAATTTGTTGTAAAGTATAAATGTGTTGTAAAGTGCTAAATGTGTTGTAATGGTATGAATTTGGTTTAAGGTGTGTGAATGTGTTTTTTAATGATAATTGTTTGAATTGTTGTATAAGTGCGAAAGGGTTGTATGGTGCTGTAAAAGTGTTGTAAGGTGTTGAATGTGTTGTAAAGTGCTAAAATGTGTTGTAAGGTGCTGTATGTGTTGTAAGATGCTGTAATGTATTGTACCTGTGGAATGAATTGTTAGTGTGGTAATGTGTTGTATGGGGAGTAAATCTGTTGTAACTGGTCCCAATGTAAGTCTAGGGGAAATAGTGCTTGAACTTGTTGATAATCATCTGAAAAAGTGCTAAAGGAGGAAGTGGTGAAAAGTAATAGAGCAATAATGAGACGGGTAAGCCGATCGTAAACGATGTATAAATTTGTTGAATTTGGTGAAAGCGTTGAAGAGTTGAAAAGTGCCAAAAATCAGGCGGAAGTGGAAGAGAATAAACAGTAGGAGAGCATATAGTGGCGCATAGTCAATGCAGCCACTCACTAAACAGTAGGAGCGCATAAAGTGGGCTTGCATAAGTTCCTATGCAGCCACTCAACTAGAAATGGTACAATGGCTGAAAGCCATTGTGAGTGCTGCATAGATGTTGGAAGGGTTTAGGGAATAAGAAGAAGAAAGGAAGGGGAAGAAGAAGAAGGAAGTAAGAAAAGGGAAGAAGAGGAAAGAAGAAGGAAGAGGAGAGAAGAAGAAGAAAGGAAGAAGGGAAGAAGAAGAGGAAAAAGGGGAAATAAGAGGAGAAGAGAAGAAGGGGAAGAAGAGGAAGAAGAGGAAGAAGAGGAAGAAGAGAAAGAAAGAAAGAAGAGAAGATAGAAAGAGAGAACGGAGGAGGAGGAAAAGAGAGAAGAGAAAAGAAGGTGAAAAGAGGAAGAAGAGGAATAAGAGGAAAGAAGGGAAAGAAGGGGAAGAAGGGGAAGAAGAGGAAGAAGAGGAAGAAGAGGAAGAAGGGGAAAAGAGGAAGTAAGATGGTGTTGTAAGGTGTTGAAATTGTTGTAAGGTGTGAATTTGATGTAAAGTGCAAATGTGTTTGTAAAGTGCTGAATGTGTTTAAAGTGATGAAGTGTTGGAAAAGTGCTAAAAATGTTTGTGAAAGTGCTGAATGTGTTGTAAGTGCTTAATGTTTGTTAAAGTGCTAAATGTTTTAAAGTGCTAAATGTGTTGTAAGGTGTCGAATGTGTTGAAAGTGCTAAAAGTTTGTAAAGGTTAGGCTGGGCGATTTTGCCTAAAAAAAAAATCTCCGATTTTTAAAAAGAAAAATTCAAAGTTCGATCGAATTTTCGATTTTTTTTCCCCAATGCCTTAAAAATGACTGGAGAACTTCAGATATATTGTCAAAAGTGCAAATTTATTGCTGGTGATTGTCCTCAAGAGTTAAAAAGCCAAGTAATGAGAAGCTCTGTTATTCCAACAATTTCAAGCTTTAACCAGGTTAAGCAAAAGTGCAGACATCAACTTCAGCAGTACTTAAATTTTCTGATTAAGAAATCAGATACCTACAATATTTTTGTAACATATAACCTTACAATACAAAAATAAAATAAACTCTTCTCTTAGCCTCATCCAGCATAATGTGAATATAAAAAAAATTAAACATGCCTGTGCAGACATATAGCTACTAACTAACTACTTATCCACAGGATAAACAAATTAAACTTTATATCGTTTAACAACAAAACATTAGATCTCCTGAAATATTGTGCTGCACATTCTAATCATTTTTTGCAGAGAAAGATGAGCCTGTCACACAACCATCCAGGTCCGAGGTGGCTGAGTAAAACGTACATCTCCCCCAGCTCACCGCGGATCTTTTTCACGATTTATTGTACAGGTGAGGCAGCGCTACAACGGCGAAATACTTTGCGACTGGGGACAACGTACTGTACCTCGCATCTAATACATTTACCAATCCCCCCATCTGTTAAAACCCCCCGGGGGGTCGCGGGAACCCCTGGGGGGGTCAGCATGATGATTTCTACACAAACAAAAAAAAAGATTTTTTATTTTTTTTGAGCAACATATAAAGCCCATAATATTTATTTAGCATTTGATTAGAATTCAAACGGACTACTTGTAAAATTGAGTATGGAGACATAATATATTTTAATAACGTTAGTAATTTTGTCCCGTTCATTGCAAGCGTCCAATCAAAATCATCAGCGTAACACAGCTCACATCATGCGCAGCGGACAAGCGTGTCCTACTGTTGTTTGCCTAAAACAAAAGGTGTTTGAGCTACAAAAAAAAATACCTGCTTTAAAATGAAACGTGGTTAATATCCACAACAACAGAAAACCCCGGAGGGGAGAAAAGTCACTTGTATATGTGTCAGGCAGATGGTGCGAAGAGAGGGAGAGAGGGCAGAGAGGAGAGAGGGCAGAGTAGGGAGAGAAGGGCAGGAGGAGGAAGAGAGGCCAGCGGTAGGGAGAGAGGGCAGCGGAGGGAGATAGGGCAGCGAGGGAGAGAGGGCAAGCGGGAGGGAGAGAGGGCAGAGGAGGGAGAGAGTCACGGGAGCGGAAGGGAGAGAGGGCAGAAGGAGAGAGAGAGGGCAGCGGAGGGAGAGAGGGCAGGGGCGAGGGAGAGAGGGCAGCGGAGGGGAGGAGAGAGCAGCGAGGGAAGAGGGCAGCGAGAGGGAGAGAGGGCAGCGGAGGGAGAGAGGCAGCGGAGGAGGAGAGGAAGCGGGATGAGAGAGGGCAGAGGAGGGAGAGAGGGCAGAGGAGGGAAGAAAAGTCACTTGTTATCAGGGGTCAGGCTGATTGGTGCGAAGAGAGGAGAGAGGGGCAAAGGAGGGAGAAAGGACAGCGGTAGATCAGCGCGTTAAAAGGCCCGGCTTTTCGAGTCAAAGTAAGAGGGTCCGCACATTAAAAGCGGGTGGCCGTCTATGCCTTTACTGACAGTAACTATGGAAAGAGAAGCCGCCCCGGGATGAACCGCATAAAGTAACAGCAAAAGCGGCCGCCCGCTTTTAATGTGCGGACCTCTTTAACCGCTGACGTCCCGGAAAGCCGCGCCCACTTTACCGCGGTAGGAAGAACTGTGAGGGGCGAGAGCCGCAAGAAAATGCGCTCCACTTCTGCTGAGGAGGGTTAGCAGGGCATTTATGATGTGGGTCGCGGCTAAAGACTTTGGGAAACCACCCCTGCTCTACTACTCGCTGCCCTTCTTGTTTTGAACAGCTGTGGGATGGGGTCTAGTTTACATCACCGCTATCTAGAACGGAGAGGCTGTGTAATCAGCTCAACAGACAACGGACTCTGTACGGTACCCACGATCAGTGGCGGCCGGAAACGCAAAAACTCAGAAAAAAGAATTTGGTGAAACAAAAACTCGAGTTTGCAAATAAAAATCCTTTATGCTACAAAACGATAAATCGTTAAATCCGATTTTTGCCCACCCTATGTAAGGTGTTTGAATTTGTTGTAAGGTGCTGAATGTGGTTGTAAGGTGTGAATTTGTGTGTAAAGTCTAATGTGTTTTTTAAGGTATTTGGAATTTGTTGTAAAGTGCTAAATGTGTTGTACGTGTTTAATTTGTTGTAAAAAGTGCTAAATGTTTGTAAGGTGTCTGTAATGTTGTAAGATGTTTAAATGTATTTGTATCTGTCGGGTGATGATTGTTAGTGTGGTAATGTTGGGTTGTATGGGAGTAATCTGGTGTACTGCCAATGTAAGTCATGGGAAAAAGAGCTTGAACTTTTGTTATATCTGAAAAAGTGCCAAAGGTGGAAGTGTAATAGTAATAGCAATAATGAAGACGGTGAAGCCGGTCGAAACGATGTAAAATTTGTTGAATTTGGTGAAAGCCGTTGAAGAGTTGAAAAGTGCAAAATCAGGCGAAGTGGAATAGAAGAACTAGAAATGGTACAATGGCTGAAGCCATTGGTGATGGATGCATAGATGTTTGGAAAGGGTTAGGGGATGAAGAAGGAAGAAGAAGAAGAAGAAAGAAAAGGGAAGAAGAGAAAGACGAAGAAGGAAGAGGGAGGAGGAAGAAGAAAGAAGGAAAGAGAAGGAGAAGATGAGAAGAAGGGTAAGAAGAGGAAAAGGGGGAAGAAGAGAAGAAGAGGACGAAAGGAAGAAGGGGAAGAAGAGGAAAAGGGAAGAAGAGGAAGAAGAGCAAGAAGAGGAAAAAGGGGAAGAAGAGGAAGATGAGGAAGAAAGGGGAAGAGAGAGGAAGAAGGGGAAGAAGAGGAAAAAGGGAAAGAAGAGGAGAACAGGAAGAAGAGGAAAGAAGGGGAAGAAGAGAAGATGAGAAAAAAGGGGAAGAAAGGAAGAAGGGGAAGACAGGAATTGAAGGAAGAAGGGGAAGAAAGGAAGAAGAGAAGATGGGGAAAGAATGAGGAAGAAGGCGGAAGAACAGGAAGATGAGGAAGAAGAGGAAGAAGGGGAAGAAGGGAAAGATGAAGGAGAAGTAAGAAGAATGTGTTGTAAGGGACTGAAAGTGTTTGTAAAGTGCTAAATACGTTGTAAAAGTGCAATTGTGTTGAAAAGGTGTTGAATTTGTTGTATAGTGCTAATGTGTTTTTAAGGTGTTGATTTGTTTGTAAAGTTGCTAAATGTGTGTAAAGTGCTAAAATGTGTTGTAAGGTATTGAATTTGTTTTTAAGGGGTTGAAATGTGTTGTAAAATGCTAAATGTGTTGAATTTGTTGTAAAGTGCTAAAATGTGTTGTAAGGTGCTGTAAGTGTGTATGGTTTGAATGTATTGTTAAAGTGCTAAATTGTGTTGTAAAGTGCTGTAAGTTGTAGTAAGTGCTGTATTGTATTGTACTGTGGATTGAATTGTGTTATGTGGTAATGTGGTTTGTATGGGGAGTAATCTGTTGTTAACTGGTCCAATGTAAGTCTATGGGAAAAAGTGCATGACTTTGTGAATATCTGAAAAAGTGCTAAAGGGGAAGTGTGAAAAGTTAATAGCAATAATGAACGGTGTAAGCCGTTCGGTTACGATGTATAATTGTATGAATTTGGTGAAAGCGTTGAAGAGTTGAGAAGTGCCAAAATCTGGCGGAAGTGGAAGAAGAATAAACAGTAGGAGAGCATATAGGTGGCTGCATAGTCAATGCAGCCACTCAATAAACATAGAGAGCATATAGTGGCTGCATAGTCTATGCAGCCACTCAACTAAAATGGTACAATGGCTGAAACTCCATTGTGAGTGCTGCAAATGTTGGAAGGGTTAGGGATGAAAGAAGGAAGAGGAAGGGGAAGAAAGAAGGAAGAAGAAAGAAAAGGGAAGAAGAGGAAAGAAGAAGGAAGAGGAGGAGGAAGAAGAAGAAAGGGAAGAAAGGGATGAAGAAGGAGGAAAAAGGGGAAAGAAGAGAAGAAGAGGAAGAAGGGGAAGAAGAGGAAGAAGAGGAAGAAGAGGAAGAAGAGAAAATGAGAAAGAAGAGAAAGAAAGAGAAAGAAGAGAACGGAGGAGATGAAAAGAGAGAAGAGAAAGAAGGGGAAAAGAGGAAGAAGAGGAAAGAAAGGAAGAAAGGGAAGAAGGGAAGAAGGGGAAGAAGAGGAAGAAGAGGAAGAAGAGAAGAAGGGGAAGAAAGGAAGTAAGAAGGTGTTGTAAGGTGTTGAATTGTTTAAGGTGTTGAATTTGTTGTAAAGTGCTAAATGTGTTGGTAAAGTTGCTGAATGTGGTTGTAAAAGTTGATGAATGTTTGTAATGTGCTAAATGTGTTGTAAAGTGCTGAATGTGTTGTAAAGTGCTTAATGTGTTGTAAAGTGCTAAATGTGTTGTAAAAGTGCTAAATGTGTTGTAAGGGGTTGAATTGTTGTAAAGGTGTTAAATGTGTTGTAAGGTTTTAGGGCTGGGCGATTTGCCTAAAATAAAAATCTCCGTTTTTAAAAGAAAAATTCAAGTTTCGATCGATTTTCGATTTTTTTCCCCAATCACTTAAATATGACTGGGACATCAGATATATTGTCAAAAGTGCAAATTTATTGCTGTGATTGTCCTCAGAGTTAAAATGCAAGTAAATGAGGCGCTGTTATTCAACAATTTCAAGCTTTAAACCCCAGGTTTAACAAAAGTGCAACATCAACTTCACAGAGCATAATTTTCTGATAAGAAATCAGATAACTACCATATTTTGTAACATATAACATTACAATAAAAAATTAAAAATAAACTCTTCTCTTAGCCTCTCAGCATAATGTGGAAAAAAAAAAAATTAAACATGCCCTGTGGCAGACATATAGCTACTAACTAACTACTTATCAAAGGATAACAAATGTAAACTTTTTATCTTTTAACAACAAAACATTAGATCTCTGAAATATTGTGCATGGCTCATAGTCAAAAGGCATTTTTTGCAAGAAAGAAGAGCCTGTCCACAACCACAGGTACGTTGTGGCTGAGTAAAACGTCATCTCCCAGCTCACCGCGGATCTTTTCACGAGTTTGTAGTGAACAGGTGAAGGCAAACGCTACATCGGCGAAAATAACTTGCGGACTGGTGGACAACTACTGTACCTCGCATCTTAAATACTTTTTAACAAGCCCCCCCCAGTTAAAAAACCCCCCCGGGGGGTGCGGGAAACCCCTAGGGGGGTCGCATGATGATTTCTTTCTACACAAACAAAAAAAAAGATTTTTTTTTTTTTTGAGCAAAATATAAAGCCCTTAAATATTTATTTAGCATTATTGATTTGAATTCCAAAGGACTACTGTTAAATTGTGGTTTGGAGACTATAATATATTTTTAATAACGTTATTAAATTTGTCCCAGTCAGTGCCAGCGTCAATCAAAATCATCCACGTAACACAGCTCACACGGCACTCATGCGCAGCGACCAAAGCGTTCCCCCTACTGTTGTTTGCTAAAAACTAAAGGTGTTTGGAGGCTAACAAATAAATAATACCAGCTTTAGAAAATAAACGTGGTAATATCCCCAACAGAAAAACCCAGAGGTGGAGAAAAAGTCACTTTGTATCAGGGGTCGCGGCTGATGGTGTGCGAAGATAGGAGAGAGGGCAGAAGGAGGGAGAGAGGCAGAGAGGGAGAGCGGGCAGGAGGAGGAAGAGATGCCAGCGGGGCGGGGAGGAGAGAGGGCAGCGGGCGGGAGAGAGGCAGCAGCGGAAGGGAGAGAGGGCAGCGGAGGGAGAGAGGGCGAGGAGGAGAGAGGGCAGCGGAGGGGAGAGAGGGCAGAGGGGAGAGAGGGCAGCGGAGGGAGAGAGGGCAGAGGAGGGAGAGAGGGCAGCGGAGGGAGAGAGGGCAAGCGGGAGGCTACAGGGAGAGAGGGCAGCGGAGGAGAGAGGCAGCGGAAGGAGAGAGGGCAGCGGGAGGGAGAGAGGGCAGCGAGGAGAAGAGGCAGAGGGAGGGAGAGAGGGTCAGAGAGGAGAGTAAATCACTTGTATCAGGGTCAGGCTGATGGTGAGAAGAGAGGGAGAGAGGCAAAGGAGGGAAGAAGGACAGCGGTAGAACAGCGCGTTAAAGAGGCCCGGCTTTTCGGAGTCAAAGGTAAAGAGGTTTCCGCACATTAGAAAGCGGGTGGCCGGTCTATGCCTTTACTGACAGTAACTTTGGAAGAGAAGCCGCGGGGGATGAAACCGCCATAAAGTAACAGCAGAAAGCGGCCGCCCGCTTGTAATGTGCGGACCTCTTTACCGCTGACTCCGGAAAGCCGGCCCACTTTACCGCGGTAGTAGAACAGTGAGGGCGGAGCCGCAAGAAATGCCCTGGGCCCACCCCCACCCCCCACCTTTGTTTCCACTTCTGCTGAGAGGGTTTAGCAGGGCATTATGATGGGGGTCGCGGGCTAAAGACTTTGGGAACCCCTGCTCTAACTACAACGCTGCCATTCTTGTTTTGGGACTGTGTTTAAACGGCGGCGCAGGGGCTGGCTCATACGCTCTAACGGTAACCCACAAGGACGAACGCAAAAAACTCAGAAAAAAAAAAATTTGGGTGAAAAAAAAACTCGAGTTTGCCAAATAAAAATCCTTTTTAAAGCTACAAAATCGATAAATCGATAAATCGATTTTTTTGCCAGCCCTATGTAAGGTGTTGACTTTGTTTAGTAAGGTTGCTGAATGTGTTGTAAGTGTTGAATTTGTTGAAAAGTGCAAATGTGGTGTAATGGTTGAATATGTGGTAAATGTGGCTAAAATGGTTGTACGGTGTTTGAATTTGTTTTGTAAAAGTGCTAAATGTGGTTTTGTAAGGTGCGTATGTGTTGTAAGATGTTGTAATGTATTGTATCTGTGGTATGCAATTGATAGTGTGGTAATGGTTGTAGGGGAGTAATTCTGTTGTACCTGTCCAATGTAAGTCTATGGGAAAAAGGGTGCTTGAACTTTGTTAATATCTGAAAAAGTGCTTAAAGGTGGAAGGTGAAAAGTAATCAGCAATAATAGAACGGTGAAGCCGGTTCGTAACGATGAATAATTTTTTTTTGTATTTGGTGGAAGCGTTGAAGAGTTGAAAAGTGCCAAAATCTGGCGGAATGGAAGAAGAACTAGAAATGTTACAATGGCTGAAGCCATTGTGAGTGCTGCATAGATTTTGGAAGGGTTAGGGATGAAGAAAAGGAAGAAGAAGGAAGAAGAAGAAAAGGGAAAGAGAAAGACGAAGAAGGAAGAGGAGAGAAGAAGAAAGAAGGGGGAAGAAGGAAAGAAGAGAAGAAGGGAAGAAGAGGAAAAGGGGAAGAAGAGGAAGAGTAGAGGAAGGAAGAGGAAGAAGGGGAAGAAGAGGAAAAAGGGAAGAAGAGGAAGAAAGCAAGAGAGGAAAAAGGGGAAGAAGAAGAAGAAGAGGAAGAAGGGGAAAAGAGGAAGAAGGGAAGAAGAGGAAAAAGGGAAAGAAGAGGAAGAACTGGAAGAAGAGGAAGAAGTGGGAAGAAGAGGAAGAAGAGGAAAGAAGGGGAAGAAGAGGGAAAAGGGGAAGTACAGGAAGAGAGGAAGAAGGGGAAGAAAGGAAGAAGAGGAAGAAGGGGAAGATAGAATAGGGGAAAGAAAAGGAAGATGAGGAAGAAAGAGGAAGAAGGGGAAAGAAGGAAAATAAGAGGAAGAAGGTAAGAAGAATGTGTTGTAAGGGACTGAAAGTGTGTAAAGTGATAACTACGTTGTAAAGTGTCTAAATGTGTTTGAAGGTGTTTGAATTTGTTGTAAAGTGCAAAATGGGTTTGAAAGGTGTTGAATTTGTTTGTAAAGTGCTAATATGGGTTGTAAATGCTAAATGTTTGTATAAGGGAGTGAATTTTGTGTTTAAGGTGTTGAAGGTGTTTGTAAAATGCTAAGTGTGTTGAATTTGTTGTAAAGTGCTATATGTGTTGTACAGGTGCTGTAATGTTGTAAGGTGTTGAATGTGTTGTAAAGTGCTAATGTGTTGTAGGTGCTGTAAGTGTTGTAAGATGCTGTAATGTATTGTACTGTGGTAATGAAGTGTTAGTGTGGTAATGTTTGTATGGGGAGTAATCTGTTTTACTGGTACAATGTAAGTCTATGGGAAAAAGTGCTTGAAACTTTTGTTATATCTGAAAAAGTGCTAAAGGGTGGAAGTGTGAAAATTAATATCAATAATGAGACGTGAAGCCCGTTCGTAACGATGTAATATTTGTTGAATTTGGTGAAAGCGTATGAAAGAGTGAAAAGTGCCAAAAACTGTACTGGCGGAAGTGGGAAGAAGAATAAACAGTAGGAGAGCATAATAATGGCTGCATAGTCCCTATGCAGCCACTCAATAAAACAGTAGGAGAGCATATAGTGGTCTGCATAGTCTAATGCAGCCACTCCACACTAGAAATTGGTACAATGGCTGAAGCCATTGAGAGTGTCTGCATAGATGTTGAAGGGTTATAGGGATGAAGAAGGAAGAGGAAAGGGGAAGAAGAAGGAAGAAGAAAGAAAAGGGGAAGAAGAGGAAAGAAGAAGGAAGAGGATGAGGAAGAAGAAGAAAGGGAAGAAGGGGAAGAAGAAGAGGAAAAGGGAAGAAAGGAAGAAGAGGAAAAGGCGGAAGAAGAGGAAGAAGAGAAGAAGAGGAAGAAGAGAAAGAAGGAAAAGAAGAGAAAGAAGAGAAAGAAGAGAACGGAGGAGGAGGAAAAGAGAGAAGAGAAAGAAGGGTGAAAAGAGGATGAAGAGGAAATAAGAGGAAGAAGGGGAAAGAAGGGGAAGAAGGGAAGAAGAGGAAGAAGAGAGAAGAGGAAGATGGGGAAGAAGAGGAAGTAAAAGAGTGTTTGTAAGGTGTTGAATTTGTTGTAAGGTGTTGAATTTGTTGTAAAGGCTAAATGTGTTTAAGTAGGAATGTGGTGTAAAGTGCTGAATGTGTGTAAAGTGCTAAATGTGTTGTAAAGTGCTGAAATGTGTTGTAAAGTGCTTAATGTGTTGTAAAGTCTAAATTGTTGTAAGTGCTAAATTGTTGTAAAGGTGTGAATGTGTTGTAAAGTGCTAAATGTGTTGTAAGGGTAGGGCTGGGCGATTTTGCCCTAAAAAAAAAATCTATCTCCCGATATTTAAAAAGAACAAAATTTTCAAGTGTTTCGATTCCGATTTTCCGATTTTTTTTCCCCAATGCACTTAAAAAATGACTGGAGACATCATGTAGATATAGTCAAAAGTGCAAATATATTGCTGTGATTGTCCTCAAGGAGTTAAAAAAATGCAAGTAAATGAGGCTCTGTTATTCAACAATTTCAAGCTTTAACCCCATGTTTAAGCAAAATGCAACATGATCAACTCACAGTACTTAAATTTCTGATTAAGAAATCAGATAACTACAAATTTTGTAACATATAACAATACAATAAAAATAAAATAAACTCTTCTCTTAGCCTCTCAGCATAATGTGAATATAAAAAAAATTAAACAATGCCTGTGGCAGTACATATACTACTAACAACTACTACAAAGGAAAAACAAATGTAAACTTTTATCCTTTAATCAACAAAACATTAGAATCTCTGAAAATATTGTGCATGCACATTCTAAGCATTTTTTGTGCAAGAAAGATGAAGCGCTGTCCACAACCACAGGGCCGTGGTGGCTGAGTAAAACGTCATCTCCCCCCAGCTCACCCCCGCGGATCTTGTTCCAACGAGTTGTATTTTACAGGTGAGGCAGCGCTACAATCGGCGAATACTTGCGACTTGGGACAACGTACAGTACCTACCTCGCCATCAAATACTTTAACAAGCCCCCCCTATTACAACCCCCCCGTGGGGTCGCGGGAACCCCTGGGGGGGTCGCATGAGATTTCTACACAAACCAAAAAAAAAAAAAAAGATTTTTTTTTTTTTGAGCAAATATAAAGCCCTTAAATATTTATTTAGCATTTGATTTGATTCAAAATGACTACTTGTTAAATTGTGTTTGGTGACTATAATTAGTTTTAATAACGTTGAGTATTTTGTCCTACCAGTCATTGCAGCGTCAATCAAAATCAATGCACGTAACTACAGCTCACATCATGCGCATACGTACAAAGCGTGTCCTACTGTTGTTTGCTAAAACTCAGGTGTTTGGAGCTCAAATAAATAATAACCTGCTTTAAAATGAACGAGGTTAATATCCACAACAGGAAAACCCCGGAGGGGGAGAAAAGTCACATGTATCAGGGGTCAGGCCTTATGGGTGTCGAAGAGAGGGAGATAGGGCAGAGGAGGAGAGAGGGCAGAGAGGAGAGAGGCAGCGAGGAAGAGAGCCAGCGTAGGGAGAGAGGGCAGAGGAGGGAGCAGAGGGGCAGCGGGGGGGGGGGAGGGAGAAGAGGGAGCGGGGAGGGAGAGAGGGCAGAGGGAGGGAAGAGAGGGCAGCGGAGTGGAGAGAGGCGCAGAGGAGGGAGAAGGGCAGCGGAGGGAGAGAGGGGCAGAGGAGGGAGAGAGGGCAGCGGAGGGAGAGAGGGAAGCGGGAGGGAGAGAGGGCAGCGGAGGGAGAGAGGGCACGGATGGAGAGAGAGGGGCAGCGGGAGGGAGAGAGGGAAGCGGAAGGAGAAGAGTGCAGAGGTAGGGAGAGAGGCAGAGGAGGGAGGAAAAGTCACTTGTAATCAGGGTCAGCTGATGGTGCAGAGAGGGAGAGAGGCAAAGGAGGGAAAATGACAGCGGAGAACAGCGCGTTAAGAGGCCCGCTTTTCTGAGTCAAAGGTATAGAGGTCGCGCACATTAAAAGCGGGTGGCCGGTCTATGCCTTTACTGGACAGTAACTTTGGAAAGAGAAGCCGCGGGGATGAACCGCAAATAGTAACAGCAGAAAGCGCCGCCCGCTTTTAATGTTCGGACCCTCTTTTTAACGCTACTCCGGAAAGCCGGCCCACTTTATTACCGCTTGTATGGGAGAACATGAGGGCGAGCGCAAAGAATGGCCTCCACTTCTGCTGAGGAGGTTAGCAGGGCAATTTATGATGGGGGTCGCGGGCTTAAAGACTTTGGGAACCCCAGCTCTACTACACGCTGCCATTCTTGTTATGACTGTGTTTACGCCCCGGCGGGAGGGGCTGCTCATAACGCTCTACGGTAACCCACAAGGACGAAACCGCAAAAAACGCTCAGAAAAAAAATTTGGTGAAAAAAAAACTCGAGTATTGCAAAATAAAATCCTTTTAACTACAAAATCGATAATCGATTAAATCGATTTTTTGCCCAGCCCTAAGTAAGGTGTTGAATTTGTTGTAAGTGCTGAATTGTTGTAAGGGTGTTGAATTTGTTGTAAAGTGCTATTGTGTTGTAAGGTGTTGAATATGTTGTAAAGTTCTAAAATGTGTTGTACGGTGTTGAATTAGTTTTGTAAAGTGCTAAATGTTTTGTAAGGTGCTGTAAGTGTTGTTAAGATTTGTAATGTATTGTATCTGTGGTGATGAATTGTAAGTGTGGGAATGTGTTGTAAAATGGGGAGTAATCTGTTGTACTGGTCCAATGAAAGTCTATGGGAAAAAGTGCTTGAACTTTTGTTAATACTGAAAAAAGTGACTAAAGGTGAGAGTGTGAAAAGTAATGCAATAAGAGAACGGTGAAGCCGGTCTAACCGATGTATAATTTGTTGAATTTGTGAAAGCGTGAAGATTTGAAAAGTGGGCCAAAATCTGGCGGAAAGTGGAAGAAGAACTATAAATGTACAATGCTGAAGCCATTGTGAGTGGCTGCAATAGATGTGGAAGGGTTAGGGATGAAGAAGGAAGAAGAAGGAAGAAGAAAGAAAAGGGAAGAAGAGGAAAACAAGAAGGAAGAGGAGGAGGAAGAAGAAGAAGGGGAAGAAGGAGAAGAAAGAGGAAGATAGGGGAAGAAGAGGAAAAGGGGAAGAAAGGAAGAAGAGGAATAAGAGGAAGAAGGGGAAGAAGAGGAAAAAGGGGAAGAAGAGGCGAAGAGCAAGAAGAAGGAAAAAGGGAAGAAGAGGAAGAAGAGGAAGAATGGGGAATGAAAGGAAGAAGGGGAAGAAGAAGGAAAAAAGGGAAAGAAGAGGAAGAACAGGAAGAAGAGAAGAAGGGAAGAAGAGGAAGAAGAGAAGAAGGGGAAGAAGAGGAAGAAGGGGAAGTACAGGAAGATGAGGAAGAAGGGGAAAGAAGAGGAAGAAGAAGGAAGAAGGGGAAGAAGAGGAAGAAGGGAAGAACAGAAGATGAGGAAGAAGAGGAAGAAGGGAAGAAGGGAAAGAAGAGGAGAAGTAAGTAAGAATGTGTTGTAAAGGGAACTGAAAGTGTTGTAAGTGCTAAATACGTTGTAAAGTGCTAAATGTGTTAAAGTGTTTGAATTTGTTGGTAAAGTGCTAAATGTGTTTTAAGGTGTTAATTTGTTGTAAAGTGCTAAAATGTGTTGGTAAAGGATAAATGGGTGTAGAGGGTATTGAAATTTGTTGTAAAAGGTGTTGAATGTGTTTTGTAATATGATAAATGTGTTGATTGTGTGTGTAAAGTGATAAATGTGTTGTAAGGTGATGAAGGTTGTTGTAAGGTGTTGAATTGTTGTTAAGTGCTAAATTGTTGTAAGGTGCTGTTAAGTTGTTGTAAGATGCGGTAAAATGTATTTGGTACTGTGGTAATGATTGTTAGTGTGGTAATGTGTTGTATGGGGATAAAAGTAATCTGTTGTTCGTTCCAATTAAGTCTATGGGAAAAATGCTTGAACTTTTGTTAAGATCTGAAAAAGTGGCTAAAGGTGGAAGGAGAAAATAATAGCAATAATAGACGGTGAAGCCGTTTCGTAACGATGTATAATTTTGTTGAATTTGGTGAAAGCGTTTGAAGAGTTTGAAAAGTGCCAAATCTGGCGGACGTGGAAGAAGAATAAAACAGTAGGAGAGCATATAGTGGCTGCTAGTCTATGGCAGCCACTCAATAAAATAGGAAGAAGCATATAGTGGCTGCATAAGTCTATGCAGCCACTCAACAAGAATGAGTACAAATGCTGAAGCCATTGTGAGTGGCTGCCATAGAGTTGGAAGGTTAGGGATGAAGAAGGAAGAGGAAGGGGAATAAGAAGGAAGAAGAAAGAAAAGGGAAGAAGAGGAAAGAAGAAGGAAGAGGAGAGGAAAGAAGAAAGAAAGGGAAGAAGGGGAAGAAGGAAAGGAAAAAGGGGGGGGAAGAAGGAAGGAAGAAGAGGGGAGGAAGAAGGGGGAGAAGAGAAGAAGAGGAAGAAGAGAAGAAGAGAAAGAAGAGAAAGAAGAGAAAGAAGAGAGAAGAGAACGGAGGAAGAGGAAAAGAGAGTAGAGAAAGAAGGTGAAGAAGAGTGAAGAAGAAAGAAGAGGAAGAAGGGAAGAAAGGGGAAGAAGGGGAAGAAGAGGAAGAAGAGAAGAAGAGGAAGAAGGGGAAGAAGAGGTAAAGTAAGAAGGTGTTGTAGGTGTTGAATTGTTTAAGTGTTGAATTTGTTGTGTAAAGTGCTAAATGAGTTGGTTGTAAAGTGCTGAATGTGTTGTAAAGTGCTGAATGTGTTGTAAAGTTTTCCTAAAAAATGTGTTTTTGTAAAGTGCTGAATGTGTTGTAAAGTGCTTAATCTGTTGTAAAGTGCTAAATGTGTTGAAAGTGCTAAATGTGTTTGTAAGTGTTGAATGTGTTGTAAAGTGATAATTGTGTTGTAGAGGTTAGGGCTGGGGCGATTTTTGCCTAAAAAAAGAAAATCTCCGATTTTTAAAAGAAAAATTCAAGTTTCGATACGATTTTTCGATTTTTTTTCCCCAAGCACGTAAAAATGACTGGAGACCATCAGATAATATTGTCAAAAGTGCAAATTTAATTGCTGTGATTTGTCCCTGCAAGAGTTAAAAATGCAAGTAAATGAGGCACGGTTATTCCCCCCACAATTTCAAAGCTTAAACCCAGGTTTAAGCAAAAGGTCGCAACATCAACTTCACAGTTAGCTTAAATTTCTGATTATGAAAATCAGATCACTACATATTTTGTAACATATAACATTACTATAAAAAATAAAATAAACTCTTGCTCTTAGCCTTATCAGCATAATGTGAATATAAAAAAAATTAAACATGCCTGAGGCAGACCTATAGCTACAAACTAATACCTACTTATCAAAGGATAAACAAATGTAACCATTTATCTTTAACAACAAAACATTAGATCTCTGAAATATTGTGCATGCTCATTCAAAGCATTTTTTGCAAAGAAATATGAGCCTGCCCACAACCACAGTACCGTGGTGGCTGAGTAAAAACGTTCATCTCCCCCAGCTCACCGCGGATCTTGTCACGAGTTGTATTGTTCAGGTGAGGCAAGCGCTACATCGGCGAAAAATAACCTTTGCGACTGGGGGACCAACGTACAGTACCTCGCATCAAATACTTTAACAAGCCCCCCCGTTAAAACCCCCCCGGGGGGTCGCGGGAACCCCAGGGGGGGTCGCATGATGATTTCTTACACACAACAAAAAAAAAAGATTTTTTTTTTTTTGAGCAAATATAAACCCTTAAATATATATTTAGCATTTGATTTTGATACACAAGGACTACTTTTAAATTGTGTTTGAGACTATAATAGATTTAATAACGTTAGTAATTTTGGTCCCAGTCATTGCATCGTCAAATCAAAATCATCACGTAACACAGCTCAACGATCATCGCGCAGCGACAAAGCGTCCAACTGTTGTTTGCTAAAACTAAAGGTGTTTTGGAGGCTACAAGCTAAAAATACCTGCTTTAAAATGAAACGTGGTTAAATATCCACAACAGAAACACCCGGAGGGGAGAAAAGTCACTATGTAAATCAGGGGTCAGGCTGATGGTGCGAATAGAGGGAGAGAGGGCAGAGTTAGGTAGAGAGGCAGCGGAGGGAGAGAGGCAGCGGCGGAAGAGAGGCCAGCGGAGGGAGAGAGGGCAGCGGGCGGGAGGGAGAGAGGGCAGCGGAGGAGAGAGGGCATGCGGAGGGAGAGAGGGCAGAGCGAGGGAGAGAGGCAGCGGAGGGAGAGAGGGCAGAGGGAGGGAGAGAGGCAGCGAGGGAGAGAGGCAGAGGAGGAGAGAGGGCAGCGGGGGCGGAAGGGAGAGAGCAGCGGAGGGAGGAGGGCAAGCGGCAGGGAGAGAGGGCTGCGGAGGGAGAGAGTCAGCGGAGGGAGAGAGGGCAGCGGGATGGAGAAGGGCAGAGAGGGAGAGAGGGCAGAGGAGGGAGAGAAAAGCACTTGTAATCAGGGGTCAGGCAGATGTGCGAAGAGAGGGAGAGAGGGCAAAGGAGGGAGAAAGGACAGCGGTAGAACAGCGCGTTAAAGAGCCCGGCTTTTCGAGGGTCAAGGTAAAGAGGGTCCGCACATTAAAAGCGGGTGGCCGGTCCCGATGCCTTTACTGACAGTAACTTTGGGAAAGAGAAGCCGCGGGGATGAACCGCATAAGTAACAGCATGAAAGCGGTGGCCGCCCGCTTTTAATGTGCGGACCTCTTTATTACCGCTGACCCCCTCCCCCCCCCGAAAGCCGCCCACTTTAACCGGCGGTAGGAGAACAGTGAGGGCGAGCCGCAAGACATGCGCTCCCATCTGGCTGAGGAGGTTAGCAGTGCATTTATGATGGGGTCGCGGGCCTAAAGACTTTGGGAACCCCTGATCTACTACATCGCTGCCATTCTTGTTTTGACTGTGTTTACGCGCGAGAGGGGGGGGGGGCCCCCTGGCTCAAAGCTCAACGGTAACCCACAATCGACGAAACGCAAAAACTCAGAAAAAAAATGTTGGTGAAAAAAAAAAAAAATCGATTTTGCAAAATAAAAATCCTATTAAGCTACAAAATCGATAAATCGATTACATCGATTTTTTGTGGCCCAGCCCTATGTAAGGTGTTGAATTTGTTGTAAGGTGCTGAATGTGTTGTAAGGATGTTGAATTAGTTTGTAAAGTGCAAATGTGTTGTAAGGTGTTGAATATGTTGTAAAGTGCTAAAATGGTTGTACGGAGTTTGAATTGTTGTAAAGTGCTAAATGTGTTGTAAGGGTGCTGTAAGTGTAGTAAGATGATGTAATGTATAGTGAACCTGTGGTGATGAATTGTTATTGTGGGTAATGTGTTTGTATGGGGAGTAAATCTGTTGTACTGGTCCAATGTAAAGTCTATGGGAAAAAGTGCCTTGAACTTTTGTTAATATCTGAAAAAGTGCTAAAGGTGGAAGTGTGAAAAGTAATAGCAATAATGAGAACGGTGAAGCCGTCGTAACGATGTCTAATTTGTTGAATTTGGTGAAAGCGTTTGAAGAGTAGAAAAGTGCCAAAATCTGGCGAAGTGGGAAGAAGAAACTAGAAATGTACAATGGCTGAAGCCATTGTGATTTGGCTGCATAGATGTTTGGAAGGGGTTAGGGATGAAGAAAGGAAAGAAGAAGGAAGAAGAAAGAAAAGGGAAGAAGAAAAGACTAAGAAGTGAAGAGGAGGAGGAAGAAAGAAGAAGGGGAAGAAGGAATAAGAGAAGAAGGGAAGAAGAGGAAAAGGGGGAAGAAGAGGAAGAAGAGGAAGAAGAAGGAAGAAGGGAAAAGAGAAAAAGGGGAAGAAGAGAAGAAGAGCAAGAAGAGGAAAAAGGGAAGAAGAGGAAGAAGAGAAAAGGGAAGAAGAGTGAAGAAGGGGGAAGAAGAGGAAAAAGGGAAAGAAGAGGAAGAACCAGAAGAGAGAGAGAAGGGAAAAGAGGAAGAAGAGGAAGAAGGGGAAGAAGAAGGAAAAGGGGAATACAAAGGAAGATGAGGAAGAAGGGGAAGAAGAGGAAGAAGAGGAAGAAGGGGAAGAAGAGGAAGAAGGGGAGATCAGGAAGAGAGAAGAAGAGGAAGAAGGGGAAGAAGGGAAAGAAGAGGAAGAGAGTAAGAGAATGTGTTTGTAAGGGACTGAAAGTGTTGTAAAGTGCTAAATACGTTGTAAAGTGCTAAATGTGTGAAAGGTGTTGAATTTGTTGTAAATGCTAAATGTTTTTTAGGTGTTGAATTTGTTGTAAAGTGCTAAATGTGTTGTAAAAGTGATAAAATGTTTGTAAGGTATTGAATTTGTTTTTTAAGGGTGTTGAATGTGTTGTAAAATGCTAAATGTGTTTTGAATTTGGGGTAAAGTGCTAAATGTGTTGGAAGTGCCTGTAAGTGTTGTAAAGGTGTTGAATGTGGTGTATAGTGCTAAATGTGTTGTAAGGTGCTGTAATGTTGTAAGATGCTGTAATGGTATTTATATGTGGAATGAATTGTTAGTGTGGTAATGTGTTGTATGGGGAGTAATCTGTTGTACTGGTCCAATGTAAGTCTATTGGAAAAAGTGCTTGAACTTGTGTTAATGAATCTGAAAAAAGTGCTAAAGGTGGAAGTGTAAAAGTAATACATTAAGGAGAACGGTGAAGCCGTTCGTAACGATGTAATAATTTGTTGAATTTGGTGAAAGCGTTGAAGAGTTGAAAAGTGCCATCTGGCGGAAGTGGAAGACAGAATAAACAGTAGGAGAGCATATAGAGGCTATCATAGTCTATGCCGCCACTCAATAAACAGTAGAGAGCATAAAGATGGCTGCATAGTCGATGCAGCCACTCAACTAGAAATGGTACAAATGGCTAAGCCATTGTGAGTGGCTGCTTAGATGTTGAAGGGTTAAGGGATGAAGAAGGAAGCAGGAAGGGGAAGAAGAAGTAAGAAGAATAGAAAAGGGAAGAAGAGAAAAGAAAGAAGAGAGTAGGAGGAAGAAGAAGAAAGTGAAGAAGGGTAAGAAGAAGAGGAAAAAGGGGAAGAAGAGGAAAAGAGGAAAGAAGGAGGAAAAGAAGAGAAGAAGAGGAAGAAGAGGAAGAAGAAAAGAAGAGAAAGAAAGAAAAGAAGAGAAAAGAAGAGAACGGAGGAGGAGGAAAAGAGAGAAGAAAAGAAGGGGAAGAAGAGAAGAAGAGAAGAAGAGATGAAGGGAAGAAAGGTGGAAGAAGGGGAAGAAAGGGAAGAGAGGAAGAAGGAGGAAGAAGGGGAAGAAGAGGAAGTAAGAAGGTGTTTTGTAAGGTGTTGAATTTGTTGTAAGGTGTTGAATTTGTTGTAAAGTGCTAAATGTGGTGTAAAGTGCGAAATGTGTTTGTAAAGTGCTGAATGTGTTGTAAAGTGCTAAATGTTTGTAAAGTGCTGATATGTGTTTAGTAAAGTGCTTAAAAGTGTTGTAAAGTGCTAGATAATGTGTTGTAAAGTGCTAAATGTGTGTAAGGTGTTGAATGTGTTGTAAATGCTAAATGTGTTGTAAGGTTAGGGCTGGGGCGATTTTGCCTAAAAAAAAAAATCTCCGATTTTTAAAAGAAAAATTCAAGTTTCGTTCGAATTTTTTATTTTCGATTTTTTTTTCCCCAAGCACTTAAAAATGACTGGAGAACATCAATATATTGTCAAAAGTGCAAAGATTATTGCTGTGATTGTCCTCAAGCAGTTAAAATGCAAGTAAATGAGGCTCTGTATTCACAATTTCAGCATTAACCCAGTTTGAAGCAAAAGTTGCAACATCAACTTCACAGTAGCTTAAATTATCTGATTAAGAAATCAGATAACTTCATATGTTTGTAACATTAACATTACAATAACAAATAAAATAAACTCCTTCTCCTCTAGCCTCTTCATGCATAATGTGAAAAATAAAAAAAATTAAACTGCCTGTGGCAGACATATAGCTACTAACAACCTACTTATCAAAGGGATAAACAAATGTAAACTTTTATCTTTAACAACAAAACAATAGATCTCTGAAATATTGTGCATGCTCATGTCCTAAGCATTTTTTGCAAGAAAGATGAGCCTTCCAACAACCACAGTCCGTTGAGGCTGAGTAAAACGTCATCTCCCCCAGCTCACGACCGCGGAAAAAAAAAATCCTTTTCACGAGTTGTATTGTACAGGTGATCAGCGCTAACAATCGTCGAATACATGCGACTGGGGACCCGTACTGTACCTCGCATCTAATACTTTTAACAAGGGGCCCCCCCCTGTTTTAAAACCCCCCCGGGGGGGTCCGCGGGAACCCCTGGGGGGGGTCGCATGATGATTTCCTACACAAACACAAAAAAAAAAGATTTTTTTTTTTTTTGAGCAAATATAAAGCCCATAAATTTTTATTAGCATTTGATTTGATTCAAAAGGACTACTTGTTTAAATTGAGTTTGGAGACTATAATATATTTTTAATAACGTTAGTTAATTTGTCCCAGTCCATTGCAGCTCAATCAAAATCCATCACGTTAACACAGCTCACATCATGCGCAAGCGACAAAGCGTGTCCTACTGTTGTTTGCTAAACTAAGGTGTTGGAGGCTTAAACAAATAAATAATACCTGCTTTAAAAAATGAAATCGTGGATAATATCCACAACAAAAACCCCGTAGGGGTAGAAAAGATCACTTGTATCAGGGGTCAGGCTGATGGTGCGAAGAGAGTGGAGAGAGGGCAGCAGAGGGAGAGAGGGCAGAGGAAGGAGGAAGAGGGCAGCGGAGAAGAGAGGCCAGCGGAGGGAGAGAGTGCAGCGGGAGGGAGAGAGGGCAGCGGAGGGAGAGGAGGGCAGCGGAGGGAAGAGGGCAGAGGAGGGATAGGAGGGCAGCGGGAAGGGAGAGAGGCAGAGGAGGGATAGAGGGCAGCGGAGGAGAGAGGGCAGAGGAGGGAAGAGGGGCAGCGGGAGGGAGAGTAGTGCAGCGGGCGAGGGAGAGAGGGCAGCGGGGGAGGGAGAGAGGGCAGCGGAGGGAGAGGGGCAGCGGAGGGAGAGAGGGGGCAGCGGAGGAGAGAGGGCAGAGGCAGGGAGAGAGGGCAGAGGAGGAGAGAAAAGTCACTTGTATCAGGGGTCAGGCTGATGTGGGGCGAAGAGAGGGAGAGAGGGCAAAGAGGGAGAAAGGACGCGGTAGAACAGCGCGTTAAAGAGCCCGGCTTTTCGAGCTTCAAAGGTAATACGAGGTCCGCACATTAAAAGCGGGTGGCGGTCAATGCCTTTCTGACTGTAACTTTGAAAGAGAGAGGCCGCGGGGGGATGAATCGCATAAAGTAACAGCAGAAGCGGCCGCCGCTTTTAATGTGCGGACCACTTTATAACCGCTTGACTCCGAAAGCCGGCCCACTTTACCGCGGTAGAGAACAGTGAGTGGCGAGCCCGCAAAAATGCGCTCCACTTACTGCTGAGGGAGGGTTAGCAGGGCATTTTATGATGGGGGTCCCGCGGGCTAAAGACTTTGGGAACCCCTGCTCTACTACACGCTGCCATTCTTTTTTTTACTGTGTTTACGCGGCGAGGGGGCTGCTCATAACGCTCAAAACCTCGGTAACCCACAAGGACGAAACGCAAAAAACACAGAAAAAAAATTTGGATGAAAAAAAACTCGAGTTGTGCAAAATAAAAATCCTTTTAAGCTACAAAAACGATAAATCGACTTAAATCGATTTTTGCCCCAGCCCCTATAAGGTGTTGAATTTGTTGTAATGTTGCGGAATGTGTTGAAAGTGTTGAATTTGTTGTAAAGTGCCTAAATGTGTTGTAAGGTGTTGAATATGTTGTAAAGTGCTAATGTGTTGTACGGTGTTGAATTTGTTGTATAAAGTGCTAAATGTGTTTGTAGGTGCTGTAAGTTGTAAGATGGATTGTAATGTATTGTATCTTGGTGATGAATTGTTAGTTGTGGTAATGTTTGTAGGAGTAATCTGTTGTACTGGTCCAATGTAAGTCTATGTAAAAAGTGCTTGAACTTTTGTTAATAACTGAAAAGTGCTTAAAGGTGGAAGTGTGAAAAGTAAGAGCAATAATGGACGTATTCCGGTCCGTAACGATGTATAATTTGTTGAATTTGGTGAAAAGCGATGAAGGAGTTGAAAAGTGCCAAAATCTGGCGGGAAGTGGAAGAAGAACTAGAAAGTGGTAACAATGGCTGAACCATTGTGAGTGGCTGCATAGATTTGGAAGGGTTAGGGATGAAGAAGGAAGAAGAAGGAAGAAGAAAGAAAGGAAGAAGAGGAAAAAGACGAAGAAGGAAGAGGAAGAAGAAAGAGCAGGGCAGAATGAGACGAAGAGGAAGAAGGGAAGAAAGGAAACGGGGAAGAAGCGGAAGAAGAGGAAGAAGAGGAAGAAGGGGGAAAAGAAGGAAAAAGGGGAAGAAGGAGGAAGAAGAAGCAAGAAGGAAGGAAAAAGGGGAAGAAAGAGAAGAAGAGGAAGAAGGAAGAAGAGGAAAAGGAAGAAGAGGAAAAAGGAAAGAAGAGGAAGAACAGGAAGAAGAGGAAGAAGGGAAGAAGAGGAAGAAGAGGTAGAAGGGGAAGAAGAGGAAGAAGGGAAGTACAGGAAGATAGGAAGAAAGGGGGAAGAAGAGGAAGAAGAGGAAGAAGGGGAAGGAAGAGGATGAAGGGGAAGAAACAAGGAATAGGAAGAAGAGAAGAAGGGGATAGAAGGGAAAGAAGAGGAAGAAGTAAGAGGAAGGAGGGGAGAATGTGTTGTTAAGGGACTTGAAAGTGTTGTAAAAGTGCTAAATACTTTGTAAAGTGCTAAATGTGTTAAAGGTGTTGGAATTTGTTTAAGTGATATATGTGGTTTAAGGTGTTGAATTGTTGTAAAGTGAGAAATGTGTTGTAAAGTGCTAAATGTGTTGTAAGGTATTGAATTTTGTTTTAAGGGTGTTGAAATGTGTTGTAAAATTGCTAAATGTGTTGAAAATTTTGTTGTAAAGTCTAAATGTGGTTGTAAGGTGCGGTAAGTGTTGTATGGTGTTGGAATGTGTTGTAAATGGCTAAATGTGTTGTAAGTGGCTGTAAGTGTTTTAAATCTGTAATGTATTGTATCTGTGGTAATGAATTGTTAGTGTGGTATGTGTTGTATGGGAGTAATCTGTTTACTGGTCCTATGTAAGTCTATTGGGAAAAAGTGCTTGACTTTTGTAAAACCTGAAAGTGCTAAAAGGTGGAGTGTGAAAGAGTAATAGCAATAATGAGACGGTGAAGCCGTTCGTAACGAGGTATAATTGTTTGTTGAATTTGGTAAAGCGTTGAAGAGTTGAAAAGTGCCAAATCTGGCGAGAAGTGGAAGAAGAATAAACCATTAGGAGAGCATATAGTGGCTGCATAGTCTATGCAGGCCTCTCAATAAACATAGGAAGCATAGAAGTGGCTTGCATAGTCTATGTCGCCACTCAACTAGAAATGGTAAATGCTGAAGCCATTGTGAGTGGCTGCATAGATGTTGGAAGGGTTAGGGATGAAGAAGGAAGAGGAAAGGGGAAGAAGAAGAAGAAAGAAAGAAAAGGGAAGAAGAGAAAGAAGAAGGAAGAGGAGGAGGAAGAAGAAGAAAGGAAGAAGGGGAAGAAAGAATAGGAAAAAGGGACAAGAAGAGGAAGAAGAGGAAAGAAGGGTAAGAAGAGGAAGAGAGGAAAGAGGAAGAAAGAGAAAGAAGAGAAGAAGAGAAAGAAGAGAAAGAAGAGAACGGAGGAGGAGAAAGAGAGAAGAGAAAGAAGGGGAAGAAGAGGAAGAAGAGGAAGAAGAGGAAGAAGGGGAAGAAGGAAGGAAGGGAAGAAGAGGAAGATGAGGAAGAAGAGGAAAGAAGGGAAGAAGAGGAGTAAGAAGGTGTTGTAAGGTGTTGAATTTTGTGTGTAAGTGTTGAATTTGTTGTAAAGTGCTAATCTGTGTTGTAAAGTGCGAATGTGTTGTAAAAGTGCTGAATGTGTTTTGTTAAGTGCGAAAATGTTTGTAAAAGTGCTGAATGTGTGTAAAGTGATTAAGTGTAGTAAAAGTGCTAAATGTGTTGTAAAGTGCTAAAATGTGTTGTAGGTGTTGAATGTGTTGTAAAGTGCTAAATGTGTTTGTAAGGTAGGGCTGGGCGATTTTGCTATAAAAAAAAATCTCCGATTTTTAAAAGAAAAATTCAAGTTTCGATTCGATTTTCGATTTTTTTTCCCCAATGCACTTAAAAATGACTGGAGACATCCAGATATATTTGGTCAAAAGTGCAAATTTTTAGTTGCTGTGATTGTCCTCAAGAGTTAAAATGCAAAGTAAATGAGGCTCTGTTATTCACAATTTCAAGCTTTAATAAACCCAGGTTTAAGCAAAGTGCAACATCAACTTCCACAGAGCTTAAATTTCTGATTAGAAATCAATAACTACATATTTTGTAACATATAACATTACATTAAAAAATAAAATACAACTGCTTCTCTCAGCCTCGTCAGCATAATGTGATATATAAAAAATTAAACATGCATGTGCAGACATATAGCTACTACATAACTACTTATCAAAGGATAAACAAATGTAAACTTTATCTTTAACCAACAAAACAAAAAGATCTCTGAAATATTGTGCATGCTCATTCTAAGCATTTTATGCAAGAAAGCTGAGCCTGTCCCCACAACCACATGTCCGTGGTGGCTGATTAAAAAACGTCCATCACCCCCCCCCAGCTCACCCGCGATCTTTTCATGAGTTGTATTGTACAGGTGATTGCAGCGCTACATCGGCGAAATACTTGCGACTGGGGACAACGTACTTGTACCTCCACGCATCTAATACTTTAGACAAGCCCCCCTGTTATAAAACAAACACTAAACCCCCCCGGGGGTCGCGGGAACCCCTGGGGGGGTCGCATGATGAATTCTACACAAACAAAAAAAAAAAGATTTTTTTGTTTTTGAGCAAATATAAAGCCTTACATATTGTATTTAGCATATGATTTATTCAAAAGGACTACTGTTAAATGTGTTGGAGAACAAAAATATATTTTTAAATAACGTATAGAATTTGGTCCCAGTCATTGCAAGCGTCAATCAAAAATCATCACGTAACACAGCTCACATCATGCGCAGCGACAAAGCGTGTCCACTGTTGTTTTGTAAAACTAAAGGTGTTTGGAGGCTAACGAAAAAATAATACCTGCTTTAAAAAATGAAACGAGGTGGTTTAATATCCACAGAACAAAAACCCCGGCGGGGGGAAAGACACTTGTATCAGGGTCAGGCTGATGGTGCGAAGAGAGGGAGAGAAGGGCAAGAGGAGGGAGAGAGGGCAAGGAAGGGAGGAGGGCAGCGGAGTAAAGAAGGCCCAGCGGCAGGAGAGAGGGCAGCGGAGAGAGAGGGCAGCGGAGGGAGAGAGGGCAGCGGTGCGGAGGGAGAGAGGGCAGAGGAGGGAGAGAGGGCAGCGGAGGGAGAGAGTGCAGAGGAGGAGAGAGGGCAGCGGAGGGAGAGAGGCAGAGGAAGGAGAGAGGGCAGCGGGGAGGGAGAGAGGGCAGCGGAGGGAGAGAGGGCAGCGGAAGGGAGAGAGGCAGCGGAGATGGGAGGGAGAGAGGGCAGCGGAGGGAGATAGGGCAGTCCGGGGGGAGGGAGAGAGGGCAGAGGAGGGAGAGAGGGCAGAGAGGAGAGAAAAAAGTCACTTGTATCAGGGGTCAAGGCTGAGGTCGCAAGAGAGGGAGAGAGGGCAAAGGAGGGAGAAAGGACAGCGGTAGAACAGCGCGTTATAAGAGGCCCGGCTTTTCGGAGTCAACAGGTAAGAGTAGGTCCGCACATTAAAAGCGGGTGCCGGTCTATGCCTTTACTGACAGTAACTTTGGGAAAGAGAAAGCCGCGGGATTAACCGCATAAAGTAACAGCAGAAAGCGCCGCCCGCTTTTAATGTGCGGACCTCTCTTACCCGCTGACTCCGGAAAGCCGGCCCACTTTACACGCGGTAGGAGAACAGTGAGGGAGAGCCGCAAAATGCGCTCCACTTCTGCTGAGCGAGGGTTTTAGCAGGGCATTTATGATGGGGGTCGCGGCTAAAGACTTTGGAACCCCTGCTTCTACTAAACACGCTGGCATTCTTGTTTTGACTGTGTTTCCGCGGCGGAGGGGGCTGGCTCATAACGCACTACGGTAACCCACAAGACGAAACCAACAAAAACTCAGAAAAAAATGTGGTGAAAAAAAAAACTCGAGTTTGAGCAAAATAAAATTCCATTTAAGCTACAAAATCGATAAATCGATTAAATCGATCTTTTGCCCCCAGCCCTATGTAAGCGTGTTGGAATTTGTGTAAGGTGCTGAATGGGTTTGTAAGGTGTATAGATTTGTGTAAAGTGCCTAAATGTGTTGTAAGGTGTTGAATATGTTGTAAAGTGCTAAATGTGTTGTACGGTGTTGAATTTGTTGTAAAGTGCTAAAAGTGTTGTCAGTTGCTGTAATGTTAGTAAGATGTTGTAATCGTATTGTATCTGTGGTGATGAATTGTTAGTGTGGTAATGTTGTTGTTAAGGGGAGTAATTCTGTTGTACTGGGTGCCAATGTAAGTCTATGGGAAAAAGTGCTTGAACTTTAGTTATATCTAACAAAGTGCTAAAGGTGGAAGTTGAAAAGTAATAGCAATAATGAGACTCGGTGGAAGCCGGTCGTAACGATGTATAAATTTGTTGAAATTTGTGAAAGCTTTGAAGAGTTGAAAAGTGCCAAATCTGTGCGGAAGTGGAAGAAGAACTAGAAATGGTACAATGGCTGAAGCCCATTGTGAGTGGCTGCCATAGATTTGGAAGGGTTAGGGATGAAGAAGGAAGAAGAAGGAAGAAGAAAGAAAAGGGAAGAAGAGGAAAGACGAAGAAAGGAAGAGAGGAGGAACGAAGAAGAAGGGGAAGAAGGAGAAGACGAGGAAGAAGGGGAAGAAGAAGGAAAAGGGAAAAGAGGAAGAAGAGGAAGAAGAGGAAGAGGGAAGAAGAGGAAAAAGGGGAAGAAGGAAGAAGAGCAAGAAATAGGAAAAAGGGGAAGAAGAGGAAGAAGAGGAAGAAGGGAAGAAGAGGAAGAAGGGGAAGAAGAGAAAAAAGGGAAAGAAGAGGAAGAACAGGAAGAAAGAGGAAGAAGGGGAAGAAGAGAAGAAGGGAAGAAAGGGGAAGAAGAGGAAGAAGGGAAGTACAGGAAGATGAGGTAAAGAAGGGAAGAAGAGGAAGAAGAGGAAGAATGGGAAGAAAGAAGAAGGGGAAGAACAGGATGATGAGGAAGAAGAGGAAAAGGGGAAGAAGGGAAAGAAGAGGAAGAAGTAAGAAGAATGTGTACGTAAGGACTGAAAGTGTTGTAAAGTGCTAAATAACGTTGTAAAGTGCCTAATGTGTTGAAAGGTGTTGAATTTGTTTGTAAAGTGCTAAATGGTTTTAAGGTGTTGAATTTGTGTAAAGTGCTAAATGTTGTTGTAAAGTGCTAAATGTGTTGTAAGGATATTGAATTTGTTTTAAAGGTGTTGAATGTGTTGGAAAATGCGAAATGTTGTTGAATTTGTTGTAAAGTGCAAAGGTGTTGTAAGGATTAATGTTGTAAGGTGGTGATTGTGTTGTAAAGTGCTAAAGGTGTTGTAAGGTGCTGTAAATGTTTGTAAGATTAGATGTAATGTATTGTATATGTGGTAATGAATTGTTATGTGGTAATGTGTTGTATGGGAGTAAACTGTTGTACTGGCCAATGTAAGTCCTAGGGAAAAAGTGCTTAACTTTTGTAATCATCTAAAAAGTGCTAAAGGTGGAAGTGTGAAAAGTAATAGCAAAATGAGACGGTGAAGCCGTCGTAACGATGTATAATTTGTTGAATTTGGTGAAAGCGATGAAGAGTTGAAAAGTGCCAAATCTGGCGAAGTTGAAAAGAATAAACAGTAGGCAAAGCATATAGTGGCTGCATAGTCTATGCAGCCACTCAATAACAGAGGAGAAAGCATATAGTGGCTGCATAGTCCCTAATGCAAGCCACTTCAACTATAAATGGTACAAATGGCAGAAGCCATTGTGAGTGGCTGAAATAGAAGTTTGGAAGGTTTAGGGAATGAAGAAAGGAAGAGGAAGGGATGAAGAAGGAAGAAGAAAGAAAAGGTAAGAAGAGGAAAGAGAAGGAAGAGGAGGAGGAGAAGAAGAAAGGGAAGAAGGGGAAGAAGAAGAGGAAAAGGGGAAAAGATGAAGAGATGTGGTATGGGAAGAAAGGGGAAGAAGAGGAAGAAGAGAAGAAGAGGAAGAAGAGAAAGAAGAGAAGAAGAGAAAGAAGAGAAAGAAAGAGAACGGAGGAGGAGGAAAAGAGAGAAGGAGAAAGAAGGGGAAGAAGCAGGAAGAAGAGGGAAGAAAGGAAGAAGGGGAAGAAGGGGAAGAAGAGGGAAGAAGAGGAAGAAGAGGAAAGAAGAAGAAGAAGGGGAAGAAGAGGTAGTAAAAGGTTTTGTAAGGTGTTGATTTGGATTGTAAGGTGTTGAATTTGTTTGGTAAATCAAATGTGTTGTAAAGTGCTGAATGTGTTGTAAAGTGCTGATTGTGTTGTAAAGTGCGAAATGTGTTGTAAAAGTGATGAATGTGTTAAAGTGCTTAATGTGTTGTAAAGTGCTAAATGTGTTGTCTAGTGCTAAATGTGTTGTAAGGTGTTGAATGTGTTGTAAAGTGCTAAATGTGTTGTAAGGTTAGGGCTGGGCGATTTTGCCTAAAAAAAAAATCTCCGATTTTTAAAAGAAAAATTCAAGTTACGATCGATTTTCGATTTTTTTTTCCCAAGCACTAAAAAAGAACTGAGCCATCAGATATATTGCATAAGAGCAAGATTTATTGCTGTGATTTGTCCTCAGAGTTAAAATGCAAGTAAATGAGGCTCTGTTATTCAACAATTTCAAGCTTAACCAAGTTAAACCCAGTTAAGGGAAAAGTGCAACATCACTTCACAGAAGCATAAATTTTCTGATTAGAAATCAATAACTAACATATTTTGTGTAACTTATAACATTACGAATAAACAATAAAATAAACACTGCTCTTAGCACTCTCAGCATAATTGTATATAAAAAAAATTAAACATGCCTGTGGGAAGACATATAGCTACTAACTAACTACTTATCAAAGGTTAAAACAAATGTAAACTTTAATCTTTAAAACAAAACCATTAATCTCTGAAATATTGTGCATGCTCATTCTAAGCATTTTTTTTGCAGAGAATAGAGCCTGTTCCACAACCACCGGTCCGTGTGGCTGAGTACCAACGTCATCTCCCCCAGCTCCCCGCGGAACTTTTCACGAGTGATTGTACAGGTGGGCAGCGCAACACGGCGAAATACTTTGTCGACTCGGGACAACGTACTGTACCGGTCGCATCTAAGACTTTTTAACAAGCCCCCCCTGTTAAACCGCCCCCTGGGGGTCGCGGGAACCCCTGGGGGGGTCGCATGATGATTTCTACACAAACAAAAAAAAAAGATTTTTTTTTTTTTTTGAGCAAATATAAAGCCCTTAAATATTTATTTAGCATTTGATTTGATTCAAAGGACCTACATGTTACATTGTGTTTGGAGACTATAATATATTTTACTGAACGTTATTAATTTTGTTCCCAGTCATTGCAGCGTCAATCAAAATCATCACGTTAACACAGCTCACATCATGCGCACTCGACAAAGCGTGTCCTACAGTAGTTTGCTAAAACTAAAAGGTGTTTGGAGGCTACAAATAAATAATACCTGCTTTAAAATGAAACGTGGTTAATACCACAACCAGAAAACCCCGAGGGGGAGAAAAGTCACTTGTATCAGGGGTCAGGCTGGATGGTGCGAAGAGGTAGAGAGGGCAGAGAGGGAGAGAGGGCAGAGGGAGGGAAGAGGGCAGCGGAGGAAAAGAGGCCGAGCGGAGGGAGAGAGGGCAGCGGAAGGAAGAGAGGGCAGCGGGGGGGAGGGAGAGAGGGCAGCGGGAGGGAGAGAGGGCAGAGGAGGGAGAGAGGGCAGCGGAGGGAAGGAGGGCAGAGGAGTGAGAGGGCAGCGTAGGGAGAGAGGGGCAGAATGGAGGGAGAAGAGGGCAGCGGGAGGGAAGAAGGGCAAAGCGGAGGAGAGAGGGCAGCGGAGGGAGAGAGGGCAGCGTAGGAGAGAAGGGCAGCGGAGGGAGAGAGGGCACGGGGGCGGAGGGAGAGAGGAGCAAGGGAGGAAGAGAGGGCAGAGGAGGGAGAGAAAAGTCACTTGTATCAGGGTCAGGCTGATGGTGCGAGAGAGAGGAGAGAGAGGGCAAAGAGGGAGAAAGGACAGCGGTCGAACAGCGCGTTAAAGAGGCCCGGTTTTCGGGAGTCAAAGGTAAAGAGGTCCGCACATTAAAAGCCGGGTGGCCGGTCTATGCCTTTACTGACAGTAACTTTGGAAAGAGAAGCCGCGGAGTTACCCGCATAAAAGTAACAGGCAGAAACGGCCGTCCGCTTTTAATTGCGGACCTCTTTACCGCTGACTCCGGAAAGCCGCCCAATTTACCGCGGAAGGAGAACAGTGAGGGCGAGCCGCAAGAAATGCGCTCCACTGCTGCTGAGGAGGGTTTAGCAGGGGGCATTTATGATGGGGGTCGCGGGCTAAAGACATTGGGAACCCTGCTCTACTACACCTCGCCATTCTTGTTTTGACTGTGTATTTACGCTGCGGATGGGGCTGGCTCATAACGCTCGTACGTAACCACAAGGACAAACGCAAAAAACTCAGAAAAAAAAATTTGAGCGGTGAAAGAAAAAAAACATCGCGTTTGCAAAATAAAAATCCTTGTAAGCTACAAAATCGATAAATCGATAAATCGATTTTTTGCCCAGCCCAATGTAAGGTGTTTGGATTTTGTTGTAAGGTGCTGATGTGTTTGTAAAGGGTTTGAATTTGTTGTAAGTGTCTAAATGTGTTGTAAGGTGTTGAATATGTTGTAAAAGTCTTAAATGATTGTTGTAAACGGTGTTGAATTTGTTGTAAAAGTGCTAAATGTGTTGTAAGTGCTGTAAGTGTTTGTATAGATTTGTGAATGTATGTATCTGTGGTGATGAAATTGTTAGTGTGGTAATGTGTTGTATGGGAGTAATCTGTTGTACTGGTTCCAATGTAAGTCTAGGGGAAAAAGTGCTTGAAACTTTTGTTAATATCTGAAAAAGTGCTAAAGGTGGGAAGTGTGAAAAGTAATAGCAATAATGAGACGGTGAAGCTGCGGTCCCGTAACGATGTATATTTGTTGAATTTGTGAAAGCGTTGAAGAGTTGAAAAGTGCCAAAATCTAGGCGGAAGTGGAAGAAAGAAACTAGAAATGGTCCAATGGCGAAGCCATTGGTGAGTGGCTGCATAGATGTAAGGAAGGGTTAGTGGAAGAAGAAGGAATGAAGAAGGAAGAAGAAAGAAAAGGTGAAGAAAGGAAAATACAAGTAGGAAAGAGGAGGAGGAAGAAGAAGAAGGGAAGAAGGAGAAGAAGAGGGAAGAAGGGGAAGAAGAGAAACAAGGGGACGAAGAGGAAGAAGAGGAAGAGAGGAAGAAAGGGAAGAAGAGGAAAAAAGGGGAAGAAGAGGAAGAAGAGCAAGAAAGAGGAAAAAGGGGAAGAATAGAAAGAAGAGGAAAGAAGGGAAATGAGGAAGAAGGGGCAAGAATAGGAAAAAGGGAAAGAAGAGGAAGAACAGGAAGAAGAGGAAGAAGGGGAAGAAGAAGGAAGAAGAGGAAGAAGGGAAGAAGAGGAAGAAGCGGGAAGTAAAAGAAAGAGGAAGAAGGGGGAAGAAGAGGAAGAAGAGGAAGAAGGGGAAGAAGAGGAAGAAGGGGAAGAACAGGAAGAGGAGGAAGAAGGGAAGAAGGGGAAGAAGGGAAAGAGAGGAAGAGTAAGAAGAATGGGTTGTAAGGGACTGAAAGTGTTGTAAAGTGATATATAGTTGTAAAGGTGGCTAATTGGGTGAAGGTGTTGATTTTGTTGTAAAGTGCTAAATGTGTTTTAAGGGTGTTGAATTTGTTTGTAAGTGCTAAATGGATGTAAAAGTGCTAAATGTGTTTGTAAGGTATTGAATTTGTTTTAAGGTGTTGAATGTGTTGTAAAATGCTAAATGTGGTTGAAATTTGTTGTAAGTGCTAAATGTGTTGTAAGAGTGCGGTAAGTGTTTGTAAGTTTGAATGTTTGTAAAGTGCTAAAATGTGTTGTAAGGTGCTGTAGAGTGTTGTACGAATGCTGTAAATGTATTGTAGCTGTGTAATGAATGTTAGTGTGGTAAAGTGTTGTATGGGAGTAATCCTGTTGTACTGGTCCAATGTATAGTCTATGGGAAAAAGTGCTTGAACTTTTGTTAATATCTGAAAAAGTGTCTAAGGTGGAAGTGGTGAAAATAATAGCAATAATGAGACTGTGAAAAGCCGATCGTAACGAAGTATAATTTGTTTGAATTGGTGAAAGCGTGAAGAGTTGAAAAGTGCCAAAATCTGGCGGAAGTGGAAGAAGAATAAACAGTAGGAGAGCATATAGTGGCTGCATAGTCTATCAGCCCACTCAATAAACAGTAGGAGAAGCATATAGTGGCAGCATAGTCTATGCAGCCACCAACTAGAAATGGTATCAAAGGCTGAGCCATTGTGATTGTGGCTGCATAGATGTGGAAGGTTAGGATGAAGAAGGAAGAGGAAGGTGACGAAGAAGGAAGAAGAAAGAAAAAGAAGAAGAGGAAAAGAAGAATTAAGGGGAGGAAGAAGAAGAAAGGGAAGAAGGTGAAGAAGAAGAGGAAAAAGGGGAAGAAGAGGAAAAGAGGAAGAAGGGGAAAGAGGAAGAAGAGGAAAAGAGGAAGAAAGAAAGAAGAGAAAGAATAGAAAGAAGAGAAAGAAAAGAACGAGGAGGAGGAATAGAGAGAAGAAAAAGAAGGGGAAGAAGAGGAAGAAGAGAAGAAGAGGAAGAAGGGGAAGAAGGGGAAGAAGGGGAAAAGAGGAAGAAGAGGAAAAAGGAAGAAGGGGAAGAAGAGGAAGTAAGAGGTGTTGTAAGGTGTTGAATTTGTTTGTAAAGGTGTTAATTTGTTGTAAAGTGCTAATGTGTTGTAAAGTCTGAATGTGTTGTAAAGTGCTGAATGTGTTGTAAAGTGCTAAATGGTTGTAAAGTGCTGAATGTGTTGTAAAGTGCTTAATGTGTTGTAAAGTGATAAATGTGTTGTAAAGTGCAAAGTGTTGTAAGGTGTTGATGTGTTGTAAATGCTAAATGTGTTGAAGGTTAGGGCTGGGCGATTTTGCCTAAAAAAAAAAATCTCCGATTTTTAAAAGAAAAATTCAAGTTTCGATTCGATTTTCCGATTTTTTTTTTTTACCCAATGCCACTTAAAAATGACCTGGAGACATCAGATATATTGTCAAAAGTGCAAAATTATTGCTGTGATTGTCCGCAAAGATAAAATGCAAGTAAATGATGCTCTGTTATTCAACAATTTCCAAGCTTTAACCCAGGTTTAAGCAAAAGTGCAACATCAACTTCACAGTAGCGTTTATAAATTTCTGATAAGAATCAAGAACCTACATATTGTTGTCAACAATATAACTCTCCAATAAAAAATAAAATAAACTCTTACTCTTAGCCACTCAGCATAATGTGATATGAAAAAAAATTAAACATGCCTGTGGCAGACTTAAAAGCAACTAAATAACCACTCTCAAAGGAATAAACAAATGTAAACTTTTATCTTGTAACAAAACAACCATTAGATCTCCTGAAAATTGTAGCATGCTCATTCTAAGCATTTTTTTGCAAGAAAGATGAGCCTGTCCACAACCACAGTTCCCGTGGTGTCTGAGTAAAACGTCATTATCCCCCATCCTCACCGCGGATCTTACACGAGTTTTTGTATTGAACAGGTGAGGCAGCGCTACATCGGCGATACTTGCGACTGGGGACAACGAAACTGTACCACGCATCTAATACATTTAACAAGCCCCCACCTGTTAAAACTCCCCCCCGGGGTCGCGGGAAACCCCAGGGGGACGCATGATGATATCTCACACAAACAAAAAAAAAAGACTTTTTTTTTTTTGTTTAGAGAGCATATAAAGCCCTTAAATATTTATATAGCATTTGATTTGATTCTAAAGGACCTACTTGTTAAATGTGTTGGGAGACTATAATATATTTTAATAACGTTAGTAATTTTGTCCCAGTCATTGCAGCGTCAATCAAAGATCATCACGTAACACAGCTCACAACATGGCGCCAACGACAAAGCGTGTCTACTGATTGTTTGCTAAAACTTAAAGGTGTTTTGGCAGGCACAATAAATAATACCTGCTTTAAAATGAAACGTGGTTAATAACCACAAACAGAAAACCGGAGGGGAGAAAAGTCACTTGTATCAGGGGTCACGCTGATGGTGCGAAGAGAGAGAGAGGGCAGAGGAGGGAGAGAGGGCAGAGGAGGGAGAGAGGGCAGGCGGAGGAAGAGAGGCCAGCGGGAGGGAGAGAGGGCAGCGGAGGGAGAGAGGCAGCGGGCGAGGGAGAGAGGGCAGCGGAGGGAGAGAGGGCAGAGGGAGGAGAGAGGCAGCGGAGGGAAGAGAGGGCAGAGGAGGGAGAGAGGGCAGCGGAGGTAGAGAGGGCAGAGGGGGAGGGAGAGAGGGCAGCGGAGGGAGAGAGGGGCAGCGGGGAGGGAGAGAGGCAGCGGAAGGGAGAGAGGGCAGCGGCGGGGGGGGGGGGTGAAGGGAGAGAGGGCAGCGGAGGGAGAGAGGGCAGCGGAGGGAGAGAGGGCAGAGTGTAGGGAGAGCGTGGCAGAGGAGGAGCTGCGTGAAAAATAGTACATCTTATCGCCACAAGGTGGCAGGCTAAGTCCGCTTTAGCTCTGCCAGCGACTTAGACGCTCAGGTATAAGACTGCGTGCAAACCTGTCTAACTCCAGAGGTGCTGTGTTGGCCGAATGGATAGCATTAAATACAAGGACCTGGAGAACCCAGGTTCGATTCTTGTCTGAGGCACATCTTTTGGTTGCTTGTGGCAAAATTGTTTTTTCATTAAACAATTATTATATAACATCTTGTCTTTAATGTCTGAAAAAATCTAGGTGAAATTCACTAGTGTTATACGTTAAATATTGTGATATGTTTTGATAAACCGAACGTTACGTTACATCCTCCGCTCTGGCCCCGAGAGCAGCTGCTGTGACCCCCGCTCTGACAGCTCAGTGAACGCACTGCCGTCTGGGCTCCGAGCGCGGACCATAGACACGCGGACTCACGTCTCTCTCTCTCTGCTCGCGTCTCTCTCTCTCTGCTCGCGTCTCTCTCTCTCTGCTCACGTCTCTCTCTCTCTGCTCGCGTCTCTCTCTCTCTGCTCACCTCTCTCTCTCTCTGCTCACGTCTCTCTCTTTCTGCTCACGTCTCTCTCTCTCTGCTCACGTCTCTCTCTGCTCACGTCTCTCTCTGCTCTCTCTCTCTGCTCACTCTCTCTCTCTCTGCTCACGTCTCTCTCTCTCTGCTCACCTCTCTCTCTCTCTGCTCGCGTCTCTCTCTCTCTGCTCACCTCTCTCTCTCTGCTCACGTCTCTCTCTGCTCACGTCTCTCTCTCTCTGCTCACGTCTCTCTCTCTGCTCACGTCTCTCTCTCTCTGCTCACGTCTCTCTCTCTCTGCTCACCTCTCTCTCTCTCTCTCTGCTCACCTCTCTCTCTCTCTCTCTGCTCACGCCTCTCTCTCTCTGCTCGCGTCTCTCTCTTTCTGCTCACGTCTCTCTCTCTCTGCTCACGTCTCTCTCTGCTCACGTCTCTCTCTCTCTCTCTCTGCTCACGTCTCTCTCTCTGCTCGCGTCTCTCTCTCTGCTCGCATCTCTCTCTCTGCTCGCGTCTCTCTCTCTCTGCTCACGTCTCTCTCTCTGCTCACCTCTCTCTCTCTCTCTCTCTGCTCACCTCTCTCTCTCTCTCTCTCTGCTCGCATCTCTCTCTCTGCTCGCGTCTATCTCTCTCTGCTCACGTCTCTCTCTGCTCACCTCTCTCTCTCTCTCTGCTCACCTCTCTCTCTCTCTCTCTGCTCACGTCTCTCTCTCTCTGCTCACGCTCTCTCTCCCTCTGCTCACGTCTCTCTCTCTCTGCTCACGTCTCTCTCTCTCTCTGCTCACGTCTCTCTCTCTCTGCTCACGTCTCTCTCTCTCTGCTCACGTCTCTCTCTGCTCGCGTCTCTCTCTCTCTGCTCACGTCTCTCTCTGCTCTCTCTCTGCTCATGTCTCTCTCTGCTCACGTCTCTCTCTGCTCTCTCTCTCTGCTCACGTCTCTCTCTCTCTCTGCTCACGTCTCTCTCTCTCTGCTCACGTCTCTCTCTGCTCGCGTCTCTCTCTCTCTGCTCACGTCTCTCTCTGCTCTCTCTCTCTGCTCGCGTCTCTCTCTCTCTGCTCACTCTCTCTGCTCTCTCTCTGCTCTCTCTCTCTCTCTCTCTCTCTCTCTCTCTCTCTGCTCACGCTCTCTCTCTCTGCTCACGTCTCTCTCTGCTCACGTCTCTCTCTGCTCACTCTCTCTCTCTCTGCTCACGTCTCTCTCTGCTCACGTCTCTCTCTGCTCACGTCTCTCTCTCTGCTCACGCCTCTCTCTCTCTGCTCACGTCTCTCTCTGCTCACGTCTCTCTCTGCTCACGTCTCTCTCTCTCTGCTCACGTCTCTCTCTGCTCGCGTCTCTCTCTCTCTGCTCACGTCTCTCTCTGCTCTCTCTCTCTGCTCACGTCTCTCTCTCTCTCTGCTCGCGTCTCTCTCTCTCTGCTCTCTCTCTCTGCTCGCGTCTCTCTCTCTCTGCTCACGTCTCTCTCTGCTCACCTCTCTCTCTCTCTCTCTGCTCACGTCTCTCTCTCTCTGCTCACGTCTCTCTCTCTCTGCTCACGTCTCTCTCTGCTCGCGTCTCTCTCTCTCTCTGCTCTCTCTCTCTGCTCGCGTCTCTCTCTCTCTGCTCACGTCTCTCTCTCTCTCTGCTCGCGTCTCTCTCTCTCTGCTCTCTCTCTCTGCTCGCGTCTCTCTCTCTCTGCTCACGTCTCTCTCTGCTCACCTCTCTCTCTCTCTCTCTGCTCACGTCTCTCTCTCTCTGCTCACGTCTCTCTCTCTCTGCTCACGTCTCTCTCCTCTGCTCACGTCTCTCTCTCTCTGCTCGCGTCTCTCTCTCTCTGCTCACGTCTCTCTCTCTCTGCTCACGGCTCTCTCTCTCTGCTCGCGTCTCTCTCTCTCTGCTCACGTCTCTCTCTGCTCGCGTCTCTCTCTCTCTGCTCACTCTCTCTCTCTCTCTCTCTGCTCGCGTCTCTCTCTCTCTGCTCACGTCTCTCTCTGCTCACGTCTCTCTCTCTGCTCACGTCTCTCTCTGCTCGCGTCTCTCTCTCTCTGCTCACGTCTCTCTCTGCTCTCTCTCTCTGCTCACGTCTCTCTCTGCTCACCTCTCTCTCTCTCTCTCTGCTCACGTCTCTCTCTCTCTGCTCACGTCTCTCTCTCTCTGCTCACGTCTCTCTCCCTCTGCTCACGTCTCTCTCTCTCTGCTCGCGTCTCTCTCTCTCTGCTCACGTCTCTCTCTCTCTGCTCACGTCTCTCTCTCTCTGCTCACGTCTCTCTCTGCTCGCGTCTCTCTCTCTCTGCTCACCTCTCTCTCTCTCTCTGTGCTCACCTCTCTCTCTCTCTCTCTGCTCGCGTCTCTCTCTCTCTGCTCACGTCTCTCTCTGCTCACGTCTCTCTCTCTCTGCTCACGTCTCTCTCTGCTCGCGTCTCTCTCTCTCTGCTCACGTCTCTCTCTCTGCTCTCTCTCTCTGCTCACGTCTCTCTCTCTCTGCTCACTCTCTCTCTCTCTGCTCGCGTCTCTCTCTCTCTGCTCACGTCTCTCTCTGCTCACGTCTCTCTCTCTCTGCTCACGTCTCTCTCTGCTCGCGTCTCTCTCTCTCTGCTCACGTCTCTCTCTGCTCTCTCTGCTCACGTCTCTCTCTCTCTGCTCACGTCTCTCTCTCTCTGCTCACGTCTCTCGCACCTGTTCTTCTTAAAGATGTTGTTTCATGCGGAGCAGAGAGTCAGCAACTAGATTGGTTGTGAGATTATTAAAAGAAGCTAGTTCTCTCATCTTTACAGCATGGGAAGTTTGTGAATGTTATTGCATCGGTGATTAAATGCTATTTTATTTTAATAATGATAGTAAATCTGACATTTAAAGTCAGTGCCTCCCCAATCACAATCCTCACCGCACGTCACTGTCTGTCTGCTATATGCATCTGATCATTTGATGTTGCCTCAACCTACACTTGTTTTAGTTTAAATGTGTAGGCTAGCTGTTTTTCAGTCTTTGAAATGTTGATGTGGCCATTTTATGGCTATTAAAAGCATCTGCCTCTGTCTGTGCGCTTTAGATGCCGGCACTAGGACCACTACGTGGATTAGCGCCCTCTCAGCTGTCTTCGCGCCGAATGAATGACAGATAGCATGATAGTGATAAGATATGTAAACAATGGCAACGCCGGCCGGCTCTTGTGTCCTACTGGACACAAGAGTTTGGTTTTGTGTTTGTGAAGGACCGTGCTGTGTGCACTTTATGCTGTGAAAATGTTGTGTGCAGAACTTCAAGTGTTAAGCGTCATTTTGAGACGAAGCACGAGAAGACCTTCAAAGACCAATCAGACAAAGTAGAGTCAATTAAATGTGCTGTGTCCAGATATGGAAAACAAGCTAGCTCCTTCAGGGTTTTTACCACTGCTAAAAATCACGGGACAGAAGCAGCTCTCCCTCCCCCACACGAATAAACAAAGCCCACCCCAGGCCCCTGCTGTTATAAGTCATTACCTACATTTGCAAATCAATACATGCAAATGTTAGCAGCCAACCTATCCTTCTTTTCAAAACAGGGGCCAACACGCAAACTTCGAATCATATATATAATAAGCCTCTGAATTTATTCTTTTAAATAATGTTGTTATAACACTCACCATTAATGCGACTTCTGGTGCTGGACTGTAAAAAATACAACTCAAAATTGTTCACCTTACTAAGATTTTTGCATTCACTGACAATAAAATTGCCAGTTGGAACTTATGAACAATAGAAGGCCATGGCCTGTATAGTAGTACAAAAACAAGATAAAATAGAAGTACAAGACACACAATATTCTTTGATTGTATATCTGCTACGATTGTGTATCCGTTGTTTTAGCTGACTGACGCCAATATATCCAATATATAATGTTTCCCTGTTTATTGTTCTGCCTGAATCTACCACCTGTTGTGAATACACTTCCAGGTTGCTCTGGTGTGCAAAGATCCCTGCCTATGCGTCTGATTTTCGACACTCACTTTCTGAAGTTTCTGATGAAAAGTTCATCTTATTTGATATATTAAGTTGATTTGACTTTTAAGTTGTAGTGAACTTCTGAAAGTTCAAGTGGCTCACAAGATAGTTCCAGTTCCAACTGGAAATTTTATTGTCAGTGAATGCAAAAATCTGAGTAAGGTGAACAATTTTGAGTTGTCGTTTTTACAGTTCACCGAGCTATAGTGAGGTCAACTTATCTGCGTTTGCTCATTTAAATATGTGTTATGGCAACCAGCTGCATTCAACATTTTGAACAAACTAATTTGACCAAAAAAATCACTGTATTTATTTTTACCAACCGTAATCGACAGGGCCAAGCCAAAGTAGCCCTTTATATTCTCTGGGTCAGTCTTAGAAACATTAAGTTTCCCCTCTGGTTCACAGTGTGTGCGGCACGGTGGCTGAGTGGATAGCACTCTCGCTTCTTGACACGAAGGTCCTGGGTTCGAATCCCGGTCGGAACAGGGCCTTTCTGTGTGGAATTGGCATGTTCTCTGTGTCTGCATAGGTTTCCTCCGGGTGCTCCGGTTTCCCCTACCCAAGTGACCTTGGTCCATGAAATGCGCTATATAAATAAACATCATGATCTTTTAATGTGGGGGCTAATTTAAACTCAAAATAGTAAGTTATTGTAGGGGACAGTAATCTGAACTTAAAAAAGTAAGTTTTTACAGACTTGAAATTTCCAGTAACTTGAATTTAAACACTTAGTTGGCAGAACTTGGAAAACTTAACTGACACAACTTAATAAGTGTAGTTCTTCAAAACTTGAAGAATTAAGTTAATGCCTTCAACTCAAAAATCCTTCGCAGCTGGTTGCTTTGAAAATTTGAGTTGAACTAACTTTATCTTTTTTACAGTGTGCATGGACCAGAAGTCCAATTAAAATAATGGACAATTGCTCCTGCAGCCCTGAACAGGACATGCGAGATGCGCGGGTCGGCCCGAAACCCGCAGTCAACCCGCGGGTCCCGCGGTTTCGGGCGGGTTGGATGCCTCAAAAATATGAGTCATGTCAGGTGCGGGTGGGTCGGGTCAGAAAGCTCCTGATCCCTATATAATATTATATATGTGAGCCACGGTATGGGAGTCCCTTGAGTACATTTGCAATCGCGCAGGGAGGCTGTTAAACAAAAAAATCATGCTGACAAACAGGATCGCTCCTTCCTGACTCCCCGCTTAAAGCCTCAGAACACTCCAGCCCGAGGACAGACGTGTGATCTACACAGAGGCACCGAGACTGATGACGGTGTGGGCCTCACAGCAGAGGCCTAAAGCAGGGGCCTCATTACTTTAATACTTACAGTCTGTGGTAAATACACGGGCTACAGGTGTTACACGTGCTTAGACTATATTAATATTGTATGTGTAACATTCAAAATAGATTGAGTGAATATTCCCTTTTCCTCATTTAGTGATTTGCGGAGGAGAGGAGAGGAGCAGCGAGAGAAGTTTGGCAGTTGAAATAAATGAATTACAGCTTGCTAAATTATTTGAAAGCATCTTCATTATGATTGTTATATTTATGTATTTATTATAAATGTTAGAGATGCCAGAGAAAAGGCGTCTGCTTTTTTTCTGAGTGGGAGGAGACACCAGCGGAGCTGTTTGAGTCAAATAACGTTCAGCGTTATATTACCAATAGTTTCTCTTTCCATAACGATATTCTCTCTTTTTGGAAAGATCACCAACGTGATGCAAAAGTTTACGTTATATGCAGTAGTTTTAATGTCTGCGGGTTATTCCAGAGACTGGCCTGCTACAAGGAGTTGCCCGTTTAAACCAGATTGTCGATGTGCGCGGGGCAGAAACTCGCCAATGTAACCCTGCTCACAAGTGCCACCTGGTGGTTGTTTTGGTCATTGCAACGTCACTGGGAGGGGGGAAAATAAAAGACGCGTGAATCACACGTGATTCTCGTGTGATTCACGCGTGAAAGGCGACAAAACGGAATGGGACCTACTGTACATCGAAACGTGTGAAGAGGGAAGATGTGACCGAATTGGATTATACGTGGTCACGTGTTCTGGCTAAGTCAATGAATCACACCAGCGTGTACACACTTAATTTGTGGTATCAATATGAAAAATTCTTAGCAGGCTCACAAAATCGCTCAAATTGTTACATTTGTACTCATATGCCTATTGCGTCATCAAACCCACACATCACACCTCTACCAATAGTTGATGCATTTACACATTTTCCAAAGATTCTGTATTCATCTGTCTCTGTTAAGTTTTTCAATGAGACTGTCACAAAGCGCACAGGTAAATGTCTCCCTCCATTCAAACCGGCTGTTAATTCTGATTTCTTCAATTATTGGTTTAATGATGAAAAAGGTCAAATTTTTGGTCCGGTACATATTAGACCTGGTACTAAATTTGTATGTTACACTCTATCCATGACCATTACAGAGTCTCCTGTACAGATGGGACGGATCCCAATGTCATTTTGTTTAAATGTGTCTAATCCGTGTACTACTTTTCATGGTAATTCAAGTTTAAACACTTCTCAGGCCGCTCCAGGTAGTACGTGTTCCCCATATTTCACGGTTCCTGACTCAACAGGAACTCTTCCTCTGAAGGGTGTTTTGTGGCTGTGTGGCTTCAATGTCTATGTGAAACTACCATTTAATTGGATAGGTCGTTGTGCTCTGATGACAGCTTCAGATCACTCTTACATCATCTCTGCCATTCCTAGATCGCGAGGTAAGCGCGATTTTGCTGCTCATGATGCAGTTTGGGGAACGGATGTTCCAGATGATCACAAACTGTGGACAAAACCATCAAAAGTAATTCTCTCTTTGTTCCCCCAGCTCGGTATAGGGAAGGTTATGCTTAGAATGGAAACTTTGAATTATCGGTTTTCAAGTTTTGTGAATACAACTGTAACTATTCTAGAGGCCAACAGAGTAGAAGTGAATGCGTTGCGTGCCGTTGTTTTGCAAAACAGGATTGTTTTGGATCATTTGGTTGCCTCAAGTGGAGGTGTTTGTGTTTTACTTAATCAGACCGCTTGTTGTACTTATATTCCTGATAACAGTGCCGATGATGGGATCATCGCACAGGGTATTCACAATCTGACTACTTTGCGCGATGCGGTTAACCGTGATTTCGTTCTAGATGCTTCATGGTTTTCAGACTGGCGAGCATGGTTGATTCAAATAGGTACTGGACTTGGAGTTATATTAGTGCTGCTGATAGTGCTGTCATGTTGTGTCATTCCTTTGATCCGTTCGTTGATCCGACGTATGATTTCGTCGACACTCGTTCAACACACTTCTCTTAACCTGTATGTTGACTGTCCTGATGAGGACAGTGATCCGTTTAGTGAGATGTCACTTGATGATTTTGAGTAAATTGGTTTGTATGTTTAACCCATTTTATGACGGATTTTCTTAAACCTACTAGGTGTGAAAATTTCGATGTTTCGGGGTTTGTGTTATATTTTACTTATTTTTTAGTACTTAATAGCATGTGTGTGATTGATTTAAGATAATCAATAGGGAGGATTGTTGTGGTCAGTTTCCCAGCATCGGAGATTGTGTTGTGCAGCTGACAGATACATTTTGTAGTTTCCCAGCACTAGAGATTGTATTCCCATAACTTACTGATGCATTACACAAAGGCTCTCTTGTCTTCAACACAAAGGGACATTCTGCTGTCCTCTTCCCCATGGCCTTGTTCCTGTCTGCAGGTGTGCTATCTCAAACGTACCCTCGTGTTATCTCAAATGTTCCCGCAAAGAACTTCTTGTATCTGTTTCTGTCCGTTTCCCTTATCTGACCCTCTACATCAGTGGTTCCCAAAGTGGGGGTCCCGACCCCCCGGGGGGTCGCGGGAACCCCTGGGGGGGTCGCAAGATGATTTCCACACATACAAAAAAAAAAATATTATTTTTTTTTGAGCAAATATAAAGCCCTTAAATATTTATTTAGCATTTGATTTGATTCAAAAGGACTACTTGTTAAATTGTGTTTGGAGACTATGATATATTTTAATAACGTTAGTAATTTTGTCCCAGTCATTGCAGCGTCAATCAAAATCATCACGTAACACAGCTCACATCATGCGCAGCGACAAAGCGTGTCCTGCTGTTGTTTGCTAAAACTAAAGGTGTTTGGAGGCTACAAATAAATAATACCTGCTTTAAAATGAAACGTGGTTAATATCCACAACAGAAAAACCCGGAGGGGGAGAAAAGTCACTTGTATCAGGGGTCAGGCTGATGGTGCGAAGAGAGGGAGAGAGGCAGAGGAGGGAGAGAGGGCAGCGGAGGGAGGGAGGACAGCGGTAGAACAGCGCGTTAAAGAGGCCCGGCTTTTCGGAGTCAAAGGTAAAGAGGTCCGCACATTAAAAGCGGGTGGCCGGTTTATGCCTTTACTGACAGTAACTTTGGAAAGAGAAGCCGCGGGGATGAACCGCATAAAGTAACAGCAGAAAGCGGCCGCCCGCTTTTAATGTGCGGACCTCTTTACCGCTGACTCCGGAAAGCCGGCCCACTTTACCGCGGTAGGAGAACAGTGAGGGCGAGCCGCAAGAAATGCGCTCCACTTCTGCTGAGGAGAGAGCCCACCAAGCCCATCACTGTGTCACTCACTACATGAGTAAAAATATGCAAGCCTCCTTTTTTGGGCTGGACAGTGCAGCTCGGTAGTGGCGTGAGTCACTACCGAGTCACTACCGAGGGTCGCGGGTTAGCAGGGCATTTATGATGGGGGTCGCGGGCTAAAAACTTTGGGAACCACTGCTCTACATGACTCATCCCATCTCGCCCCCACCGCAGAGTCCGTGACGTCTGCTCATTGTTCTTTTGATTCACGCCTCTAGTATAATTATCAACATGCTGATACGGGAGGGGCAGATCGAGTCTGTGCAAAACGTCCGCGTGCGCACAGCTTTGGTCCGACACTCTCTGCAGAGAAATGTCATTTGTTTGTATTCATCACCTCTGTAAATAAATTGCACAAAGACAAGCTGTTGCTCTTCGGATTCATTCATTGAAGTATTAGAATTTCCACTACAGGTATGACCAGGCTAGAACACAACGTGTTCTCGAAGTTTATCATTCCCATGAACAATTCGTTTGTGTTTTCATTTATGTGTCGAGTTCTGACAATTGCAGATTCATATGGGGGTTTACTATCAGAACACGTGTCAAAAAATACACAGAAGTGATCTGACAGAGCCACGTCTACCACATTTACATTTAAATATTAACCCCCTTAGTAATTAACAGGTCTAGAGTGTGCCCTCTGCTGTGGGTGACCAAATGTTTCAAGTAGCGAACTAATTACCATTATCCACATGAATATTAAAATCACCTGTAATCACTAAATTATCAAATTCGGTGCATACAACTGAAAGCAACTAAAATTATCAATAAAATTGTGACATCAATAAAACTGTGACATGACTGTGGTGGCTTGTACAGGACAATGATAAGTATAGAAGGAGATTGTTTTTGTTCTATTTTAAGTTTCCGTAAAAAAAAAAAAATCAAGATCATAAGAACAGATGAAATTATTAATTGAAAATGATTTGTTGCATAGTGATCTCACATTAAGCATAGCAAGTTTAAAATGAACATCAGTGTCAGTGGGTTTAGATAATAGATTTTTACAAGGAACAGGAATTAGATTTGATTGTCTAACTGCTGTCCTTCTGTTATGATTTCTTTTTCTATTCAAATTAAAACATATTTTGAAATTGGTGCGAGGAACACACACAGTTTCTATTGGTCTCAAATGTGAACTCTTTTGCTGGTTAAGTCCCAGATTTAGGACGGCATTGCTCTGTTGTTCAGAGCAGGAGGCAGCACAGTTCAGCGGCAGGACTGTTATTTCACTGCCAGACGGACAGGGGTCAGTGTTTGCACCACAGTACTCACCCGGTGCTGGTGAGCAGGAGTAAACCGATGTAAACAGTCACACCCCCCTCGGGGAACACTGAATAACATGGCGTAAATAGTCCATTAACAAACTGGTGCCGTATCGGTTTGGGTGCAGACCATCTGGACGATAGGCCACGAGACGCTTCCAGAACAGTCCAAAGTTATTCATTAACACAAAGTTAAAAGTGCTGCATGTAGACTGGAGCCACATGTTAAGCGCCACAACACGACTGTAGAGGCAGTCACCCCGGTTTACAGTCGGGACTGGACCAGAAATAAAAACAGATAGCCCGGAGGACTGGAGGTCCTCAGACTGCTGCAGCTTCATATCGTTGATCCCCACACGCACGACTACCTTGGAGATGGTATCGGGCAGGGAGTGAAGAAGAGGAGGGAGACGTATGAGAAGGTCTGGGACAGTAGCTCCGGGAATACAGCAGGTGACCACGTTAAAAAAGCAGACGTATCTCACGATGGAATCTCCAATAGTCCTAAATTTAGGCAAGTAAAAAATTTTATTTCCTCTTAGTCTGTGACTATGATGCACGTCTCTGTCACGAAATAAGTTCTGAACATTTGGAGGCAGAGAGTTTTCCGATGCCCTGATTTGAGCAGTTTTAAAGTGAATAAAATCTTGTAATTTAAGTTCTTCCAACTCTATGAACAGTCGATGAGTATGATGTTTGTAGTGAACATTAGAGATAATCCTTAAGGCCTTTTTCTGCAGAGTGATCAGAGGCAGTAAATGGGATTTGTAGCAGTTTCCCCACCCTTCAACACAGTAATTTAAATATGACATGATGAAAGAACGATACAATAATCGAAGAGCATTGGTGTTGAGTAAATGACTTACTCTCTTCATCATTCCAACACATTTAGCAACCTTTGACCTGATGAAATTTATGTGAGGTTTCCAGGATATTTTATCATCTATTACAGGGGTGGCCAACCAGTCAGAGACGAAGAGCCAATTTTTTTACTGTGTTACAGCAAAGAGCCACATCATACAAATGTGCACTACATAAACATCACCCCAACCCTTACACACGCACGCACACGCGCACGTACGCACACAAGCAGACACGCGCACACACATGCAATCTGTCTGAGCAGAGAGAGGTGTGCTCTGCTCAGACAGATTAATTGTAAATGTCATCAACATGATAATGACAGAAATTGACTCGTACAGTACTAAAGGGCTGGACTCGACTCTCCCTGGTTTGCGGGCGCTTCCACCACTCCCCGGTACTTTTTTATTAATGGTTTGGCCCTGGTTCTAACCGGGCGAGTCGATGCCAAAACAATCTCACGTCAGCGAACATCAATTATGATTCCGAAATGAATGCTTTCAATCTCTAACCAAGAAAAAAAATCGAGTTTCAACCCAGTGTTCAGCTTAAACACAACTGTCTTTATTGAACCATGATTCACTCTCTGATTGCGTTTAGTAAAAGATATAGAATTGACGCATAACACCAACCCCACGTTAGCTGATTTAGAACCACAAACACATGCTCAGTATAAGACCAGATACTTTTGCATTTGATTGAAGACAGACACTCACCAGGCAGAGTTGGCTTATCTCCTGGTGTAGCTGGTGTTAGCCGGTGTTAGCCGATGTCTGTAAATTTAATCCATTTGGTCAAACCACCTCCAGACTTTTCGGTTCTGCCTCAACTTCTGCTGCTGTGATCTTTCATTTCACGGTTGTCACTTTTAAGCTTTTTAACTTTTCTCTGCATTGTCATGTTCGTGGGAATCATTCTGCTCCGTCCTTAGCGCTGGCTCCAAAAACACCTTCTGGTTTCTGGTGGAACCATCGAGCTCACGCTGGTGTCCTCTCCTCAAACTGAGGAAGGTGTTGCCCTCATCCAGCGACCAAGGAATTGTTTTTCGTACGGACGCCATGGGTCGAGGCAACGTGTTGTTTGTTATGATATTTGCAACAGCTGAGGCAGCAGCTGCAGAGTGACTGACCAATCAGAATTGACGTTCGCAGACGTCAGATTGTTTTGGCGGCCCGGCTAGTGGAGTGAAGTTGGCCTTTACTATGGGTCAGAACTACATAGGGAATGAATGGCAGCGCAGAGGCGTTTTTGACGCTTGTGGTGTGAAAGCCCGAGAGCCACACGGAACCAGCCCCTGATCTATTACAATTCCCAAAAATGTATTTTGGTGAACTTTTTCTATTTGTGTATTATCAATGACAATCTGGACAGGGATATTACATCTGCGATTGCTAAAAAGCATAAGCTTTGTCTTTTTTAAATTTAGTGACAATTTGTTTATATTAAACCAGGTCTTTAGTTTGTTCATCTCAACAGTTACTGTGGCCAAGAGCTGAAAAGGAAAATAGGAGATATAGAAGTGGCAAAGGTGCTGAGAGATGGAAGTTTGTTGATTGTGTGTACTTCGGAAGAACAGAAAAAGTGTTTGCAGAGTTGCAGTTGGAATATGTGTGCAAGATAGCAGTGACTGAAAGAAGAGTAGTTGGAGAAAAGAAGGCAGTGCGTGGCGTCATAACAGGCGTCCCCTTAGACGAGGACCTGGAAAGGTTTAGACACTGTTTAGGTGGAGCTGTGAGTGGAATTGATGAGGCGAATTGATAGTCAGAGTGTGGAGAGCTTATCGCTTTTACTGTAGTTTACAGGTGCAGTACTCCCTGGAAAAGTAAAGGTGGGGTGTTTGAGTTTTAAATGTAGAAACTGTGGAGGGCAACATGATGTAACCTATGGAGGTTGTGAAGTGAGGAAAAAAGCGGTGGAGATTCAGAGAGTGAAGGTTGTGAATAATGTCTCTTATGCAGAAGCAGTGAGGAAAGTTCAAAATCAAAACCCAGGAGCGAATGGAGACCAGAGTGATGCTAGAGGAAAGACGCAGAGTGTGATTGAGGGTAATATGGTGTCGTGGATAATTTGATGGTGTTTCTAGCATATGTCATAAATTGTGCGAATCAGGCAAAGCATAAAACAGATCAAATTACGACTATTGTGAAGGGAGCGGAAAAGTACCTCGGGTATGAGAGGTGTTTCCTGGGAACAGGTGGACAAAAGGTTGGAGGAGGAGAAGAGAGTGGGTGTGGGAGGGGGAGTGAGAGAGTAGTATGAGAATCATTCAATGGAACGCAAGGAGTTTAGTGGCTAATGGACAGGAATTAAAAGGTTATGTGCAGAACAAGGAGAGGAGACCTGATATTATATGTGTTCAGGAAACATGGCTTATGGTGCATTCAGACCGCAAACGCTCAAACGCTGAAGCCCCCGTCTGGACAAAGGAGAGTTGTGTTAGTGGAACAGTTGATAAAAGACCTCGCAACTCGTTCACTCGAAGGGCATAAAACATTGGAGATGAGATTGAATAACATCGTGTGCCAGCAATGAACTCTCTGACCCGGCAAGGATTTGCCTCTGTGTACGGAGGTCTGAGGGCGCCGCAATTCGGTTTAATTGGATTGAATAATATATCTGCCTGCTTTTGACCGCTCAATTGCATATAATATTGTCCCACTCAGGCGATGTGTTTTTCTCCTGCTGTGTCTTCTCTCCACTCGTATCTCAAATTCCTCTGCCAAGGCCATATAACAAGGTCCCCCAATCTACAACAACCTCACACTTCTCAGTCTCCAGCTCGGATCCCGCTCCCCCCGCCTCCCTCTACCTATCCATCTTCTCCTTCCCTCCCCTCCACTCCTCATTGTCTTTCCGGCTCACCCCCTCCCTGATCCTGCCTCCCTCTGACAGCCACATTGAGCCGGCAGTCGGAGGTGCTCATCCCGAGAAAAAAATCCGTGGTTTATACAAAGCACAATGTGTCTATCCAGCTGTCCGTGCCGTGAATGCACTATGGGTTTACGTTCAGATTTAGAATATTATAGGTGCTCTCTCCGCTGTCACTTTCCACCTCAAAATGTGACATCTCACCTCCGTAGACTGTTCTCATTCAATGTCTTGAAGCACTGTCAGGGCTTCATACCGTGTACTTTCAGCTCTATTCATTTTGTACTCCTCTCAATTCAAAACTCTTTCTCTCTCTCAAATAAAAAAAAAAAAAAAAACTCAAGTCTCTTTAGAGTCTAATGACAACATATTGATACATTTTAATAAGGCGCGAAAAAACCCCGGGAAAGGTTACTATGACAACAGTCGCCCCTGCGCCATGTATCCCTATGGGGCAGCAGAAAGGGCTGTGGTTTAGAAAAGCTAAAATGCGTGTAAATCTTGTTTTCTTTACTTTTTCCAAAACCAAAACACACCAAAATATAAACAACAAGTACCCAGTAAAAGTCATGAAATTTCAACTTCTGGCGTTTTGTTTTGAATACCCTAATTAGCATATTAAAGTGAGTGACGGTCAGTTGACCGCTAGGGGCGCTCCTAGTGTTAATGGCGAAGTGGCACGCTATCTGCCAAAACAATTTCCAAGTGGTAACTTTGTTTGTTACTTACATGGCAATAAAAATGATTCTGATTCTGATTCTCTAGTTTTCAGAGGACTTCACACCAGAACGTGCTGACGCGAGCCGGAAGTAGCGGAAGTAGCCGGCCGGCTCTAATGCTAACAGAGCTATGCTAGCGGCTTCTTGTGTACAGATCTTCTCTAATATGCAGCTTTGCAGCCTGTCTTTGAACAGAGACATTCCACGGGCTTTACATAACAGTATTATGTGTTCACGGAGGTGCGGCATACGTTTTTTCATATTATTAAACGGTATTTCCGCATCGGCGAACACACTCAAAGCTGTTGCATAGGGTCACGGGAGCATGACAACGCATATTTTCACAAGCACACAGTCCCCCATTGTCAGCCCTGGTTTGAGTTCTGGTGAAGCCTGGTGTGGGTCTTGTTTTGGCTGTTTATGAGTATTTTCAGTCTGCTCGCTCAGTCCGCTAATGTCCCCGTGACCACTTTGCTGCTCTCTAATTGGTTGTCGCACGAACGTCCCAAGGAAAGGATGAGCAGAATCAATCTCGTGTGGGCGTTGATTTTTCGATCCTGCTCCTCCCCTTTGACTTTCCCGCCAAGTCCATTCGTGCGTGCCGAGAGGTCGATGTTGCAACGGTCGAACGCGCGTCACCATAGACTTTGCATTGAAACCCGATGATCCGGTCTGAAAGCACCATTAGGCCGTCATTGGATTTTGTGATTGGGGGGTATGAGTGTGTGCATACGTAGGGATAGACAAGCCGGTAATGGTGGAGGATGTGCGGTTTTTGTTAAAAATGGAAAGCAGTATAGGGTGGTGAGGAAGGGGACAGAGCTTGAGTTTATTGTGGTAGAGGTGTGGGTGAGTGAGGGGAAAATTACCCTGGTGAATTTCTATAACCCCTGTAGGAGACTAACAATGGATACGTTGCGGAAACAGGGTGATCACGTAGAGGGTAATTGTGGTGATTTTAATGCACATAGCACATTTTGGGGTGAACGGAATGATGAGAATGGGTCAGTGATTGAGGAACTATTGGATGTTAGGAATTTAGTGCGTCTGCATGATGGGAGTGAAAGATAAGATAAGATAAGATGTACTTTATTAATCTCACACAGGAGACATTTACAACACGTTAATCCGGAACACGGATGGGAATGAATCCGCATTAGATCTTACTCTAGTGGCAGAATCTATTGCAGGGAAGTGTAAGGGGGGTTGATAAGGAGACCACTAGGTTCGATCCTCGCGCACTGACCTAGAGGAGCGCGACAGACCGGTAAATGTGTGTGTGAATGTTTGCTTGAATGTATTTCTGACCCGCACAAGTGTGCACCTTTTGGCGGACTAGTACATAAGGGGAGAGGCGGACGAGAGAATGGATGATGCGTGTGGAGGTTACGTATGAATGGAGCGGGAAAAACTATGCGCGAGTGTGGAATGGCGTTTGTGTGTGCGTGCCGGTGTGTGTGTGGTGCGTGCGGCATGAAAGTCAGCCTTCAGTATAGTACTATTTTCGAGCACGTAGCTAGAGACGGACCGCTCCGTCACACTGGCATTGCACCACGCCCCCCTAAGGAGGAGCGCACCACTTTTTGAGAAGGACTGGTCTATGGTTTATGTGAAGTACGCAAAGGCGCTTATTTCTGATATTTGTCGTGCATGCGTACCTGCGTACCACTTATGCGCACCCCTGGATATATTTTTTAACACATTTAATGTCTCAGAATTATGGAAGCCCGTTTCCGCCATGTAAAAAAAAAAAAAAAAGCAAACAGAAAGTCAAAATTTTGAGTTTAAAACTCAAAATTACGACTTTTAAAAAGTCAAAATTTTGACTTTAAAAGTCAAAATTTCGACTTAAGTCAAAATTACGAGTTTTCAACTGCGCATGTGCAGTTGAAAACTCGTAAGTGTTGTTGTCTGGAACGGTCTCTGGACATCCTTCACCTGCAGATTATGTGAAGATATTGGCTACAGTGACCACTGCATCCATGAAGTAGCCAGAAATAATGTTGTTTGATTGATTCTGTAAAACTTTCCTGTTTAAGCCCCAGACCGCGGTCGTAGGACGCAGGGAGGAGCTGTCTTTTTATTTATTTATGTTAAATTCAATTTACATATATACAACATTTAAATCAAACGACTTCTTATTTCGACATAGTAACAAATAATGTGAGCAATACGTTTTTATAATAAATCAAAGGAAAATGAGCCATCGAGACATTCCAATCCAATCTGCTATAGACCACTCTGACCAGACGATGACGCTGAGAGGGGTCCACACGGAGCGAGTGTTTCCACGGCTGAAATGATGCGCTTTCTACGTGTTGAGTACAAGGTTTTATTCATGCATCTATAATGGATTTAACTCCCTTTTCAAAGACCCTCACTGTTATCTGCAGAGTTATTTCTCCAGATTGTTGCTTAAAGAGTCATGGGCTTTATTTTGTCACAATAAAATAATCAGACAAGGCACTTATTCCCTGTATGTCTCTGTGTTCTTGCTCATACGCCAACAACTTTACCCGCACGCTCGCTCCATCAGCTCACCCCCGCGTGCACGCAAACACGTCACATACTCTTCAATGCACTGATCGCAATTCCAAAAGGTTTAATATTGTCAGTGCCCGTGACTGTGGTTCTCCTGCCTCTGTCTGTGGACCTCCCTCACTGTCCTGTAATCTCGAACGGTCTCTCTGTCAGTCACAATATCATTCACTGCATTTCTGGTGCATCCATCGATAGCCGTGATACTGACCAGACGTCACCAGTTGATGCTCAATGACTTTGAACAGCCACATGTGTTTTATTATTAATCTTCCACGGTCCGTTTAGGATAAACTAAATAGAGGCTTCTGAAGCGGATTCTAATCATAAACGGAGAGACCGTTTGCATTTTAACGCGATTACTACCACAACATTATTGCTGCTACTTCATGGATGTGGTCACTGTCTGTAGACAAAATCTTCACATAATCTGCAGGTAGAGGATGACCCATGGTCATGGATCTATAACAGGGATGACCAGAGACCGTTCCAGACAACAACACATACGAGTTTTCAACTGCACATGTGCAGTTGAAAACTCGTAATTTTGACATTTAAAGTCGAAATTTTGAGTTTTAAAGTCAAAATTTTGACTTTCTGTAGGCTTTTTTTTTTTTTATATATGGCGGAAACGGGCTTCCATACAGAATGTATTATACTGAAGAAATCCAAAACAATCCCTACTAAAATTTGTTTGAGAGCCTGTCCCAAACCACAGGTTCCTGACCTCTATTCTAGACTTTTGACTGAGAGCTTGTTGTTGTGACTCTCCTACTTTAACCCCGCCCTCTGTCCTCAGCAGGAAGTTGCCTGTGTATAATTACAGTATGTTATATATAGACCTGTAGCAGACACTGAATCATCATAGTTTGAACTTGTCCTTTGTGGATTTTCGAATCAAAATGACGGAATGTTTACCCTTTCATGTTTTATTTCTGTTACGGATTTTCCTTTGCATTTCCCCTGGTGAGTAACATTCAACTACCTTTGCATTTATATCCAAATATGGAATTTATCCAAACATAATCAACATTAATATCTTGTTTTGTTCAGCATTTTGAGTTGCCTTGTGTATGAATTGTGCTATACAAATAATTTTGCCTTGCCTAATTATTTATCCTATATTGTCTCTTCAGCTACAGCACTTGTTGTGACCAAAACAGTGGGAGAAAACTGTTCACTGTCACCGTGTGTGACAGAGGGAACAGTTGTTTCTCTCCGGTTAAAGAAGTCAGAAGACTGTTTCCTGATGTACAGAAGTGGCAGAATAGAAAAGACAGACCATCAGTGTTTCAAAAATCGAGTTCGTCTGGATACGACAAGAGGATATCTTAATGTGATCCTTGAAGATCTTAGACCGGAGGACAAAGGCAGATATGAGTGTGATGCTTTAGTCACAACAGGAGAAAACAAGAAACAGTCTGTGATGTGCTACATTGATCTGAAAGTCATGAATATTAGTCTAAAAGGTAAAAGTCCTCCTGTCTTGTTCTGAACTCTGTTTTCTTGTCATTTACCCTCTGCTCTTGTTCACAGAGAAACAAACTCAGGACAATGATAAAGGACAAGATCCTTCTCAGGGTCTGGATGTGGTGAAGGTGTGGGTGTGGGAGTGGGTGTGGGTGTGGGTGGGGGTGGGTGTGCTGCTGTTGATTTGTGCAGCTTTAATATTTTGGAAAAGAAACATCAATCAGAGACAGCAGATTTGCAAACAGCCAAACAGAGAAAGCACCTCAAACTCAGTCTCACCAGAAAAGGCGCTCTTGGCATGACCCCCTCCGACAGCTGTCACCTTGTCGTGGTGGAGGGGCTTGTGTGTTCAGGACCTGGAGCTGGGCAGGTCACTGTTCCAGACCAAGAGCAGCAGGTTTTAAGTAAAAAAGTGAAATATTATAATATATAAAATTTAATGAGTACAAAGTATAAATCGTTTAAAAGTAAGGACTAAAATAAATAAGTTGTTCAGAAAAAAGTAGTAAATTATTAATATCAGAATAAAAGTGACAGGACTAATACTCTTGGATGTAAAAATGAAATAAGAAAAAAAGTTAACTTATGTTGCTCTTCAGTAGCAACGTTTGAGTGCCTCAGTCTTCTGTCTGAAAGATCACTTACTGCATAATATGTAAATAAATATATATATATATATATTTCAATTCATTACAAATATGAAATGGGTGTGGACTCATCAACTTGGATGTTTGACATAAAACCTGCAATCCTTGGGACTTGCTTCAAATCAGCTGTCGGAACATTATATATATATATATATATACACACTTAGATATATGTTAGGGATAATGTATATTACACAGGTCATTATCGGAAAATAATAATGTTTTGCATTTTTTAGATTTGCATTTGTTCATTGTTATATATATATATTAGTACATTTGAAAAAAACCTTTTGGATAACTTTGTGATTACTTTGCACACAACAAAGTACAGACTGTTTGTACTATAATCTCTGTCTTTGATCTACACTGAAATGAACATGCAGTGACAAGTCAAACAAATTTAATAAAAAACTCAAAATGATGAGCCACAATTTTTTGTCTATCCTTTTCTGAACAAGATTCTGCACAACAAACATGCATGTAACCTAACAAGATCAAAAACACAATGAAAGCAACACAAGAATAACAGTTTATAACAAAACCAGTTATTTTTATATATTGTTGGGATGTTAAAATGAACTGGTTCAGTAATGTTATAGAAACAATGAACAGCCTTGGCACATTTAAAATATTTGCTTTGTGCTTTATGTTGGGTCATGCACTTTTCATGTAATGTGACTCGTTGATGTGTCATGTGTATCAAAGTCTATATAGATAATATAAAATGGTGAACTCTGGTCTCATCTGTAAAGCATGCACTTCCTCTTTATCAAATATTTGCTTAACCAGAAACAAAACCCTGCTGCTGCTGCGTGGTTGGCTGAACACAGTCACATGTTTTACTGGAAGAGCTGCAGCACAGATCCAGTTTCCTTTTGAGAGTGGGTTTCTTTAACACATTTTAACCTCTACTCGTCCGACAGTGGGGGAAATATTGGTGTTACTTTGTACAGTACAATAGTAATAAAGAGCACACTGATAAAGTAATTGCAGTCCCTGTTACCTACATCAACATTTGAAGTACTGTACCATGTGTGAATCATAAAATGCATAAGTGTAATTCATGACAGATCTTCCGTTACGCGGAAGCTTTTGTTTCACTCATAAAGCTTTGGAATTGGACACATCCACACTTCAGAGTGTGGGGGAGGGTTCAAACCTAACTGTAGCTGTGCTTAATTGTGTTCCCCTCACCACACTGTGTGAACATAAACATGAACCTTCAATACAACAACTTTAATATCAAAACTTGATTGGCTGGCTATAAACAGGCTGCCAATACCTTAAAATCAAAAAATATATATTATGTATCCATAAATACATATTATACATAACATATGATTAAAACCAACACTAATGAGTTCATGACAGATATATTCTCAAGAAATTACCATCATATCCAGTTAAACTATAAATCAGTTTGCAGATTAAAATGTATGATTTTAAGATGTCAGTCATTGGCATTTTGCAGATGTATTTTTTCTGCAACATTTTAATAGCTTTGACTTTAATATCATTTTTAATTATACCACACCTTGGAAACCTGAGGCTTGACACAGAGGTGTCATGAAATGTAGATGTAATTTCTCAAATTCAAAATATAAGCACTTGACAATTGTTCTGTATTGGTTTTGATACAGAGAACAGAGATTCAGACCCACAGATCCTGACTCCTGCTGCTGCTATAGACCAGTGGGGGCGGGTCCCAGCTCAAAAGTGGACAAAATGACGTGCGCTGACATGCTTGCAATGGGGCTGGAAAGCGGAAGTGTGAGATTTTGCGAGATTTCCACCCGCGGATACAAATAAACCACTCGTGCCAGTTGAATGGTGCTGAGATCTGAGACTTCTTCTTCCTTAATGGATTTTTCTGTGTTGTTTTGGACACATTTTGTCTCTGCGACAGAAAAACTGAGTGAGCGGTCGGAATTAGCTGTGAACTGGCCATGTCCCGAAGTTTCTATATGACGAGAAAGGTGCAGGGCCGTGTTCAAACTCATTGTCTTTTAATCCACTATTATTATCAGAAAGAAAATGTAGAAACACTATTCCCATAGCAAATAAATTGATGTTGTCCCTTACACCTATCTTTGCTGCTTTGGTTATGAGCCAATGTTTATGAATGATATGTTTTCTATCTGTTCATCAGCTCCATCTCCACTTCACACTCATTGCAGCTTCACATTGGGCCTTTTTCCTTTTTGCTGTGCTGTCAAAAATAACATGATGTAGTTGGGTTACCTATTCATTTACTACTAATATTATGCTTGTCCTTTTTCTGTTATATTTGAACATTTGTTAAATGTTGTTAATAGTGCCGCGCACTATTAACAGGTTAGCATTAGCTACAAGTTAGCCTGAATACATATTCAAGTTAACCGTCCGTAAAATCAGACAAAATGTTTTATCAGAACTGCATAGCTTTTCCCACAGCTTCAGTGGGTCTTTGGGAAACCTAAAAAATGAGCATGCTTCGTGTAAACTTTGAACAGCTGACGGTTTGTTTGTATCCAAGCAATGAACCGGAAGAAGAACACAAACATCATACATTAAAACATGGACGTTTCAGATTCCCTCTCTCTTCTTTTACTTTTTGAATGCAGGATAAAGTGGTGTTTTTCTTCTTGAAGCGTGTCTTAAGGTCCCTTTTGGTCGTCTGTGGCTTGGATTTTCCTTCTGTGTTTGTGAAAAACACTTTCATGAAGAATGGCGCGTAGGGAGAGCATAGAAGCCTATCCCCCTATCTTCTCCCAGCAGCAGAATCCACTGAAGCAGAGAAGCAGCCTGATAAGTTCAGTAGAATCAATTTTGTCCTGGAGTCTAAACATTCAACAACATCAGATATTGGACGATGAGCAGAATGGATTTAGGAAGAACACAGCAATGAGCACATCACATGTTCTGTCCTTCTGTGGTGCGAGCCATACAGCAGCAAAACTAAACTACTTTGTTTTGATGATTCGAAGCCATTGATGGATAAACGTTTCTGAATAGAAATGAATTAAATGTAGCATTACTGGATTATATGAATAAATTGTATAAAATCCCAACACAAGGCTCTGTTCGCACTGTGAACATGAATGAAACTGAGAGCCCGTTTGCTCTCTCCAGCTTTATCTGCCATTTTATGTGAATGATTAGCTCCAGACATGAAAGAATGCAAAACCTGCGTTTTAACTATTGATGGTTTTAATCTCAGTTTTTTGATTGTCGCTGGCAGATATTGTATTAATTTTCAGTTAATTTACTGTACAATGAAGTCACTTATTATGTTCACATGTATGTTTGCATGGATACACATGTGTCACCAGTGACATTACTAATGTGTAAGACCAAGTACCATAGAAAAGGAAGAGTCCAGACAGAAACCGTGAAGGGATGTTTGAGTGGGTCAAATGTATAGAGAATGTGATTAATGAAAGTATAAAGGTGTAGCATCCAGTTGAGTTTAAAGTTGAAGCCAGAATCTGATGGATAAAATTGAACGTGTTTATTATGTCCTGTCAAATAATCATATAACCAACGTACGAGCTAGAACAGAAATTAAAACCTAACAATTATATATATTACCTATCTAGCATCAATTACATTGTTAACCGTGTAGTGTACATTTGTAATATACATTAACCATATAAGAAACATTACTAATTGTTACACAAATAAAATCAATCCATACCTTGTTCCTCTACGTCAACTGTTTGCATAAACTTGATGTTTCTTTTATACCATATTGGCTCTTGTATCCCATTAAACCATTGACTACTATACTCGCAGTAACGACCATACACTGTAAACGTTTCGCTGTTTGACGTTTCGGCGAGGCACATTCAATAATAATACATCAACCTTTACAATAGGTATTGCATGTCCACAGTGGTGGTTTTACCGATGTGTTGTTTTGGGCCCCGCCTATAAGCTCCAGCAGCTTCCTGGGAGATCCCTTTTTCCAAAAGCACTTCCAAAACCTTAAGATGCTGCGTACAGACCAAACGCTTTGGAGCGACAAAATTCACTGACGCTCGTCTTGGGACGCTTGTGACCAAAATTGTGACAATGCTGTCACAAAGAGAAGACTGATCAGAGATTCAGTCACGAGGCCCATGATCACCCTGAGGATGAACATGCAGATAACTACAGCTGGGTGGGGAAGGTGTTTTCCGGGTGATGAGCTGTGTTCTTTTACGCCAAACATCGTTTTTGCAAATGTGGCCAAAATGTTAGATTTTGGTTTCATCTGACCATAGCACCTTCTTCCACATTTTGGGTGTCTCCCAGGTGCTTGTGGCAAACATTAAGCAAGACTTTTTGGATATTCTTTGAGAAATTGAGCTTTACTTTCTATGCCACTCTTCCATAAAGGCCAAGATTTTGTGAAGTTGCAACGACTGAGGCAAGGCAAGGCAAGTTTATTTATATAGCACAATTCATACACAAGGCAATTCAAAGTGCTGAACAAAACAAGAAAGCATTAAAATCATAAATTATCACAGAACATTAAAAAGAAAGATAAAAATATAAAATCCCTCAGTTGTATGCACAGTTAAACAGAACCGTCTTTAACCTGGTTTTAAACATTGTCAGAGAGGAGGCCTGTCTCACATCTTCAGGAAGACTGTTCCAGATTTTAGCAGCATTAATCTGAAAAGCAGCCTCCCCATGTTTAGTTCTGACTCTGGGCACTAACAGGAGTCCAGTCCCTGTGCTCCTCAGAGTCCGGGCTGGTTCATATGGGACTAACATGTCACTAATATATTTTGGTGCGAGGCTATGGAGAGACTTGTACACAAGCAGAGCTGTTTTAAAGTCTATTCTCTGAGCCACAGGAAGCCAGTGCAGAGACCTGAGGACTGGACAAATGTGGTCGTACTTCCTGGTTCTTAGTCAGGACTCGAGCTGCTGCATTTTGAATGTACTGCAGCTGTTTTACAGCCTGTTTGGACAGACCTGTGAGCAGGCCATTGCAGTAGTCTAACCTACTGGAGACAAATGCATGGATAAGAATCTCCAAGTCTGCTTTAGACACTATGTTTTTGATCCTGGCAATGTTTTTTAGATGGTAAAAAGCTGCTGATGTTACTGATTTGATGTGGCTATTAAAATTTAAGTCTGAGTCCAGTATTACCCCTAGATTTCTGACCTTGTTTGAAGGTTTTAGGGAGAGAGACTGTAGGTGACAGATGACGCTCTCTCTTTGTTTCTGGGGACCAAAGACAATCATTTCAGTTTTGTCTGCGTTTAGCTGAAGGAAGTTGTTTTGCATCCACTCACTGATCTGTTGGATACAGTGAAGGAGTGAGTCCACTGGTCCATGTTCTCCTGCAGTCAGTGAGACATAGATCTGAGTGTCGTCTGCATAGTTATGATAGGAAACTTTGTTTCTGCGTATTAACTGACCTAACGGCAGCATGTAGAGATTGAACAGAAGAGGTCCCAGGATCGACCCCTGTGGGACTCCACAGGTCAGGGCCATATGATCTGAGACACAGTTTCCAATCTCCACAAAGTACTTCCTGTCTTCAAGGTAAGACCTAAACCAACTTAGGGCGGTGCCAGTGACGCCAACCCAGTCCTCTAGTCTCTGTAAGAGGATCTCATGGTCGACGGTGTCAAAGGCAGCACTTAGATCTAACAAGATTAAGATTGAGACTTTGCCTGCGTCAGTGTTCAGCCGGATATCGTTTTTAACCTTAACGAGAGCACGTCTCAGTGCTGTGGTGGGGTCTAAAGCCGGACTGAAACATATCAAATGAGTTGTTGATTATAAGAAATCTAGTAAGCTGTAGGTAGACAACTTTCTCAAGGACTATTCCCCATAAATGGCAGATTTGAGATGGGACGATAGTTGTTAAGTACAGTGGCATCCGACTGCTCTTTTTTAGCAGGGGCCTGATGACTGCAGTTTTCAGGGCCTTTGGAATATTCCTAGCAATGAAGGGACATGTTTACTATCTGTGTGATTATGAAGGTAACAGACTGCTCAGAACAGACTTCAGAAATCTAGTGGGTAGTACATCCAGGCTGAAATGTGGAGGAGCTCAAACTGGAGATTATCTCTTGACCTTTTTATCATTTACAGGTGCAAAGTGAGTTAGCTCAGAGAGCCTTTCTGGCTGTTGGATGGTTATCTGTGGATTGGAGACAATGGCGCTTTTGATGCCTTGAACCTTGTCATTGAAAAAATTAGCAAACTCATTGCATTTACGTTTGGAAGTAAGCTCTAATGGCATTTGAACAGGGGGGTTTGTTAATCTATTAACTGTGAGACAGAACACGCGATTGTTGCTGCAGCCTTCAATCATTTCAGAAAAAAACCTTTCTCTCGTACTAATACGTAGCACCCGGTTAAACTCGCACAACTTATCTTTGAAGATCTCGTAAATCTACCTGGAGGGTTGGACTTGCGCCACTTCCGCTCGGGCCCTCCGGCACTTTCTCTTTTGTGCCCTGACCGAGTCTGCTTTAGCCCACGGCGCCTTCTGCTTATTTTTCACTATTTTAACCTTCACAGGGGCAACGGTATCCAGAACATTCAAAACACTAGAGGTGACAGAGTTAAACAGTTCATCAACAGTAGAAAACGATGCATTCTCAAGTTTATCATTTCCATAAATAGTTCACTCGTATTTTCATTTATGCGCCTTCCTTCGATACAGTTGCAGAGTCCACTGGTGGTTTGTTAGTGAAACACATGTCAAAAAAAACACAGAAATGATCCGAAAGAGCAACATCGACCACGTTTACATTTGAAATAATCACCCACTTTGTAACTAACAGACTCTAGAGTGTGCCCTTGCTGTGGGTTGCTGAGTGCGATCAAAGGATTCAAGTACAGAAACTCAGCTCATTTGCATTTCTGTCATCAACATTATCCACAGAATATAAAAATCCCTGAAATAACCAAACTATTCAAATCTGTGCAAACAACTAACTGTACATGACTGCGGTGGGCTTGTATAGGTAGTATTATTGTTTTTTTGTTGCAGTATGCAGCAAAGCCTCCTCCTTTGTTTTATTCCCTCCGTATTTAGATTCAAGAGCTTGAAATGTGATTTGACTAAAGGAATGTTTCAAATGTGGGTGTTAGTTGTGTTTTCTCTGTATTAACGTCTTCACAGGTATCGAGCCTTTGAACTAAGCACAAGTACTGGATTGATGATGTCACGGATGGATGAGAACTGGATGTGACCTATTTATGATAGGTCAAGAGAGGGATTTGTTGTAGAATTAAAATGTTGTATACTAATGATTTTCAGTTCATGAGGTTAGGGGAGGGACTGGCTGAGGTGGTTTTTGTAGGTGAATTGGAAACCCTAGGTGGTTTTGGAGGTACATATGGGGAGTGGTTTAGAATGTTGGACAGGACTCTAGATCTCGCTAATATGGGTGTGAGAGGAATAGTCTTCATCGCCGATTTTATTAGCCCTGCAGAGTGTTCAGGTAGGTCTAACAGTGAAGGCAGGGATGAAAAACAAAGGGACGTGTCCCCATTCTCTCTTGATGGAGTGGACGTAGCAGGGGGGACAGGTCAATGGGAGGTGGCGAGGGAGTCTTTGATGGAGGGGCAGGTGGTTGAGGAAACCCCAGCACAGGCCTGTCTGCTGTAGCAGACTTCAGAGCTTCAGAGGCGCTGTAGATGAAGAAGGCGTGACTGCTTCGGAGCAGGCTGGGGATGAGGATGTTGGTGGTGGTGGTCGTGCTGCTGGTGCTGCTACTGGTGATGATGCAGCTGCTGCTGGTGCTGATATAGCTGCTTCTGATGACAGTGGAGATGTTGAGATCCTTCGAGGCGGTGATGGTGTTGAGATCCTTCGAGGTGGTGGTGGTGTTGAGATCCTTCAAGGTGGTGGAGGTGTTGAGATCCTTCGAGGTGGTGGTGGTGTTGAGATCCTTCGAGGTGGTGGAGGTGCAGAGACTTTTGGCGTCGGCTTCCTCCCTTTCGATGGCTGCGCAGGCTGAGGTCTCAGGGCAAAAGAAAGGTTATCCATCAACACTTTTACTCCGTAAGTGTTCAGATGTGGCCCTTTCCCTTCAAAAAGCTCATGCCTATTCCAGAACAGATGAAAATTCTCAATGAAGGCAAGTCCTCTGCGTGAACATTCGTTGAGTAGGAAAATATTTAGCTGATACAGACGACTGAATTTCATTTGCTTCCCGTCCACATTTGGTAGTGGGCCACTGATAACGATTGTTACGTCCATTTTTGCAAGGTCGTCCAATAAGAGAGAATAATCCTGTTTCAACTTTTCACTTGTGTTGTCATAGACGTCTACTGCCCCCCACGTGGATCAACAATCTTTTTACCCCGCCGGTCTCAGACAAAAACTTTGGAGCCAAGAGCCTTATCTCATCCACTTTGGGCCAAGTGTACTGAGTGAACCTTCAGATTACGCATGTTTAAATTCCTAATCGCCGAATCCCGGATAAAGAGCGACTCAGCTGCATTTGACCTTGACTGAGACTGAGACTGGGACTGAGAGGCTACTGCTGATTCATCTTCCAAAAGTGGTGAATAGCGGTTCCTTGTAATTAAAGATTTTTGCTGTGCATTATGACACTCTTGTTATCATTAGCTTTGCCTTGTTTGGGCTTGGCACCATATGTGTTCCAACAATTGTCTCTGTTGATTTTGGGAAATGAAATAGCGTCATCATAACTTACGTTTTGTCCATTTGGTCCATTTCTTTCACTGGTATTGTTGTGTTCAGCCCCAATTCTGATTCAAGCACAAACACGCGGTCTTGAAGAAGTTTTAGCTCTTGTTTGAGTGAAAAACAGCCGTAGCAAAGTTTTGTTCTTTTTTTCCGTCCTCCCGACATGCTGTAAGTTAGGTAAATTCCACAAGTCTTGTGTTGAAGTATGCAAAAAGGAGTAAACCGTGTTTTGTGGAATAAAAATGTAAGAAAAAATGATTAAAGGAGATAAAAAAGCAGCAAGCGAGGAGCAGCAAGAGAATGCGACTGCTCTGTCCAGAGCAGGAAGTGCTACAAGTAGCACATTTTCCAAGTATATTCCACCCAAGTGACATGGTTCAGCTCCAGTTTCAGACCACATAGCTGTGTTTGAGCCCAGCACAGCCTGTAAGTTTGTGTTGTTTGCCTGTTAGCACTTGAGTAGGCTTACATGTTATTTTTTTCCCATTTGGATTGTTCCGGGCTTGTGTTTAACCCCGGATCCTAGCGCCGTATGCTAGCGCCGTATGCTAGCGCCGTATGCTAGCGCTGAATGCTAGTGCTGTTTACATGCTACCGCTAACATTAGCATTCGCCTTGTATTTGTTCAGCAGCACCTTGACAGTGTTACATGTTTATATTATGTTGTTTGAATGCACAACTTCAAACTGTTTTTCTCTATTTATAAAAAATACATATATACAGTGCCTTGCAAAAGTATTCGCACCCTGTTGAACCTTTCAACAATTTGCCACATTTCAGGCTTCAAACATAAAGATATAAAAATTAAATTTTTTGTCAAGAATCAACAACAAGTGGGCACAATCGTGAAGTGGAACGAAATTTATTGGATAATTTAAACTTTTTAACAAATAAAAAACTGAAAAGTGGGGCATGCAATATGATTCGGCCCCCTTGCGCCAATACTTTGTAGCGCCACCTTTTGCTGCAATTACAGCTGCAAGTCGCTTGGGGTATGTCTCTATCAGTTTTGCACATCGAGAGACTGGAATTCTTGCCCATTCTTCCTTGCAAAACAGCTCGAGCTCAGTGAGGTTGGATGGAGAGCGTTTGTTTCCACGGATTCTCGATTGGATTCAGGTCTGGACTTTGACTTGGCCATTCTAACACCTGGATACGTCTATTTGTGAACCATTCCATTGTAGATTTGGCTTTATGTTTTGGATCATTGTCCTGTTGGAAGATAAATCTCCGTCCCATTCTCAGGTCTTTTGCAGAGCAGACTCCAACAGGTTTTCTTCCAGAATGGGTTCTGTATTTGTCTCCATCCATCTTCCATCAATTTTAGCCATCTTTCCTGTCCCTGCTGAAGAAAAGCAGGCCCAAACCATGATGCTGCCACCACGTTTGACAGTGGGGATGGTGTGTTCAGGGTGATGAGCTGTGTTGCTTTTAGGCCAAAAAGTTCGATTTTGGTTTGATCTGACCAGAGCACCTTCTTCCACATGTTTGGTGTGTCTCCCAGGTGGCTTGTGGCAAACTTTAAACAAGACTTTTTTATGGATATCTTTGAGAAATGCCTTTCTTCTTGCCACTCTTCCATAAAGGCCAGATTTGTGCTGCACGACTGATTGTGTGTTCAGCTGTAGTTATCTGTCATCCAGAGTGATCATGGGCCTCCTGGCTGCATCATGATCAGTCTCTCTGAGATGAAAGTTGGAGGGACGGCCGGGCTTGGTATTTGCAGTGGCTGATACTCCTTCCATTTCAATATAATTGCTTGCAAGTGCTCCTGAGATGTTTAAAGCTGGGAAATCTTTTTGTATCCAAACGGCTTTAAACTTCTCCACAACAGTAACCTGCCTGGTGTGTTCCTTTGTCTTCATGGTTCTCTCTGCGCTTTAAACAGAACCCTGAGACTATCAAAGAGCAGGTGCATTTATACGGAGACTTGATTACACACAGGTGCATTCTATTTATCATCATCAGTCATTTAGGACAACATTGGATCATTCAAAGATCCTCACTGAACTTCTGAGTGAGTTTGCTGCACTGAAAGTAAAGGGGCCGAATAATATTGCACGCCCCACTTTTCAGTTTTTTATTTGTTAAAAAAGTTTAAATTATCCAATAAATTTCGTTCCACTTCACGATTGTGTCCCACTTGTTGTTGATTCATGACAAAAAATTAAAATTTTATATCTTTATGTTTGAAGCCTGAAATGTGGCGAAATGTTGAAAGGTTCAAGCGGGCCGAATACTTTCGCAAGGCACTGTACTTCACAAATATCTCAAACGCATTGGTAAAGACACAGATGAGAGTCATATAATAAAACATTTATCAACCTTGCTTGCTTGGTCTGTACAGAGAAATATCAGACCTTGGCCTTTTTGCACAGGTTAATAAGCCGTTAATACTGTTTGAAAACAGAGTTATTAATGAGTAGTTGGCCTTAGTAAATGTTGTTAAACATTTGTTAATGAGTTGTTCATGTTTTAGATTAAGCAAAGCTTGGGTCAATTATATCGCTCAACAACTACTATTGCCAATAATGGACTACTCTGACATTGTTTTCCACAGCTCTAACATAACCACCCTAAAACCTCTGGATTTACTTTATAATGCAGTCTGTAGATTTGTTCTAAGATGTCCTTTCACGACAAACCACTGTACTCTTTATGACCAACTGAACTGGCTGCAGGCAAAGGAAAGGAGACTTTACTATTGGTACATTTTTATCTTTAAATGTGTCAATGGTTCTAGTCAATGCCCCCCCTATCTCCAAAACCATATGGTGAGAGCTACCTCTTCATATGCACTGAGACATCTACAGCATGTCACTCTCATTACTCCCAGAATACATAAGAGATTGGGAGACACGCTTTCTGCTACAGAGCCCCTGAGGACTGGAACAATCTCCCAGTTTCGATAAAAACTATTTCCTCACTTACCAGTGTTAAAACTGCTTTAGTTTACACACCTTAAGTCGCCATGTGATTGCTTTAAGTAGCGTTCAAGGCATAAATAAATAAAAGTAATAACTGTACCCAAAGTTACTGAAGGAGCGGATGTGGACAAGGTTTTGAGATGGGCATGGTGGGGAAGAGCAAAATCTTTTTATTTTATTTTTATTTTATTTTATTATTTGTATTTTTTTTATCAAGCCTATTGCCTTCACAATGGTGAATGCAAATGGTGGCGGTGCGTCCGTCACTCACCCCAACGTGACGGTTACGTGCGTAAACTCAAACGCTTTAAAATGATGTATCACGTGCGATTGAAACCTACATTGTTTTTGCTCGAGACTCCTTGGTTTGGTTTGGTTTGGTTTATTTATTAGACCTGAGCCCCGAACGGGGTAAGGGCCTATTGCTTTCACAATGGTGAAAACAAATGGTGGCGGTGCGTGACAGACGCCCCCTACAGATGGAGTCAAAGTTTTCAGAGTTTTTCATACTAAAAACTCTGAAATAGTCTGTAGGGGGCGTTAATGAGCCAAGTTCAAATATTTCACTTTCAAATGACCTAGACCCTAGAGTTGAACCATGGATTCAAGTTTTGTGCAAGTCAGACTTTGTATGTGCAAACGGGAGCAAATTTACTATCGTACAAAATGGCCAAAAAAAGTTCACATTTTGCAGCTCCCCTGTTCGAACAACTGATGAAAAATGAAAAATCGGCGATGAAAAATCGCCGAAGTCATTTTCAAGGTACATGTGTTGAGATGATGTGGAGCGATTTTGAGGCAAATCGGTGAAACGGCAGAGGAGGAGTCGCTTTCCAACCGACATGTAAGGCAAGGCAAGGCAAGGCAAGGCAAGGCAAGTTTATTTATATAGCACAATTCATACACAAGGCAATTCAAAGTGCTGAACAGAACAAGAAAGCATTAAAATCATAAATAATCACAGTACATTAAAAAAAAGATAAAAATATAAAATCCCTCAGTTGTATGCACAGCTAAACAGAACTGTTTTCAACCTTGTCTTAAACATTGTCAGAGAGGAGGCCTGTCTCACATCTTCAGGAAGACTGTTCCAGATTTTAGCAGCATGAATCTGAAAAGCAGCCTCCCCATGTTTAGTTCTGACTCCGGGCACTAACAGGAGTCCAGTCCCTGTGCTCCTCAGAGTCCGGGCTGGTTCATATGGGACTAACATGTCACTAATATAGTTTGGTGCGAGGCCATGGAGAGACTTGTACACAAGCAGAGCTGTTTTAAAGTCTATTCTCTGAGCCACAGGAAGCCAGTGCAGGGACCTGAGGACCGGACTAATGTGGTCGTACTTCCTGGTTCTAGTCAGGACTCGAGCTGCTGCATTTTGAATGTACTGCAGCTGTTTTACAGCCTGTTTGGACAGACCTGTAAGCAGGCCATTGCAGTAGTCCAACCTACTGGAGACAAATGCATGGATAAGAATCTCCAAGTCTGCTTTAGACACTATGTTTTTGATCCTGGCAAAAACAGGATAAAATGATAAAAATGGATAAAATGATAAAAATGTATAAAAATGATTACTGTTCATTTTGCAGTGAAATTTATGAGCTTCCTGTTTGTCAGAGGGCGGGGCCATAATAAGATTTTTTTTCATGTCTTGACTTGAGGAACATGTGTACCAAATTTCATGGCTCTACGACAAACTTGACCTCCGAAAAATCCCATGGGGGTATTATTAGGCCCGAGCTCCTTACGGGGAAAGGGCCTATTGTTTTTGCTCGAGAGATGTCAAATTCTGCACTTTGAGCCTTAATTTCACCCCCTGAACATGCATGAAAAGTTGTAAAAATTTGATATTTTGGTGTTTATTTTTATGGGACTCAAAAAATGGCAGAACAGCCAATGGGAGTTTCAGGGGTCACGTTTGTCGTAGAGCCATAAAATTTGATACACATGTTCCTCAAGTCAAGATAAGACCAAAATGTTATCATGGCTCCGCCCTCTGACAAACAGGGAGCCCATAAATTTCACTGCAAAATGGAAAAATGATCCGCAATAATTTTCATACATGTCGGTTTGAAATCTTCTCCTCCTCGGCCGTTTCACCGATTTGCCTCAAAATCGCTCCACATCATCTCAACACATGTACCTTCAAAATGACCAAAGGGATCTTTTGATCAGTTAAACGTTGTTTGAGCAGCGGAGTGTTTATTGGCCGTTTTTCACAACATTCTATTTGCTCCCGTTTGCACATACAAAAACTTGAATTCATGGTTCAACTCTTGGGTCTAGGTAATTTGAAAATTAAAATTTTGAAATTGGCTCTATAGCGCCACCTACAACAGCCAATTTAAAAACGCCTATGAGAGGGGTTCGAGGTCAAAATTGTCGTAGAACCACTTCAAGATCTACTTCTCGACTCCCACTGATGTCTGCTGTCGTTGTGTCCTTGGGCAAGACACTTAACCCCTCTTTGCCTGAAGCCCCCGCTGAAAGATCTCAGCTCCTGTGGACTCACCCCCTGCAGGAGGATCAGGGAGGGGCTGGTGCTCTGTGGACTGGGTGCAGCTCTGACTGCCACCCCCCCGACCCAGAAATGGATTAAGGGGAAGAAAATGGATGGATGGATGGATGTTCCTCAAGTCAAGACATGGAAAAAAATGTATCATGGCCCCGCCCTCTGACAAACAGGAAGCCCATAAATTTCATTGCAAAATGGAAAAATTAAAACCAATCATTTTCATACATGTCGGTTGGAAAGCGACTCCTCCTCAGCCGTTTCACCGATTGGCCTCAAAATCGCTCCACATCATCTCAACACATGTAATTTCAAGATTACTTCAGGGATTTTTGATCAGTGAAACAATGTACGAGCAGCGGAGCGGCAAAATGTGACCTTTTTTGCCATTTTTTACGATCAAAAAATAGCTTCCATTTGCACAAACAAAGTCTGATTTGCACAAAAATGTAATACATTGTTCAACTCTAGGGTCTAGGTCATGTAAAAGTGAAATATTTGAATTTGGCCCATTAGCGCCCCCTACAGACTGAGGAAAAGTTTTACATTGGAAGCCAAACCAACTCAACTCATCATGTTCAGTACAATTTCACAAACATTCTTTTATGGCTACGGGACCAAATAATACCCCCGCGCGTGGCGGCGCGGGGTGGTGTGGGGCTCTGTGGCACAGGGCGGCGTGGCGCGTTGCAGGGGGTGTGGTGTGAGGCGGCGTTGTGCGCAGCGGCGTGGTGAGAGGCGGCGTGGTGCGGTGCGGCTTGGTGCAGGGTGGCCTGGTGCAGGGCGGTGTGGACCAAATAATAGCGCGGCTTGGTGCAGGGCGGCCTGGTGCAGGGCGGTGTGGACCAAATAATAGCGCGGCGGCATGGTGCGGGGCGGCTTGGTGCAGGGCGGCTTGGTGCAGGGCGGCCTGGTGAGGGGCGGCCTGGTGGTGGGGGCGGTGTGGTGCGGGGAGGCTTGGTGCAGGGCGGCTTGGTGCAGGGCGGCTTGGTGCAGGGCGGCTTGGTGCAGGGCGGCTTGGTGCAGGGCGGCTTGGTGCGGGGCGGCCTGGTGCGGGGCGGCGTGGTGCGGGGAGGCGTGGTGCGGGGCGGCTTGGTGCGGGGCGGCTTGGTGCGGGGCGGCTTGGTGCGGGGCGGTGTGGTGCGGGGAGGCGTGGTGCGGGGCGGCTTGGTGCGGGGCGGCTTGGTGCAGGGCGGCTTGGTGCAGGGCGGCTTGGTGCAGGGCGGCTTGGTGCAGGGCGGCCTGGTGCAGGGCGGCTTGGTGCAGGGCGGCTTGGTGCAGGGCGGCTTGGTGCAGGGCGGCCTGGTGCAGGGCGTGGTGCGGTGCGGGGAGTCGCGCGCTACGGCAAGGGCCGTTCGACGCCACTTGCGGCTTTAATTTAATGTAATTATTGTTATTATTTTTTCTTTCTGTCTTTATGTACTGTATATGCTTATTGTCTTGTCTGTTTTTGTGGTCATGTATGTAACTTTTGTTTTATAACCGGACCATCCACAATAAATAAATACATGTTTTATTGTATGTACAAATTATGACGTCATCATTAGGAAATGAGGAACAGTCCTTACTTAATAATACTGTTTGGGAAAAGAGTAACTAATGAGTAGTAAACATGAACGTACACTCTGTTCATATGAGAAGGTATAACTAATGTTTTGTAAATGATTTGTTAATATGAGCATTCCATTACCATGGAATATTGTAATAATCATTTGTAAACGATTATATAATGTCATGATTTATAATTAAATGTCAATAAAACATAAAAACATGTGTTGTATATTTTCTGTTTCTGAGTAGTTTATGATATGAATACTTGGTAAATGAGTTGATACTGTGTAGATCATGAGTAGTATACTATATAATACTTTTATTTTGATGTTGATGAATATTTAACATATCACCTAATCATTGATCATTAGCTGGAATGGCATAAGGGGAATAGTAAATAAATGGTTGGAGAGCTATCTATGCGAGAGGAGACAGATGATGAAATATGTAAAGTGTCTACCAAAATTAAATTCATCCTCTTTGCTGATGATACCAACATTATCTATTCCGATGAAAACCTTGAGCAACTTTTGGCCTTGGTAACAGTTGTAACAAGCCTGGCTCAAGACCTGCCACAACGCAAATCACTGCGTGGGGAAAATACCACAACCAGGTCAGGCCGTTTAAGATGATTTATTTTAACCACTAATAACAGCAAACAAAGACCGTAAATAACCAAAATAAAAGGGGTGTGCAAAAGTGCAAAATAAATGTAACTGGAACATAGGTGCAAAACAAAACCAAAAGCCGAAGGATTACCTGGGAAGAGAGCAAAGAGAGAGACATGAGATGGTGCAAACAATTTATCCTCCTCAGATGCCTCCAATCAGACGGCCCCACCCCTGCCTGCCAGGAGGAGCCTCCCACAACAGGCAGGGGAGGGCCGTGACACAGTGGAAATGAATAAGTTAAAAAGCTGGTTTAATATTAACAAACTGTCATTGAATCTGACAAAGACAAAAATTATGCTCTTTAGTAATCGTACAACTAATATACCTATTAGAATTGTTATAGATGACACACCAATAGAGCAAGTCCAACAAAACACATTCCTGGTTCTTATCATTGATGAAAAAATCTCTTTTTCACCCCACATTTGTTACCTGAGAACAAAAGTTGCCAAATGTGTTGAAATGATGAAAAAAATCATGTAATTTACTGCACACCAAATCTCGTCCCCTTATTCACTCATGTCGTACCTATATTATTGTGTTGAAGTTTGGGGAAACTGCTATGAATCCCATCTAAAGCCTTTGATCACCCTGCAGAAAAAGGCCATTAGGATTGTCTCTGGTGTACACTACAGACATCATTCTAATCTGCTGTTTGTAGAGTTTGAAGAACTCAAACTGCAGGACGTGATCAACTTTAAAACTGCTCAAACTATGTTCAGGGCATCTCAAAACTCACTGTATCTCAGTGCGGGGAGTAAAACTGTGGAATAACTTGCCGGATGAATTAAAAAACTGTCCAAGCATAATTCATTTCAAACAGGTGTTTAAAAAAAATGTATTTAAGAAATATATAGAGGAAGAAGAGTGATGCAAAGGGGAGGGTGTAGGGTCAGAGAGTGTTTGGGCCTTTGTCTGTGGTGCGTTGTGTATGTGTGTGTATTGTCTTGTTTGTCTTGTCTCTGTGGTCATGTCATATATTGTTTCACTCTATTACTGTACAATTTTACAGCTGTTTACTGTATGAATGATCCTGTATGTATACTGTTCTGCACACTTCTGTATACTGGTGCACACTGGGGTAGTCTTGCACAGTTTTTCCAATGTGGTTTTACTGGAAATGGAAAAGAAATGAATCTGAATCTGAATCTTGTACTGTACTTTGTGTTGAATGTGTGAGGGGGTTTGGATTCCTATAAGCGTTTGCTTCATTCACCTCCTTTTCAAACCATGCACTTGTATATCAGCCTGTTATGTTGTTTTTTGCGATTATGATGTTTGTGCAGGTTTTGAAATAATGGGTTTACATTTACGCCAACTTTATGACTTGGTGTATATTTTTTTCGCTCACTTCCAGATTGTTAAATGCCAAAAGTGTAGTTTTTTCCCGTACCCTTCATTTACACCTTGTTTGGTCGTAAGAAAGTTTCATAAATGAGGGCCATTTCCTCTACTTTTGGTAGTATACAGGCTGCATAAAGTTAATGTCACACACACTAGTTCCTTCCAACCAATTATTTTGCATTATTTGCACACTCACTGTTCATGACCTTCCACTGCCCTTTTCATCAATCCTTATTTGATTATCTCAAATAAAATTAGAACTCTGTCCACAAGCTTTTACACTGAATGACCAAATGACAATCTGAAGATTGTCGCTGAAAACTAAACACACAGGAAGAGGAGGTCTTTGCCTGTCACTTAAACAAGCCGGTGAAGATCGGCATCACACAGAGGACCACCATGAAACCACCAGCACCAAGGCTCACGGGTGAGTTTATTCTGGGACAGTGCATTGGTTCTGTATCCTTCCTCACTTTCTGTATGTCATACAATGCTTTAAAATATATTTGTCGATCTATTACAAACATTTCATTAAAAACATTTAAGAACTTGAAACAATATTCGACAATATTGTAAAATGTAGTTTTCTTATTAACCCTACTAATAAAGATATATTTTGTGATTAATTATTCACTTTCTTGATTATTTGTCAGTGACTCCAGACCAGTTCTTCAAACATAAGCCAGTGTCTCTGAGCTGTGGGAGCACTGGAAACTGGACTGTGGTCAGAAACACCAGCACAGACAGCAGGAAGCGCTGTGGACCGGACTGGGGCAGGATTAATGGTTCTGTGTGTGAGATCGAGTCACTCTATTCTGATGACAGTGGTCTGTACTGGTGTGAGAGAGACGGACACCGCTCTGCAGCTGTGAACATCACAGTTCATGAACAAAGAGGTAATTCTCTTCACACTCACAAACTACACGAATAAATATTAGCTCTTATTATCCGGTTTTGTCTGACTATTCCATCGGCCAACATTATGTGATCTACACATTTGTTTGTTTTGTACACGTATTTGGATTCAAACTGTATATAAAGGTGAACAGAGAAAAAAAAATACAGATGAGACAATGTCCTAACGTCTCAAAAACTATGTTTAGTTTTATGATTATATTTTTTACTTGTCATTTCATGTTTTAGAATGTGAGATAAATATTCAGTAGATAATTTATGGTGAAACAAATGTCAAGGGCAAATAATGCACATTGTGGAGGAGCCTTCCTTATTGCTCCTCCCTCACATACTTTTTAATCTGCTTTAATCATTTTAAATATTTTTATTTACATTTTATTCTGCAACAAAACACAAATAACTGATTTTATTAACGTTTATTATTATGAGGAATAACCCCTTGAGATGAATCATCTCGTTTCTGAGGTGGTCCTCAAAATCAAATAAAGAAATAACAATACAGCAGCAACAGTCAATTATATACAAAACAAAATGGTTACATTAAACAAACACAAAAATAAAATAAAACAGGAAAAAACCTCAACACATTCACTCACACACACACTCAGCTCTCAGAGGTTACCACTCCCCGCATGGTCTGACGTCAGACGCCAACTTGGAGCAGGGCCAGCACCTTTACCTGGAGGACTCGTTTCTGCGGATTATAATCGCTTGTGGAGTTATTTCGTTTTGGATTACTGAGACACTGTGGATCTAACGAGACCCGACCCTGTGGATCATTGCCCCATGGTCGCTGCTTGGCTCCAGGACAGGTTTTGGTGAACCCTGGTGCATGTGTGGGGCCGTGAGTAGAACCGTGGCCTCACCACTGACACTGACTCTTCTTTTTTTTTTTTTGTTCAAATATTGACAGCACAGGAGCGCTTTGATCACAGGGACCACTGTTGTTTGTGAATGTTCATTTTGACTATTGTGTGGGATTGCGCTCAAGTGTGGGGGGTGTTGGCACACTGTTTTCGGCCGAAAGCATGTTATATACCTGTGCTTATTTCACCCTGCCGATGTGACCTCTCGTGCCCTATCTAAAGCGTTGTAGCTCTGTCGTTTTGGAAGAGATAGGCGAATTGTTACACACTCACATATAATATTGTGTCTCATGGTCGACATATTATTGACCGATGCAGGATTGTCTGTTGGACAGTTAGAGTCTAACAAGGAATGTGGTGATGATCCAGGACACTTTAACATTCTACAACATTTATGTACATTTGTGGCGGCACGCTGGCTGGAGTTTGCATGTTCTCTCCGTGTCTGCGTAGGTTTCCTCTGGGTGCTCCGGTTTCCCCTACCACTAAAAACATGCACAATAGGTATGTATGTAAATGAGAGAGTGAATGGATGGTGTTGATTGGGGGCTGATGGTCCAGTGTGTTCGGCGACTCGCTTCTGTCATCACTGTGTGAGGAATGATTGGAACAATATCTGAACTCTGAACATTGTAAAGCGCTTTGGGTGACCTTGGTCTGTAAAAATGCGCTATATAAATAAACATGACTTACTTATATTTATGTGTTCTATATTCTGTTTTGTGTGTATTAACGGTTGATTCTGTGTTGGTGACTCTAAACACAAAACACTTTTTTCTGAAGCTGCATAGACACAACCTCAGTCTCTTTTCAAAACCAACCCATCACACCAAAACAGTTGCTCATGTTCTCAAAAGCAAACTCTGACACCACAATACCACGGGTACCAAGGTCTGCAAAAATGTGAACACTACTGAACATCATTAACCACATTAACAAAACAATTAAACACAATTTTCAGAGTGTGAGACTGTTCTTTTTACACATATAACACTTATTTATTCTCAAATATGTTTCTGGCATTTATGTACTATAGATTTGTGCGTTTCATGAGTATAGTTACATCATGCAGAAAATGCCGTTACATCACGACTCAATACAAAAATGAGTTGCTCCATGACACACAATAGATACAACAGTACAGTAACAATTACACACAATGTTCATTTATTTTATTACAGTATGTTAATAATTAAAAATGTTGTGAATGTAAATCAGTGGCGGAGCCAGACTTTTAAACAGAGGGTGGCCAGCGTTTTTTTAAGGGGTCCACATTTATACTATTCCGAAATTTTATTTCACACAAAAACTGGCTAAACGATACATTTTAATCTTAATCTTGTCATTATTTTTAATATAAAGTGAACTGAGAGCACACTTGGAAACTACAAAGCAAAAAAGTGTATTTAAATAGTAGTCTGAACAAAAAAGTGCAAAATAACATCATTCAAACATTGCATTACATTTTTCTTTTAACAAATTTAGCAAATTCCTACGGTTCTGGTGTAAAGCAGCAAAGATGTTGACAAACTCATCCATATTCAGCCCTGAGCCCTCCTTGACCCTACACTGAGGATACCAAGATGACTCAGTCATCTGCCATGGTAGTTCTGAGATGGTTTTTAATAAGTTTTAGGGCAGAGAAACTTCTTTCACAAGACGCAGTACTGACAGGTATTAAAAAGATCTTTGCAAGCCTCAAAAGCTCATGAAACACTTTCCAAACGTTCCAAAAGGACAAGGAAGTCCAATAGGGACTCTCTAATCCATTTTTTCCTCCCAAGAAGCCGCCTAGTTTGACGTACCTCATGCTTAACGTCCTCTATATCTGACTCAAAGGTTCTGCCAAATGAAAACAGGGGCTCTTCTTTCAAAAATTTTTTGGGGTCAAGCGACTGCACATCATCCATAATCTTAGCTATTTTTTTTCTTTTTTTGTGTGTGAAAAAACGCCTTCTGCCAATAGACAATCCTGCACCTGTCTGCGACACCCTCTCATTCTCTGAAACTCAATTACATAAGCTATATTTTAATACAACACAACAAATTCCTCATCATCTCAAAACATACTGCCTCCGAGTCTGACCTTCAGGTGAGGTTTCATCATCCTGATCTACAGGCCTTTTCCTAACAAAAAAAGGCCTGTAGGCAATGTTTCCTCCTTTTCTTTTCATGTTTACACTAAAGGGAAGAGGGCGATGATACGATGGGCAATTAATAATGGAAAATACACACGCATGCACCCCGCACGCACACACACGCACACGCACGCACGCACACAGGCACGCACACAGACATAGGCACGCACACACGCACACAGGCACGCAGACCCACACTGGCACACACAGGCACGCACACACACGCAGACACACTGGCACGCTGACACACGCACACAGGCGCGCAGACGCACACACACATGCACACACTAAAAGTTCTACAAACTGAACAAGTAATGCGCTGCAGTACGCGTGTCTATACTTTGTGTCAAATGTAAACGGTTGGCTCTGCATCGCTAACTTACCTCTTTGTTTTCATCACAACTTGGGCACATGTGTGAGTCCAACAACCCAAAGCATTAGCACACAGCACTGGCTCCACACCATGGATGTATTATATTAACTGGATAGGGTATTACTAGCTTGTAGCTGAATAACTCATGTGCTCAGGGGATTCTCGCGGTACTGCAGACTGAACCAGACTAAATTCACGTGGGCTACCCAGAAATTTTCCCCATAGGACTCAATGCATATTAAAACAGCTCGACCTCAGCTGACAGAGAACCTACAGCTTTGATAAAGATCGGATTTTGTGGGAATTTTAGTGTCCCTTGTAATCCTGAACTTTTTTTCTTCTTAAATCCTTCGGTTTTGTTTAAATCCACACTTTAGTGCCACAAACTCTGCTCCTCTGGCTCTCGCTCTAACTCCCGCTCTGATGAACTGCTCTGATTGGTCAGAGCGCGGCCGAGCCCCTCTGTGCACGTGCGTGAGACCCGGTGTGAGACCCACACACGCGTGTTTGGCGCAACGCATTATGGGAGATCATCCACTGCGCAGAACCGGGAGGACCAGACGATGCCCAAATACAGGCGAGTTTCCCATAGATCTTTGCGAGTTTCAGGCAACTTCCGCTAATCTTTCAGCCCCCATGCTGTCACAAAGCGCCACTGAGCACAACCATTCATTTGAACAGGGCGCCATCTTGGATCGCCGGGGCTTGCTCCACACGGAGTCGGGGTGCGTTCACAGACGGGTGAAACCGTGGGAATTTTTAGCTTTTGGCGGAAAAAGTGCGGAAGATTCTCAAGATTAACATTATTACATTGCCGTCTTCCGAGGGGGGCACTGGGGGTGGCAAGGATATTTTTAGAGGTGGCAGTGGCCACCCTGGCTACCCCTCTGGCTCCGCCACTGATGTAAATTGACACACCTGCTCCTCTCCCTCTTTGACCTGCTCCTCTCCCTCTTTGACCTGCTCCGCTCCCTCTTTGACCTGCTCCCTCTTTGACCTGCTCCGCTCCCTCTTTGACCTGCTCCGCTCCCTCTTTGACCTGCTCCGCTCCCTCTTTGACCTGCTCCGCTCCCTCTTTGACCTGCTCCGCTCCCTCTTTGACCTGCTCCGCTCCCTCTTTGACCTGCTCCGCTCCCTCTTTGACCTGCTCCGCTCCCTCTTTGACCTGCTCCTCTCCCTCTTTGACCTGCTCCTCTCCCTCTTTGACCTGCTCCTCTCCCTCTTTGACCTGCTCCTCCTGTTGCAGTTTAGGGCTAATCAAGAATAAATTGTATTGTATCGTGAAAAGTGATGTGTGCGTTTGTTTTATCCAACCAAAAGTTTCATAATAGCTTTTATTTAAGTACTTCTAAAGTATTGAGTATTGAGACACAAACATTAGAATTGCAGGCACTACTGTATGTGAGCATTTCAATTTGGAGAGACGTGAAACAAGAAGCTTTTGAGTATTTATTGGGAGGAGGTTTGGCGCCCTAGGCCCCGGTGCGGCCTTCAGATCGGAGGGGCTCTGCGATGGAGCATGCCAATCCCCAAAAAGGTTGTGAGTTGATGGAGTTTTGCAGCCTGGTTTGAAGGGGACAGACGTCGAGACTACTCTATGCTGTGACCGCTATCGCTATATGCTGTGACCGCTATCGCTATATACTGTGACCGCTATCGCTATATACTGTGACCGCTATCGCTATATACTGTGACCGCTATCGCTATATACTGTGACCGCTATCGCTATATACTGTGACCGCTATCGCTATATGCTGACGAGTCGCGACCATCGCGCGCTAACCATTTTTTGCTATATACTGTGACCGCTAACCATTTTTTGCTATATACTGTGACCGCTAACCATTTTTGCTATATACTGTGACCACTATCGCTATATACTGTGACCGCTAACCATTTTTTGCTATATACTGTGACCGCTATCACTATATGCTGTGACCGCTATCTATTGTGACCAAACTTGCGGATCCTCATCCGAGCAGTCTCTGCCGAGCAGTCTCTGCCGAACAGTCTCTGCCGAACAGTCTCTGCCGAACAGTCTCTGCCGAACAGTCTCTGCCGAACAGTCTCTGCCGAACAGTCTCTGCCGAACAGTCTCTGCCGAACAGTCTCTGCCGAACAGTCTCTGCCGAACAGTCTCTGCCGAACAGTCTCTGCGGGCGACCATTGCTTGCGGATACTCAGCTGCTGCGACCATTGCTTGCGGATACTCAGCTGCTGCGACCATTGCTTGCGGATACTCAGCTGCTGCGACCATGCTTGCGGATACTCAGCTGCTGCCGCCACCAGGAAGTTTGCAAGTGTTTTATGGAGATGCAAAGAGGCGCTGGGCTGCCAGGATGGTCGAAGTGTCAGGCCTGATGTATGAGGAGAGGGCCGATGATGACCAGCGGCCCAGCTGCTGGAGGGCGGAATAGGGGAGCCCAAGGGACGCGGCGCGCGTGGCGGCGCCTATCCGAAGGAGTGGGCTGTGTAGAGATGGGGAGACAGGTTACAAGCAGCAGTACGGACTTGAGTTGGGCTCTGAAACGGACGGATGACATTGGAAGGTTATCGGGAGCGCGGAGGAGATGCTTTGAGGGAAGGCGTCGGGCCAGGGCCCGGCGAACCACTGGACCTGGAAGAGACCCCCAAAACCCACGGACGGGGCTGCGTCCGTGAAGAACCGCAGGGCATCTGAGGACGGGATGACGTCACTGTAAAAAAAAAAGATACACCGTCCCAGCGGCTCTGCAGACGGGACCCGAATGCCAGGTCGGAGCAGCACCCCGCGTCCGGGCAGACAGCGTCGTTGAGGGAGGAGACGGAGCCAGATACAAGCAGTTCCATATACAAGCAGTTCCATATACAAGCAGTTCCATATACAAGCAGTTCCATATACAAGCAGTTCCATATACAAGCAGTTCCATATATATACACAGTTCCAGATATATATACAGTTCCAGATATATATACAGTTCCAGATATATGCAGTTCCATATATTGCATGAGCAGTTCCAATATGAGCAGTTCCAATATGAGCAGTTCCAATATGAGCAGTTCCAATATGAGCAGTTCCAATATGAGCAGTTCCAATATGAGCAGTTCCAATATATTAGCAGTTCCATATATTAGCAGTTCCATATATTAGCAGTTCCATATATTAGCAGTTCCATATATTAGCAGTTCCATATATTAGCAGTTCCATATATTAGCAGTTCCATATATTAGCAGTTCCATATATTAGCAGTTCCATATATTAGCAGATCCATATATTAGCAGTTCCATATATTAGCAGTTCCATATATTGGCAGTTCCATATATTAGCAGATCCATGTATAAGCAGTTCCGTATATAAGCAGATCCATATATAAGCAGGTCCAGATATAAGCAGAACCAATATATGCAGTTCCATGCACTGTATAAGCGGTTCCAGGTATAAGCAGTACCATATAATCAGTTCCAGGTATGAGCAGTCCCAATATGAGCAGTTCCATAAAAGCAGTTCCATAATACATAAGCAGTTCCGTAATACATAAGCAGTTCCGTAATACATAAGCAGTTCCATAATACGTAAGCAGTTCCACAATACGTAAGCAGTTCCATAATACGTAAGCAGTTCCAGATATAAGCAGTTCCGTGAGGGATTAAACTGAGAGCTCGCAGTCCAATTTGAGGGATTAAACGGAGCTTGCAGTCAGAGTGAAGGATTTAAACGGAGCTTGGTTAAAGAGAGCCTGCAGACCAATGCGAGGGCTTTAAACTGATGCTTGCCCACCAATGCACGGGGCCAACTGAGCCTGCATTACAAGCGCGGGGCCAACTGAGCCTGTAGGACAATGCGAGGGGAATAAACCGTCCGCAGATCTCATACTTACCCGCAACGCCAGAAGATAAGGGACAACACGACGGGACCACACCGTATGGCACGAGGAGGCAGGGATGCGCACGGCTCCCACCGCACCGGTCCAGACCGGCCGTATGCAGCAGCAGGCCGCGACGAGACGAGCAGCGGCGAACCCGCAGAAAGAGCCCGCAAAGGAGGAGAGCGGCAAAGACCCACGGACCACAGCACGAGACCCGCAGCAGGTGCAGCGACGTGGAGGAGGAGCAGACCACACGCAGCAGGACAGAGGACAGCAGGGACACGCACGAAGTAAGTGAGAGTAGAACAAAGCGATTCCTCCAGAACGACTCTTTGCAAGGCTTCGCTCTTTGCTGCAGCTTCAAGAGGCCGAGAATGGGAGTTCCTCCGCTTTTAAGCAGCTTGCCTGGCTGGACCGGTGATTGGAAGGGGGCGTTTGCCGTGCGATAGGCTGGGGATGAGAACCGGCCTGGAGGGGTTACCTTTGGCTGACGTCTACCAAATTGAACTTACGCTGGCTGCATGATGTCAGGAGCATGACCGGGGAGGGCTTGAATAGTGTTTTGCCTGACCTTCAACTAGATCTTCCACATATGACATGGGCGTGAGACCAAACCCATTTTTTCCCACTTTCTCTAGCAACAAATCTTAAGACCAATGACAGAACTGGGAATGCAGAACTTGCCCACCATCCAATTTAATAAAGGTTTCTCCTTCCCTGTTTGTTCTTCTAATTTTGATTTACTTTCGAGGCACAAAATTGACCAAAGTTGCAATTAAAGTAGCAGTATGTAATATTTGCATGTCAAGTCATCATTAAATGGCCCCCAATATTTCAAAAGGCGTTATTAAATGATGCTCTTTTCGAATACATCTTAAACTGATAACAGTAGTTCAGCCGAGATATTTAAATATCAAAATTAGTTTTACGACCCGTAAAAGTTGTTATTGTTTTCATTCTCAAGTCCTACCCTTCGCCGTTTCGCCAGAACTCCGCGCGGCTCACTCATCTCACTGGTAAAATAACATGTGGCCGCAGAACTAAAAGAAGTCTTGTTATGACTTAAACATCATTTTAGACCACATGTACCCCAATTATACACTCCTATTTTGGACATCAATTGCTTATTTATTTTGCATAATCTATAATTACATTGCTTTTATGTAGTTTTTTTTTTTCATCTCAAATGTCCCAAAAAAATAAAAAAATAAAACATTCATTCGAAACATTCATTCAACATTAGCACGGCTCATGGCAATGTGAATGGAGACAGACAAACAACTGATAAAATAATTCCCTGTGGTTGCTGCTGGATTTGGTGTGTATCTGGCAACCTGAGTCAGGGAGAGTGGGAGAGGACTACAAAATATTGACTGTGACTAGCACTTTTGGCCGGATTTTTACATATTGTTCCTTTAAGCCTTTAACTCTGACATGATCAGTAACAGTCTGTTTGATTCAAGAGGCAAGGAGCTTGTGCTCAAAAGTAAGTACTAATAAATGGCCATACGAAAATATATCAATCGTATTAAACACATGCGTTATTTACATGAAACATCACATTTTAAAACCAAATGATTACTCTAACTACAATTGTTATAACAGAGAAAGTCTGTACTCATCTTTGGGTTTTCATAATTACTTCCACAATTAAGACTGTTAGCATTAGGGAGCTCTCAAAATGACTCCCAGTACTGAAGAAAAAGAAAAAAGAAAAAATCTACTTAATCACCTAACAAACCTCTGATATGATAGTAGAGGGGGATATGTTCTGCTACAAATTTTATTACAATTGACTTTTATGTCCTAATTAAAACATATATTCAACTTTTACCTTAACCTCATCAAGGTCGCTCCTCTCTCCGCTCTGCTATCTATGCTAATGAGGGACGCGTACGTATGTCAGCATTACGTCACATATAACCAGAATGATTGACAATTAGGAGGACAAGTTACTTAGGTGATTCACTCGAAAGAACAGAATCCTCTAGTATACCTATAAGTTGACAAAGAAAAATAGAAAAAATAAACAGGGAAACACTTTGACTAACCCACTAATTTACTGCTGTCTCAAAAAAAGCCCTGTTTACACAGAGATGCTGCGACAGTAAAACGTTAGAGTCGGCTTATACTGGTTGGGGTCGTGCTGTTCCAATGCCCACTACTAGCCGGGCGATAGAACTGCAACGTTTTCCATCGCAATATCGAATACGGACGCCGAGTGAACAAAAGGCTAATGGCAAGGCAAGTTTATTTGTATAGATGGTTTTCCATCACGTGCTTATTACCCATAATGCTTTGCACGAACGCCATGCTGCGCGTCAAGCTTATGTACGTATAATTTGTCACGGATCATTTGTCCCCATGTCATCTAAAGCCACGAATTCGGCCGACACTGACCACGTTAAGTACACTGGAGTAATCTGTGAGGCAAGATCCTTGGAGAAATTGAGTGATCGTAGATTTGGATCTGTATGAAACGCGGCGAGACCAGTGGACTTCGCCAGAAATGGCTTACTTTCACTTAACAGTTTTACACTTAAAAAAAGGTCATGATGTATATGATGCAATTACTCTTTCAATTAATAATTTATTTTGAACGAAGCAGTTGATATCACAGGCCGTAAATCACTTCTGTCTTCATCTGCAGTGTCAAACATGGTGGGCGGCGCACCATGCTATGGGCCTGCTTTTCTTCATCAGGTTTTTAAAGCCTTAATCATTTATTATAAACCTATAAAGCAGTCTATATTATGTTTCAGCTATAGAGTCTAGCACCAGCCGTCCTCCTGCTCCGTCCACACTGCCCACTGCTCCTCCAACCTCTCCCACCATCAGAGCCTCTTCCTCTGGGCTTCTTGTTCCTCTGCTCTGTTCCATCCTGGGCCCGCTGCTGCTGCTGCTGCTGCTGCTGCTGCTGTTGTGGGTCAAATACTGCAAACGCAAACCCAATGAAAGTGAGTTCCCTTTTTGAATTGTTGCATCATCTGTTGATAATTCATGTATACATATATTTCAGAAACAAAATCCATACAAGCTGTATGTATGCATCAACAACAACAGGGCTGTTAGGGGTGACATATTTTCTCATTTCAAAGTAGAAGAAAAATAGTTTTTTCCTGTTTTTTTAATTAAGCGGTCGTTACAGGTATGTTTGTTTGTCTGCATTATGATCTTCAGCCTGGACTCGGCGTGTTTTACCTCATCAACGACAAATACATCAGTGGATGTAGGAGTGTATTGTAAGTCTAGGATCTAGGGACTTTATAGCTGAGCAGCCAAAGCCGCATTCAGGAGATTGAGTACATTTTTAAAGATTATTTTTAATGCCCAAATATCACTTTTTTCACATCTACTCAATGTAATCAAATTCTACATTTTACAATGTTTATCCTGCCGTTGACATTTGTACATGATTCCAGGCACTCGAACTCAACCAGAGGCTGACGAGATCACGTACAGTGACATATTACATCATCGGCAGAGACGACCAATCACACTCCCAGGTCAGGATCCGGCTCATACAGTATGAATTTGAACTCATATGAACTATTGACACTGTTTCTGATTGACACTTTTTAAATCGACACTTTTTTACTGTACATAATATCCTGTATGTGTAAGCCCTCAGTCGTACAGGGATTAGTCAAAGCAAAGGAAGGTTTCTCACCCATCATCTGTACTTCTTAGCAACAGGGAAAGTTAGGGAAAACTTGCTAAGAAGTACAGATGATGGGTGAGAAACCTTCCTTTGCTTTATAATATCCTGTATTTAACATGTTTGCACATTTCTTTCTTTTGGCACAATCTTGAGTGATTCTATCCATGCTAGATGTGACATGTAAATTTCTCCTTTGTGAGATCAATAAGGTATATCTTATCTTATCTTATCTTACACATAGGGATGAACTGAAATCATCATTGGACACATTAGGGCATTATCTGGAAGAAATTAATTGTTAATAGTGTTTAGGGCTGTTCCAAAAAAGCATTACATCAACAATGGATAGCAATCTTTACTTTGGCCAATATTGATCAATGATACATACAGACCCTAAAAACATAAGGGGCTAGTGTTTTTGGCAGGTGGATGGAAACTGGAGCATCCGGAGGAAACCCACATCCAAACTCCACACAGAAAGGCACAGAGATCAAACTTGCAACCTTCTTGCTGCACTTGCCGAGCATAGACCAGGAGTGAGCTGACAAATGTGAATGTGGAGCTAAATATATACAAATATTGTTGGTGGACGTGGGCAAGTTACCAAGCGACTGATCAGAGCGGCGCTGGTCTGTCCCCTCTTAAGCATAATTATGTCATCTTTATTTATGTAGCGCCTTTCACAGACCAGAGTCAGCGCTTTATAATTGGGAATTCACTCTTGGGAGATGGAAGCGGGGTCGCCAGTACAGGAGGCGTATGCCAGACCTACTGTACATGTTTTTAGTAGTAGGGGAAACCGGAATATTTGGTGGTAACCTACACAGACACGGGGAGAACATGCAAACTCCACTCAGAAAGGCCCCGTTCCGACCGGGATTCAAACCCTTCTTGCTGAAAAGCCACTATACGCCCAGCGTTCTTGCGCTAAAGTCAAATTTGGCGACAGAAGGCTCCTGGTTGGTCAGTTGTTAGGGTTCATATCTGGAAAACAATCACACGAAAACCACTTTTCAAAATATTGATATCGCAATATTTTTGCCTCAAGATCAATTATTAATATTCTATAATTCTAAGTATGATATGATAACTTACCCTTTTGCTGATGGGTCTTATTTAAATAAGTAGTCAATGCAAGTGAAAACCTAATGGAAGGGGAAGTTTTATTATGAAGCTTATTGTTTGCAGCTGTGTTTGTATATATATTTATCTTTATTTATGTTTCATATTATGGAGGTAAAAAACGGATTGTTGGACTAATTTTATTTCACCAAATTTTGACTATTGTGTTTTGGGTTCATTGACTAGAAAATAACAGCCTGGGTTGTTTTGGTGTGAAAATTAGCTTTAACATTAATAACATGCCATTGAAGCTTCTAATCTCTTTCCATCAATGTTTGGAGTTTACCAACAATAATTTAGAATCTTTTGGGGCACTATTAAAAATGGCTCCACTTTGGGCACCTCTGAGTTAGAGAGTTATCATTGTCCATCTATATACAGTCTGTGGTGCCTCTACTGTCTGTGTTTGCAATGTTTGGCAGAAACATGCTCAATTTAAGACGTTTCAGTATTTGTTCTGAGCATTGCTACAGGGAAATGTGTTTTACATGGCTGAACATGTTTTAAATGACCTGAATTGGGCTTGTCCCCACCAACACATATATTAATTTGAATAGTTAAAATGATGGAGATATTGAGGGAGAATAATCAAATACCACACTGTACACTTATATACTTCATTAAAATGGCTGTTTTTGAAATATAGTTACACAACATACAACTCAACTGTTTTCTCTGTTCATGCATTTTTTCCATCCCTGTTTTTTGCAAAGGGACCACATGACCATTTACTGCTAATAATACAAAGGTCTGTGCACTGGTTCTGTGGTGGATGAGGCCCACCCGAGTGAGACGTGTGGTTTCAACTGTCACTGCTGCATGCGTGTGGCTTTTTCCATTTTGATGTTTTTCCTCTGACGATTGGTTTCCTCTGAATGTTCACACCTCACACATTTCATTTCAGTTATATATTTGTTTCAAACATGCACAAGATTAACAATTATTCACAGAAAAATAGAATAAAATACTACGAACAGAAATACCTCTACATGGTTCGAAAAGGGATTGGATGAAGCAAAAAGTTTTATATTAATCAAATCCCCTCCACCATTTAGACACACACTACAATACAAAAACGATGCTCTACAATACATTAAAACATTACAAATGACTGAAAAAAGGGACACACACATTACCACGGGCAAACAAACACCAGTGGCATGACGCTAACCATAACACACACACACACACACACTTATTAACACAGAGCAAGACATAGGCTCAGAATGGGTTTTTTGTAAATTTAGTTTGATCTCCCCAACATGACAACTTAAACTGGTTTATTACACGGCTCCTCACAGCAGCAGTAGAATGCTCCATCGATTTGAATGTAATTTCAAAACGTACCGGTCATTATTTTTTATAACGGACCTCTCAAAACAATAATGACCTCTGCCCTTTGGCTCTCTGCTTGTATTTCAGATGCGTGGATAACTCCGCAAGTAGTTCCGGCCACTCCGGAGCTAGCCACGCTCAATAAACACACTTAAATGTTAATCGGAGAATACTTATACATATACATTCTTCACACACGTGCATGGAGATTTTCAGAATTTTCTGGTCTTGTCTTCATGACAAAAATACTATTTCTCTGCGTCAAAAAGCGATCGTGAAAAACCCGAAAGTATTTCCAGCCACTCCCGAGCTTTTCACGCTCAATAAACGCAAATGCCAATCAATCAACGCAATTAAATGTTAATCGGAGAATACTTATACATATACATTATTAATACAAGTGCACGGAAGTTTTCAGAATGTTCTGTTTCCGTTTTCATGACAAAAACACTGATGTAATGCGAGAAAAAGCGATCCCGAAAAACCCGGCAGTAGATACCGGCACATTTTAGGAACATTTGCAGAGGATCAAATTATGGATTTAGGTTAAGTTTATGTTTGGGTCACTCACCGCTGATGTTCAGGGTTCTTTGTTCAGTTTTCATGCAGTTCATAGCATAGCCACGGGAAAGCCTTTGGGAACTATTTTATTTTCTGTCATTAAATAAACCTTTCGGCATTCCTAAAAGTGGACTGAAGTTTATTTTGTGTGTTCTGTTGGTATAAAGCCGTATAAAAAGCGGGATAACGTATATGACGCAGGTCATTATCGGAAAATAAGTACCGACCGGGCGAAGCGGACCCTGTAGGTACTTATTTTCCGTTCTGTTCTGTAGTACATCACATCTGAAATTAAACAAAATACAGTGTTTTTAAATAAACAAATCAAATTATTAGTCTAGTCCAGACTAACGTTTGAAAGAACAAAGATGCAACATGTATTAGTCAACTGCACAACCGCTAGGTCAGTTTATTACAAATATTCCGTAGAAACATTACACATTTACTCAGTTAGATAAAAACAGGACTCATGTTGTACTTACAGTAAATGTGCTGATTGCTGAAACAATGCACTGTTTGATTAGTTTCAAATTCTGCGTTTTTCAGAGAATGTGCAGAGTCCAGTTTATTCATCTGTGAAAACTGAAGAAATCCAGTACTCTTCAGTCAACATCAAGACTCGAGGTAAAACCAGAACTGAAGCAGAGACTGAAGCAGAGACTGAAGCAGAGACTGAAGCAGAGACTGAAGCAGAGACTGAAGCAGAGACTGAAGCAGAGACTGAAGCAGAGACTGAAGCAGAGACTGAAAGCAGAGACTGAAAGCAGAGACTGAAGCAGAGACGGAAGCAGAGACTGAAGCAGAGACTGAAGCAGGGACTGAAGCAGGGACTGAAGCAGAGACGGAAGCAGAGACTGAAGCAGAGACTGAAGCAGGGACTGAAGCAGAGACGGAAGCAGAGACGGAAGCAGAGACGGAAGCAGAGACTGAAGCAGAGACGGAAGCAGAGACTGAAGCAGAGACTGAAGCAGAGACGGAAGCAGAGACTGAAGCAGAGACTGAAGCAGAGACTGAAGCAGGGACTGAAGCAGGGACTGAAGCAGAGACGGAAGCAGAGACTGAAGCAGAGACTGAAAGCAGAGACGGAAGCAGAGACTGAAGCAGAGACTGAAGCAGGGACTGAAGCAGGGACTGAAGCAGAGACGGAAGCAGAGACTGAAGCAGGGACTGATGCAGGGACTGATGCAGGGACTGATGCAGGGACTGATGCAGAGACTGATGCAGAGACGGAAGCAGAGACTGAAAGCAGAGACTGAAAGCAGAGACTGAAGCAGAGACGGAAGCAGAGACGGAAGCAGAGACTGAAGCAGAGACTGAAGCAGAGACTGAAGCAGAGACTGAAGCAGACACTGAAGCAGACACCGAAGCAGACACCGAAGCAGACACTGAAGCAGACACCGAAGCAGACACCGAAGCAGAGACTGAAGCAGACACTGACACAGAGACCAGGACAGAGCCATGATTGCTTTTGTGTTTCAGGAAAAGGTCGTGTCAGACGCACAGAAAAAGGTATAAAGGTTTTTTTCATCAATTTACAGTATAAAGTGCTTATTTTTTGGGTTTGTTTATGGTAGCTGAGTTGATAATAATTTTGAGTGCCACTCATATAAAAAAAATGCTGTTGATAAAAAAAAATATATCTTATTTTACGATTGAAAAAAGTGTTATACTTTATACTACAGTAAATGTGCTGATTGTTGAAACAATGCACTGTTTGATTAGTTTCAAATTCTGCGTATTTCAGAGAATGTGCAGAGTCCAGTTTATTCTTCTGTAAAAACTGAAGAAATCCAGTACTCTTCAGTCAACATCAAGACTCGAGGTAAAACCAGAACTCAAGCACAGACTGAAAGCACAGACTGAAAGCACAGACTGAAAGCAGAGACAGAATCAGATATTGAATCAGAGACCGAAGCAGGGACTGAAGCAAAGACCGAAGCAGAGACCGAAGCAGAGACCGAAGCAGAGACCGAAGCAGACTCTGACTCACTCCCAAACTTTAAATCCGTCTCAAAACCGACCAGGACTGAGCCGTGATTGCTTTTGTGTTTCAGGAAAAGGTCGTGTCAGACACACAGAAAAAGGTATAAAGGTTTTTTTTCATCAATTTACAGTATAAAGTGCTTATTTTTTGGGTTTGTTCATGGTAGCTGAGTTTATAATCATTTTGAGTGCCACTCATATTAAAAAAATGCTGTTGATAAAAATTTATTATTTTACGATTTAAAAAAGTGTTATACTTGTTTTGTAGAGGAGAATCCAGTTTATTCCTCGGTGAAAACTCAAGATGTGTGCCATTCCCCCATCATCATCAATGAGACTGGAGGTAAAACTAGGACTGAGCCAAAACTAAAAAAGGTCTGAAGAATAGTGAAAACTTGAATAAACATGGTCAATGGGATACACTTGTGTGTGCGTAAAAATAAAAGGCATTATTGTGACTTTGGTCCCTTAAAAATGATATTGGTAATATTTTCTTCAGCGCAGTCATAAGAAGAGAGAAGGTCTGAGGCACGAGGTCATAGTGAGGCCTCGGACTTCTCTCTTCTTTCACTAAAACATGCGTTCAGTCTACACCTTGTGATCCAGGTGAGCACTCCCAGCTTCTGAAATGAATATATTTAAGAAATGAATTCAGATTTTTCATTTCAAATTGGCCATATTTTGTAATACAATTTTACACCAGAGGCATGTGACTTAATCATCGAGTGTAAACAAAACCGTTTGTAGTAAATCTTCCACTTTTGATGTAATCAGAAGAATTGGTGTTATTTGAGCAAAAAACAAACCAAAACAAATCTGAAAATTTGCTTTAAAAATTAATTTGTAAAATATAAACATGTAAAACAATAGTGAAACAGGTAGAACAGTAAAATAATATCCTTGGTAATAATAGTATAATAATAATATCCAACCTGCTGCAGTACAATGAGAGCACTCAATTATTTTTTCATCTTAACCATAAATGTTTTAAAATGTGTCGTGAATCTACTGATTGTTACAACATATCAAAATGCTAAAAGAGGCCTCCGAGTCCTAAGCAGAATATGAACACTACTTGTGTCCTTCATATAGCCTCACTCCTGCCCCCTGGTGGTCTCCTAACGTCAATATGTGCACAGCCATGAGAGAATATTCACTTGTTCATGATGCCTTTGTTTGGAGCGTTTACAATTGCTTTTATTTTTGTTGACAGTATTTTCTTTTTTGTACTACAGATGCAGCCTCCTGGACCAAGGGAAGAAAGACAGAAACTAAATGATCCAACTACTTCCACAACACCTTTATTTATCTTTTACACGTATCTGGCATTGTTGATATTTATGCTCATATTGTCAGAAAATGTATTTGCACTATTGTGCACACAATTGAAAATAACTTCAGTGATTGAATGAAGGATATTATTTTACTGTGATTACACATGCATATATTGCTATTGATGGAATATATTTGTTGCATTGTCTTTTTTTTCTTCACACTTACCCAGTATTAGCTAAATTCTTCTTCAAAAGGGACCTTTTACTCATTATTTATTTTTCCTGTTTTCGAATATGAACTGAAATCTTCCGTAGGAATTACATGGTGACATAAGTATCAAGAATATTTAAAGCTGTCAACCTTCCCCATCCCTCAGTTCATCCTGGAGAGACCCACAATGGGGAATGCAATTAGAAGTTTATTTGATTAACCCTTTAGGCGCCAGACTTTTTTCAAGAAAATATACAATTTTGATTTCAAGATTTCAAAAGGCTATAACTTTAAAATGGTTTGAGATAAAGGCATACTGTAAATTAGAAATATCTTCAGTTTGAACCAAACTTTGGGATGGAAGTTGATTCGTCATCTAATTTGCATATTGTGACGTCATCAAGGTGGCGGCCATTTTGGAAAATGTTAATTATTGTATAAAGACTTCAAAAAGCTGTAGCTTGGGAGTTATTTGAGATCAGGGAATACTATAAACAGTCAATGTGACATATCTTTAGTATGAAATGAATTTGGGATAGAAATAAATTCCCTGATCCAGATTATAGATAATGTTTTAGCACTGGTTCGCGGCCATATGGAATTGTATTATTTTCAAAGACCTTCAGTGATCAAGACAGCACTCTTTATAGTTTACAGTCATGAAATCTTGAGATTGGTTTCAATATTTCCCTTTCAGAGAAGTAGTGGGCTTACTATTTTTCTCAGTGGAAATGAGGCTCCGGGATTTATCGTTTAGAAACAGAGAGATGAAATGAATGGGCTCAGAACTTGTCAGATCGTCTCAACAACATACAACAGGCTCTTCAACACTTCTGATCCAATTTTGTGGATTATTTTCTCTCAAGAACTGCCTTCATCCTCATCGTCGCTGCTGGTAAAGACAGTGAACGCGATTAGCGATGTGTTTTTTTCCCGCGGCTCTCCCGCGACTTCTCCCGCGTCTCCCGTGTTCCCCGTGGATGTCTACCCCGGCTACTTTCTCCCACATGCCCGGTGTTATGATGCCCCTGTCCCCTCGACCACGGTCCCTGCTTGGCGTTCACAGAATGCTTCTACAGCGGCCACACGGAGGACAAGCAGCCGCTGTACAGGGGCTGATTGTGGACTATGGAGCGCGGTCTCCCCGTCACCAATAATGTCCGTGTCTGCTTCACTGGACACCTGCGTGTCTTCCTCCTCTGAATCTGAGTGAGCCAGTACCAGACCAAGTACTTCTCTGGTACTGAAGACCTCGTGAGTAAAATAAAAAACACTCTTTCCCTCTGCTCTCGCTCCTCTCAGCTCTGACGCTGCTGCTTCGCCTCCGCGCCGCTGCGCCGCAGGTGTTTTACTAACTCAATTTACTCAAAAACTTTCAATATAACCACACCCACAACTGTTGCTCATATTACAGGCACACATGTCCACTAACCCCTGGTGAAAAGTATTAACAAGATTCTGCACCACATTTTTACATACAGCCTGTTTAAGTGAGCAATGTTGCTTGTCGCAATATTGCGACTTTGGCGCTTAAAGGGTTAAGCATGTTTGGCGCCCTAGGCCCCGGAGCGATGATGTTGAGCACGGCGCTTGCTCGCGCTCATAATCCCCCCCAGGGCCTAGGCACTGGTGGCGGCAGAGGCAGCAGGCAAGCACGCTCGAAATGGTAGAAGGAGGAGGTGGGGCGGCGGAGGATGCAAAGCTTGAGAAGGCCGGGAATTGGGCGTCTCCGGCTTTTAACTTGCTGGCCTGGCGGTTATTGGTTGACTGGAAGTGGGTGTTGCTGTGCGATGAGCCGAGGATGAGAGCAGGCCTGGAGGAGCTGGGCAGCAGGCCAGGTCTACCAGGGTGAACTTACACATGCTTCATTTCATCCTGGAGAGACCCACAATGGGGAATGCAATCAGAAGTTTATTTGATTAAGCATGTTTGGCGCCCTAGGCCCCGGAGCGATGATGTTGAGCGCGGCGCTTGCTCGCGCTCATAATCCCCCAAAGATGCGGGGATTTGGGGAAATGGGATAGCAGGACGCACTGCGCAGGACTGAGAGCATGAGTGCGAGGCTTCTCGCATGGTCGCTCAGCCAGGCTGCGTCTGATGGGAGCCCGCATCTGTTTGGAGCAGAAAGATGCGGGGCCTGAGCGAGCTGAGAACATGAGCGCGGGGCAGCAGGGGTGAGTCATGATCTCCAGGCGCTGCAAGCTAGGAGCAGGTGTTATCCCTAGCGAGCTGAGAACATGAGCGTGGGGCCGCTCAGCACCCACTCCGGGGAGTAAAGTGCGAGTCCAGCACGGTGCATCATGTTCAACCAGACGCTGCAAACTAGGAGCAGGGGGAGAGTGTTGAGGGGAGTGCGTGCCGCCACCAGGAGTCTTATGCTTATGCTTGCCTGCCTTGCTTGCTGGGAGCTTATGAGGATGCCAGTAGTCGCTGTGCTGCAATGATAGTTGAATCTGGCTTGATGTAGCGGAGAGAGCCAACGAGGACCAGCGCCCCAGCTGTTGCAAGAAGAATGGGGGAGCCCCAGCGAGGCCGCCCGCGTGGCAGCGCCTGTCCTGAACGAGTGGGCTGTGTAGAGCTGTGGAGACAAGTTACAGAGGAGCAGTAGGGATTTTAGCTGAGCTCTGAACCACGTTGCTGTCATGGGAAGGTTGTCTGGAGTGAGAAATAAAGGTCCGTTAAGATCTCCTGTTTGACAGCGGAGGTGAGAGAAACGCATCCCGGACTTGTAGGGGCAGAGAGACGTATGGGAGCGGGCCATTATTATGTTACAAGCGCCCTTACGCTTAGAATTCTTGAGGTGGAGATTAAATAATCAGGATAGTAGGACAGCTCGGGAAAAGCCGTGTCCTGGGCCACATTGAAGTTGATTGAGCAGTAGGGAACTCGCTTATGCGGAGAAGGTCATAGAAGGCGAGCAGGAAGACGCTGCGAAGGAGGGCAGATGTGTGCTTGGAAAATGAGCCGGAGTTCAGTGCCGCGCAGAGCAGCTGCAGGATGGGCAGCGTGATGGGGAACCTGCGATCAGAAGAGTGAGGAGTACAGTTATGGATGCCTTGATGAGGAGTTTGACTGCTCGGAGCGAGGACAGCTCAGCACGGCTACTCTGCCAGCTGCACCTGATAGAAGCAGAGAATTAAGCAGAGAGATGAAGCATGACAGCCGGAGCAAACCTGAGAGCATGGTGCGAGACAGCTCAGCACAGCTCTGCATCTATTTAGTATGGATTTGAGTTGGGCTCCGGACCAGTTAGCCGTCATGGGTAGGTTTTCGGGAGAGAGCTGATAGATAGCCATGGTGCAGTGACGGCACGGCTGAGACCCCCAAAACAGCGGTGCACGAGGGGGGCCCGAGAGAGTCCAGCAAGGCGAAGCGCGAGCCACCCTGGCGGCGAGAGCAGCGCCGGGATCCCGAGAAGCAGTGTGCGGAGAACGCCGGGAAGCAGCCGCCAACGGCCGTACGGCAGGTGCCCACAAAGCGGACGCGAGCCACCGGCAGAGGCACCAGCACAGGCACCAGCACAGGCACCAGCACAGGCACCAGCACAGGCACCAGCACAGGCACCAGCAGACAGACGGAGCCTGCAGACCAGTGCGCGGGGGCCCAGACGGAGCCTGCAGACCAGTGCGCGGGGGCCCAGACGGAGCCTGCAGACCAGTGCGCGGGGCTAGAACGGAGCCTGCAGACCAAAGCCAGGGTTAATGCAGAGAGCCTGCAGACCTGCGCACGGGGCTAAAATAGACCGCATGCAGACCTACAGGACTGGAAGCGGAAGGGCGAGATTCTGCGAGAGTCCCGCCCGTGGACACAAACAAAACACACGTGCCGGTTGCATGCTGCTGAGATCGCCGACGTCGTCCCCTTCCATGGAACTCTTCCAGCGCCGCTTCGGACACGTTTCGTCTCTGGAACAAAAACTGAGTGCGCGTTCGGAATTAGCTGGGCAACTCCGGCAAAGCCCCAAGTTTCCACACGCCGGGGAGACGAGAAAGGTGCAGGGCCGTGGTCAACTCATCATAACATTATACTGTAGTGATTTCATAACACCTTTAAGCAACTATGGTTAAAGTTCTAACTACATTCTTACATATGCAGAAGCCTGCACTTTTCCACTTGATGTTTTGTCCATCTGAAGGCCAAGCTACAAGCACACCGTGGCAGCTGCTGATTGAAGGTCTCCATAGACCTTCAACCTTGGTTATAGCCAATATACATGAACGATCACTTTTCTATCTGTTCATTAGCTCCAATTCCACTTCAACTCATTGCAGATTTTATTTTTATTTTTTTTACTTTCTGCTGCGCCGTCGAATGCAACATGACGTAGTTTAGTTACGTAATCATTTAAACTAGTGACCTATGCCATTTAATATGCATTGCCCCTCCTTTATCCCTCAGATAACTAAAGATGAATGCTATTTACGAATAAATGTATTGATCTCTCCTGTGTGAGATTAAATAAACATTTCCCCCAAACGCGAGCCACAATGAAAGGCTCGGCCGCGCACGAGTTACAGGTTAGCAGAAGCTGCAAGTTAGCTGAACACATGTTAAAACGGAGCCTGCAGACCAAAGCACGGGGCGAAAACTGACGCCTGCAGACCAGTGCGCAGGGCAAAAACCAACCGCCTGCAGCCCAGACTCAGAGAACAAACCGTTCGCAGGTCAGCACACTCACCACCACCACACGCCAGAAGACGTGGGAAAAGCAACGGGACAACGCGGCACCGCCAAACGGAGGCAGGGACACGCACAGACCCCCGCACCGGCCAGACCGTCTGCACGCAGCAGCAGACCACGACGAGACGAGCAGCAGCGAGCCCGCAGAAGAGCCCGCAGGAGAGGAGAGCGGCGGAGACACACGGGCCACAGCGCGCGATCTGCAGCAGGTGGAGGAACGCAGAGGAGGAGCAGACCACAAGCAGCCAGACTGAGAACAGCCGGGTCACACGCGACGAGCAACACGTGAGCAGAAAAGCGACCCCTCCAGAACACCGCATGCAAAGCTTGAGAAGGCCGGGAATTGGGCGTCTCCGGCTTTTAACTTGCTGGCCTGGTGGTTATTGGTTGACTGGAAGTGGGTGTTGCTGTGCGATGAGCCGAGGATGACAGCAGGCCTGGAGGAGCTGGGCAGCAGGCCAGGTCTACCAGGGTGAACTTACGCAGGCTTCGTTTCCCACCACAGGGAGGGGTAGAATTCATTCAGATTATTTTCTTCCATATATTTAAAGATTACTGACTGCAAACACAGTCCTATGATTATAAATAACAAAATATGGGAAGTAAATTTGTTTCAAAATGCAGAAACACAGTAATGAATGATGACATGAAGCATCTTTCAGGTTCCAAAAAAGTCAAACATTATTTACAAACTAGAAAAACCCTTGTTGAAAGCAGACCACCAAAAAATCCTCGATCCGAACAGAAATCCAGATCACCTACTGTAGGGTTTACTGTATCAAAAGGAAATGTGTCCTCATCATTTGACCCATCCTTCCATTACCACTGGGGAAACCTGTGGCGCTGCACTAAAGGACCCATCCCCAGATGTTGTTGCTCGTCTTGGTCCAGAAAGTCGCTGGAGGATAAACCTGTTACATGTTTGTTTTGGGTTTATTTTAACATGTTCCTTGTCTCATTTCAGAGGTTTTCTGAAAATGCGTTAGATGTTGGCCAACAGACGAATGGACAAACCCTGGTGGTCCATTTGCTCATTTGCATATCTTTTTTTAATTCTTTATCTGCCCCACTGCTTTTCAGAGCACCCTGCACAATGCACGCTTCCTACTTCGTCTCACTGCGAGCAGAGACTACATTATCCATACATTTTATGAGGGAAAGGCACTTACCACAGTTTGCCGCTGAAAACAACTCAACATGGTGCTCGGTCCACACAAACAAGTGGATTCCGGAGGCAATATACATAAACAAACGATATGCAAATACAAAAGGCAAATTGTGAGTCTCATAATATGGACCAAGAACTCTCCTTCAGAGCACATATAAACCAAGCAACTAAAACTGTATATTTTTTATCTGCACAAAATTGCTAAAATTATGAATATCCTTCCTAAAAGTGATGCAGTAAAACTGTTCCACGTTGATCCTCAAACTGTTTGATTCTCTAATCTGTCGTTGAGGATTTTCAACTATGTAAAGTCCTCCGGGGTGACTGCCTTTGTGATTTAGGGATATATGAAAATATATTGAATTGAATAATATATTCATCTTTATAGGTTTAGTGAAATGACTATTCTGACCTGTCATTTGGGCTTTTTGCAATTTGGGCATATTGCCTCTGGTAGGCCAAAACCAATTATCTTAATTTACTTCTCACGAAATAAAATATTGTGATCATGGATTTGACAAGATAGCAAGATGGGAAGCCAATGTATGTTGTTATGATGTGTTACGCAGATCTTGTTTTGCATCTTCTGTCTGGACTCAGGTGGCTTGAGAAGGCTTGGCTCTGGAATTTGACTCCACCCATTTCTCAACATGTCATTGTCATGGTGTTTATTTTCTTCCGTAGATTAAAATCTGTTATATATATATATATATATATATATATGTGCACCCAGTCAAACACGTTTTTAACTGACATAAACAATGACAACACTCATTTTGTTTCATTTATTTTTTTACATTTACAATATTACCAAAACAATAATAATAATGTGCAGGATCCTTAAGGCTCCCTGTTCAATATTGCATCCAATACAAGCTCCTTCTCCTCACCCACAAGTCCCTCCATAACCTGGCCCCACCCTCCCTTACCGAGCTCCTACAAAAACACCAACCCACCCGCCACCTTCGCTCAGCCCATTCCAACCTCCTCACTCCCATCACCCGCACTAACCGCCAGATCTTGAGGGAAAGAGCCTTTGCCATTGCCGCCCCAACCCTCTGGAACTCACCAAACTTTAAATCAGTACTTAAAACCCACCTGTTTGTACAAGCTTTTCCATAAACCCCCCTTTTTTGTGTTCAAAAAAACGTTATACAAGTTTGACGTATTATTATTATTATCATTAAGGTGTGGGTGGATAGAGCCCATGAGATTAGTTTAGTTGGATTAGTAGTAGTAAGTAAGTAATGTTTATTTTTATACACCAACCAGCACAGGGCCATGAAAACATCTGGGCTGACGGTGCATAAGTTGGCCTACCGGGGACATCAGAAATCCTACGCAAAAGCACTCTCATCAGCAAGGTCAGGTCATTTCTCCACAATCATTAACAATAACCCAGGTAATTCCAAAAAACTTTTCTCCACCATACAACATCTTCTCAAACCTCAGTTGCGTTCCCATCACACCCCAACAGTAACGAATTGCAATAACTTCCTTGATTTTTTTCACTTCCAAAATTGACAACATCCGTTCCACCCTCACAGCTACACAAGATTCTTCCCTAGGCATTTCAAAATCCCCCTAATCACATAGTCTCTCATTTCACACCCATGATGCAGCAGGAGGTCGAGAAGATCATTCATACCTCTAAACCATCCACCTGCTCCTTGGACCCACTCCCTACCCCTCTGCTCAAAACCTACTCCAAATTCATCAGTCCCACAATAACCAAAATTATCAATCTCTCCCTTGGCACTGGCACCATTCCACTCTCCCTCAAAACAGCTCTCATAAAACCATTACTTAAAAAACCCACTGTATGGAGCTATTATTGTTTCAATAATATTTGTGTGTGCGTATACAGATTTGTGTGTGCGTAACCAGATTTGTGTGTACGTAAAAAGATTTGTGTGTGCGTAACCAGATTTGTGTGTGTGTAAAAGAAATATTTTTGCGTGTGTAAATAGATTTGTATGTACGTATCAAGATTTGTGTGTGCGTAAAAAGATTTGTGTGTGTGTAGAAAGATTTGTGTGTGTGTAAAAAAAAAAAAAAGTACGTTTTACACACAAGTTTTTTTTTTACACATGAATCTTTTGACGCAGTCCTGCCTTCGCAGATTCGCAAGTGTAACTTGGACTGTGTGCGTGCGTAAAAAGATTTGTGTGTGTGTAATTTGACATTTGTATCTGTAACAGAACAATCTGTGTGTAAATAACCATGTTGTACGAAGAGAAGAACGAAAAAAGCCTAAGTGCTAAGCACAGGCTCTGTTTTACACACGAATCTCTTTTTGACACACCTCTGCCGCCAAGCGTGTGTCAAAAAGATTCTTAAGTGTAATGTGGTTGTTCTAGCAGTACACCAGCAGATGGTGCTGTTGTAGCTGGTTATTACCTACACGCAAGCAAACCAAAACCTACTGCCTTGACAAGACACACTACCGCAGCTGTTTATGATATTTTTTCCATCCATCCATCCATCCATTTTCTTCCGCTTTATCCGTTGCCGGGTTGCGGGGGCAGCAGTCTAAGCAGAGACGCCCAGACTTCCCTATCCACACACACTTCCTCCAGCTCGTCCGGGGGGACCCCAAGGCGTTCCCAGGCCAGCTGAGAGACATAGTCCCTCCAGCGTGTCCTAGGTCTTCCGGCGGGGCCTCCTCCCGGTGGGACGTGCCCGGAACACCTCCCCAGGGAGGCGTCCAGGAGGCATCCGGAACAGATGCCCGAGCCACCTCAACTGGTTCCTCTCGACGTGGAGAAGCAGCGGCTCTACTCCGAGCTCCTCCCGTGTGACTGAGCTCCTCACCCTATCTCTAAGGGAGCGCCCAGCCACGCTGTGGAGGAAGCTCATTTCGACCGCTTGTATCCGCGATCTTGTTCTTTCGGTCATTACCCAAAGCTCATGACCATAGGTGAGGGAGGGAACGAAGATTGACCGGTAAATCGAGAGCTTTGCCTTTCGGCTCAGCTCCCTCTTTACCACAACGGTCCAATAAAGCGACCGCATCACTGCGCACGCTGCACCGATCCGCCTGTCAATCTCACGCTCCATTCTTCCCTCACTCGTGAACAAGACCCCGAGATACTTGAACTCCTCCACTTGAGGAAGGACCTCTCCACCCACCTGCAGAGGGCAAGGCACCTTTTTCCGGTCGAGCACCATGGCCTCGGATTTGGAGGTGCTGATTCTCATCCCAGCCGCTTCACACTCGGCTGCAAACCGTCCTAGTGCATGCTGCAGGTCCTGGTTCGTTGGAGCCAACAGGACAACATCGTCCGCAAACAGCAGAGATGAAATCCTGTGGTCTCCGAACCGGACCCCCTCCGACCCCTGGCTGCGCCTAGATATTCTGTCCATAAATACAGTGAACAGAACCGGTGACAAAGGGCAGCCCTGTCGGAGGCCAACATTCACCGGGAACAGGTCTGACTTACTGCCGGCAATGCGAACACAGCTCTGGCTCCGGTCATACAGGGATCGGATGGCCCTCAGCAGAGGACCTCCGACCCCGTACTCCCGGAGAACCCCCCAAAGGACACCCCGGGGAACACAGTCGAACGCCTTCTCCAAATCCACAAAGCACATGTGGACAGGTTGGGCGAACTCCCATGAACCCTCGAGTATCCGATGGAGAGTATAGAGCTGGTCCAGTGTTCCGCGACCGGGACGAAAACCACACTGCCCCTCCTGGATCCGAGATTCGACTATCGGCCGTAGCCTCCTCTCCAGTACCTTGGAGTAGACCTTACCGGGGAGTCTGAGGAGTGTGATCCCACGATAATTGGAACACACCCTCCGGTCCCCCTTCTTGTAGAGAGGGACCACCACCCCGGTCCGCCACTCCATTGGCACTGCCCCCGATCGCCACGTGATGTTGCAGAGACGTGTCAGCCAAGACAGTCCTACAACATCCAGAGACTTTAGATAATCAGGGCGGATCTCATCCACACCCGGAGCCTTGCCACCATGGAGGCTACCAACCACCTTGGTGACCTCAGCCAGGGAGATGGATGTATCCGCCCCAACATCCTCAGCCTCTGCCTCTGAAACAGAGAACGTGACGGGGGGATTGAGGAGAACCTCAAAGTATTCCTTCCACCGCCCGACAATATCCCCAGTCGAGGTTAGCAGCTCTCCACCCGCACCGTACATGGTGTTGGCAAAGAACTGCTTCCCCCGCCTGAGGCGCCGGATGGTTTGCCAGAATCTCTTCGAGGCCGACCGATAGTCATGCTCCATGGACTCTCCGAACTCCTCCCAGTCCCGGGTTTTTGCCTCTGCAACAGCCCGGGCCGCGGCACGCTTGGCCTGCCGGTACTGGACAGCTGCCTCAGGAGTCCCCCGAACCATCATGGCTCGATAGGACTCCTTCTTCAGCCTGACAGCATCCCTTACTGCCGGTGTCCACCACCGGGTTCGGGGGTTGCCGCCGGGACCAGCACCAGAGACCTTGCGACCACAGCTACGAGCCGCCGCATCGGCGATTGAGGCAGAGAACATGGTCCACTCGGACTCCATGTCCCCCTCCTCCGCCGGGACCTGGGAGAAACTCTCCCGGAGGTGTGAGTTGAAAGTCCGTCTGACAGGGGGCTCAGCGAGACGTTCCCAGCAGACCCTCACTATACGCTTGGGTCTGCCAGGTCTGACCGGCTTCTTCCCCTGCCAGCGGATCCAACTCACGACCAGGTGATGATCGGTTGACAGCTCCGCCCCTCTCTTTACCCGAGTGTCCGAGACACGCGGGCGAAGGTCAGATGATACGACAACAAAGTCGATCATCGACCTCCGGCCTAGGGTGTCCTGGTGCCACGTGCACTGGTGGACACCCTTGTGCTCGAACATGGTGTTCGTGATGGACAAACTGTGACTGGCACAGAAGTCCAACAACTGAACACCGCTCGGGTTCAGATCAGGGGGGCCGCTCTTCCCGATCACCCCTCTCCAAGTGTCACTGGCGTTTCCCACATGGGCGTTGAAGTCCCCCAGGAGAATAACGGACTCTGCACTGCTGTTAGGCCCGTAGGCCGTCACAACAATGAGAGACTTGTCCCCCACCCGGAGGCGGAGGGACGCGACCCTCTCATTCACCGGGGAGAACTCCAACACGTGGCGGCTGAGATGGGGGGCAATGAGAATGGCCACCCCAGCTCGCCGCCTCTCCCCGCGGGAAACTCCAGAAAAGTGGAGCGTCCAACCCCTCTCAAGGAGTTGGGTTCCAGAGCCCAAGCTGTGTGTGGAGGTGAGGCCGACTATCTCTAGTCGGTATCGCTCAACCTCCCCCACAAGCTCGGGCTCCTTCCCCCCCAGTGAGGTGACGTTCCACGTCCCAAGAGCCAGCTGTTGTGTGTGCGGACTGGGTCGCCGAGGTCTCCGCCTTCGACCGCTGCCCAGTCCTCTCTGCACCGCTTCGCCACCACGGACCCCTCTGCGGGTGGTGGGCCAACAGGAGGGACTGCCCACGTCGTCCATTCGGGCTGAGCCCGGCCGGGCCCCGTGGCCACCAGGCGCTCGCATACGAGCCCCGACCCCAGGCCTGGCTCCAGGGTGGGGCCCCGGCTGCGCCATGCCGGGCGACGTCACTGATCTCATATAAGTGCTGTCCATGGTGTCTTCTGGACTGCTCTTTGTCTGACTCGTCACTTGAGACCTGTCTGCCATGGGAGGCCCTACCAGGGGCATGTAGCCCCAGACAGCATAGCTCCCAGGATCATCCGAGTACTCAAACTCCCCCACCACGTTAAGGTGGCAGTCCAGGGGGGAGTGATATTTTTTCCCTTTATTCAAAATCCTGTCATTCACACCACTGTATGATACATGGATCTATTGTAATAACTGGATGGGGTGTTACTAGCTTGGAGCTGAAGGATTCTCGCGTACTGCAGACTAAATTCACGTGGGCTACACAGAAATTTTCCCCATAGAACTCAAAGTAAACTAAAACAGCTGACAGAGAACCTACAGCTTTCTTAAAGGTCGGATTTTGGGGGAATTTTAGTGTCCCTTGTCATCCTGAACTTGACAAATCTACACTTTAGTGCCACAAACTCTGCTGGTTTGCTTGCGTGTAGGTAATAACCAGCTACAACAGCACCACCTGCTGGTGTACTGCTAGAACAACCACATTACACTTACGAATCTTTTTGACACACGCTTGGCGGCAGAGGTGTGTCAAAAATAGATTTGTGTGTAAAACGGAGCCTGTGCGTAGCACTTAGGCTTTTTTCGTTCTTCTCTTCGTACAACGTGGTTATTTACACACAGATTGTTCAGTTACAGATAGAAATGTCAAATTACACACACACAAATCTGTTTACGCACGTACACAGTCCAAGTTACACTTGCGAATCTGCGAAGGCCGGACTGCGTCAAAAGATTCGTGTGTAAAAAAAAAAACGTGTGTAAAACGTACTATTTTTTTTTACACACACACAAATCTTTCTACGCACACACAAATCTTTTTACGCACACACAAATCTTGATACGTACATACAAATCTATTTACACACGCACAAATATTTATTTTACACACACACACAAATCTGGTTACGCACGCACAAATCTTTTTACGTACACACAAATCTGGTTACGCACGCACAAATCTGTTTAGCACACACAAATATTATTGAAACAATAATAGCTCCATAGGACTGCGTCAAAAGATTCGTGTGTAAAAAAAAAACTTGTGTGTAAAACGTACTATTTTTTTTTACACACACACAAATCTTTCTACGCACACACAAATCTTTTTACGCACACACAAATCTTGATACGTACATACAAATCTATTTACACACGCACAAATATTTCTTTTACACACACACACAAATCTGGTTACGCACGCACAAATCTTTTTACGTACACACAAATCTGGTTACGCACGCACAAATCTGTTTAGCACACACAAATATTATTGAAACAATAATAGCTCCATAGGACTGTGTCAAAAGATTCGTGTGTAAAAAAAAACTTGTGTGTAAAACGTACTATTTTTTTTTACACACACACAAATCTTTCTACGCACACACAAATCTTTTTACGCACACACAAATCTTGATACGTACATACAAATCTATTTACACACGCACAAATATTTCTTTTACACACACACACAAATCTGGTTACGCACGCACAAATCTTTTTACGTACACACAAATCTGGTTACGCACGCACAAATCTGTTTACGCACACACAAATATTATTGAAACAATAATAGCATATCTCCTCCATAGCTGCTTGTATTGAAAGCAATAATAGCCCTCCCTATTGGGCTTTCATTGAGATAGACCTGTGTGTGTTTTGCGTTATTTTGGTGGCTCATAACAATAAAAACAACATTTATGACATATAAAACAGAAGAAATTCAACTCAACTTGATTTTGAAACACTTTTGGTACATTGAAGTATATTTTGTTTTTTAAATACTATATTTTAAAACCGCATGACTGTTACACAATAAACATGACGTTTGACAAGAAAAACAAGCCGTCGCCAAGTACAAGTGGATTATAACTGTTGGAGTATTTTTTTTTTCTTTGGGGGTTTTTTTTTTCTTTGGGTGGCTTTGCCTTCAGTAAATGATTATTAGTTAGCCTATTTAAGGTGCTTAAGTGCTATACAAGAGCCGGAGACTACTGGCAAACTGTGTAACAGACATAACACAAATCCACGCCACGTTCCCAACTTGGATTAAAGACTGCTTCTAAGAAATTAATATCCTGCAATGGAACAGAAAAAGGGCAGCTGCTAGCTGGAAGTTGTCACTTTAAAACCTGCTCATGAACTGTTTTGATGTCCTTGAAATTCAGACAGGAAGCTGTCCTGCATTTTTTTTCCACTACCTTCCCTTTCTCTCTCCGCTTTGTGAGCCAGGATCCAATATCAATTGGACGGTAAAAAGCGAGACTGGAAGATTTGATTCGATGTTGACCAGGAGTCGTGGTTGGCATCAGGAACAGCTCGGCCCGCGGCCTCAATTTGCCATCCCCCTGTGTGGCCTTTGAATCAGCGCGTGGAGGAGAGCACTTCATTCGTCGGAACAGATGCGGCGTTTTGTTGTGTGTACAAGGCAACGGTTACTATTGTCATGTAATTCAGTTCATTAAAGCTGGGGTACCGAAACTTTCAAACCCCAACAATGGAACTATGTATAAAGAGCTATGTTCTTTGTCATTGTGTGCTTGAAATAAACGCAACTAAACTAAAAAACGAAACTAAACAAAACCTGCAGGTATATTTCCCGCTAGCACATCTTACTATTAAGCCGTTCAAAACTAACTAACCACCTAACGAGTAAACCATAAGCGCTCCCAGTCCCAAATAGTAAAATAGAGAATCATAGGGCTCTTTCTTAAAGATGCTAAAATATGTACTATTGAAAAGATAGGCATTGTGAAGCGAAATTAGTCCACAACATTCACTTCTTATTAGTACATATTTTGCATACTTTAAGAACGAGCCCTTAGAGTCCTCTATTTTTACGATTTGGGACTGAGAAGCTTATTGGTTTACTAGTTAGGGGTTAGTTTATTTTGAAAACGGCTAATATTAAGATGCTGATAGCGCGAACATCATACCTGCAAGGTTTTATTTAGTTGTAGTTTTTAGTTTAGTTGAGATTTAGTTCAAGCACACAATGACAAAGAAACATAGCTTCTTTTTTACATAGTTCCATGTGGGGTTTGAAAGTTAGGTACCCCAGCTTTATACACTGATACATGAACAATAGTAACCGATTGCCCTGTGTACACTGCAACAAACAGCAGCCTCGGTTCCGACGAATGGAAGTGCTCTCCTCCACGCGCTGATGCAAAGGCCAGAAGGGGGGGGGGGGGGGGGTGGGGGACAGGGGGAGGCAAATTGAGGACGCGAGCCCGAGGTCTGTCTCCTGATGGCCAAACACGACTCCTGGTCCAAAACGATTCATCTCCAGTCTCGCTTTCCGTCAATTGATATTAGGATTCCGGGCTCACAAAGCGGAGAAGGGAAGGTAGTGGAAAAAAATGCAGACTCATTCCTCGTCTGAATTTCAAGAGACATCAAAACAGTTCATAGCAGGTTAAAGTGCAACTCCAGCTGGGCCCTTCTGTTCATTGCAGGATATTAATTTCTTTGAAGCAGTCTTATCCAAGTCTGGGAAAGTTGGCGTGGATTTTGTGTTATGTCTGTTACACAGTTTGGCCCAGTAGTCTCACGGCACTGTAAGCACTTAAGCACCTTTTAGGCTAACTAAACATCAAAACCTGACAGGAGACCACCCAAAGGCCAAAAGTTAAATCCACTGGACTTGCGAGGCTGTTTTTTTCTTGTCTAACGTCATGTGATTATTGTGTAACGTACAGGGACGGGTTAAAGATAGTATTTAAAAAACAAATATACTTAAAATGTTCCAAATGATGTCTCAAAATCAAGTTGAGTTTGAATTTCTCTGCTTTTTATTGTCACAATGTTGTTTGTTTATGTTTTATCGAGCCAACAAAATAACGCTAAACACACTCAGGTCTATCGCAATGAAGCCCCAATAGGGAAGTGCTCATGGACAAAGTTTAGCAGCTGAACATAGGTATCAAGCCGTTTTGCCTGTAACTACCATCGCGTAGGTGCGGTACTATCAGGCGCTGCTCACTTTGCTCAGTACAAGAAACAAGAAGATGCCGGCGGTCGTGTGGCATAGTTTACCGTAATAAGAAAGAGATCAGCTTAGGGAGTTTTGCGATACGTTGGATCCAGTGAGATTTCCGGAGGGGGGACGGCTAGAAAATTACAAAACAAATAGGAAAGCCCCCTGAAATCTGAAAGCCCCTGAAAGAACTAGGCCTGGTTCACCGTTGATGGAGCAACAGCCATCTTTCGGTGGACCCACCCACCGGCAGAGGATGTGTGTGTGTGTGTGTGTGTGTGTGTGTGTGTGTGTGTGTGTGTGTGTGTGTGTGTGTGTGTGTGTGTGTGTGTGTGCACTTGTTTTCAACTCCTGGTGGGTTCCATAACCTGAGATTCCACTCACGTCATGGGGACTGGTTTTACGTGGTGGGGCCCGAACACCGGACCCCACTGGTCCAAGCTTAATAATCAATGGGTAATGCTTTTCTAACGGTCCTTATGCAGTCATCTGTAAAAATATGGAAAGGACCCCTGGAGGTTTACTTTCCTGAAAAAAGTGTGTTATGTGTCGGAACCCTGGTGGTGGGTTGCGGGATATCAAGGAGGGGCACACTGGGGCAATTTCAGTCCAGCAGGCTGGAGCCAATCATGGAGCAGCACAACAGAGGAAATCAGGTGTCAGGCTAGAAAAAGGTGCAAGTGTGTGGTTCATTAGGCTGCAAGAAATCATGGAGGAGCACACTGAAGCGCACGCTTACAAACCACTGGTAAGTGCTGACTACAAGTCATGACTTCAAATTGTTATATAGAATGATTACAAATTATTTGTTGTTTGTGCAGCTTAGTCAAGAGTCCCTAATTGATGAAGTCGACTCAGATTCTGACGATTTAACTGTCAAGAAGAAACCTGTAAAAAAGTATGGAAAAAAAAAATCAAAAACACTTTTCTTCAAGACTCGGAAAGTGACGAACCAAAGGCAAATAAGATTGTTATCATGCAGCTGCAAAAGAAGAAAAATGGGGGCGAGTATACAGCAAGAGACACTTCTGCCTCTACTGTTCAATGTCCTGCCACAAAATGTCCCGTCATTTGACTAGAAAACATGGAAATGAAAGTGACGTAGCCAGAGCATTGGCTCTACCTGTGAAATCTAAAGCACGTAAACTTCAGTTTGATTTGATCAGGAATAGTGGAAACCGTGAGCACAATTTTGAGGTTTTAAAGGCCGGCATTGGAACTTTAGTCCCAGCTAAACAGCCAAATTCCCCAGTTAAATCCAGTGAGTTTTTGCACTGTATAGACTGTGGGGCATTGCTTAAGCGAAAGTCGCTGTGGAGGCATGTGGCCAGGTGCCGGCTTTCACAGAAAGATGCCCAGGCTAAACCAGGTAGAAGTAGGGTCCAGTCCCTCTGCTCCCTAGCCCAGCCTGTACCGGAGGGCATCAGCAAAAAGCTGTGGTCTTTAATTTCGGCAATGCATCAGGATGAGGTCACGGGTGTTGTCAAAGCAGAAAAGGGATTCTGAGACTCGGAGAGCACCTGTACTTAAAACACGGGCATGATAAGACAAAGCATGATTACATTAGGCAGAAAATGAGAGAAGTCGGTAGGTTAATTAACGAAGCAAAAACCGCAGGGAAACTGAAAACAATTAAGGATTTCTTTATTCCTTCCAACTTTAACCATGTGATTGATGCAGTCAGGTCTGTGGCTGGATATGATGAGGAAACAAATCAATACAAGACTCCATCCTTGGCCCTCAAACTCGGCCATAGCCTCAGAAAGCTAGCAGATATTCTTGAATGTGACTCAAAAATGGAGCATTGTGTTGATGAACTATTTATTAAAAAACCTCCAACGAAGCCGGCTGCTTTTTGAGAAGAGGGGACGTCTGTGTTTCTTCTGCTGCCCTACAGACCCTCCGGCAAGCCAAGTGGAACACTCCGGACCTGCTCCCTCTGACTGAGGACGTTAGAGCCATGCATGCACATATTGAGGTATGTCGACCTGAATATGTGCAAACCCTAATAAGTGAGCCAACGTCTAAGCATTGGTCTAAACTGGCAGTTTTGACTCTTTGTGAGGTCATCATTTTCAATCGAAGAAGGGAAGGTGAGGTTTCAAAGATGCCACTGACAGCCTTTACCTTAAGAAGTAAGACTGGGATCCATTCTGACATTGCTCTGGGACTGTCCCAACTTGAGAAAAAGCTGTGTCAGCATTTTCAACGCATTGAAATTAAAGGGAAAAGAAGTCGGAAAGTGCCGGTTCTTTTGACTCCTGAAATGATTGCTTCGATGGAGGTGCTGGTGGAGAACAGAAGGGCCTGTTCCATCTCTGACCATAACCCATACTTCTTTTCCCCGCCCGGGCGCAGACACCCCACATCAGGGGATCAGGACTCCCTACGCCAGGTAGCCAAAGAATGTGGTGCGGTGCATCCAGAGATGCTATCCTCAACCAAACTTAGAAAGCACATAGCTACTATGTATCTACAGTTCTCAATATGAAAGAGAATGATATGGACATACTTGCCAACTTCCTCGGCCATGACATTCGCACCACAGGCAATATTACAGACTACCAGAGGGGACACTGGAGCTGGCCAAAATCAGCAAAGTGTTGATGGCCATGGAGCAGGGAAGAGTGACGGAATTCGAAGGAAAGAGCCTCGACCAGATACAAAATTGAGCCTGAAGGTAATTCTTGATATTATTAAAATATGTTATGATTTTTTTCCCCTAAAGGCCACTTGTATTTTTTATTTTCTGTGCGACAGGGAGAGCAGTAGAGATCCTCTCACAAACGGACGGGCTAAAAGAAACTTCAAGCGGAGAACCTTCAACCATTCATCCAGATGCACCCCATGGTAGTGGCAGTGCCCCTTCTGGTAAGTGTACCAGGTGGGGGATTACAGCCAGGCTGCTTGGTCCTCACCCTGGGAGTGTATATTGCTAATATATTTTTATTTCTCTCCCTAGAACGTGTAAGAAAGCCATGGTCTGCATCTGAGGTGAAGGCTGTGAGAAGACCATGACACCTTTCATACAGACTGGAAAGGTCCCTGGGAAGTCTCACTGCCTGGCCTGCATTAATGCCTCACCAGAAGACCTTAGACATCGGACATGGAGTGGCATTAAATTCTATGTCAAAAATAGAATCACTGCAATTCGAAAACAAAAATCTAAAATAAAATTCCTTTAAAATAGAGTGTTTGTTTGGTTTCTAATTGACTGTTTTGTATTACTAAAAAAGTAGTCCTTGTAAAAAAAGATTATGTCTATGGGTCCCATTCTGAACGGCCCTGTCAAAGGGACCCACCAGGTAACAAAACATGAACGTGTGTGTGTGTACAACAAAACACTGTGTCACAAAAACTCCACCTGATCGGAAGATATGCCAAATCAATTATGCTACAATTTAATAATGGGACGTATAGCTTTGAACATTGATTTCTAACATCATTATTGTGTGATTTGGTTCAGAATTATCTTAATACAAACATGAAAATTATCACAATCTACTACTTTGTTTCACATGAATACTGGACGAGGATCTTTGAAATTCTAAAGGTCAGAGGTATCTAAACTTATAGTGAGGGGGGGGGGGGGGGTGGGGGGGTGGGTCCAGAATAGTTCTCCAAGATTGTCCAGGGCCGACATCAGAGCTTTAGAATTGGCTATGACGTGTCTTTTATTGTCACATTTGACTAGAGTTAAAAGTTTGGCTGAATGATGTTATTCACCAGATACATTAGTGGCCATAAAAGCCAAAAAGATTTTTGGTGTCAGTTCAAACTAAGTCAAAGGCAACCGCTGGATGGAGGCTATTATTGTTTCAATAATATTTGTGTGTCTAAAAAGATTTGTGCGTGCGTAACTCAGATTTGTGTGGGGCGTAACCAAATTTTGGGGGCGTGCTACCCAATTTGTGTGTAGTGTAAAAAAATATTGTGTGCGTGGGGAAAAATTGATATTTGTATGTTACGTATCAAGATTTGTGTGTGCGTAAAAAGATTTATGAGCGTTAGAAAGATTTGTGTGGGTGTAAAGAAAAAAAAAAGTACGTTTTGAACACACAAGTGTTTTTTGGACCACACAATCTTTGACGCAGTCCCTGCCTTCGCAATTCGCAAGTGTAACTTGGACTGGGTGCGTGCGTAAAACAGATTTGTGTGGTGTAACTTTGCCATTTGTATTCCGTAGCAGAAACAATCTGTGTGTAAATAGACGCGTTGTACAAAAGAAGCAACGGGAAAAAGCTATCGTACGCACAGGCTCTGTTTTTATTACACACAATCCTCTTTTTGACACACCTCTCTGCCAGCCAAGCGTGTGTCAAAAAGAGTTGTAAGTGATTGTGGTTGTTCTAAGCAGTACACAGCAGATGGTGCTGTTGTAGCTGGGTATCTACCTACACGCCAGCAAACCCAACAAGTGTAGATAGAGAAAACCGAAGGATTTAAGAAAGAAGAAAAGTCAGAAGTCAAGGAACACTAAAATTCCCACAAAATCCGACCTTATGAAAGCTTGGTAGGTTAGCCTGTCACTGTTTTAGTTTACTTTAGAGTTCTATGGGGAAAATTTCTGTGTAGCCAACGTGAATTTTTTATCATGCAGTACGTGAGAATCCTTCAGCTCCAAGCTAGTAACCACCCTATCCAGTTATTAATAATAGATCCATGTATTCATAAAGTGGTGTGAATGACAGGATTTTGAAAATAGGAAAAAAATATCATAAACAGCGGCGGAGCTGTGTCTTGTCAAGACGTAGGTTTTGGTTTGCTTTCGTTAGGTAATAACCCTGCTACAAACACACCATCTGCTGGGTGTTCTGTAGAACAACCACATTACACTTACAAATCTGTTTGACAAACGCGCGTGGCGGCAGAGGTGTGTCAAAAAGAGATTCCGTGTGTAAAACAGAAAGCTGTGCGTAGCACGTAGGCTTTTTTTTCGTTCTTCTCTTTGTACAACGAGGTTATTTACACACAGATTGTTCTGCTACAGATAACAAAGTCAAATAACACCACAACAAATCTGTTTACGCACGCACACAGTCAAGTACCACTTGCGAATCCGGCGAAGCAGGACTGCGTCAAAAGATTCTGGGTAAAAAAAAAAAACTTTGTGTAAAAACCGTACTTTTTGTTTTCTTTAAACACACACAAATCTTTCTAACGCACACAAAATCTTTTTTACGCACACACAAATCTTTTTACGCATACTCTAATCTTGATACTAATTACAAATCTATTACACATGCACAAATAATTTCTTTACACACACACAAATCTGGGTTACGCCGCACAAATCTGGTACCACACCACAATCCTGGTACGCACCACACAATTCTGGTTACGCACGCCAAATCCTTGTTACCGCACACACAAATGATTATTGAAACAATAATAGCGCCATACCCAGAGGTGGACCTTTGTTTGAATGCACAACAAAAAATCTTTTGAGTTATGGCCACTAGTTATCTGGTGAATAAACATCATCTCACCAGCCAAACTTTAACTCTGACAATGTGAATCCATAAAGACACGTCATAGATAGCCATATTCTAAAGCTTCTGATGGTCGGGCCACTGGACAATCTTGGTGAACTATTCTGGGGAACTATAAAGTTAGATACTCTGACCTTTAGTATTTTCAAAGATCTCCGAACAGAGCATTGTCTGAAAAAAGTAGTAGATTGTGAATTTTTCATGTTGCATTTAGAATAAATTCTGAAACAAATAAAAACAATAATGAGGTTAGAAATCAATGTCAAAGAATATACGTCAATTATTAAATGTAGCATAAGTGATTTGGCATTTCTTTCTTCTTCCGATCAGGTGGAGTTTTTGTGAGATATGAGGCAGAGTGTTTTGCTCGTATTGTTGCACTGTTCCGGCTGCTGCCAATCACAGGAAAAAGCCTGACAGTGCGACTGAACAAAGCAGCTCTTAAATCCATCTTCATGAAAAGTTAGTGTAACACCAACTCTGTGTGTGTGTGTGGTGTGGTTGCGTGGGTTCTAGAGTGTGTTTGTGCTCAGCTGTGCGTCAGGGCCCTGTGCTTCTGCTGCCGTCGAGACATGCCTGCATCTGTCTCCTCTTTGCCGCAGTGCCCATGCACTGTACACAGACACACACGCACAAACACACACACATGCACAAAATAACACACACCAACACGTTTGTTACCTGGTGGGTCCCTTTGGACAGGGCCGTCAGAATGGGACCATAGACAAAATCTTTTTTTACTGGGACTATACTTAAGTAATACAAAACAGTCAATAGAAAACTAACACTCTTTTAAAGGAATTTTATTTTAGATTTTTTTTTGATTGCAGTGATGCTATTTTTGACATAGAAATTTAATGCCACTCACCATGTCCGATGTCTAAGGTCAGCTGGGTGAGAGGCCATTAATGCAGCCAGGCATGAGACTTCCCAGGGACCTTTCAATCTGTATGAAAGTGGTCATGGTCTTCTCCACAGCCTTCACCTCAGATGCGACCATGGCTTTCTTGACCGTTCTAGGGAGAAGAAATAAAAATGATATAGCAATATACACTCCCAGGGTTAGGACCAAGCAGCCTGGCTGTAAATCCCCCACCTGGTACACTTAACCAGAAGGGGCTCTGCCAACTACCATGGGGTGCATCTGGAAGAATGGGTGAAGGTTCTCCGCTTGAAGTTCTTTTTAGCCCGTCCGTTTTGTGAGAGGACTCTACTGCTCTCCCTGTCGCACAGAAAATTAAAATACAAGTGGCCTTGAAGGGGAAAAAAAATCAGAATTACCTTCAGGCTCAATTTGTAGCTGGTCGAGGCTCTTTCTTGAATCCGTACTCTTCCCTGTCTCCATGGCCTTCAACACTTGCTGATTTTTGGCCAGCTCCATGTCCCCTCGGGAAGGCTGTAATATTGTCCTGTGGTTGCGAAATGTCATGGCCCGAGGAAGTTGGCTAGTATTCCATCTTTCCCATTCTCTTTCATATTGAGAACTGGAGACATAGTAGCTATGTGCTTTCTAAGTTTGGTTGAGGAAAGCTTCTCGGGATGCACCGCAACCACATTCCTTTGGCTACCGGCCGTAGGATGCTGATCCCCGAATGTGGGTTCTGCCCCGGCGGGAAAAGAAGTAAGGGGTTATGTCAGAGAGGGAACCAGCCCCTTCTGTTCTCCACCAGCATCCTCCATCCAAGCTATCTTTCAGGGAGTCCAAAAGAACCGGCACTTTCCGACTTCTTTTCCCCTTAATTTCAATGCGTTGAAAACGCTGACACAGCGTTTCTCAGTTGAGACAGACCAGAGCCGTGTCAGAATGGACCCCAGTCTTACTTCTTAAGGTGAACGCTGTCAGTGGCATCTTTGAAACCCACCGTCCTTCTTCGTTGAAAATAATGACCTCACAAAGAGTCAAAACTGCCAGTTTAGACCCAATGCGATAGACTTGGCTCTCTTATTAGGTTTTGCACATATCAGGTCGACTTACCTCAATATTGCCATGCATGGCTCTAACGTCCTCCAGTCAGAGGGAGCAGGTCCGGGAGTGTTTCCTCTTGGCTTTCCCGAGGGTCTGTAGGGCAGCAGAAGAAACACAGACGGCCCCACTTCCTTCTCAAAAAGCAGCCGGCTCGTTTCCGTTAAGTACAATAGTTCAGCAACACATGCTCCATTTTTGAGTCACATTCAAGAATACTGCTAGCTACCTTGCTGAGGCTATGGCGAGTTTGAGCCAAGGATGGAGTCTTGTATTGATTTGTTCCTCATCATTCCACCACAGACCTGACTGGCAGCAAGCACATGATAAAGTTGGAAGGAATAAAGAAATCCTTAATTGGTTTTCAGTTTCCCTGCGGATTTTGCTTCGTTAATTAACCTACCGACTCCATGTTTCGGCCGAATGGATTCAGCATAGTCTGGACCCTCTTCTACCTGGTTTAGCCTGGGCATCTTCCTGTGAAAGCCGGCACCTGGCCACATGCCTCCACAGCGACTTTCGCTTAAGCAATGCCCCACAGTCTATACAGTGAAAAAACTCACTAGATTTAACTGGGAAGGTTGCGTTTAGCTGGGACTTAAAGTTCCAATGCCGGCCGTTAAAAACCTCAAAATTGTGCTCACGGTTTCCACTATTCCTGATCAAATCAAACTGAAAGTTTACGTGCTTTAGTTTCACAAGTAGAGCCGAATGCCGGGCTACGGCACTTGTCATTCCATGTTTTCTAGCAATGACGGGAACATTTTGTGAACAGTAGAGGCAGAAATGTCTCTTGCAGTAAAACTCGCCCCCACATTTTCTTCTTTGCAGCTGCTTGATACAATCTTATTTTGCCTTTGGTTCGTCTCTTTCCCGAGTCTTGAGAAAAATGCTTGTTGATTTTTCTTCGGCCATCACTTTTTACTGGTTCTTCTTGACATGTTAAATCGGCCGAATCTGAGTCGACTTCATCAATTAGGGACCGTGACCTAAGCTGCACAAACAACAAATAATGTGTAAATAATTCTATATAACAATTGGAAGTCATGGACTTGTAGTCAGCAGTACAGTGGTTTTGTAAGCGTATGCGCCCTTGTCCCCAGTGTGCTCCTCCATGATTTCTTGCTGCCTAATGAACCACACACTTCACCGTTTCTAGCCGGACACCTGATTTCCTCTGATTGTGCTGCGCCATGATTGGCTCCAGCCTCCACTGCTGGACTTGAAATTGCCCCCCAGTGGGCCCCTCCTTGATATTCCGCAACCCACCACCTAGGGTTCCGACAAAATTAAAACACACTTTTTTCAGGAAAGTAAAACCACCAGGGGTCCTTTCCATATTTTTACCAGAGACTGCATAAGACCGTTAAGAAAAGCATTACCCATTGATTATAAAGCGTGGAACAGCTGGGGTCCGTGTTCGAGAGCCCCACCACGTAAAACCAAGCCCCCATGAACTTGAGTGGAAGCGCAGGTGTAGGTACCCACCAGGATTGATAAACAAGTGCACACACAACACACACATCACAGGCGCTCTCCACAACGCTCACGCCAAACACAGCCAACACACACACACACACAACACACACACAACACACACAGTATGTTACAAGTGAGCAGTTTGGGACAGTTTTTTTTGTTTCGTCAGCTTGCATGCAAGCAGCTGTAACACCTCCTCGTCTTGCGCTCAAAGGTCCAAGAGGTTTCATTCATGTCATCTTCTACCCTTTTAGGCCATTTTCTGGGTTGGGGGGTGGCAATGAATAGCGCCACCCAATGCTCAGCACCAGCCCCTCGCTGAGCCCTGCAGTGGTGGGTCCACAGGAAGGATGGCTGTTTGCCCATCAACGGTGACACAGCCTAGTTCTTTCAGGGCTTCGATTTCAGGGGGCTTTCATATTTGTTGTAATTTCTAGCATCCACCCCTCCGGAAATCTCCACTGGACCACGAGCGCAAACTCCATAAAGCGATATCTTTCTTATACGGGTAAAATATTGCCACAACGACACACACCGCCGGCATCTGCTATGTTTCTTGTACTGAGCAAAGTGAGCAGAAAAACGCCCCTGTAAAGTAACCGCACCTACGCCGAGGGTAGTTTTAACTAGCATACCATCGGCTGAGACCTATGTTCAGCGGATAAACTTTGGTCCATGAGCAACTTCCCCGGATTGGGCTTCATGGAGATAGACCTGTGTGTGGTTTTGCTTATTTTGTTGGCTCGATAACATAAAAACAACATTGATGACAATAAAAAGCAAAGAAATTCAACTCAAACTTATTGTTGAGACATCTTGTTGGATCATTAATGATATTTTGTTTTTTTAATACTAATGTTAACCGTCCATGTACTGTTACTCAATATACATGACGGTATACTAGAAAACAACAGTGCTCGCAAGTACAGTGGATTATAACGTTGACTTTGGGTGGCTTCCTGTCAGGTATTTGATGTTAGTTAGCCGAATATGGCTTAAGTGCTTACAGAGCCGTGAGACTACGTGGGTCCAAACTGTGTAACAGACATAACACAAATCCACCCACTTTCCCCAGACTTGGATTAAACTGCTTCAAAGAAATTAATATCCTGCTATGAACAGAAAAGGGCAGCTGGATTTCACTTTAAACCTGCTCATGAACTGTTTTGATGTCCTTGAAATTCAGGACGAGGAATCCGCTAGAGTTCCTGCATTTTTGTCCACTACCAGTTCCCTTGCTCCGCTTTGTGAGCCCAGGATCCTAATATCAATTGGACGGAAAAAGCGTGACTGGGAGATGAATCGGTGGGGACCGGAGTCGTGTTTGGCATCAGGAACAGACTCGGCGCGCGGTCCTCAATTTGCACCCCCTGTTGGCCTTTGATCAGCGCGTGGAGGAAGCACGTTCCATTCGTCGGAACAGAGCTGTGGTTGTGGCAGTGTACAAGGGCAATCGGTAACTATGGTCATGTAATCAGTGTCATTAAAGCTGGGGTACCAACTTGTCAAACCCCAACAATGGAACTATGTTAAAAGAGCTATTTCTTTGTCATTGTGTGCTTGAAAAGAAACTCAACTAAACTAAAAACTAAACTAAACAAAACCTGCCATAGATGTTCGCCCAGCTATCACCTCTTAATATTAGCCTTTCAAACGCAACTAACTCACCTAACTATAAACGCAATAAGCTCTCAGGTCAAATAGTAAAATAGAGACTCATAGGGCTCTTTCTTACAGTATGCGCAAAATAATAGTAACTAATAAGGAAATAGCATTTTGTGAACGAATGAGTCCACAACCATGCCATCTCTTATTATACATATTTTGCATCTTTAAAGGAAAAAAATAGAAGCCCCCTATGAGTCTCTATTTTACTATTTGGACTGAGAGCTTATTGGTTTTACTAGTTTAGGTGGTTAGTTGTTATGAAACAGCTAATATTAAGTAGTGATAGCGGCGACATCATACCTCAGGTTTTAGTTTATGTTAGTTTTTAGTTTAGAGTTAGTTTATTCCAAGCACACAATGACAAAGAAACATAGCTCTTTTTACATAGTTCCTGTTGGGGTTTTGAAAGTTAGGTACCCCAGCTTTAATGACACGGATTTAAATGACAATAGTATAAAAAAAACCGATTGCCCTTGTCACTGCAACAAACAGCAGCATCTGTTCCGACGAATGGAAGTGCTCTCCTCCACGCGCTGATCAAAGGCCCATCACAGGGGGATGGTAAATTGAGACGCGAGCCCGTGCTGTCTCCTGATGCCAAACACGACTCCTGTCCAAACGAGTCAGCTCCAGCTCTCGCTTTTTCCGTCCAATTGATATTAGGGACCCTGGTCACAAGCGGAGAAAGGAAGGTAGTGGAAAAAAAATGCAGACTCAGCTTCCTCGTCTGAATTTCAGGACATCAAAACAGTTCATGAGCAGTTTAAAGTGAAAACGCCACTGCCCTTTTCTGTTCATTGCAAAGATTATTAATTTCTTTGAAGCAGTCTTAATCCAATCTGGGAAAGTTGGCGGGGATTTGTGGTTAATGTCTGGGTACACAGTTTGGCCCCATAGTCTCACGCTCTGTAAGCACTTGAAAAGCACCTTTATTAGGCTATCTAAAATCGAATACCTGACAGAAGCCCACCCAAAGTCCAAAAGTTATAATCCACTGTACTTGCGAGGCTGTTTTTTCTTGTCATAACGTCATGTATATTGTGTAACATACATGGACGGGTTAAATATAGTATTTAAAATACAAAATATACTTAAATGTTCCAAAAGATGTCTCAAAATCAGTTGATTGAATTCTTCTGCGTTTTATTGTCCATCATGGTTGGTTTTTAGTTTATCGAGCCAACAAAATTAACGCAAGAAAAAAAACAACACCACAGAGTCTATCTCAATGAACCCAAGAGGGAAGTGCTCATGACAAGTTTATCAGCTGAAACATAGGTATCACCGATGTTTGCCTTGTTAACTACCATCGGCGTAGGTGCGGTACGTTACAGGGCCGTAGCACACTTTGCTCAGGTACAAGAACAAGAAGAATCCCGGCGGTCCCGTGAGGGCAATATTTGACCCGTATAAAGAAAGAAGATCATCTTTAGGGGAGTTGCGATACGTGGCCAGTGAGATGTCCGGTGGGGGGACTGCTAGAAAATTACAACAAATATGAAAGCCCCTGAAATCTAAAGCCCCCTGAAAGAACTAGCTGTGTCACCGTTGAGGGAGCAACAAGCCATCTTCCTGTGGAACCACCACCTGCAGAGGATCAGCGAGGGGCTGTGCCATGAGCATTTGGGTGCAGCTATCATTGCCACCCCAGCCAACCCAGAAATGGACTTATAAAGGGGTAGAAAGTTGAATGAATGAAACTCATTTGGACATTTGAGAAGGCAAGCACCGAGGAGGTGTACAGCGATTGCATGCAAGCTGACGAAAAAAAAAAACTGCAAACTGCTCACTTGTAACTTACTGTGTGTGTGTGTGTGTGTGTGTGTGTGTGTGTGGGTTGGGCGTGTGCGTGAGAGCGCCGTGTGGTTGGTGTGTGCACTGGTTTTCACTCCTGGTGGGTTCCTAACCTGAGATTCCACTCACGTCATGGGGACTTGGTTTTACGTGGTGGGGCCCGAACACCGGACCCCACTGGTCCCAAGCTTAATAATCAATGGGTAATGCTTTTCTAACGGTCCCTTATGCAGTCTCTGTAAAAATATGGAAAGGACCCCTGGAGGTTTACTTTCCGAAAAAAGTGTGTTATGTGTCGGAACCCTGGTGGTGGGTTGCGGGATATCAAGGAGGGGCACACTGGGGCAATTTCAGTCCAGCAGGCTGGAGCCAATCATGGAGCAGCACAAACAGAGGAAATCAGGTGTCAGGCTAGAAAAAGGTGCAAGTGTGTGGTTCATTAGGCTGCAAGAAATCATGGAGGAGCACACTGAAGCGCACGCTTACAAACCACTGGTAAGTGCTTGACTACAAGTCATGACTTCAAATTGTTATATAGAATGATTACAAATTATTTGTTGTTTGTGCAGCTTAGTCAAGAGTCCCTAATTGATGAAGTCGACTCAGATTCTGACGATTAAAACTGTCAAGAAGAAACCTGTAAAAAAGTATGGAAAAAGAAAAATCAAAAACACTTTTCTTCAAGACTCGGAAGTGACGAAACCAAAGGCAAATAAGATTGTTATCATGCAGCTGCAAAGAAGAAAAATGGGGGCAGAGTTTACAGCAAGAGACACTTCTGCCTCTTACTGTTTCAATGTCCTGCCACAAAATGTCCCGTCATTTTTGACTAGAAAACATGGAAATGAAAGTGACGTAGCCAGAGCATTGGCTCTACCTGTGAAATCTAAAGCACGTAACTTCCAGTTTGATTTGATCAGGAATAGTGGAAACCGTGAGCAACAATTTTGAGGTTTTAAAGGCCGGCATTGGAACTTTAGTCCCAGCTAAACAGCCAAATTCCCCAGTTAAAATCCAGTGAGTTTGTTGCACTGTATAGAACTGTGGGGCATTGCTTAAGCGAAAGTCGCTGTGGAGGCATGTGGCCAGGTGCCGGCTTTCACAGAAAGATGCCCAGGCTAAACCAGGTAGAAGTAGGGTCCAGTCCCTCTGCTCCTAGCCCAGCCTGTACCGGAGGGCATCAGCAAAAAGCTGTGGTCTTTAATTTTCGGCAATGCATCAGGATGAGGTCACGGTGTTGTCAAAGCAGAAAAGGGGATTCTGAGACTCGGAAGCACCTGTACTTAAAACACGGGCATGATAAGACTAAGCATGATTATACATTAGCAGAAAAATGAGAGAAGTCGGTAGGTTAATTAACGAAGCAAAAACCGCAGGGAAACTGAAAACAATTAAGGATTTCTTTTTTATTCCTTCCAACTTAACCATGTGATTGATGCAGTCAGGTCTGGGGCTGGATATGATGAGGAGAAACAAATCAATACAAGACTCCATCCTTGGCCCTCAAACTCCGGCCATGCACGGAGCCTCAGAAAGCAGCAGATATTCTTGAATGTGACTCAAAAAATGGAGCATTGTGTTGATGAACTATTTATTAAAAACCTCCAACGAAGCCGGCTGCTTTTGAGAAGAGGTGGGACGTCTGTGTTTCTTCTGCTGCCCTAAGACCCTCCGGCAAGCCAAGTGAACACTCCGGACCTGCTCCCTCTGACTGAGGACGTTAGAGCCATGCATGCACATATTGAGGTATGTCGACCTGAATATGTGCAAACCTTAACACCCTAATAAGTGAGCCAACGTCTAAGCATTGGTCTAAACTGGCAGTTTTGACTCTTTGTGAGGTCATCATTTTCAATCGAAGAAGGGAAGGTGAGGTTTCAAAGATGCCACTGACAGCCTTTACCTTAAGAAGTAAGACTGGGATCCATTCTGTCATTTGCTCTGGGACTGTCCCAACGTGAGAAAAAGCTGGGTCAGCATTTCAACGCATGAAAGTAAAGGGAAAAGAAGTTGGAAGAGTGCCCGGTTTTCTTTTGACGCCTGAAAGGATTGCTTCGATGGAGTGCTGTGGAGAACAGAAGGGCCTGGTCCATCTCTGACCATAACCAACTTTCGTTGCCCGCCCGGGAGCGCAGACACCTCACATCAGGGATCAGACTCCCGACGTCCAGGCTAGCCACAAAAATGTGGTGTGCGGTGCATCCCAGAGATCTATCCTCAACCAAACTTAGAAAGCACCTAGCTACTATGTCTACAGTGCTCAATTTGACAGAGATGAGATGGACAATACTTCCAACTTCCTCGCCATGACATCGCATCCACAGGCAATATTAACAGACTACCAGAGGGGACACTGCAGAGCTGCCAAAATCAGCAAAGTGGTGATGGCCATGGACAGGGAAGAGTGACGGAATTTCGAAGGAAAGAGCCTCGACCAGATACAAATTGAGCCTGAAGGTAATTCTTGATATTATTAAAATATGTATGATTTTTTTCCCCCTAAAGGCCACTTTTATTTTTATTTTCTGTGCGACAGGGAGAGCAGTAGAGATCCTCTCACAAACGGACGGGCTAAAATAGAAACTTCAAGCGGAGAACCTTCAAACCATTCATCCAGATGCACCCCATGGTAGTGGCAGTGCCCCTTCTGGTAAGTGTACCAGGTGGGGGATTACAGCCAGGCTGCTTGGTCCTCACCCTGGGAGTGTATATTGCTAATATATTTTTATTTCTCTCCTAGAACGTGTAAGAAAGCCATGGTCTGCATCTGAGGTGAAGGCTGTGGAGAAGACCATGACACCTTTCATACAGACTGGAAAAGGTCCCTGGGAAGTCCACTGCTGACTGCCTGGCCTGCATTAATGCCTCACCAGATGACCTTAGACAATCGGACATGGAGTGGCATTACATTCTATGACCCCCGCTATGTCAAAAAATAGAATTACTGCAATTCCAAAAAAACAAATCTAAAATAAAATTCCTTTAAAAGAGTTGTTAGTTTTCTTCTATGACTGTTTTGGTATTACTTAAAAGTAGTCCCAGTAAAAAAAGAATTATGTCTATGGGTCCCATTCTGAAGCGGCAACGGCCCTGTCAAAGGGATCCAGGGAACAAACGTGTGGTGGGGGTGGGTTTTTTGTGCATGTGTGTGTGGTTGTGCGTGTGTGTCCTGTGTACCAGTGCAAATTGACCATGTCCTCGACGCAGCAGAAGCACAGGCCAGAGCATAGCTGCACAAACTACTCGTGTAACCACCACACACACACACAGACACACACAAAGAGTTTGGTTTACATAACGTTTCATGAATGATGGTGGTAAGAGCTGCTTTGTTCAGTCGCTGGCAGGTCGTCTCTCCAGTGATTGAGCAGCAGGAACAGTGCAATATAACAAGCAAAACACTCTGCCTCAAATCTCACAAAAACTCCACCTGATCGGAAGATAATGCCAAATCAAATTATGCGAACATTTAAAGAATTGAGTATATTCTTGTGAGAACTTGATTTTCTAAACAGCATTATTGTTTTATTTGGTGTCAGAATTATCTAAATGACAAACTTAAAATTATCACAATCTACTTTACTCTGTTCAGCAATGAATACTGGACGGAGTAAGCTTGAAATACTAAAGGTCAGAGGTATCTACACTTAAGTTCACCAAATAGTTTCACCAAGATGTCCAGGCCGACATCAGAGCTTTAGAATTGGCTATGACGTGTCTTTTTAATTGGTTTCACATTTTGACATAGTTAAAGGTGGCTGATGAGGTTTTTTCACCCAGATAAATTCGTGCCCAATAAAATCAAATAAGATTTTTGTTGTCATTCAAAACAAAGGCAACCTCTGGTATGGAGCGATTAAGGTTTTTCAAATAATATTTGTGTGTGCTAAAAAGTTTTGTGCGTGCGTAACCAATGGTGGTGCGTAACCAGATTGGTGCGTGCGTAACCAATTTGTGTGTGGTAAAATAAATATTTGGTGCGTGTGTAAATAGATTAGTATGTACGTATCAGATTTGTGGTGCGTAAAAAGATTTGTGTGTGCGTAGAAAGATTTGTGTGTGTGTAAAGAAAAAAACAGTACGTTTTACCACAAGTTTTTTTTTGACACACGAATCTTTTGAACGCAGTCCTGCCTTCGCAGATTCGCAATGTCACTTGGACTGTGTGCGTCTAAACAGATTTGTGTGTGTGAATTTTGACATTTGTATCCGTAGCAGAAACAATCTGTGTGTAAATACCCGCTTGTAACTAAGAGAAGAACGGGAAAAAGCCTAAGTGCTAACGCACAGGCTCTGTTTACACACGAATCTCTTTGTGACACACCTCATCCGCCCAAGCGTGGTGTCAAAAAGATGTGTAAGTGTAATGTGGTTTGTTTTTCTAGCTTGACAACCACAGTAGGTGCGGTTGTAGCTGGTTATTACCAACACGCAAACAGCAAACTCACAAGTGGTAGAATAGAGAAAACCAAGGATTTAAGAAAGAAAAAAGTTACAGATGACAAGGAACACTAAAATTCCCAACAAAATAATTCCGACCTATTATGAAAGCCTGTAGTATCCTGGTCAGCTGGTTTTAGTTTACATTGAGTTCTATGGGGAAAATTTCTCTGTGTAGCCAACGTGAATTTATCTGCAGTACTGAGAATCCTTCAGCTCCAAGCCCTGTTACACCCTATCCAGTTATTATAATAGATCCAGGTACAATACAGTGGGGGAATGACAGGATTTTGAAAATAGGAAAAAAAATATCATAAACATGCTGCGGTGTGGGTTGTTCTATTCAAGACAGTAGGTTTTGGTTTGCTTGCGTGGAGTTAATAACCAGCTATACAGCACCATCTGCTGTGTACTGCTAGAACAACCACATTACACTTACAAATCGTTTTGACACACCTGTGGCGGCAGAGGTGTTCCAAAAAGAGTATTCGTGTTGTAAAACGAGCCTGTGCGTAGCACTTTGGCTTTTTTTTCGTTCTTCTCTTTGTAACAACAGTTATTTATCCCACAGATGTTCTGTCTACAATACAAAGTCGAAATTAACACACACACAAAGCTGTTTTACGCACGCACAACAGTCCAAGTTACACTGCGATTCTGCGAAGGCATGACTGCGTCAAAAGATTCGTGTGTGTAAAAAAAAAACATGTGTGTAAAAACGGAACTTTTTTTTTTTCTTTACACTCACACAAAGCTTTCTACGCACACACAAATCTTTAACGCAACCACAAATCTTTTTACGCACACACAATCGTGAATAGCGTACATTCCAATCAATTTACACATGGCACAAATATTTCTTTTACACCACCCACAAATCTGTTACGCACGCACAAAATCTGGTTACGCACATACACAAATCTGGGTACGCACAACACAATCTGGTTACGCACGCAACAATTCCTTTTTAAGTACGCACACACAATTATTATTGAAACAATAATAGCTCCATACCAAGGTTTGACTTTTTTTTGCACTGACAACAAAATCTTTTTGATTGTATGGCACTAAGGAGCGGGTGAATAAACATCATTCTGCCAACTTAACTCTGTCAAATGTGAACCATAAATAACACGTCAGAGCAAATTCGAAAGCTCTGATGTCGGCCCGGGAACAATCTGGTGAACTATTCTGGGGAACTATCAGTTTAGATACCTCTGGACCTTAGTATTTCAAGATACGCCGGCCCAGTATTCATTGCTGAACAAAGTAGTAGATTGTGATAAGTTTCATGTTTGTCCTTTAGATAATTCTGAAACAAATAAAACAATAATGATGTTAGAAATCAATGTTCAAAGAATAGTAAGTCAATTATTAAATGTAGCATAATTGATTTGCATTTCCTCCGATCGGTGGAGTTTTGTTGAGATATGAGCAGAGTGTTTTGCTTGTATTGTTGCAACCTGTTTCCTGCTGCTATCCAATCACAGGAAGAGAAGCCTGACAGCGACTGAAAGCAAGCACTCTTAAATCCATCATGCATGAAAAGGTTAGGTAACCCAACGCTGTGGTGTGTGGGTGTGTGTGTGTGCGTGTGTTTTCAAGAGTGTGTGTGCGCACTGTGAGTCAGGAGCCCTGTGCTTCCTGCTGCGTCCGAGACATGCCTCAGTCCATGTCTCCTCTTTGCCGCAGGCCCATGCACTGTACACCGACACACACGCACAAACCCACACACATGCACAAAAAAACACACACCACACACACGTGTTTGTTACCTGGTGGGTCCCTTTGACAGGGCCTTCAGATGGGACCCAAACATAATCTTTTTTTAACTGGGGACTATTAGGCTTTAAGTAATACAAAACAGTCATAAAAACAAACAACTCTTTTAAAGGGATTTTTATTTTAGATTTTTTTTTTGAATTGCAGTGATTCTATTTTTGACATAGAATTTAATGCCACTCCATGTCACCGATGTCTAAAGGTCATCTGGTGAGGCATTAAGCAGGCCAGGCAGTGAGACTTCACAACCTTGCCAGTCTGTAGGAAAGGTGGTCATGGTCGCTCCACACCTTCACCTCAGATGCAGAACCATGGCTTTCTTCCACACTTTCTAGTGAGTGAAATTCAAAGATTTTAGCATTATACACTCCCAGGGTTAGGACCAAGCAGCCTGGCTGTAATCCCCCACCTGTACCACGTTACCAGAAGGGCACTGGCCACTCACCATGGGGTGCATCTGGATGAATGTTGAAGGTTCTCACGCTTGAAGTTTCTTTTAGCCCGTCCGTTGTGAGAGGATCTCTACTGCTCTCCCTTCGCACAGAAAATAAAAATACAAGTGCCTTTAGGGAAAAAAAATCAAGAATACCTCAGGCTCAATTGTATCTGGCGAGGCGCTTATTCCTTTGAATTCCGGTCACTCTTCCCTGCTTCCCATGGCCCATCAACACTTTGCTGATTGTGCCAGCTCCCGTGTCCCCGGTCTGGGTAGTCTGTAATATTGTCTGTGGATGCCCGAATGTCATGGCCGAGGAAGTTGGCTAGTAATGTCCCATTTCATTCTCTTTCATATTGAAACTGTAGACATAGTGTCTATGTGCTTCTAAGTTTGGTTGAGGAATAGCAATCTCTGGATGCACCGCACCACATGTCTTTGCTACACATGCCGTAGGGAGTCTGATCCCGACCTGATGTGGGTGTCCTGCGCCCGGGGCGGGGAAGAGTATGGTTAGGTCCAGAGATGGAACAGGCCCTTCGGTTCCTCCACCAGCACCTCCATCCAAGCAATCATTTCAGGAGCAAAAGAACTCGGCACTTTCCGACTTCTTTTCCCTTGAATTTCAATGCGGTTGAAAAAGCTGACACAGCTTTTCTCAAGTGAGACAGTCCCAGAAGCCATGTCAGAATGGGACCCAGTCTTACTTTCGTAAGGTGAACGCTGTCAGTGGCAACTTTGAAACCTCACCTTCCCTTCTTCGATTTGAAAATAAGAACCTCACAAAGAGTCAAAAAAACTGCCCAGTTTAGACCAATATGCTTGGACGTTGGCTCACTTATATAGGGTTTGTCACATATTCAGGTCACAGAACCTCCAATATGTGAATGGCTATGGCTCAACGTCATCATCAAGGGAGCAGGTCCCCGGAGTGTTCCACTTGGCTTTCCCGGAGGGCCTGTAGGGCAGCAAAGAAACACAGACGTCCCCACTCTTCTCAAAAAGCACCGGCTCTTTCGTTAATAAATAGTTCATCAACACAATGCTCCATTTTTTGAGGCACATTCAAGAATATCTGCTACTTACTGAGGGCTATGGCCGAGTTTTGAGGGCCAAGGATGGAGTCTTGTATTGATTTGTTCCCTCATCAGCTCCTTGTAGTTTTAACTTATCTTTTGCAGATTTTATAACAAAAAATGGAGGAACGTTTACGCTATCTTTTTTTTTTTTTGCTCCAGATTTTCATTCATATGCCCTGTGGTGAGTAAAATCAACTATCTATGTATAGCTATCAGAGACGTGAGAAAAGCGCGGTGATCGTCCAAATCATTGAAATTGTTCAATCCTTTGAAGCTAAATGATCAACAAGTGGATACAATCCTCATGAAAATGATCATTGATTATTTTGTCACTCCTTTGTCAGTATTTACAAGAGGGTATCTTATTGAGTAAAATGAAAACTGCCAAAATAATACCTACTTTTAAGGACGAGAAAAGCAAAAGACCCATTAATTTATACTCTGAGTTTTCAAAAATACTGGAAACTCTTTTGTCAAACAACTTGACTGCTTTGTAGGTTAGCATAACCTAATGAGTGAACATCAGTTTGGTTTTTGATCTAATAGGTCCACCTCAATGGCAGTCACAGAACTAGTAGAAAACATATCAACATCTATTGAGAACAGTGAGCATGCTGTTGGAGTCTTTGTAGAACATAGACTTTTGACACAATAGAGTCTATTATTTTTTGTAAATATTGTAAATATTGTGAATGTGGTGTGTGTGTGTGTGTAATCTATCCCCTGCCTTTGTAAATATCTATTAGAGGTGCAACGGTCATTCACTGATCCGTGATCTGTTCAGATCAACGTCTTCGGTTCGGTACAGACGTGATCCGCAGTTTGATTTATGAAAAAAAAGTTGTGCACTCCCACTATGTTGTTTAGTTCACACACAGCGTAATCATGGCGAGCGGAGGAACAGAAAAGCCTGTGTCATTTAAATCCTCGGTATGAGAGCATTTTGGCTTCACTGTAACTATACTGATGATTAAATAGTCGACAAAACAGTCACAGTGTAAATACTGTGGCACAAGACCGACCCTTTACGCACAGTCAGACCGGGCTAAAGTCAACTCTCCCGCGTATCCTCAGTTGCGCTCACAACTGACGCTTGGACGTCCCGCGGAACCTATAATAGATCCATGAGCGGTTGAGATAACCATGAAATGTTACGATAACCGCTCACTTCATCACTGCAGACTGCGAGATGAAAAGTCGGGCGTTGCAGACACGCCCCCTCTACGAAAGTCAAGTGTGTCAGTACAGGCACACAGCGCAGGTACTGACACAGCACAGGTACAGGCACACAGCGCAGGTACTGACACAGCAGCGGAGGAATGGAAGACAAAGGCCCAGTACTAATATCCCAGTTACAACTGATAATGCCAAAAATTAAATAAATGCAGTGAATGAGGCTGGACTGGGCCCAGAATGGACCCCCTCCTTGGGAGAATCAGGAAGGTGGTTTAATATATGAGAGTAAATATTCTCATAAAGTGCCTTCTTATGTTGCACTTTGTTTTTTTCATTAATCCAGACATAATTGGATGGATGGAATATGCCATCCATTTTCTTCCCCTTAATCCATTTCTAGGTCAGGGGGGTGACAGTCAGAGCTGCACCCAGTTCACAGAGCACCAGCCCATCACTGATCCTCCTGCAGGTGCCGAGTCCACAGGAGCCGTGTTTATTCAATAGACAAAACCTTTTTTTTTTTTTTAAATGAACCGAAAAATGAACTGAACCGAGGTACGATCCCAACCGTGATTTTTTTTCAAACCGTTGCACCCCTAATATCTATCTTTTAATTCACATCTGGACCATACCACTGTCTTTGTTGTCTGTGATTTTAAACACCTCTCCCTCTGTGAGCCGAATCCTAGCTTCTGGTCTGAGCCCAAATACAATTAGTTTACTGGACTTACTATTGTTATATGCTACACTAGCTGTTTTTCAGTCTTTGAAATGTTTATAAATTATTTTGAAATACAGATACTGTTATTGTTGAGAATAAAATTCCAAGTATATTGGAAATGTTTATGTATTTTGTGTCATTTTTAACTTTGCGTTTATCGATGGTAATGGCACACTAGATGAGAAGAAAATTTCAAACAGGCACTCCATGTCACAAACGTTGCCGACCCCTGCAATAGACCATTGATTGCTTTTAAAGAAATTAGCAAGGTATGGGGACAGGGGCTTAGCACACGTTTGGCTAAAAAGTTATTTCAGTGATCAAAATCCGTATGTACATATTAATAATATCAACTTAATGAAAGCTAAAATAACCAAGTAACAAATTAAAATCCATCTCATTTGCGGACGATACCAGTCAGGACTGTTCTGGTAAAGATTTTGAGCCGCTTTTGAGTACAGTAGGAACTGAGCTAAAGATTTTATGAAATGGATTGAATCAAACTAAATAATAAACAAACCATATCGAATGAGTATTGGGGAGATAGACATTGAACGGTTGTATGTAACATTTTTGGGAATCACTGTTGATACGTGACATTAGAAAGTGCTTATAAATTAAGACTAAAATGTTTAAACTTACACAAAAAATGAGATATGAATGTGGAATTTGGTTTCAACTTAATAAGAATTAGATAAATAATGTGTGTCCAAACATAATTATTGATTAACATTGATTATTGATCATCTATTTTCTCTTCAGCCGCGGCTATTGCTGTGAGCAGAACAGAGGGACAAAACTGTTCACTGCCACTGTGTGTGACAGAGGGAACAGTTGTTTCTTTCCGGTTAAAGAAGTCAAAAGACTGTGTCCTGATATACAGAAGTGGCAGAATAGAGAAGACAGAACATCACTGTTTCAAAAATCGAGTTCGTCTGGATAAGACAAGAGGATATCTTGATGTGATCCTTGAAGATCTTAGACTGGAGGACACAGGCAGATATGAGTGTTTTGCTTTAGTCACAACAGGAGAAAACAAGAAACAGCACGTCATGTGCTACATTGATCTGAACGTCACAAAGCTGAGTCCAGAAGGTAAAAGTCCTCCTGTCTTGTTCTGAACTCTGTTTTCTTGTCATTTACCCTCTGCTCTTGTTCACAGAGAAACAAACTCAGGACAATGATAAAGGACAAGATCATTCTCAGGGTCTGGATGTGGTGGTGGTGGTGGAGTGGGAGTGGTTTTGGGTGGTTGTGCTGCCGTCTGTGCTGTTGATTTGTGCTTTTTGTAAAAGAAACATCAATCTGTGGCAGCAGATTTCCAAACAGCCAAACACCCCACTTACATCAGAAAATCCGCTCTCATGATATCCCCCTCCGACATCTTCTTGTGAAAGGGGTTCAGGACCTGCAGCTGGGCCAGGTCACTGTTCCAAACTGTTAATGCTGTTTTAAAACTACAGTCGAACCTGGACAAAATCGCACACACAAACAGACATAGATCTGGCATTCTTTAATTACTTGGTTGCTGTCCAAGGAGAAGTGTTTCGACAGAGACAGAGCAGATGAGAGCTCTGCCAGATTCAGAACAGATGAACTCAGACAAGAATGCAACTTCCTTTTGGTCACCAAGTCATATGCATATAAAAGTGGAAGAACCAACAGAGAACAAATGACTTTCCGTATTAACACGTACAAAGCCTGCCTCCGCCTGGTAAAATGGATCAACATACAACCCCCGTCGTCCAGACTGGCTGGAGCCAAATAAAAACAACACAGCTGTTTCAGTGTACAATATATTTTAGCCACATATGACTTATTAAAATAAAAACTTAAACAACATTCCAATGTCACAAACCAAGAGCAGCAGGTTTTAGGAGGGTTTCGCACTGCAGCTTCACAGCAAGAGGAACAAATAAACTGTTGTAAAAGTATGTGCTTTTGAACAAGTAAAAAAGTGAAATAAATCTGTGTTGAATAATTTATAGACAATTTATTTATTTGAGCTGCCTTAACCATGACCTTAAATGTTTAACACTGAAAGAGAATATGACAGTTTTTTTTCAAGTTGTCATCTCCAAAGTATCATATAATTTTAAAATGTCATAAGTACAAAGTAATATACATATTTTAAAAGTAAGGAGTGAAAGATATAAGGAACGAGCCCTCACTGACAGCAAAAGGTTTTACAACTCATCATTCTAGGAAATTAAAAATTCATTTTAAAACAATATAGATGGGTGTGGACTCATCAACTTGGATGTTTGACCTAAAACCTGTAGCTCTTGGCGCCTGCTCCAAATCAGATGTATTATAAATGTGAAACAGTGTATATGTATGCAATATAACTTTTAAAATAATTTTTAACTATTTATTTGTGTAATGTTTTGCATTTGTTCCTTGTACATGTGAAGAAACCGGTTGGACAAGTTTGTGATTACTCCGCACGCAACAAAATACTGACTGTATTATAATCTCAGTGTTTCATAGACTGAAATTAAAACAAGTAATAATAAAAAGGAGCCAAAACTTTTTGTCCAGCCTTTTTTCTGAACCAGACACTGCACAATACAAACATGCATACAACTTGACAAGATCAAAAACACAATGAAAGCAACACACATTTTTACAGTTTACAATACAAGTTATTGGATGGTAGAAAGTTGGTTATTGTTATATTTTGTTGGGATATTGTTAAAATTAGCTGGTTCAGAAAACTTTAGAAACAATGAATAGCCTTGGCACTTTTTAAATATTTGTGTTGCTTGTATGTTGCTTTTTCATAACAACATACATTGGCTTGCTATTTTCTTTTCAATATATATAAAATAATGTCATCTTGTCTTTGCCACATCCATGCTCACGATATTTTATTTAGTGAGTAGTAAATGAAGATGACACAACAAATAATAAAACTTAAATCTTTGCAAGAAGCATCTTGAAATAATGATATGACATGATCTTAGCCAAATCAGAATGTTTTGAGTGTGATGAAAAATGCCAAACGATCTCATGAGTTAAATATAAAGCTATAATAAAGATTCAATCACTCAAATTTAAGATAAGATAATATAAACATTATTGATCTCACATTTGGCATAGATAGAATCACTCGGATGTTTTGCATATTGGGGTTTGTAGATTTGCATCTGTTCCTTGCTATATATTTTAGTACATTTGAAACAACCTGTTGGACGACTTTGTGAATACTTTGCTCTCAACATAGTATCGACTTTTTCTAAACATAATCTCTTTGATCTACACTGAAATGAACATGCAGTGACAAGTCAAACAAAAAAAACACATACACACACAAAAACACAAAATAAGGAGCCACATTTTTTGTCTAGATTTATTTCCTGAACGAGATGCTGCACAACAAACATGCATGCAACCTAACAAGATCAAAAACACAATGAAAGCAACAAAGAATAAAATAAATTTATTACAATACCAGTTATTGTTTTATATTGTTGGGATGTTAATGCACTTTTCATGTAATGAGACAGAAAGTTGGACTCATTGATGTGTCATGTGTCTCCAAGTCTATAAAGATAATATAAAATGGTGAACTCTGGTCTCATCTGTATAGAATCCACTTCCTCTTTATCAAACATTTGCTCTCCCAGAAACAAAACCCTGCTGCTGCTGCTGCTGCTGCTGCTGCGTGGTTGGCTGAACACAGTCACATGTTTTACTGGAAGAGCTGCAGCAAAGATCCAGTTAGATCCACTTTATACACATTATAATCTCTATTCGTCCCACAGCGGGGGACATGTTGGTGTTGTATTGTACAGCACAATAGTAATAAAAAGAGCACACAGATCAACTAATTGCTGTGCCTGTTACCACACCAACATTTGAAGTACTGTACCATGTGTGCATGTGTGAATCATCAAATGCATGGGTGTAATTGCTTTTATTTCACTCCTAAAGCATTGGAATTGAACACGTCCACATCAGATTGTGTGTGTTTGTGTGTGTGTGGGGGGGTTTAACCAGTTAAACGTTTATTTTACCACAATTGTTCAGATTTGTTTTTCTTTTTTTTCAGCTACAATATCACAGGTTTCAATTTATTATTATACTTAACTATACCACTTATAACAAACCTTGGAAACCCGGAATGGATACAGAATTGACCGCATGAAACAAAAAAATTATCTCTCAAATTCAAGCAAAAGCACTTGAATGACATTTGTTCTATTTGCACCTGTATACAGCCAACGGAATTCAAACCTGCAGATCCTGAGACCTGCTACTGCTGTAGACAGGGGTTTTTCCTATTTACAAACTGTTGTTCCTAGTTGCTAGAGGATTTTGTTATATCATCAATCTCCTGAGTGGACACTCAGAGCTCAAAGCTTTGCTGTACTCTATCCCAGCTTTAGAAAGATGAATGCTGTGGTCATGAGACCTGTTCTGGAACTCCTTTAAGTAGCAATATGTAAGATTTTCATGTCAAGTCAGCATCAAATGGCCCTATTATGTCAAAAGGCATTAATAACACGTGCTCTTTTCGAATACTTACAGTTGTTATTTTCATTTTGATGTCCCGCCCTCCACCTTTTTACCAATCAGAAAGTCTGTGATCGCAAATCATTAATGACAAAACAAGGAATAAAATGAGAATTTCTATCTTTGTGAAAAAGATGTTGATTATATTATGTTGTTGACAAAACTCGTGTCCATTCAGATATTATGTTCCCAGCTTTCATCTGCATATATAGCAACCAGGGAGAGTGGGAGAGGTTGCAGTACCACTTTTGGCCAGATTTTTACATACTGCTCCTTTAAATCAGCTGATTAATCGGTCAATATAAAAAAAAAAAACCTGTAACTGTAAACACAAACAAAAAAACATATTGGTCAATCCCTAGTCCCATTATCATCTGGTCTTAAGGGTTCAAACCAAAAGAACCCGGCTCCTTAGCCCTATCTGCCCTCTTATTTCCTGAAGTCAAAAGACTACTAAACCAGGCTTAACTCTGTCTCTGTGCTATTGTGTGTTCTGAATACTGTACTGAACATCTGCTGGAGGAACATACGAAATTCACTGCATGTAAGAGACCACAATAATAAACTAAATGAAAAAAAACCATGCATAAAAACTTGCACAATAGGTATGAATGTAAATCAGGGAGTGAATGGATGGTGTTGATTGAGCCTTTGATGCACCAGTGTGTTCGGCGACTCGCTTCTGTCATCAGTGTGTGTGGAATGATTAACACAATATCTGAACATTGTGAAGCGCATTGGCTGACCTTGGTCTGTAAAATGCGCTATAATACATTTAATAATAATAATACATTTTATTTATAATGCACTTTACATTTGACACCAAATCTCAAAGTGCTACAAACAGCAGCAAAAATAAAAGCAAACACATAAAATCAGATAAAACTATTAAAAAAAATTGCAGTACGCTTTAGTAAAAAGATGGGTTTTGAGTCTCTTTTTAAAAGCTTCCACCGTCTGTGGGGCCCTGAGGTGGTCCGGGAGGGCGTTCCACAGACGGGGAGCAGCGGCCTCGACGGACCGGTCCCCCATTTTCTTGAGCCGTGTCCTGGGCGGGAGCAGACGGTGCTGTTGGCCTGACCGGGTTCTGCCTGAGGAGTGTGGAGTGAGGAGGTCAGTGAGGTAGGTGGGGGCATCACCGTGGAGACAGTGGTGGGTGTGCAGGAGGATCTTATATTGTATACGGAGGTGAACGGGGAGCCAGTGGAGGGTGTGAAGGATGGGGGTGATGTGCTCATGCTTCCGCACCCTCATCAAGACCCTGGCCGCGCTGTTTTGTACGTACTGGAGCTTTTGAATGCTCCTGCCAGGGATCCCGATGAGGAGTGCGTTGCAGTAATCCAACCTGGAGGAGACAAAGGCATGGACGAGCTTCTCTGCAGCCGGGAGAGAGAGAGAAGAGCGGAGTTTTTAAATATTACAGAGGTGGAAGAAGGAAGTTTTGCAGATGTGATGTATGTGATTTCCGAAGGAAAGGTGGGGGTCAAACTTGACCCCGAGGTTGGTTACAGAGGGAGAGAGGGGAATGCTGTGGCCAAAGAGAGAGATTGAGGTGATGGGGGAAGAGTGAAGTTGATGGGGAGTACCAGTTTGAATGGCTTCTGTTTTTGAGCCATTCAGCTGCAGGAAGTTTTGCCTCATCCATGCCCCTATCTCCTCCAGGCAGGAGGTAAGACAGGAGAGAGAAGCAGAGGGAGGGGCGGATGGAGTGACTTTGAGATAAAGTTGTGTGTCGTCAGCATAGCAATGGAAGTGAATTCCATGCCTGCTGACGACACACCCGAGGGGAAGCATGTACATGGTGAAGAGGGTGGGACCGAGCACGGAGCCCTGGGGGACCCCACAGGTGACAGAGTGGGGGCGAGATTTAGCGTCCCCCAGAACCACATACTCGGTTCGGTCAGTGAGGTAGGAGTGAAACCAGTGGAGGGCAGTGTGGGAGAGGCCAATGTGGTGCTGGAGACGATGTAAAAGGATGTTATGGTCGAGAAGAATGAGGATGGAAGTGGAACCGGAGTCAGAGGCCATGAGAAGGTCATTGGTCACTCTGATGAGCGCTGTTTCTGTGCTGTGGGAGGGGCGGAAACCAGATTGGAATTTTTCATAAAGACTATTTGATTTGAGATGATTATGGAGTTGAGTGGAGACTGCTCTTTCGAGGATTTTGGAAATGAATGGAAGGTTTGAGACAGGACGGTAATGGGAGAGGGGCACAGTATGGAGCTATTATTGTTTCAATAATATTTGTGTGTGCGTAAACAGATTTGTGCGTGCGTAACCAGATTTGTGTGTGCGTGACCAGATTTGTGTGTATGTAAAAAGATTTGTGTGTATGTAAAAAGATTTGTGCGTGCGTAACCAGATTTGTGTGTGTGTAAAAGAAATATTTGTGCGTGTGTAAATAGATTTGTATGTAAGTATCAAGATTTGTGTGTGCGTAAAAAGATTTGTGTGTGCGTAGAAAGATTTGTGTGTGTGTAAAAAAATAAAATAGTACGTTTTACACACAAATCTTTTGACGCAGTCCTGCCTTCGCAGATTCGCAAGTGTAACTTGGACTGTGTGCGTGCGTAAACAGATTTGTGTGTGTGTAATTTGACATTTCTATCTTTAACTGAACAATCTGTGTGTAAATAACCACGTTGTACAAAGAGAAGAACGAAAAAAGCCCAAGTGCTACGCACAGGCTCTGTTTTACACACAAATCTCTTTTTGACACACCTCTGCCGCCAAGCGTGTGTCAAAAAGATTCGTAAGTGTAATGTGGTTGTTCTAGCAGTACACCAGCAGATGGTGCTGTTGTAGCTGGTTATTACCTACACGCAAGCAAAGTTTGTGGCACTAAAGTGTAGATTTGTCAAGTTCAGGATGACAAGGGATACTAAAATTCCCACAAAATCCGACCTTTAAGAAAGCTGTAGGTTCTCTTTAGTTTTTAAATATTACAGAGGTGGAAGAAGGAAGTTTTGCAGATGTGATGTATGTGATTTCCGAAGGAAAGGTGGGGGTCAAACTTGACCCCGAGATTGGTTACAGAGGGAGAGAGGGGAATGCTGTGGCCAAAGAGAGAGATTGAGGTGATGGGAGAAGAGTGAAGTTGATGGGGAGTACCAGTTTGAATGGCTTCTGTTTTTGAGCCATTCAGCTGCAGGAAGTTTTGCCTCATCCATGCCCCTATCTCCTCCAGGCAGGAGGTAAGACAGGAGAGAGAAGCAGAGGGAGGGGCGGATGGAGTGACTTTGAGATAAAGTTGTGTGTCGTCAGCATAGCAATGGAAGTGAATTCCATGCCTGCTGACGACACACCCGAGGGGAAGCATGTACATGGTGAAGAGGGTGGGACCGAGCACGGAGCCCTGGGGGACCCCACAGGTGACAGAGTGGGGGCGAGATTTAGCGTCCCCCAGAACCACATACTCGGTTCGGTCAGTGAGGTAGGAGTGAAACCAGTGGAGGGCAGTGTGGGAGAGGCCAATGTGGTGCTGGAGACGATGTAAAAGGATGTTATGGTCGAGAAGAATGAGGATGGAAGTGGAACCGGAGTCAGAGGCCATGAGAAGGTCATTGGTCACTCTGATGAGCGCTGTTTCTGTGCTGTGGGAGGGGCGGAAACCAGATTGGAATTTTTCATAAAGACTATTTGATTTGAGATGATTATGGAGTTGAGTGGAGACTGCTCTTTCGAGGATTTTGGAAATGAATGGAAGGTTTGAGACAGGACGGTAATGGGAGAGGGGCACAGTATGGAGCTATTATTGTTTCAATAATATTTGTGTGTGCGTAAACAGATTTGTGCGTGCGTAACCAGATTTGTGTGTGCGTGACCAGATTTGTGTGTATGTAAAAAGATTTGTGTGTATGTAAAAAGATTTGTGCGTGCGTAACCAGATTTGTGTGTGTGTAAAAGAAATATTTGTGCGTGTGTAAATAGATTTGTATGTAAGTATCAAGATTTGTGTGTGCGTAAAAAGATTTGTGTGTGCGTAGAAAGATTTGTGTGTGTGTAAAAAAATAAAATAGTACGTTTTACACACAAATCTTTTGACGCAGTCCTGCCTTCGCAGATTCGCAAGTGTAACTTGGACTGTGTGCGTGCGTAAACAGATTTGTGTGTGTGTAATTTGACATTTCTATCTTTAACTGAACAATCTGTGTGTAAATAACCACGTTGTACAAAGAGAAGAACGAAAAAAGCCCAAGTGCTACGCACAGGCTCTGTTTTACACACAAATCTCTTTTTGACACACCTCTGCCGCCAAGCGTGTGTCAAAAAGATTCGTAAGTGTAATGTGGTTGTTCTAGCAGTACACCAGCAGATGGTGCTGTTGTAGCTGGTTATTACCTACACGCAAGCAAAGTTTGTGGCACTAAAGTGTAGATTTGTCAAGTTCAGGATGACAAGGGATACTAAAATTCCCACAAAATCCGACCTTTAAGAAAGCTGTAGGTTCTCTGTCAGCTGTTTTAGTTTACTTTGAGTTCTATGGGGAAAATGTCTGTGTAGCCCACGTGAATTTAGTCTGCAGTACGCGAGAATCCTTCAGCTCCAAGCTAGTAACACCCCATCCAGTTATTATAATAGATCCATGTATCATACAGTGGTGTGAATGACAGGATTTTGAATAAAGGGAAAAAATATCATAAACAGCTGCGGTAGTGTGTCTTGTCAAGGCAGTAGGTTTGCTTGCGTGTAGGTAATAACCAGCTACTACAGCACCATCTGCTGGTGTACTGCTAGAACAACCACATTACACTTACGAATCTTTTTGACACACGCTTGTATGGGGTGAGATTTGTGTATGAATCAATATGACACAAATCTCACCCCATATGACTCCTGCTGCTGCTATAGACCAGTGGGGGCGGGTCCCAGCTCAAAAGTGGACAAAATGACGTGCGCTGACATGCTTGCAATAGGGCTGGAAAGCGGAAGTGTGAGATTTTGCGATATTTCCACCGGCGGATACAAACAAACCACTCGTGCCAGTTGAATGGTGCTGAGATCTGAGACTTCTTCTTCCTTAATGGATTTTTCTGTGTTGTTTTGGACACATTTTGTCTCTGCGACAGAAAAACTGAGTGAGCGGTTGGAATTAGCTGTGAACTGGCCATGTCCCAAAGTTTCTATATGACGAGAAAGGTGCAGGGCCGTGTTCAAACTCATTGTCTTTTAATCCACTATTATTATCAGAAAGAAAATGTAGAAACACTATTCCCATAGCAAATAAATTGATGTTGTCCCTTACAGCTATCTTTGCTGCTTTGGTTATGAGCCAATGTTTATGAATGATCAGTTTTCTATCTGTTCATCAGCTCCATCTCCACTTCACACTCACTGCAGCTTCACATTGGGTCTTTTTCCTTTTTGCTGTGCTGTCAAAAATAACATGATGTAGTTGGGTTACCTATTCATTTAATACTAATATTATGCTTGTCCTTTTTCTGTTATATTTGAACATTTGTTAAATGTTGTTAATAGTGCCGCGCACTAGGTTAGCATTAGCTACAAGTTAGCCTGAATACATATTCAAGTTAACCGTCTGTAAAATCAGACAAAATGTTTTATCAGAACTGCATAGCTTTTCCCACAGCTTCAGTTGGTCTTTGGGAAACCTAAAAAATGAGCATGCTTCGTGTAAACTTTGAACAGCTGACGGTTTGTTTGTATCCAAGCAATGAACCGGAAGAAGAACACAAACATCATACATTAAAACATGGACATCACACATTTGAGTTTCTTTTCACACTTTGGCCCAGTCCCAATTCCCACACTGCACCCTACGCCCTCCTACGAAGTGTGCATTTGTTCGAAGTGCACACCAGGGTTGGAGTGCGCAGGTTACAAGTGTGCACAAAAGGCGGAATTGGGACAGTGAACACTGAGTGCAGGTTACGTCATCGACTCGTCAAGAGATGGTCATTTTCAGACCTAAACTTTGTCTGACCCTTTGGGAAACAAATTGAATTGCTTCACACACGTTAAAATACATGTATATTTGTGGTTTCTAATTAGAGATAGCTGTATAATTTTAAGTTAAATGTGGGTAACTAACTATCTGGTCAGTTTTTATACATTCTAAGATTATTGTACTAAGTGTAAAGTTTAAATTGAATGTTGTATAAACACTTGCTTTAAAAAGTTATTAAATTGTTAAAACACAATGTCCGTAATTCTTCATCAGACGTTTATGCTTCTTTCCAAGTAACAGCAAAACTTATTTACACACATACTGCATATATATTTCAAAATGTATATTTAAATGCATTTTCCCGACGTTTTGGTGTGTACCGCAAAGAATTATGGGCAATATCCTTCGCCAGAGTGCGCATAGATCCAGGCTACGGCGAAGTGTGGATCAGGGGCGCAAAGGGGGCGGGGCCAAAGACCTCCCTGGAGAATTGGGACACCCTACGCACTCGCACCCTTTATCGGGAACGCGCAAATGAGGGGCGCGAGGGTAGAAGTGCGAGTATTGGGACGGGGCCTTTGTATTCAATTAATATTACTAATTGATATAGGGCCTTGCTTTCAAATTGCAGCAAACTGGTAATAATAAAATACCTTCCAGTATTTAATATTAAAGAGGTATAAGCTTCACAGCAGAATAATAGAATATAAATATTCACTCAAATAACCAACTTAGAAGCATGGCTAACCACTTAAAAGCTGTCTTTATGAAAGTGGGACTTTGTCATCTGCAAATGTCTTTTATTAAAGACAAAAGTAGCATCTGTATAATGTGCTTATATCATTTTACTATACGTATATTTACCAGACTATTGTACGAAAAGTGCTTTATAATAAGCCTTAGCCGATTCTGTAAAAATTCATACATGTCTAATATATACAGTAAATGCAAATAAATATACATTATTCCCAGTCTTTGTATTTATAATGCTTAATCCCATACTATCTATCTTATATCAATACATACAACAGGTGTTAGCCCGATGGTTAGCATACTACAGCTGCTGTCTCCATGAAAACTTTTGTTTCCTCTGTGTAGCTTTAATATTTAATCTGTGGGGTTGTTTCTCCTTAAAGATAGTAAGAATATGATTTTTCTTGATCAAACACGATCTCAATGGACTGAATAGTCTAGCGTTAGCATTAGCTTAGCTTTTCGGGACAACTGAGTTTAATCACGGCAGATAACAAGGCTACAAACAAACGTCTGTGGCAGATCTAACGCCTGTATTGTATCATAACAGTCGTGTTCATAACTCAACAGTAAAGCATAATGCAGGTACGTACCATAGACACATGTTACGTGTTGGCTCCGGGTCCAAGGTGAGTGGTTCAAGCTAACATGAGTTCCACGCATTAAGGCCGTGGCTCGGGGAAAAAAGGCAGCGAAGCATTCATCAAAATCGTCTTCACATATCTTCACAAGTTTAGTCTTGAATAAAACTTGTGTGTGGCTGTTTTTATGTCCTTATGTCAAGCCCATTTAACTAAACCTTCGCACGGACGTGTGTTGTTGCCCGTGGTTTGTTGACATAGCATTAGCTACTTCCACGGGTCTGTTTCGGAGAGATATCTCGAGATACCTCTCCGAAACAATAAGTATCTCGAGATACCTATTTTTTTTATACTATTTTTTAATATTTTTTAATTCAACTATGCCCGTACTTTTGAGATTATTGAAGCTTTAGCGGAAGTTCAAATTAGTAGTCTGTGACTTCCTGTTACTTACGTGGCAATAAAAATTATTCTGATTCTGATTCTGATAGTAGACTGCCTGCGTCATCTAACCGGGCCCACACCTTCCTCGGCCGCATTTCAGTTCAACTCCCTGCAGCCGCGCTAATCAAGCCAGCGCTTAAAAGCCAGCGCTTAAAAGCCGGACACCACACACCAAACAGCCTTTTCAAGCCGCAACCACCTCCTCCCCACCTCCACCTCAGGATTTCTTCACACCCTCACGTCACATCACACTGCACTGGCCGTTGATACTGTGGTTTTAGCTCCGGAGGATAGTGTCCCGGAGCCGGATGACAGCTTGTTGTGTGGCCGTTTGAAGAACTCAGAGTCGTTGGGCAAACTGCACGCATTACTGTCTGATCTGTCCGAGATGCAGCGTTGTGAGATGTCCCGATTGATAGAGAGTTATCCTCAGTTGTTTGGTGATATCCCATCTCGAACCACGTGGATGGAGCATGATATTGATGTTGGTGATGCTCAGCCAATAAAACAAAGGTTTTACCGTGTGGCTCCCGAGAAACAAAAGTACCTGGATAAGGAGATTGATTACATGCTCAAAAATAATATTGCAGGTCCGTCTGGTTCGAGTTGGGCTTCACCGTGCATTCTGGTTCCGAAGGCTGATGGAACGCCTCGTTTTTGCACTGACATGCGTAAGGTTAATTCAGTGACAAAATCTGACTCTTTTCCGTTGCCCAGAATGGATGACTGTAATGACCGCGTAGGTTCAGCCAAATTTGTGTCTAAGTTCGATCTATTAAAAGGCTACTGACAGGTGCCATTGTCCAAACGTGCACAGGAAATTGCGGCCTTTGTAACACCTTCTGGCCTTTACTCCTACACTGTTATGCCCTTTGGTCTAAAGAACGCTCCGGCCACGTTTCAGCGGCTTATGAATAGAGTTGTTGCTGGCTTGGAGGGGTGCTCTGTGTACCTGGACGATTTGGTCGTGTATAGTGACACTTGGCACTCTCATCTTCGGTGCATACAATCTTTGTTTGAGCGACTGGCAGACGCACATCTCACCGTGAACTTAGCGAAATGCAAGTTTGCCAGAGCTACGGTGACATACCTCGGACGTGTGGTGAGGCAGGGTAAAGTAGCGCCTGTGCACGCTGAGATTTTAGCTGTCGCTGACTTTCCCCCGCCAGCCACTAAGAAAGAGCTTCAACGTTTCCTGGGGTTAGTGGGATATTATAGGAGCTTCTGTAAACATTTCTCTACTGTTGTGTTCCCTCTGACAGAGTTGCTGAGAGCCAGAGCAAAGTTTTTTATGGTCCTCTGACTGTCAGCAAGCCTTTGAGAATGTTAAAGCACTGCTTTGTTCTCACCCTGTTTTGTCAGCTCCTTGATTTAACAGGCCTTTCGTGCTCCAGGCTGATGCCAGCCAGGTGGGCACATCAAGGGTCATAATAATATAATGGCAGATGCTTTTATCACCTTGTTGTAAAAAGTAAATGTGATCTCTGTATCCGTGTGACCCGAGGTCGGGTGTACATATTGGCCGAAGAAATAATAAACTAACTAACTAACATCCACCTTGCCCTTTAGCCAACACCAGTCTCCAGGCCCCGGGATCATCATCTACACTCAAGCACAGATCCTCACAGAGCAAGGCCTGTGCACAAAACTAAAAAACAACAAACAAAACTCGCAATCAATTAATCTTTTAAATGCTACTTATCTCATCTTGTCGTCTCTCCAGATTGAATTACTGTTACTTACCTCACCTCCAGTGTTCAGGTCCGTCTGTCTCCGTCCACCTGCCTCTGCCCATTCCGTTTTTAACACGGCCTTGAAGCCACTTTACTTACCTGCTCAAATGATTGTCAATTTTAATAATGTTTTTTCTTTAACTTTATCTTGCTGTGTTTGTGCGAATGTGAGAAAATGACTAATGCACAATTTCCTTCGGGATCAATAAAGTATTTATCTACAGTATCTATGTAAATAAATCTTTCCAACGCCAATCTGTGTCCAGCTTTTGAGTTCTGTTTAACCAAGACACGGGCTGTTGTTCCCTATTTCCTGCTCTAAAATGCTGTGATAATGTTACATCCTTGTTCTCATGAGCGGAGTGGACTCCCAGAGCTCAAAACTCCGCTGTACTCTATCTCGGCTTTAGAAAAAAAAAATAATCTGCGATCATATGAGACCAGTTCCCAGCACAATCAACTCTGGTCATAAACCTTCTAAAACTGATACATTCACTGGTATAGCTTTCAGATAGTTCAAGAACAAGTTCTGAAAGCGAACTCCATAAATCAGCTAATTTATCAGCCAATATGCAAAAAAGAAAAAACATATTGATCAATCCTTAGTCCCTTTTGTCATTTGGTCTTATGGTCTTAAGGACTGAACTCGGCTCCTCAGCTACACCAGGGTCCTGAGGCCGAAGATCATCAAGGCCCTATCTGCCCTCATGGTCTCTATCCACCCGCCCCTTAAGGATCCAGCAGGAAGTGGCCCCAGGAGAGGAAAGCCCATCATATGGACAAATTATTGTAAAAACGTAGAAAAAAATAAATAAATAACATTTTACATGTCCTGTTTTTGCCATTATGTAAATGTTTTCTGAGTTTCGGTCTACAGAAAAGAAGTCACATGTAAAAAAAATATTCTAAACAAACCTGTATGACAGGGCACATATTAAAAGGCTGTGTAATAACAGGGTATTATCTACACAAAAGAAAATGAAACACCATCGCACTGGCGTGTTGAGACATGGTTGGAGTCAAATGGTTGGAGCCAGAGCCACTCCTTCTAAAGCCACTCGAGTTCAGACCAAAGATTAAATGTCAGCTGTAAGCAAAAACAAGCTTACAAAATACTTTAGCTTGTCATTCTGTTTTCACTCTATATAAAATCATGCCATCTTCTCAAATCAGGCTCACAATATTTTATTTAGTGAATAGTAAATGAAGATGACTTAACAAAGAATAAACCAGACCAAACAATCACAATTGAATTAAAATTATAATAGAATATTTCCCTCAACTGGTTTAAAGAGCCAGAACAAAACCAGACGACTTGAACTAAGACTAAACTATGACTTTGAAACATGAGGATGGCCTCAAACTTCTGTAATACGTTTTTATTGCACACGTTACACTTAAGGGTTACATCAAGTATGGACAGATTTTTAGGTGAACTTCATTTACAAAACAGAGGAAGAATGAATCGAAAAGATAAAACAAAAACAAGGTCTAACTAACTAACAATAGTGCACATGTTCAACGCAGACTGAACAAAGGATATCTTAGTATGTTTCTGTTCAAACCTGGCTCTACAGCAGTTCATTTGGACAAAAGCAAACAATAATAGACCGAAGTTGATCTTTCACACCCACAAGCAGCCACGGAACCAAACAGGATGAAAAGGCTCTTCGTACTAACATGTAAACAGTCAAACATATGTACAGGGACAGAGGAACCAACAGAAACGAAGGAACGATTGCACAACACCCTCCGTATAAATGTGTAAAGTACCCTTCCTGTTTACATGTAAATAGTACACCAATAGCCTTTACTTCAAACAAGGCTCAGGTTTCCTCTTGGCAAACTTCTATTTTAGTTCACATGAAATGGATTCAAACACAATTTCATCACAATTCATTAAAAGAAACAAACAACATTTTCTGAACAGTTTCCTTCTGCAGCTCAGTGACCCCCTCTGAACCGCCATGATTAAAAAATTACTAATTCTTCATTATAACAATTCTAAAACATTGTTTAAAATAAATGTGTATTGTAAATCTCAGTTATGTACTGTATATTGAACTCGAAATAAAAACATTTCATTTCATTTCATAAAACACACACCATGAAGATGTCAACAGTGCAGGACCTGTGCAGGTGCCCTTGCATGTGCACTCTGTCAGACAGCGCCACCTACAGCTCAGAGTGCTCCTATCATGTCACTGTCATTTTAAAAGGGACTCCCCTCCTGTATTGATGAGGGGAGTCCATTTGGGATTTCTTGCTTTTTTCCTTACACTTATAAACAAGGGTTGCAATAACAATAACTAACCCTACCAGTACCGCTAAACAACAAATGAGAATTACTGTCATATCTGCAAGAGAAAACACAACATAAAAACAACAAATTAATAACATCATTTTTACAATCGACAGAGCTACATTAATATTAATAGTTACTTCTTTCCCTTTTCTTTTTCTCAATTTACTATGTAAAATTCCTTCCCCGCACCTTGACAATGAGCACTTATCAGAAAGCCACCCTTTTCCTTTGGACTATTGAACTGTAATTTGTCTCACCTTGTTCTACTGTGAGATGAACGAAGTGCACGTGGATCTTGTGGATTCCAGCTGAGTTCTTAGATCGAGTCTCACAGACGTATGTCCCGCTGTCTTTAGTCGTCACATTCCCTAAGGTCATATTCAGGAGCCTTGGACCTTGCAGTTTCACTCGGTTTGTGAAAGAAGGGTCTTGATCTATGTAGTCCACTCTGCCATCTTTCATCCTGAGGGACACAGGTTATATGTTCAATACTATACATTTGGGTCTTTGAAAATCAGAACTCTGATAGGTTACTCTCTTATTTACTGTATAACTGTTAGTCTTGTCATCAAGTCGAGAGGGCAAAGCTCTTGCAATCCAAATTGTGAATGTGGTACGGTGGTGCAGCAGTTAGCGCTTATGCATCACAACAAGAAGCTCCTCAATTTGATTCCATTTCCCTTCTGGGTGGCACGGTAGCTGAGTGGATAACACACTCACATCTTAGCAAGCAGGTCCTGGGTTCAAATCCCAGTTGGAACAGGCCTTTCTGGGTTGAGTTTGTATGTTTTCTTGTGTCTGTGTAGGTTTCCTCCGGGTGCTCCAGTGAGAGACAAATGTCCACAATTGTAAAGTACTTTGTTATTCTGGTCTGTGAAAGGCAATAGATAAATAAAGATTACTTACTGGTGACTGATGGTCAGTGTCTCGCTTCTGTCCACCATGTTTGGAATGAATGGAAAATATTGGCTCTCCAAAAACATTGCTAAGTGCTTTGGGTGACCTTGGTCTATGAAATGAGCTAGATAAATGTTGTGTCAAATACTGTTTCAGGAGGTGGAAAGCCTCACTAGATGCATTTGAATAATTATCTTGATTTCTTCAACAAATTAATTGTGAACCCTAAGATTCCCCGGATGAGCTGGAAGAAGTGTGTGTGCATCAGGAAGTCTGTCCCTCTCTGCTTAGACTTCTATCCCCGGGACCCGGCAACAGATAAAGCGGAAGTAACAAGAGTAACGATGATTGAAAGCAAGAAGGAGAGCTACCGCAAGGCCTTCATCCCCACCACTGTCAGACTGTACAATAAGTCATTTTAAGTCACTAATAACCTGCACTTGGACTGAAATACCAGCACTGCTATTGCCACATTCTATTGTACATAATCATATCCTGCACAAACTATATTTTTTAACCACAACATGTTGCACACTTCCTGTCTTTTTGCACAATCTGAGTGACTCTATCTATGCCAGATGTGACATGTACATTTCTCCATTGTCAGATTAATAAAGCTTATCTTATCTATCTTATCTTAGTAATACATTACCACGTTTGCTATGAGCTACACAAGTTACTTTAAAAATAAATATATAATTACTTTTGTAACTATTGTTATTCTGTAACTAATTACTGTAATACTCCATTTAATACTGAGTGTGTAGTTATCACCTGATGAGGATGGCTGTCTGATTCCCTTTCACTTTGGCCCACATTAGATCCTGAACTGTGTCGCCCTCTGGTGACAGACACTCCAGCTGCACATCCTCTGCAGACTGATTCGGAGAGACCGAACCTTCACAGGGAGAATACACAGTCAAGTACAACAGTCGAGCTCATTCCTAAATCAACCATATGAGGCCTCTGTAAATGTGGTGTTGATATGTGCTAACCTGAAGTCACAGAGATTTCCACAGTGTTTTTAACTGTCTTCTTTCCTTCTGTAGTATTAACCCGAGCCTCACACGTGTACGTCCCACTGTCGTCTTCAGTGACGTTCTTCAGGATCACGCTCAGGTCTCCAGACTTAAAATGTGGATCTTTAGGCTCCACTCGGTTATAGAAAAACGGCTCTTGTTTGTTTGGCCACAGCTCGTCTCTGTAGAATAGGACGTATTTCCTACTATTGCCTCGTGTCCATTCCAGGACTATAACATCAGTGACTCCAGCTGGGCCCCACCACGGCAGCTGCAGCTCAGGAAGAATGTTTTTAACCACTGAAACAGAACGTGTTTATTCAGTTAATGTTTTCAGTAAGCTTTTATCACATAAGGGCAGGAAAGAGGTAACTGACCAAGGAGAGTTTTGTGTCAGACAGTGAGCCGAGAATATGGGAGAAGTTGCAAACACTGGACTTAGACTCGAGAAGAGGACATCACATTAATCTTATTTACTGCATGTGCAAGTATTTCAACATCAATGAAAGAAAGGAGTCTGTTTATCCAACTAGATAAAGCACAAATTTTGTTCTAAGGCTATGATAAAATCAAGTTCAAAGGAGCAAAGCTGGAAGGTGGGTCAGTTTTATTTGAATTTAGTCGTAGGAAGTTGCCTCCTGCTGGTGCATTAATAGTGTAACTAAAAGCTGAGCGAGTGTTTGTGGTTTTATCTAAATGTGACAGGAAGAGCAGAGGTGAAGAACAGATGCCCCTGAACCACAGGCACAGGAGCCAGCAGTGATGGAAGCCACAGCTCTGCTCCGTGAGTGCAACTACTGATGTGCACATTCTTAACCTGGCATTCATTTTATTTTACTTTTTTTGTCTTCTATTTATTATTTCCACATAGTGCTGTTTCTGCTGTTCTGCCCCACATTTCAAGGTCAGTCTGTTTAGTGTTTCCTCATTATTCATATGCACATTTATCATGAACGTATGATGCTAATTAAGAAATAAATACTTAGGTCATTTGTGGAATCGGCCTGAGAATTTCTCACTTGAAATTTGAATGAACGTTTAAACTCTCAGAGAACTGAGTGTCTTGTGCAATAATTGTCAGTGAATTTGATTACATGGCAGCTGGAGGGATTCCATTTTGGACATCAGCTTTACTTCCTGTGAATTTTAAAACATTTTCTTCAACTTTTTGTCACTACTCTGTAAAACTAGTATAACATCCAATAGTGGTTCTGCCCTAGAAGTCAATTATAATCTTATTGCATCACACACCAGGTCTTTGAGTGTGATGCAACATAATATATTTCCAAGTGATTTTACAATTTGGTAAAAATAAAGGCTTTGTGCTCCTGATTTTGTGGTCCTGCTGGATTTGACTAACAATACATAACCACCTGAAATGTCATCAAATGTCAATAAATAAATACATAGATATGATGCAAATACATAAAAAAAAAATTATCACAACATTAAAGAGACAATATTGTATCTACTTTAAAAATATCAATATTTGTCTCAAATCTAAATACATATTTTAGCGCTGCCCTATCTTTGAATAAGTCAGAATCGACCGCAACCTGTCTGTATCCTCACAGGACTGATTGTCTTCTGTCTTTCTCTGACCTGCTCTTGACCCCGTAGGTGTTGTCCGTACTCGGCTGGCTCTTCGGCTGGCTTTTTGGCTGGCTCTTCTGCTGCTTCCTCCTGATTGGCTGGGACGCGGAGGGCGGCCTCAGGGCTCGGTAGCGGTGCAGCTCTTTGGCCGTGGTGACACCAGATTTCACCGCGTTACGGTTCAGAGCCACAAAGTCCAGCGGACACGAGTCCCGCGTTGCCAGGCCAGGTGGTTCTTGTTGCCTCCACCCTGACAGCACTGGAAGAAATGAAGCAAACAGTCTGTGGTGTGCTCTGTGGCCATGTTTGTATTAACATTATGTTTTTAGAAATAGTACGTTTTGTTTGTCGCAACAGAAAAAGTAAGATGTGAACGAGATTGCAAAATTCTGTCTTTAGAATTTTGTGATCTCGTTCTGGTGGGCTTTAGAGCTGATTGGCCAAATGAGTGTGGTCCTCTTTTTTCACTTTTGTGTCTGAAAAGGCTGATCTAAAGATGTTACAAAGGCCAAATAACATAAACACATACATGAAGGTGAAGCATACATTTTTTAAATAATTTTCTGGGATGACTGAAAGTTGGTCTTACCCTGGGAAACTCCTTCATGGATCTCTCCTGCAACTCCATAAGTGAAGTCTGGTCCTGGGATGGAGAATCCTCTGAGCCTGGGCTTTCCTAAAGGAGCCTGTAACCCGGGAAACAAGGAGACGGGGAAGGGGAGGACACATGACCATGAGAGAAAGTAGATATTTGTGCAGTGGCAGTAACATAGTTATTGCTTCGTCAAATGGGACACACATTTCTTAACACTTCTCACACTTAAAACATTCATATTGACTCATACCTGTTTAACTTTTACAGTTCTATCAATACAGTTCTCTCATTTGGGTTCAGTCAGTCACATCTTTAGAGCTGCTTTTTGAGACAGAGAAGTGAAAGAGGGCCAACCTCACTATGCTCTCAGCCCAAAGTGTCAAATAGTGACTCAGGTTCTGTTTTACAAGTATACAATGTTTTCCAAACTAGTTAGAGGATAGCATGCTGTGGTCTGACTTTCTTGCAACATTTAACTTTCTGGACCCTTTCTGTTGGGATCAAAGAGTCATTCATCATTTTCAAATGTTAGGTACACCAGCTTTAAGGGTACATTTCCTAATGTATTGCTTTGTCAAATGAGACATGCATCGTAACCATAAAAATGTTTCTTCATAATCATTAAACTATAAATAAATAATATAGTTAATAGCTTTGGCCCTTGTTTACTTTGTAGTTACTATGGAAAACACCTCAAGATTCAAGATTAATTTATTATGTCCCATTGGAAATTTGTCTTGGACTCACAGGCTGCTACATTGAAAATACAAATAAGACAAACATAAAACACAACACAATAACACAAACATAAACCATCATGAGTGACATGAGAAGGTTCACAGAATGATCCAATACAAGACAATATGTGAACAACATTTTATCTGATGTCTCACCTCAATGATGCGAGGGTTGATCATCATGGACTTTCGGAATACGCCCACTCGCGGAGGCGTAGCCATGGCAACAGCCCGTTGGAACCTGTTTACAGAAAAGACAGAGCAGGGGTTCCGAAACCTTTCAGTCCAGGTCCCCCAAAGGACACAATCAACTCACCACAAATTTGATAGCATTAATGATTTGAAATGTAAAAAGTCAATTTGAATCATGAGGATTTAAATAATGGGCTGTGTTATGGTCTTGTATCTTAATGAATGATTCAACACACTGTCATATAGAATCATATCTTTTGATTGATTGATTGATTGATTTTATTTCAAGCTTATAAACAGGAATCAATTTATAGATTTAAAAGCAATTACATACAATACATGATAGAAATTTACATACATACATACATTAATGTATATATACATTTTTATTTTTATTATTTTTATTTATTTTCACTTTTAATTTATTTTCACTCCTGTTAAAACTCAAAAAGGAGTGGGAAGAAGTCAAACTTATAGGCTCCCACCCCCTATACCTATATTCACTTTATACGGTTGCACCTACCCGCCCACACATACATACAGACATAGCCATACATATACAATATTCATACACACATATTATAGTTGTTCTTGTCATGTATAAATATGTAACCATACACACACACACAAATACACATATATATATATATATATATATATATATATATATATATATATATATATACATATACACACATACACATACACATATACATACATACACATACACACACATACATATATACACACATACATATACACATATACATACACATACACATATATATATATACACACATTCACACATTATATATGTTTCTTTGAAACAAATGTGTCACAGTGGCCAACGCGCACCGGTAAGTTCGACACTGCCATCTCCCCAGGCCCAGGCGCACCAAGCAAACCCACAGCAGCAGACCATCCGCACAGGAGAGAGAGAGGCCAACACTCACTACAGCCTTCCAACAGCTTCATGAGCCACAATCAACAGTTTTGTTTTACCTCAACACAATACAACATATTTTCACAATATCTCCTTTAGTAGAGAGCGCAAAATAAATTGTATTGATTTCCTTTTCAATTTATTTTCATTTATTCAATTTTGATTTTCTTAATTTATTAGATTAACAGTCTCACTCCTTGACTTTAAGTAGAGCAGATTATCACCCGTGTGACTGCCTCACTCTACCTTTAGACAAAGGGAGCTTTTAGTTTTGTTTTTGTTTTAATTGCAATTCAGAATGAGAGAAAGCACTCTCACCAGACCGTCAAAGAACGCTACCGTGAGGCCGGCCAGTCTCCTCCACACCTCAAGTCCCACCATAGTACTCACCTACCACGCCAAAGGCCCAGCCAGAGAGACAGCACCTACACCCACCACTGCAACATCAGCCCCTAAAACACATCTATCCCAAAGCCCAAGCTGGTATTTTAGAGTCAACCCCTACAGTAATAATAACAATACTAGATTTTTATGACATATTTTCCTCTTGATATTTTACAAATGTCATTTCCTTAAAGCCTTTTTTAAATATTGCTAAATTTGGACATTCTTTAAGCTGCACTCTCAACTTATTCCACATTTGTACACCTCGCACAGAAACACAAAAACTTTTACGCTTGCTCTTTACCCTTTTAACCCTAAAGTTGATCATCCCCCGTAAGTTATATTCTCTCTCTCGTTCTATGAATAGTTTTTGGATATTCTTTCGCAACATACTCTTTTTTTGCCTTGAATACAATTTGTGTTGTTGCATATTCAACAATATCCAATAGGTTTAGCAATTTTGATTGTGCAAAGAGTGAGTTGGTGTGGTCCCTAAAACCTGTACCGTGTATCATGCGCACTACCCTCTTTTGCAACACAACCAGAGGTTGAAGTGCCGATTGATAATTATTACCCCACACCTCAAGACAGTAAGTGAAATATGGCAAAACTAGTGAAGAGTAAAGTGTAACCAGGGACTTTTTATTTACAAACTGTTTTGCCTGATTTATCACTGATATACTCCGAGATATTTTTCCCTTCACGTAACTAATGTGAGCTTTCCAGTTTATTTTTTCATCTATTAAAACTCCTAAAAACTTTATTTCATTTACTCTTTCAATAGTTTTGCCATCCAGTTTTATTTCAACGTCTTCATTTGTTACACTCCCAAACAGTATGAACTTTGTTTTTGCCAAATTTAGTGATAACTTGTTTCCATCAAACCATGACTTAAGTGCATCCAATTCTGTATTTATTTCTTGGACTAGTGACTTGAGATTACTCCCTGAACAGAAAACACTTGTGTCATCCGCAAAGAGAACCATTCTGAGAGTTTTTGACACCTGAGTCAAGTCATTTATGTATAGAATAAATAATTTAGGACCTAACACTGCCCCCTGTGGGACACCACAGGAAACGTTTAGATATGAGGAGCATATGTTTCCAATGTTTACAAATTGTTTTCTGTTTGTCAAGTAACTCTTTACCCATTCCAATACTTTACCCCTAATCCCATATCTTTCCAGTGTGGAAATTAAAATGTCATGGTTAATTGTGTCAAATGCCTTTTGAAGGTCAAGGAATATTCCTATTGAATGCAGTCTCTCATCGAGTGAATTTGTTACATCTTCAACGGAATCCAACAGTGCTAAAACTGTAGACCTCTGTGATCGGAACCCGTATTGGCTTTCACTAAGTATATTGTTTTCTGTCCAGAAATTTGTCCAGGCGTACCACAAAGAGCTTTTCTATAATTTTTGAAAATTGTGGAAGCAATGAGACCGGTCTATAGTTTGTGAAATTGTGCTTGTCCCCAGACTTAAACAGTGGAATCACTTTAGCAATTTTCATTTGGTGAGGGAATGTACCAGACTGAAACGACAAATTACAGATGAATGTGATTGGCTTTACTATGCCCTCAATAACAGTTTTAACAAGCTTCATGTCAATGTCATGACAGTCACCAGGTGTCTTATTTTTACATTCACAGACCGTTCTTATTACCTCCGCCTCTTCAACGTGATCGAAAAACATTGACCCAAGGTTTCTTTTTATATGGCTAACTGGATCGTTTCCTGTATTGGGAATGTTGTGTGCCAATTCAGAACCAATATTTACAAAGAACTCATTGAAACCATTTGCAACCTCTAGCATAAGTTTGTGTAAGCCCTCAGTCGTACAGGGATTAGTCAAAGCAAAGGAAGGTTTCTCACCCATCATCTGTACTTCTTAGCAAGTTTTCCCGACGTTTCGTCCTCAAACTAGCGGACTAATCCCTGTACGACTGAGGGCTTACACAAACTTATCGTTGTCAACTTTGGGAGAGACGCCCTGGTCTTGGCACGCGGGTTGGAGAAAATCAAAAGAAAATTAGCAGACGCCAGAAATCATCTTAGGTTTAATCTTAGGTGTAGCCAGAGTAAACTTATCCCAAAATGTTTAAAGCAAAAAGCATTAGAAACAGGCCAGTTGGCAAGAAAAATACAACAAAACTACTGTATGAAGATTCTCAATTTAAGAATTCGACGACTTAACATAGAGATTATAAACCTAAAGGACGAGATAGAGTGCCTTAAGCACAAACTGGAATTGGCAGTCTCACCAGAGTTTTTTCAGAGGATTTGGACGTTTACGGAAACTGCCCAACTGAACCATCACAAGAAGGCCAAAGAACGTAAGATAGGCAAATTTCTAAAACTCCAAAACCATAATTCTTTTCAACATTCTAAAAGTGAAATTGGACAAGGCTTGGACAGGGAGAATTGGGTAAAAAATCTGTCCGATCGGCATTTATCACAAGCGGAAAAAGACGTTCTTACTAAAGGCCTAAACTTTGCAATAACCCCAAAAGATATGCCTACAATTGAATACATCACAGCAGCAAAAGCAGCCATTAGAAACAACAAACTAACTGAGAGTGAGGCGGGGGCCCTCAGACTGAGAGTCTCTGCAACACTCAAAAGTGCGAAGCCCCCACAATCCAATGTCTCATTAGATGAGCAAAAAGCATTATTGGCATTACAAAAGGATGAGAGTATAACTATTTTACCAGCTGACAAAGGCAGATGCACAGTTATCCTCAACACCTCAGACTATGAGGCCAAAGTTAATCAGTTACTCTTGGACACCAACACGTACCAGCCATTGAAGAGGGACCCTTCCAGTGGGTTTAGGAAAAAGATTATAGACTTCCTTCAGAGCTTAGTGAAAGAGGGCATTATTGAAAAACCACTATATTACAAACTTTACCCAGGAGACACCATCCCCAGTATTTATGGACTCCCAAAAATACACAAACAAAACTTTCCACTTCGGCCTATTGTATGTAGCATAGACTCTATCACCTACAACCTGGCTAAACACCTCAAAACCATTCTGGCTCCTTTGGTGGGTAACACCCACCATCACATAGAAAACACAAAAGAATTTGTAAATAAAATAAAACACCTCCAGTTTGACACAGATGAGCCAATGGTCTCGTTTGATGTGACATCGCTTTTTACGTCGGTCCCTATTACAGAGGCGGTGGAGGCTGTAAGAGAAAGCCTACAGAAAGACGCCACACTAGGGGAGAGAACGAAACTAACAGCTGACCACATCTGTGAAATACTTGAAATGTGTCTTAACACCACGTATTTCCAATTTAGAGGCACCTTCTTTAGACAGATTCATGGCTGTGCGATGGGCTCCCCAGTCTCTCCTATAGTGGCCAATCTGTATATGGAGAAACTGTAGGAACAAGCCCTGGGCTCTTACCAAGGGACAGCGCCAAGCCATTGGTTTCGATATGTAGACGATACATGGGTCAAGTTAAAGAAACAGGAAGTGGAACCATTTTCAGAACACATTAATTCGGTGGACCCTTTTATAAATTTCACTCGCGAGGATGCTAAGGAGAGTGAACTCGCCTTTCTAGATTGTAAGGTCATCATACTGGAGAACGGACAATTAGAGACTGAGGTCTTCAGAAAGTCCACTCACACTGACCAGTACCTGGCCTTTGATTCAAATCATCCGCTACAACACAAACTCGGGGTCATTAGAACGCTTCAACACCGAGCCCACCAGGTCCCCACAAGCTCGGAGGGAAAGAACAGAGAAACCAAACATGTTCAGAGAGCACTTTCCAGATGTGGCTACCCCAAGTGGTCTTTTACTAAAGCCCAAAGGACGAGAAAGGCCAGAGACACAGTCCAACAGACAGAAGAAAGTAGGAGGAGAAGGGTGTCCTTACCGTATGTGGCGGGAGTTTCAGAGAAACTACAAAGAATCTTTAGGCAACACAAAATCCCTGTGTATTTCAAACCTTTCAACACGTTAAGACAGAAATTAGTGCATCCCAAAGACAAAACACCCAGACACAAACAGAGCAATGTGGTGTATTCAATTAAATGTAGTGAAGAGGAGTGCACTGACCACTATATTGGAGAAACCAAACAAACTCTACAGAAACGACTTTACCAACATCGTAGAGAAAACTCTAGTGGGTCACAGTCGGCTGTTCATCTCCACCTCAAGGCCTCCAACCACACGGTGGATGACACAGAGGTTAAAATTCTGGCTCGGGAGAAGAATTGGTTTGAGAGAGGGGTGAAAGAAGCCATTTTTGTGAGGAAACAAAAACCTTCTCTTAACAGAGGAGGAGGGTTAAGATTTGTTTTGCCTCGCATCTATGACGACATCCTAAAAACAACGCCCTAACTTGGGACAAGGTCAGTGACATGCTAATGAGTTAGGAGGGGTGAGACCTGCACTCCACTTGAGCATCCCAGCAGACAATAGGTCTGTGACATGCTAATGAGTTAGGGTCGTTAGCCTCAGCAGGGTTGTTAGATCTGCTCCCTTCTACATCAGACCTTAGATTGTTTATGAGTTAGTATCAGGATTAGGGTGTGGCTAACCACACCCATAGGTTATAAATCTCCAACGTGCGGTCCGAGAATTCATTCCCTGAAGAAGTCCGCTAGTTTGAGGACGAAACGTCGGGAAAACTTGCTAAGAAGTACAGATGATGGGTGAGAAACCTTCCTTTGCTTTAACCTCTAGCATATTCTTTTTCTTTATCATTTACATTGAACCATTTAGGGCAGTCTATCTTCTTGTTGGACTTATTAAGGACACCATTTAATATGTTCCACAATTCTCTAACGTTGTTTTTGTTCTTTTCCAGTAGTTTATAGTAATAGTCCTTCTTTGCAGTTCTTATTATGCTTGTTAGCTTGTTTTTGTATCTTTTGTACTTTGGCTCAGCCTCCACAGTTCTTACTTTAATGAATCTTTTGTAAAACATATTCTTCTTTTTACAGGCATTATGTAGTCCCCGTGTAATCCAGGGTTGTCCTTTCTGTTCTAGCTTATCCCTCGTTTCCCTTAATGGACAACTTTTATCAGAAAGCAATTGGAATATTTGAAGAAATGTGTTATACGCATCATTTACATTTCTCTGCCCGTACATTTCCTCCCAGTTATATGCTGCTAAGTCTGTTTTGAAGGCATTTAGGGCTTCTTCTGTTCTTACTCTTGTCTATCTAACTGTTTTTTCCCGTTTTTTGGGTATACAGCTACAATCCAATACTACAAATACAGGCAAATGGTCACTTATATCACTCACTATCAGTCCACTAATAGCATCATTCAGGAAATTTGTTAGGATATTATCAATTAGTGTAGCACTGTGAGAAGTTATTCGAGTGGGTCTTGTGATTTTGGGATATAAATTGATTCTATAGATTGTGTGAATAAAATCTTCAACCATTCTCTGCTTTTTTGGATTTAGTAAATCAATATTAAAATCCCCGCACACAATTACACATTTTTCGGCCTTTCCATTAAATAGTTCCTCCATTTTCTCGCTGAACTGATCTATACAGCAACTAGGCATTCGATATATACAACTAATAATAACATTTTTTAACTTTTCTCTCTGGATCTCTATTGTTATGCATTCTAGCACATTGTCCACTGCAATAGTCATTTTATCCACCACATGAAAATCCAAATTTGAGTTTACAAATAATGCAACTCCCCCACCACTTTTGTTTTTCCTATCCATGTGTACAAAATCATACCCAACCAATTCAAAGTTGCTTTCCTTTCCCACACTAATCCACGTCTCTGCAATTGCAATTATATCAAACGGCTGCACAAGATTATGTAAGTAGTTCTTTATATGATCAAAATTAGCATACATACTACGACTGTTTACATGTATTACCGATAGTTTTCCGTCCTTATTGATTCGATTCAGCATATCATCAGTGTAATATCCACAGGTATCATTGTCTATGCCAGCGAAAAAGTCGTTTACCGGATCACAATCCCGATCAATGTCCCGCTCAATGTGATCTGAAAATTTAAATGTTCGAGTGTCCGAGAGGTCAAGGCCATTGTTTATGGAACTCCCTACCAATGTAAAGTTATTTGTCCTTGTGTTTGCCATTTTTATCACTCTTTCGAGCCCTAGCTAAGTCTCCCATGATTTAGCTAGGAACCTCTGCTATAAAGTCCCGTTCCACACATGCCTCCTTTCCTGGGAATTTCATCTGGAAGTTTCAGAAATAAATGACCAATAACTGGTAGAGGTCACTGCCATGTTCCGGCTCCATGTTGTGATTCTACTAAAGAACTATTCAAACATAAAGAAGTTAGCTAAAATTGATAGAATAATATTTGTCCCTTTAACATCTATAAAATATTGTTTTTCCTATAGAGGTATTACAAATAGTATTTCTTAATAATGTGGTTGTGTCCATATTGTGTATTGAAATAAAGTGCAGAGGAATTAGGTGAGTTATCAATTCATAATTGTTTCAGAAATCCTGACACAGGATACATATTAAGAAACAAATCCATGGATTCGTTTGGATCCAAATCCTATCAAACACTTTGATCAATGTCTAACAAGCCTGTTTTTATTGTAAGTAATATTGAGTGGATTTCTCCACTAAACACACTGAAGCCGCATAGTTTGAGAAACATTAACTATGTGTGGATGCTTTAGCAAGTATTACTATTACTATTCATTACTAATACTTGTTTGGAAGTGTATAATAGGCCCTCGTTATCAGTGTTGGGTGTAACGCGTTACTAAGTAACGCGTTACTGTAACGAAATTACAATTTGAGTAACGTAGTAGTGTAACGCGTTATTATGAAAATACGTTTCATTATATTACAGTTACTACCTAAATACTTCGTTACCGGCGGCACCGGCCTCGGGAAAGCAGGGGAGAACTGCACTACCGCTCCATGCGTGCCTGCGTGCTTACGTCACGCTGCGCACATGAGCGAGATTGTTTGTAAAGCAACATGGCAGAGTCAGAGGAGAAGAGTTATTTTTACCGGTGGAGATATGCACACTATTTCAACTACATCAGTCAAAAAGATAAAAACGTTGTCGTGGAGTGCAAGCTTTGCGCGGGCAGCAAACGATTGCCCCGTTCACATGCTCCGGGCTCTGCGCACTGTATTTTCCCTGATTTTTTTCTGTCAGGCGTGACGGCTGCTCGTGTGTGTCTGTGGGAACTAATTATTTTAAAATAGTCTCTTTCAATTGCAAGTTTTGTAATGTGTTTTCTTTGATCAATGGATAAAAATAAATGCTATATAATTTAAATGACACCTTGGCCTGTCTTATTATTACCCGTGTGCCTGCGTGACAGTTCCCTGAACTAACATATAACACTAATACTAAAATAGGGTGGCGTTGTTGAAACAATTAATCTACTTAGAAGTTATCCTAAATTACAACCAGCTAAAACTCGGTACCACGACAAACGAAAAAGAAACGCAATAGTTACTTTTACTGGTAACTAGTTACTTTTATAGTGCAGTAACTAAGTTAGTAACTTAATTACTTTTTGGGAGCAGTAACTAGTAACTGTAACTAATTACTTTTTCAAAGTAACTTACCCAACACTGCTCGTTATTGACAGACTGAATATAACATAAGTATTTAGCTAGTTAGTTAGCTAGTTAGCTAGTAAGCTAAATTGCTAATGTTAATGTGTAACGTTAGCTAATCAGCATTACTGACATCGTGTTTTTATTCTATTCGGCATAAAAGCATTAACTCGCTAGTAAAAGATATATTTTAAATCATATGTTGAATGTTTTTGTGTTTTACTTTATCATGAGACTAAGTTGTCACTTACCTTTCCTTCGACGCTCAAGAACATGTCTTGTTACTATGGAAACCAGAAACAGTCCATGGCCCTGCGGCACTGTCGTTATGTTTTATCTTTGTACTTTTATTCATTTAAATCACCTACTTTTTCAAATGTATTTTCAATTAAAGAGATAAGAGATAAACGGAACGTTACCTATAGAGATATCTCACGTGACGTCACGATGCCTCGAACTCGCGGGGAATCCGCCATACTGGAGGACAAGCAAACGCTGTATGATAGTGCCGTGCACCCGGGACCGCATTAACATGTTCAACATTTTTGCCGTTTTTGGCTGCAGCAAAAGGAGAGACAGGGAAAATAAGTTGTGTTACCGACTGCCAGCCGTCCTTACTTCACACAGCTCCAAAACAGAAGACATCTCAAAGAAACGAGAGAGAAATGGCACAACCATACGCAACAACAAAAAACTAATAGCCCCCAGAGCGCCCGAATATGCTCGGATCATAAGTAAAATTAATTTGATGGCGGATTTAGTGTTATTCCGGAACAAACAGAAGTTTAAGGATAAAACTTATCTGTCTGACTGCAACGTGGGGTTGCTCCATAGACTGTAGCTTAGCTTGTAGCATAGCTGTTATATATTTGGTCTCACACAGGACCTCACCCGGTTCACAGGGTATTGTTGTATTTATAAATAAGAGACATTCTAAAACCATGTGTTTTAGAATGTCTATCGACCTCTGAGTGGCAGGCCAGTCCTTTTAAGTTAATTTTAGGGGTCTTCTTGGGGGACCAGCTAAAGTAACAGATGGGTTCTTCTGTTTGGATTTTGTCTGCCTAGCCTTGGTACATGCTGACTGTTGCATTATTGAACCCACTCCATCAGGAGTGGGTTGACACTGGAGCCTGCTAGTCTACGCACTTGTTTGGACAACAGAGATGGATCTCAGACCAAGAGACAGCTGGCCGGAGACGCTAGGTTAGAGAGGCATGGATTCTTTTTTAGATGCAGACGGGAGAAGACAGATGGAGGAAGGCGGACCACGGGACCCCGGAAGCTGGCTGATACCACGCCCCTTCTTCCTGCACATTTACTTAAGGAATAGCTTGAATGTGTTAGTTAGAGTTTTTTGCGGACCAGGGGCAGTGAATGGCTGGATGTGGAGCGCCCACTCAGAGTCATACTTTTAGATTTTATATAGAGAATAAGGGATAGTTATTTTTGGTCCGAACAGCTGTTTTAGATTCTTTTTGTATTAGGGAAATAAACCTTTTTGAATTTAACTTTCTGAATCATGGTCATCTTTATAAGGGATTTTGAACACGTCATTTTTTAATACAATAATTGGTGACCCTCGACGTGATCCCTTTGATGACTTTTCGCCTTCCCTTGGACTCTGCGTCTCTCCTCAAAGCGGCCGCTGATTTGAAGGTAAGCAGATACCTTTTGACTAATTAAAAATCTGCATATTGGACTACACAAATTAAGGGGAGAGGAGTTTTGTCCACGGAGGAGCTAATTCAAAAAGTAAAAATAGTAAAAGCCTAAAAAGTAGTGAGAGCCTTGCGAAAATACGTTAAAATTAAATAAAATAGGAGTCTAAGTAGCTAGAACCCTGCGAGAATACATTAAAAGTAAAGATTTTTTGAGAAGCCTTGCCAGAAACAGGAAAGCCCGCTGTGACTAGCGTGGTTGACGGACGCGTCAACACACAAGTTAGGTTTTCACCATTGGAACCTGGGGGAATTTTGGGCCCCCCCGAAAAATGGAGACAGGCATTCCAATCGAGCAGCTCTATAGAGAAATAGAGGCTCAGATTCTGAGTGGTCTGGATAAAAAATATAGGAACAAGGCAAAACGAAAGGCTGTGAAAGCATGGGAAAAAATACAGAACAAAAGGGTCATACCTGAGTATATGACAGCGTCCGCATTAGCTAGGATATTGCGGGAAGAGGAAAATAATCTAAAACAGGATTTAAAAGAGCTTGAGGGAAAGCAGGGAGAGAGTTGGAATGAGCGTAGAAAAATTAAAAAGAAACTAAAAAAGGCTGAGAAACTGAGGACCAAGGTACATAATTTCGCTTTGGCTGCCACGGCGTTGGCAAAATTACCGATGGTAAGTAAAGACAAGGAAACAGAAAACGGAGCAATGCCGGTGAGTAATATATACCCATCCCTACCCACGGCTCCACCAAAGTACTCTCTAGGTTTAGAACCAGGTAAGCCAAATCTAATATTGCCACAATATACATTTTCAGGAGAAGTGGCGGTAGGAAAGAGAGGGGACAATGACTTTGTAGACAGTGAATTGGACGAAGGGACAGAACAGGAGTCTGTGGGGGACAATAGAGATCCGAGTCAAAATCCAGCTGTCAGCCTCCCGCCACAGCTCCCACACACCCCTCACCAACCCCCACCCATCCAAGAGGTGCAGGAGCTGCTCCTGCACTCTCTCAGAAATATTAGAGCTAGGAAACCGACCTCTGAATGCACCACAGACAGAGTTGAGGGAGAAGAAACCCCAAGTAGGACCCATGATTACGAGACCGCTAGACAGGAGAATGCAAAATTAATTAATAAAGCCGCACGCAGAGCCATGACTAGGACGGACAGTGAAAATGAAAAGGGAGACGGTGCCATGGCCCAGCCAATACTTAAAGCTAAACAGGCTAGAAAAGGAGCTAAATTCTCTTCTGACGATAGTAGTGATGACGGAGACCGGGAGCCTGGAGAAACTAGACCGGTGGCAAGCAGAACCAGGTCTCAGACAAAATCCATGTTCCCTCTGAGACCAGGACGAGGCGCAGCTGGGGAGTACCATCCTTTTTCTGTAAGTGACATGCAGACTATAAAAGACAAAATGCCTCCATTGTGTCAGGGAGCTGGAAACTGGATTTCCAGTCTGAACACATGGTTTACAGGTCATGATGTCGCGATGGGTGACGTCCGGGCAGTGATGGCAGCATGCAGTAAACCTTGGGAGAGAGACGCTATTGAAAGACAAGCTGGTACTGCTGATGTTTGTGATTCTTCCAGATTTGGCCAGTATGCAAATGCCTGGTACGAAGCACTGAGGGAAAACTTTCCAACTCCGCTGTCTTCTGCCCCTCGTGAGTTAACTTGGCTGGAGTCTGAGGACCCAATTGTATTTTATGACAGGAGTGTGACCAAGTGGATGGACACAGTAGGAAGACACCCTCACAAGGTCAGTGAAGTCATGCCTTTTAGAGCAGCTATTTTGAATGGTTTACCAGAAACAATACGCTCAAAGATTGAAGACAACCCAGATAATATTAACCCGGATTCAGCACAGTGGAAAACAAATTTAATCTTTCACATTAAGCGATATGTTGAAAATAAAACTAAAGAAAGAAAGAGTGTTGAAGATATGACTTGTCAACTTTTGAAGTTACAGCTTAGTGAAGCGAGAAATAAAGCCACTCAAAATAAAAAGGAAACTAGAAATCAGATGACTAATATGCCTGCTGGACTTCCCACTCCACCACGACAGGACTGGACAAGGGGAGGGGCCAGAGGTGGTGGGCGTGGGGGCCGGGGAGGAAGAAGGGGTGGAAGCTGGAAAGGGGGCAGGGATGTGTGTCACCTCTGTTACAGGCACGGTCACTGGGCGAGGGACTGCCCCTTTGAAGGAGAGGCCTCCTACTACCATGGAGCGCCTGAGATGGTGCGTGGGAGGGGCCCCCAGAGAGGCATGGGACCCAGACCAGAGCGCGCAGGCCCTCCCTCCCCATGGACGGCTCCGAATGACAACCTGGCCCCGAGAGATGGACAATATTTCCAGCATGGGAACTACTGGGGCGAGTATGAACATGAACAATCTTACTAGGGCTGCCTAGGAAATCCAGGGGACAAGGTGCTTGCAGAGCCTATGCTTCCCATAAGGGTGGAGGACGACAACCTGATGGCCCTGGTGGACACTGGCGCCACCTACTCTACCATCAATACAAAGATACGCCCTGTCCTGCTCTCTGAGGAGCACATCACCCTGGTTGGATTTTCTGGGACACCTGAGGTACTGCCACTCACTAAACGTTTAAAGACACAAATTGGAACACAGACACTGTGGCATTCTTTTGTAAATGCTCCTAAAACACCTGTCAACCTGCTGGGAAGAGACTTATTGACTAAAACCAATGCGTCAATTCTATGTGGACCGGATGGTCTACAAGTGACTTTTCCAGGGGGACAAATTTACAGATGTGTGACCGGTGTATCGATGGACTCCTGCTGGCTTCTGAGAGAAGAGATGCCAGACCAGTATGCAGACATATACTGGGTGAGACTGGACCCAGAAAACAAGTCCACGGACAATAATGGTGTGCATTCCGTCTTCTTCAAGTGGAAACCCTGGATAAATTCTTTGGCCTCCTACCACCTCCCACTGGACCCTGCCCACTTGACATTATTCTATGACAGAGACCAAGACTTAATGTACAGAGAACAATTCAAACAAATTGAAAGTGATAGGTGGACATTAGAATCAGATTACATTTATATTGGGCCTGAGGGTGTGGCGGCCCATACACGGCTGCTTCCTGAACAGTGTGAGTGGTATTACATGTCTTCCTCTGCTGTCCCACACATCACCTTGGCTGTACACCCTGGTCACGAGGCTAGAGCTTTAGGTCCAATGGTAAAGAGACTGGTAAAAGCTGACGATTGGTCTGACACCCAACTCCCTCATGTGCAGTACAGCATTGAAAATAAGTCATACAGGATAAAAGCAAATATGATAGACACAGGGGAAGTGGAGCACGAAACATTGACCAGACATCATGGTAGACACATGACAGATCATGATGATACTCATGAAATATTGAAACAGGTGCCTGCAGAAGTTTGGTCCCAAGGTCCCACGGACGTGGGGTTGTGCACCTCTTTCCCTCCTGTGTCTTTACAGATGAAGCCAGGAGGCCCGATTCGCATAAAGCAGTATGCCGCCAAACCAGAAGCTGTCGAGGGTATTTCACAGGTGATACAGGGACTTACGAAAGTGGGAGTCCTCGAGCCATCAAACTCAGAGTGGAACACGCCCACTCTAGCTGTGCCAAAAACAGGTCAGAATAAATATAGAATGGTCCATGATTTGAGAAAAATAAATGATTTAACATTAACTCAGTGTCTCCCGGTCCCAAACCCTTATACAATGCTGTCATCACTGTCACCAGACCTCCAGTATTTTACTGTTATGGATTTGGCTAATGCATTTTTCTGTATTCCCCTGGCAGAGGAAAGCAGAGATTTCTTCTCATTTACTCACAGGGGCCAAAAGCTGCGTTACACCCGTCTTCCCCAGGGACATAAATGCTCCCCGGGCATTTTTAATCAGACTTTGAACGCTCTGCTGAGAGAGTTGGTGCTTCCGGAGGGCGTGGTACTCCTACAGTATGTGGACGATCTCCTCCTCGCCTCGAGAACGGAGCAGGCCTGTCTACAAGCCACTAGGGACACTATAGTCTTCTTACATTCAAAAGGATTTAAGGTCAGTAAGGAAAAGCTACAATGTTGCAGGCCTGCGGTGACCTTCCTGGGACGTAGTGTGTCTGGAGGATCCACAAATATGTCTCCAGAGCACAGAGATGCTATTTTGTCATATCCCAGACCCACCATGGTGGGGGACATGTTGTCCTTCCTGGGTCTGATAGGCTATAGCAGACACTATGTGGCAGATTTTGCAGACAAAACTAAACCTTTAAGAGCTTTAGTTAATGAACATGGCATGAGAAACACAAGGGCTAAACTGAATTGGGACAGAGATAGTGAGGCACAGTTTATCTCACTCAAACAGGACCTATCCTCTGCGGCTCATTTGGCTTCACCAGATTATGCTCTCCCGTTTTATTTAGATGCCACAGTGCAGTCTCAGGTAGCTAACGGGGTGTTATATCAAAAGTGCAGAGGCCAGAGAAAAATCTTACAGTATATTAGCGTTCCATTGGATTCAATCGAGGCTAGACAGGTTGACTGTTCTAGGTATGCTGCAGGAGTGGGACATTTGATTAAGAAAACAGCACATTTAGTCATGGGGCATGCTTTAGAAATATTGACTGATCATGGCGTTTGTGCATATGTGTCCTCAGCTGCATTCACTATGTCACCTTTGAGACAGTCACGGCTCTTACAGGTGCTCACTCAGCCCCACATAACTTTTACACCTCTTGGCATTAACATGGCTGACCACATGCCAAGAAAGGGTGAGCCCCATGACTGCAGTGTAAGGGTAATAGACAGTCTGAAAGTGCGACCTGACCTCCAGACTGACCCACTTCAGGACCCCGACTTACAGCTTTTCACAGATGGGTGTTGCTGGAGAGAGAGGAATGGCAGCCTGAGAGCGGCATATGCAGTTGTCAGTGTTAACGGTGAAAATTTTGTTACAGTAAACAGCGGTGTTTTAACTGACAAACCATCAGCGCAGGCGGCAGAACTAGAGGCTCTCTGCGCCGCCTTGGAGTTTGCTAAAGGTAAATCTGTAAATATTTACTCCGACTCTGCGTATGCTACTCAGGCTGTCCATTTCAACCTCTCCGAGTGGAAAAGAAACGGCTTCTTGACTGCTAAAGGCCGACCCATCACACATAGAGCCCTGGTGGAGAGGCTGGACAGCGCTCTCCAGCTTCCAAAACAGGTGAGCGTCATCAAGTGCCAAGGGCACTCCAAGTCAGACAACTTTGAGGCCAGGGGAAACGAGGCGGCGGATGAGGCCGCAAAGAAAGCTGCCAACTACAAGGTCAGTACTCCAGGAGTGTTTGTGGTACGGGACGAGGGGCCAGACCTGGCAGACTGCCTGCCCGATCTGTCCCTTCAGGTTTTAGCTGAAGCCCAAACAAAAGCAGCTCCTGAAGAAATATCCATGTGGGTTCAAAAACGGGCAAAGAAGGATCCAGATACTGGCATCTGGTACGGCCCTGATGGCCGCCCCGCCCTGCCCGTGGGGGACCTCTCACGAGCGGCTTTATCTGAGGCACATGGGCTAGCCCATGTGGGTCAGGTACAGATGCTCAGGAATATGTCACAATGGTGGCATCCCTTTAAGACAAGCATGATCCAAGATTATACTAGGTCCTGTCAAATATGTCAGAATTATAACCCATCGCCCTGCTCAGCTGTTTCCCCAGGAAAATTCACACCTGCTGCTTGGCCTGGAGCACATGTTGTGATGGACTTCACAGATATGATTAACAGGTGCGCAGGAAAGCGGTACCTGTTGGTCATCACTGACACCTTTACGGGATGGCCTGAGGCATATCCTGCTGCAAAGGAGGATGCTGCCTCTGTAATCAAAGCCTTAATTCAGCATTACATCCCAACGCATGGCTTTCCCCAGTTAATAAGGTCTGACAATGGGACGCATTTCAGGAACAAACACTTGCAATTGGTAGAAAAACATCTGGGGCTAAAACATAAATTTGGAACGGTCTACCATCCTCAATCCCAGGGCCGAGTTGAAAGGATGAATCAGACCTTGAAAAGTAAACTCTCTAAAATCCTGGCAACGAGTAAATTGAATTGGCTACAGGCATTGCCTATTGCCCTGTTGTCAGCAAGGCACTCTGTTAACCGCATTCACCATTTCTCCCCATACAAGCTGTTAACAGGGAGGCCTATGCCAGGACCAGGAAACAGGGTGGTGCCTTTCACAAAAGACGACTCCCCAACACCCCCAGTGCGGGTGTACTGGGAACAATTGAGAGAAATGTTGTCTAGTTTTTCCCATCAGGTTGAAGGAAGTCTCGACCTCTGCGAGAAGGAGGCCTCGGAGGATCCACCTGCCTGGGTCCGTGTGAAGGTGTTCAAAAGGAAGTGGAACGAGCCCCGCTGGACCGGACCCTTTGAAGTGGTGGCCCGCACTCGCAAAGCTGTTCAACTGAAGGGACACGGGAACAAGTGGTTTCATCTCTCTCATACGAGACCATCTGACCCACCCTCGTAACCACGCTCACGGGTTGGACAGGGACTCACACACACGCTTACACTCGCTCTTAATATGTTGCCTTGGGACAGGGAGCCCTGGCCCACGACCAAAAGAGGGAGAGCCATCCTATGGGCTATCGCTGCAGTTGGTTTGGTCGTGGTCCTGGGAATTTTAACATGGGAAGTGTTAGAAAACACACAGCTAAGAGACAGGGCCAGACTTGTAACACAATCCAGTCTTTGGTCCAATAAGACTGACAGAAATAAAAGATCCATAGGAGAAGGCAGCGTTAGAGACTCTCTACCTACGGTTGTGACAGTAAAATGCCCGGTGGGTGCGACAATTACAGCCCACATACCAATGGCAACAATCTTTCCCTTATCCTTTCGACCTGACTTCACACTCTACCTGTGTTACACACCGTCAACATGTAAATATGAGAGACATGGAAAAAGCTTTAGAGCATCGGTGGACTGCACCTGTGATGCTTGGGAGTATGTTATATCCAATACAGGTCCTGATTGGGGTTATAATAATGAACACAGATTGAAGGGACGAGTGATTCTGACTACAGACCACTCACAAACAACGGTGCTAGTCACTGTGAAAAATTGTGGGATTGATGTGAATGGGACTTACGTTATTGGACATTATCCAGGAGACATTAGACAATGGATTTCAATTGCCCTACCCGAGGACAAGGAGCTAGACAAGGAGGCCATAGATAGTGAAGTATGGCAAGACAAACAGAACGTACAGGTGACTGCTGACTGGACTGTTTCTGAATTGTTAAAACAAGCAACTGGATATGGGGATAGAAACGCTTGGTTGTGGACAGTGGAGCACATGTCAGCGGCTGCTGGATTTGACGATTGTGTTGTGTGTTCTACTGCACGTCCCACTTTGTATACAGCCCCTGCTCCACTTTTCCCAGAAGATGTAGATGGTTATAATTGTATGATAAAGTTGTTTTGGCAAGAAAAGGACCTGACTGAGGAGACAAAGACAGTCCCTAGCAACTGTTCAATGTTTGAAGTATTGTTTCCAGAATTGGATTCAGAAATTCAGCCCCTATGTTTTCCCACAGGAAAAGCAATTACACCTGTTTCCACTCACTCAATGGAGGGACGAGGCCGCGTCTCCAGTGGGGGTTCCTTCCAGCAGACTGGTGTGTCAACAACGTCACCCTGCCCAGTCCGGTCCCCATGACCCGGACCAGAGGTGATTTGTATTGGTTGTGTGGAGATTTAAAACTTAGACATAGACTAATAAAAAATTTTACAGGCAGTTGTGCAATGGTGCGATTAATGATGCCCATTTCCATAATTGGCCATAAGCCATCCCTAGACAGTCCCCACCCACAGCATAGATTTAAAAGGGCAATCCCATTCCTAGATACTGGGAAAGATAATCCAACTTACATGGACTCTATAGGTGTTCCACGTGGAGTCCCTCATGAATTCAAACTGGTAGATCAAATTGCAACAGGTTTCGAAAATATTCCAATAATTTCCGCTATTTTCCCTATCACGCCAAACAAAAATGTAGATAGAATTAATTTCATTTGGTATACTATGCTTAGGCTTGCCAATCACACCAGGGACGCAATAGAGGGATTGGCGGAGCAGCTGGGGGCCACCTCTCTGGTAGCATTTCAAAACAGAGTGGCTCTAGACATGCTCTTAGCAGAGAGAGGTGGGGTCTGCAGTTTATTTGGTACAGAATGTTGTGTATACATTCCAAATAACACACATCCAGATGGATCAGTTTCCAGGGCTCTGGCTGGTCTCAAAATGCTGTCAGAGCAAATGCATGACGTTTCTGGAGTCCCGGAGAACCCACTGGAGGCGTGGCTGGACAGCATCTTGGGGAAGTGGAAGCATGTAATTTTGTCTGTTGTCACAAGCCTTGCGGCCATCTTTGCAATAATAATGGTTGTAGGATGTTGCTGTATACCTTGTATACGTTCTCTTTGTGTTAAAGCTATAGACACCGCTGTTAACCCTGGACTGAGAGGTCAAATGCTTGCATTGGTTGAGGATTCCCCCGTCCCGTCGCCTGAGGAAGGTTATTGAGATGTGTGGCCTTTTTAATAGCGGCCAAAAGAGGGAATGTTGTATTTATAAATAAGAGACATTCTAAAACCATGTGTTTTAGAATGTCTATCGACCTCTGAGTGGCAGGCCAGTCCTTTTAAGTTAATTTTAGGGGTCTTCTTGGGGGACCAGCTAAAGTAACAGATGGGTTCTTCTGTTTGGATTTTGTCTGCCTAGCCTTGGTACATGCTGACTGTTGCATTATTGAACCCACTCCATCAGGAGTGGGTTGACACTGGAGCCTGCTAGTCTACGCACTTGTTTGGACAACAGAGATGGATCTCAGACCAAGAGACAGCTGGCCGGAGACGCTAGGTTAGAGAGGCATGGATTCTTTTTTAGATGCAGACGGGAGAAGACAGATGGAGGAAGGCGGACCACGGGACCCCGGAAGCTGGCTGATACCACGCCCCTTCTTCCTGCACATTTACTTAAGGAATAGCTTGAATGTGTTAGTTAGAGTTTTTTGCGGACCAGGGGCAGTGAATGGCTGGATGTGGAGCGCCCACTCAGAGTCATACTTTTAGATTTTATATAGAGAATAAGGGATAGTTATTTTTGGTCCGAACAGCTGTTTTAGATTCTTTTTGTATTAGGGAAATAAACCTTTTTGAATTTAACTTTCTGAATCATGGTCATCTTTATAAGGGATTTTGAACACGTCATTTTTTAATACAATAGTATCTGACTCACAGAAGGCCAGCAGACATGTGAACGACTGAGCCGTGCTCGAGGGTGCCCCGTACTAGTATTTATTAATAAAATATACGGCTCCTCACAGTAGACGCAGAAAGCTCCATTGATTTGAATGTAATCTCATTATTTCCACTGCAGTGTAGCCACACATAGATCCATGGTGTAACAATAAACACATTAAATGTTAATCGGAGAATACATTATACATATACATTCTTAATACACGTGCACAGAGGTTTTCAAAATTTTCTGTTCACGTTTTCATGAAAAAACACTGTTTTAATGCGACAATATGCGACCGCGGTAAACCTGGATGTAACGATAAACATTAATAATACATTTTAGGATGCATTTCCAGAGGATCTGATTCATGAATTTAGGTTGAGTATATATTTGGGTCACTAACTGCTGAAGTTTCAAATTCTCTGTTCAGTTTTCATGTAGTTCCAGAGAGTTCTAGTTTTGAACGTCCAGTTATAGATAGCTAGCAGGGCTGTTACTCGCAGAGGTTGTCCTCCAGTATGGCTGCCGTGGCTGCTAGTCACGTGACCGTAGGATCCCTATATTCTTCTTCTTCTTCTTCTCGTGTTGTTTTATGGCAGTTCTTCAGAAACTTAAACAATTCTTTTCTAACAACCTCTTTATCACAAACTTTCAATATATCCTTTACACAAAATCCAATTTTATGACTTCTCAGTACTCGTTTAAGTGGCTCCCTATACTCTCTATATCTGAGGCACTGAATAATGGCGTGTTCCACATTTTCCCTTGTCCTGCACACATCACAATTGCCTGTCTCATGCTTCCCTATTATTCTCAATGTATCATTTAGTCCTGTATGCCCTAATCTCAACCTTGACAGTATATCTTCCTCCCTTCTATTTAGCGAACCCCAATCCTTCATCTTAAGCTCTGCTTCCTTTTGTATTTCATATAAAAAATCTTCCTTTTAACCCCTCTTGCCACCTTTCTTGCCACTGCTCTCTCACTTTTACTTGTATTATGCTTTTGATTTCTGCTTTACTATACTTAATTGGAAAGTCAACCTCCCCTTTTTTTGCCCCTCCTTTTGTAAACATATCTGCCAACTCATTTCCCTCCACCCCTATGTGAGCTGGGACCCACACTAATGTCACCACTTTTCCCTTCCTATATATTCTCTCTAAAGTGTGTCCTATCTCTACTATTATATCTGGTCTGGATCTCGAATTCATGTTTTTAATACTTACTACTGCACTACTTGAATCTGAAGCTACTACACTTCTCTCTGGTCCACTTTCTTCCACCCATTCCAATGCTAATAGAATTGCTATAAGCTCACCTGTATATACTGCTAAATTGTCACTTATTCTCTTCTTTCCTACTACACCTAGTACTGGGATGACAAAAGAAACTCCAATCCTCCCATCCTCTAACTTTGACGCATCCGTAAAAACCATTACTTGCTCCCCATATTTCCCTAGATATTTCTCTACTCCCTTACTTCCACACTTTTCTCTACCCAAAAGACCCAGATCAATGCTTACCTCTTTCATATTCCAAGGAGGGATAACTGAAAGTGGCACTGTTGGACTCATGTCTAATTGAAATATCTGTGCTTCTTTCGCTTCACTCTCACAGACCCATCCAAAGCTATTCACTTGTAGTTTGAATTTCTCTTGACAGGGTCTTAACACCTCCAACCCTGGATGACCTCTGCTGTACCCTCTGAGGTTAGCCCAGTAATTGAGCATTAGTTGCTTTCTTCGTAGTTCCAATGGCATCTCTGCCATCTCAACCTGCAAGGCTGCCACTGGAGTTGACGTCATTGCACCACTGCATATCCTTAAGGCTTGGCTCTGAACCACATCTAACTTCTTAAGATTACTTTTTGACGCAGAAGTAAACACCACACATCGATAATCAATCACTGACCTAACAAGCGCAACATAGACCTTCTTAAGGCAGGCCCGGCTTGCTCCCCAATCCCGACCTCTCAAACATCTCATTATATTTAAAACTTTTTTGCTTTTCTCTACAATCTTTTGAATATGCCCCTTCCATGTCACTCTACTGTCAAACCATAATCCTAAATATTTAAACTCATTCACTACCTCCAATCTCTCCCCATACAGATTAATATTAACAACAGCCTTTTTCTTTCCCGTAAAACTCATTACTTTTGTTTTTGCAACAGAGAACCTAAATCCCCACTTTACAGACCACGATTCAACTTCCGGTATCGCTTCTTGAATCTTCCCCACTATATATTTTACATTCCTTCCTCGCTTCCATACTACTCCATCATCCGCAAACAGTGACACTCCAACAGACCCTTCAACATTACAAAAAATCTCATTTATCATTACGGAGAAGAACACTGGACTCACAATACTCCCTTGTGGCGTCCCATTGTCTACCTCATACCTTGCGCTTATCTCAGAACCTACTCGTACCAAAATCTTTCTCCCTGTTAGAAACTGTCTGACCCATCCAAGCACTTCCCCTCTTATTCCCATCTGACGCAACCTTATTATAAGCCCTTCCCGCCACATCATATCGTAGGCTTTTTCCACATCAAAAAACACTGCCACCACACTCTCCTTGTTAGCCTGGGCCTTTCTTATGTCGTGTTCCAATAAAACTGCTGGATCTATTGTGCTCCTGCCCTTTCTAAACCCATACTGATGGTCTTTAAGCAACCTATTTTTTTCCACAAAGTATACTAATCTCTCATTGACCATTTTCTCCATTAATTTACAAACATGTGAGGTCAAGGCTATAGGCCTATAACTCTCGACCGCACTGGGGTCCTTACCTGGCTTACAAATTGGCACCACTACCGCTTCTTTCCACTGCTCTGGCAACACACTCTCTGCCCAGACTTTATTATACAATTTTAACAGCTTTTCCTTACTATGATTACTAAGATTCTTTAACATACAGTAGCTAATATCGTCCCCCCCTGGGGACGTCTTCCCACATTTATTTAACGCACCATTTCGTTCAAACATTGAAAACTCCACATTGATCACATCATTATAATTCTGTGCATGCTCTAAGCCACCTGTGTGTTTTAATACTGTCCGCTCTCTTTCTCTCCTTTCCTCTATGCTTAAATTTTCTGAGCTATGGACCTTTGCAAAATATTTAGCCAATTCTTCAGCTTTACTCTTATCCTCCATCACAAGACGCTCCCCACTTTTCATCACAGGGTAGCTAAACTCCCTACCTGCCATCTTTTTAATTGTTCCCCAAACCTGGTTCATAGAAGTCTGTCTGTCCAGCGTGTCACAGTAACCCCTCCAATAGTTCTTCTTAGCTGCCCTGATCACTCTCCTGCCAACTGCACACTTCCTCTTATAGTCCAGATAATTTTCCCAGTTTACATTATTTGCCAAAGCCTTGAAGGCTTTATTTCTCTCACGTATGGCTACAGTGCACTCTTCTGACCACCAGGGGACGATCTTCCTTTTCCTCCTCCCCTCCTCCTTTCTTACTGTCTGTTTTGCTGCATGAACTATTGCATTACACAAGCTACTATTAAACTCATCCACAGTAATATGACCATTAACATTTATCTTCTCAGTTTCTTCTTCACAAATGGTTTTGAACTTACCCCAGTCCACCTTGTCAAAACACCATTTACCTACCCCTCCAACAGCAGCTTCTTCAAAACTAAACCCTATCTGAATGACTAGTGGAAAATGGTCACTTCCTACCGTAGTGTCCTTATCCACCTTCCATGTGCAGTTCCCAGCAATACTCTCAGACACCAGTGTTAAGTCTAACGAGGACTCCTTCCCAGTCCTCGAATCAAATCTAGTTCCACTCCCATCATTCAGACATACAAGGCTCTTTATATCCAATAATTCTTCAACCACCAGTCCATTTGCATCATTAACCCCACCCCACAATGTACTATGTGCGTTAAAACTCCTGCAGACCCTCCAGTGATAACCTTTTGCTTGGATTAGAGAAATTTACAACTATAATCTTACCTCCTCTCCCCCATACTTCTATAACTATACACTCAAGTGATTCTCCCTTACTTACAACCCTATACTGAATCCCGCTTCTAACAAATATTGCACACCCACCACCATTTCCTCCATCCCGATCCCTTCTTACACATTCATACCCCCTAATAACAAAATCCAGTGAATCCTTAAGCCACGTCTCTTGCACACAGATAATATCCGGTTTTACTTTACTAGGCCTTAAACTCCTGACCATTTGCAATTAAACTCCGAGCGTTCCACTGTATTAGATTCATTGCTTCTCAGCAATGCCTCCTCCTCCTCCCTTATTACCCACTTCCAGTCTCTTGTACACCTGCTCCCATGGTATTCCCTTCACCCCCAAAAACTTTTCGGCACCCTTCACAACAATCTTTACTTTTTCTGCTCTATGTTTAGTTTGGTCAACGCAGTTAACCACATAGGCCAAAAACACAAGCCAGTCTCCCATATCTGGGCCTACACTCACCTCTCTTCTCAGCCCTACCTCTGCGGAACCTCCATTCCCCCGTTTTTGAACTGGTACCTTCTTCGCTGCCTCAGCATACGTGGTGTTATCTGCAACTTTGACTCTCTCAATTTCTACAGCCCTTTTCCTGACTTCACATCCCCCATATGAAGTGGTGTGTTGTCCCCCACAGTTACAGCATTTTATTTTGTCTTTTTCTTTACATTCTTCAATCCTATGCTCCCCTCCACACCTAGAACAGCGTTGTTTCCCTCTACACACCGCTGCTATATGTGCCCATAGTGTTGGCACTTATAGCACCGGAGCGGGGGAGGAACAAACTCTCTTACCGGGAAACTCAAACACCCCACTCTGATCTTTTCAGGAAGCACCTCATCACAAAACTCCACTAAAACAGACAGACTTTGGACCCTTTGGCCCAAAATCCCGACCTTTAAAGCCTCACTCTCACTCCCGAACTTAAGTATGACCTTAGGTTTGTTTGGTTCTCGAACTACCCTCTTCCGCATCACTGACCTTCCTTCATCTGGACTAGAATAATCTAAACCACGCTTACTTCTCTGACTGCTCCTACCCCCCCTATCCCCATCCCTACGTAATGATGGAAAGTCATCAAAGTTCATCAAATCATCCTCCTCCTCTGCCTGGGAATCCATCCCGGTGTTCTGTCACAAACCGGATTATGCCAAACTGCCAGTATCAATGTTCACTTTTATTATTTATCTCAGATTCAAACTTGCGTCCGCTCTCTCGTCCTCTTCCGACCCACAGGCTGAGTCTACGACCGTCCTCCTGCAAATCTCGCCCTACGAAAATGTCCTGCACGAGCGCATCAGGAAGTACAGCCGATCCCTCTATTACGTAATCTTCGGAAATTATAAAATGGCACAGAGCAGTACAGGCTTATGTTTAGATTAGGGCTGTCAAAATTATCGCGTTAACTCACGTTAATTACATTTTTTATGAACGCGTTATTTTTTTTAACGCAAGTCCGAATGACCCGCCCATTTATCCATAAGAATATCACTCAGAATGCTGCGTGTGAGATGGCCTTCTCCGTGGCCGCTCTGGTTGTTGTTAGCGGCTGTGAGTGAGTGCAAGCTTTGCACGGGCTGCAAGCATGGATCTAGCTATTATAATAACAGCAGCAAGCGATTGCTCCGTTCACATACTCGGCGCTCTGCGCACTGGATTTTCCCTGGTTCTTGTCTGTCAGGCGCGCTCTGCGCACTGTATTCTCCCTGGTTCTTGACTGTCAGGCGTGAGTGTTGCTCGTGTGTGTCTTTGGGAACGAATTATTTTAAAATAGTCTCTTTCAATTGCAAGTTTTGTAATCTGTTTGTTTGATTGATCAATGGATAAAAATAAATGCAATTTAATTAAATGGCACCTTGGCCTGTCTTATACCTGTTTGCCTGCAGGACAGTTCCCTAAACTAACATATCATACTAAATTAGGGTGGGGTTGTTGCAACAATTAATCTACTTAGAAGTTGTCCTAAATTACAGCCAGCTAAAGCTCGGTACCAAGACAAACGAAAAAGTAACGCAATAGTTACTTTTACTGCTAACTAGTTACTTTTATAGTGGAGTAACTCAGTTAGTAAGTCAATTACTTTTTGGAAGAAGTAACTAGTAACTATAACTAATTACTTTTTCAAAGTAACTTACCCAACACTGGTAATTATATTTGATAATCTCATTTAACTTCAATTGGAGTGGATTTGAAATAGAATGTTAAACATGCGATTAATCGTGAGTTAACTCACCATTACTATGCGATTAATCAACCAACAAAAAATTAATCGTTTGACAGCCCTAGTTTAGATTAGTATTATTTGCAAATAATAATCATGATAATATTGTTATCACATTGCTATTGTAATGAAATACATATTTTGCATTTGTTATTTTTCGCAATAATAATTTAGTTTAATTTAGTTTATGCTTTTTTCTCTTGGACTCTCTTTTTACTCTTTTTACTGCAAAAAAAAAAACTACCATAACATGTTGAAATTGAAAGCAAATAACAAAAACTAATTTAAAGTCTATGTTTGATCAGTAAAATTAAGTGAATGACATTACAGTTCTCTTCTGAACGATTCATACATTTATTCATAAAGATCAAGTAAGCATTACATGATTGGCGCTGGATTACCACCAGAGGGCAGGAGTGAGGCTAAATTAAGAAGCAGGAGAAGGAGGTCAATCCTCAAGAATCTCCCTATTCTCCCCTTCCGACGAACCAGCCCTAAGCTTTTTATTTATTGTAGTACAGAGACATATGATGCAAAATGGTCTGTTATGAGGGTATAAACCATGTTACAACATGTTCTTGTGGGTGGGTCTTCTGTTCTTGTCAAGAACAGACTAGAAGTTGTTTATACACACATTAGTATTCTCTCCAAATTAGCTCTTGGGAATGTCTTCATTCAAATATTTTTCTTTTCAACTGTGGGCTCTCAATGTTATAGGCCTATATGTTTATAAAAATAGCAATTATCTGAGACAAAATCTTTCTCCTTTATACATGTGTGTCCATATATTACCTACTTTCCCTAAAGTTTGAGGAAAGTTATTGAACGAGGACGTAGAGCAGCCTTCCAGAACTGTCTTAAAGTTTGTCTTAAAGTTTGGCATAGTTGATGAAAAAAAAGGTCTTCACTCCATTGAATCAAAGTTTATTTTTGTAAGTTACAATGGGGTCAAATGCACTTTAAGTTAATCTTTTGCTTCAAACAATCAATTATGGAAGCTTTGAATGTTCCTGTGGGGAAATTCTGAAACATGGAATCCCAAAACTAACATTCTCAAAATCATGTTTAAGGCACAAAAGTAACAAATAAGGTATTATCGTCTTTTAAAAAGCACACGCAACTGCATCTAGTATAGTCTGTCCTGGAATCTGGTTCAGTCTCGGTTTTTCTTCTCGTCTGATTGATAACGACGGGGGTGTAGCACACAACAGTTTTCACAGAGGAATAAACTGGATGTTCTTCAAAACAAGAAATTAAGAATTGTTATTTATGTAATATGTATTGCATTCCAAATCAATAAGTACATTCACCCAAAATGAACACATAAATAAACAAACATGTGTACCGTTTTCAGTGAGTCTGCCACAGCCTTTACCTGAAATACAAAAACATTTTACTGTAGCAGTGTCCATGATTATAGATAAATATTTGATTATTATTATTGTTGTTATTAATTGATTACTATTATTATTATTATTATCATTCGGTTCATCAAGACATGAACATAGACTTTGTGCCACTTTCCGTCTTCGTGTTGCAAACGCTCATAAAAAACAAATGTACTTACTATAAACAAGGCCATGAGGACATGTTATTTTTGCAAATCAAACTAAAACTCTAAGAGAAGATTAAGAGGAAACCAGTGGTCAGAGATCGGAAATCAAACAGGACTAAAAGCCTGTGTGGAAATGGCTTCACACGCACACAACTGTGATGGCAAAACCACATCTGTTCCACTCGAGTGGCCTTCAACCACACGACCAGTGCACAGACCTTTGTATTGATATCAGAAAATCATTATGTGGCCCATTTGTAAAAAACAGGGGTGGAAAAAGTACAATACATCGATTGAGTTCCGTAAAGTGACCAAAATTTAAATAAAAAAGTGAATATATATTTTGTTATATTTTGTTATTGCAGGATATTTCCAATGACCTCTTAACTAAGGATCTGGCTTCACAGCATGTAACAAAGACTAAACAGGCTGTACTTGGACTTTTATTCTCTTTATGCATTATTAACATTCTCAGTCTAAAATAAAAAGGCATGCATTCCTATCAATTGTACCTTATTTGAATTTTTGTACGGAATTTTTAGATTAATAACTACATATTAAATGCATAGATGCCATTGATACAGTGAACATATGGGATACCAGAGAACTCAATGGTTTTAATAATTCATATCACGTTTTTTAATACACAATCTTAGTTACTTTACTTTAGAATAGAAACAATTACATACATAATTCCAAATAACACAGCTTTATTAACTTTAAAATCTGTAATTCATTGTTTTAAGAACCACACTAGACACTTTAGTGCACTTTTCTGCATTCTGATACCTTTAAGTTTGGTGGTAGAATAATGTCAGTTTCTTAAAAGGGATGCAGTGTGGAATTTTAATATTTTGATTCAATGTGTTCATTATTTTGGAATCTCATGTTTTATAAATGATTAGATGATGCATGTTTGTAAAGCAAAGGCCAGTGTCCATCAGTGGCATTGAAGGATGGGTCAAGTAGAGAAAGTAAGGAAATAATGGAATACGCTAATCTTGATTCTATGTAGTACTTTGAGATTTGTTTTAAATTCATATTATTATTAATTCACAACATTCTTTAATTTGTAATCAATGCAGATATTTTAAAATGATCTATGTTTTATTGTAAACTGTCCCCAATCAGAACAGAGTTGTTATTTTTCCACAGCTTTGAAATGATAAACGTCACAGATAACAGCTCGAATACAAATGCTTATGTGTGGGTTTTGTTTATGAAAGAAATGATTAAACAAATGATCAAACAGACAACGCAAGAAATTGAAAATGTGACTCGCCTTCATTGGGTTTGTGTCTGCAGAGTTTGACCCACTGCAGCAGTAGTAGCAGCAGCAGGAGAAGCAGCAGCAGGAGTAGGCCCGGGATGGAGCAGAGCAGAGGGACGAGAAGCCCAGAGGAGGAGGTTGTGACGGGGGGAGAGGCTGGAGGAGAAGTGGGCAGTGTGGACGGAGCAGGAGGAGGGCTGATGCTAGGCTCTATAACTGAAAAATAATATAGACTGCTTCAAACTCCAGGTTTATAAGTCAGGACACACTTTCAGACATGTTTGAACTGTTCATCTTATTAACAGTTAACAGGTTTGGGGTGGGTGTATTAGGTGGTCGGATAGCACTTCCAGGCTAAAAGTAATTGGATTGCCACTTTTTATTGTACATAATATATCCTGCATTTAACATGTTTGCACATTTCTACCATTTGCACAATCTTGAGGGTTTCTATCCATGTAAATATCTCCTGTGTGAGATCAATAAAGTCGATCTTATCTTATTTTAGACAAAATTAGTTTTATTCAGTTGCTACATTCCATTGACACTCTGTTTTTTACAATCTTCCCTGCTGAAGAAAAGCAGCCCCTGCATGAAGCTCTCCCATCATATCCATTATTGGGGAAGGTGCACTGAGGGTGAGGAGCAGAGTTATTTATTTTTGTCCCACACATAACATTTTGCATTTGGGCCAAGTACGATTATTCAAAAATCATTTTTCATTCTATAAATTAAATAAAAAATTGACCTGAAGGTAATCAAAACATCATTGGCCTATTTAACTATTTCTAACATGTTGGGTTCAGTTTGAGAATGCATTAAATTATGTGGTTTTCTTTTGAAATAAATCTTAAAAATACTATGGAAGCCATATAAACATTAATTAATTGAAAACCATTTTATGTACCACTAATATGGTCCAGGTCGCGAGGCTGGTCTTTGACACAAGTGGAATAGTAACCCTAAAGTGAGTGTGAAGAGAATTACCTCTTTGTTCATGAACTGTGATGTTCACAGCTGCAGAGCGGTGTCCGTCTCTCTCACACCAGTACAGACCACTGTCATCAGAATAGAGTGACTCGATCTCACACACAGAACCATTCAACTTGCCCCAGTCCTGTCCACAGTCCTTCCTGCTGAATCTGCTGGTGTTTCTGAACACAGCCCAGTGTCCAGTGCTCCCACAGCTCAGTAACACTTGGTCAAATCTGAAGAACTGGGACCGGTTTGGACTCACTGAAAATATAATCAAGAACATGAAATTAAACACACGCAAAATCTATAATTGTTTTTTTTTGTGGGTTAAGAAATAATTAGTAATGTTAAAAAGTCAGAGGCTGTGATACAAACTAAAATGTTAAGGTGCACCAGTACTGCTTTAGGGGCACCAGGAATAATTATCCATGAAATATATATAAAGAAACTAAAGAGACAGTTAGTCGAGAGATGGCAGCACTCTGGAGGGATAATAAACAAATAATGCACTGTCCCTGAATAAACTCAGTATAAATCACCTGTGAGCCTTGGTGCTGATGGTTCCATGGTGGTCTTCTGTGTGACACAAATTTCACCGACTTGTTTTAAGTGACAGAAAAAGACCTCCTCTTCCTGTGTTTTTAGTTGTCATCAACAATCTCCACATTGTCATTTGGTCATTCAGTACAAAAGCCTGTCTCTATGACACATGGACTCAGTTTCATGTATTTTAATTTTTGTTTGAAAACAACTGTCAATATATTATATAATAATTTTGAAATCACACAGTCTCTTATCCAACAGGGGGTAATGTCGGTCTGTGAGGACAATTAAGATAGCCTTAATTTTGGAGGTGAAAAAGAATTACCCAATCTTTTATATGCTACCTTCTATCCTCTCAAAAACGGCTTTACTGCCTGGTCCAAAATTCGGCTCTTGGCCCAAGAGCTCACGTTCTAGATGTGTGTCAATGCTGAGGGGACCAGCATTTTTGGACCAGTCTAGTTTAGCCGCTGTGGACTTTTGAATGCACTCGTTATATCAATGGGGCTATATCAATAGCGCAAAAGCCCTCAGAAGGCACGTTAGTTTCAACGGTGGAGATAGCCGTGACTACGTCTGTTATTTACAGTCTATGGCTACAAGTTTCAGTTTGATTAAATATTTAAAATGACATATTCACCTTCAAAATATTCAATGTCTTTATTTTCGAGGATAAAATTCAATGCACTGTGAAATTCAATTTAAAAAAGACGGATTATTTGTTCCATCAGAAATGGAATTTTAATTGGACCTGAATTAATCTATTTGAATTTTTGAACATCTTGAATATTTTTGTCTGTGAATTTCAGTCACTGATTATCAATTTAAATTCAACAAAAAATGTCAATGGTGAAAGTTCCACATGACACTTCTGACGAGTGTTCTGACGAGTTGTGTGCTCTGTCAGTTGGTCTGCGCATGCAGTTGGAATACTGGCACATACTGGTTGCCTCGCTTCTGTCAGTGTGCCCCAGGGCAGCTGTGGCTACAGTAGTAGTTTATCACCACCGTGTATGGAGTGACATGTGAAGTGTCTTTGAGTGTCCTGAAACGTGCTGTATCAATGCACTATTATTCATTACTATTATTTTTTATTTCTGTACTTTAAACCTTGTTTTATTTATGTACTTGTCTTGTGCACACTGGGGACTTTTGCAGATTAATTACAATGTGGTTTTACTGCAAATGGCAAATAAATGAATCTGAATCTGATTTAATTTTCTCTTTGGGGGTCCGGCCCCCGAGGAGACTGTCAGGTAAAACAATATATGGGCAACATTTAGTTGCCCAGCTATTTTTAGCCAAATGCTTTTTTAGGCCCGAGCCCCGAACGGGGTAAGGGCCTATTGCTTTCACAATGGTGAAAACAAATGGTGGCGGTGCGTGACGGACGCGTCAGCGCCCGTCACTCACCCCGACGTGACGGTTGCGTGCGTAAACTCAAACGCTTTAAAATTATGTATCACGTGCCATTGAAACCTATATTCTTTTTTCTCGAGACGTCGAAAAAAAATTCCTTGGTATATTTATTTATTTATTTATTTATTAGGCCCGAGCCCCGAACGGAGAAAGGGCCTATTGTTTTTGCTTGAGAGATGTCAAATTCTGCCCTTTGAGCCTAATTTGACCCCCTGAACATGCATGAAAAGTTGTAAAATTTTTCAAAAAAATCAGACCTGGCAAAAAATGTGATATTTTGGTGTTTATTTTTATGGGACTCAAAAAATGCCAGAACAGCGCCACCTACAACAGCCAAAATAATACCCCTATGGGAGTTTTGGAGATCAAGTTGTAGAGCTATGAAATTCGGTACACATGTTCCTCAAGTCAAGACATGTAAAAAATATTATTATGGCCCCGCCCTCTGACAAACAGGAAGCCCATGAATTTCACTGCAAAATGGAAAAATTAACAGCAATAGTTTTCATACATGTCGGTTGGAAATCTTTTAAGCTGCTGGCCTGGCCAGCAGAGGTTGGCTGGAAATGGGCGTTTTGCTGCGATAGGCCGAGGATGTGTGTCAGGCCTGAAGGAGATAGGCTTTAGCAGTCAGTCTTCCAGCGTGAACTTCCACGAGCTGCATTTATGATTATAACCGGTGCGCTATGTGCTCTGTCCCATACGCGCACATAGTTGTAACAAATAACACCACTGTTACATTGGGTCATCAGATTAAGAGGATATGAAAGCATAAAACTATCTCTTCAGTGAACTCTGCATGAGGTGTCTGTTTATTTAGCTGCTTTGCACGATGGAACACCATTGTCTCTGTTAATGTGACTGTGAATATCTCATAATATTTTGACTTTATTTTCATAATATTTCGATTTTATTCTCATAATATTTCAAGATACAATTTTAGAGGACAATTTTCCCTACGGGGACAATAAAGTGCGCATTTACATAAATGTAAATCAAGGTATATGTACGCAATACAACTATTTTTTGTTTAACTCGTTTTTTTCAGAATATTTTCTTATAGATTTTTTTGACTATTTATTTGTGTAATTTTGTAGCAATTTGTGCATTTTGTAGATTTGCATTTGTTCCTTGTTATTAATTACAAATGTTATTACATTTGAAAAAAACCTGTCTGACAACTTTGTGATTACTCCACCATAGACTGTATATATTAATGGACAGAGTCACGCCTATTTCCGCTGTTCTAACTAATGGGCCAAAAAAATTGCTCTACTGGAGCAATCCAAAATGGCCGCGAGTGGTCCCGCCCACAAGAAAATTGTGAAGAAACGCATCTGCGCATGCGTCAGCCGGCGCAGCTCCATTCATTTGAACGAGAGACTTCAAAAATTCACAGCAAGTAAACTAGAGTGGACCAAAAAAATCCACCCCCCTCAGCATTGACACACATGTGGAACGGAGCTTTGGGCCAAGAGCCAACTTTTGGTCCATCCTGTAAAGACGTTTTTGAGAGGTCTGCCAACGCTATATGTTAGCATTGGCTAATTATTCTTCTGGGTCCACCCCCATCGGCCCGGGGTGGTATTGCAAGCATGTCAGCGCACGTCATTTTGGCCACTTTTGAGCCGGGACCCTCCCCCACTGCTCTGCACACAACAGAGTACTGACTGTTTGTACTATAATCTCTGTCTTTCATCTACACTGAAATGAACACGCAGTGACAAGTAAGATAATAATAAAAAACTCTAAATAAGGTCATAATAATAAAAAAAATTGTCTATCCTTTTCTGAAAGGCTGCACAACATGCATGTAACCTAACAAGATCAAGAACAATTAAAGCAACAAAAGAATAAAGTGTATTACAAAACCAATTATTGTTATATATTGTTGGGATGTTAAAATGAACTGGTTCAGTAATCTTAGAAACAATGAATAGCCTTGATACATTTTAAATATTTGCTCCCTTCATGTAATGAGACAGAAAGTGTGACTCGTTGATGTGTCTTGTGTTTCTAAGTCTATATAGATAATATAAAATGGTGAACTCTGGTCTTAACTCTATTGCACGCACTTCCTCTTTATCAAATATTTGCTCCCAGAAACAAAACCCTGCTGCTGCTGCTGCTGCGTGGTTGGCTGAACACAGTCACATGTTTTACTGAAAGAGCTGCAACCGGCTGAAACACAGATCCAGCTTCCTTTTGAGAGTGGCTTTCTATAACACATTATAACCTCTATTCGTCCCACAGTGGGGGACATGTTGGTGTTGCATTGTACAGTACAATAGTAATAAACAGAACACAGATAAAGAAATTGCAGTCCCTGTTGCCTGCATCAACATTTATCACAGAAAAGTTTGAAGTACTGTACCATGTGTGAATGGTTTCCTCTGGAGGAACCCTCTGTACTGGGAGCGGTGGTCGGCATGGCTGTGGGGGTCGGACTCTTGGACCTGGTGGGGGCCTGGGGCCTCGGTTTCGGGTCTCCTCTAGATCCTGTGTTGTCCCCTGTGGCTACAGGCGGCTCTCTGCTCCTGGTGCAGACGGCTCCTTGGATGACGCTTTTTCAGCTGGTTGCATCTGAACCCTGCCAAGTCTCTCATAATTGTTTTACTGTTTTACTTGTGTGTGTGTGTGTGTGTGTGTGTGTGTGTGTGTGTGTGTGTGTGTGTGTGTGTGTGTGTGTGTGTGTGTGTGTGTGTGTGTGTGTGTGTGTGTGTGTGTGTGTGTGTGTGTGTCAGAGAGTGTGCATGGGAGCGGGATTGTTTTTAACCAAACTGTAAAGCACTTTGTGTTGCATCTTTTGTATGAAAAGCGCTTTATAAATAAAATTTGATTGATTGATTGAATCATCAAATGCATGGGTATAATTGCTGAGTGATCTTGAGTTATGCAGAAGCTTTTGTTTCACTCATAAAGCTTTGGAATAGGACATGTCCACACTCTGTGAACATGAACACAAACATTCAATACAACAACTTGAATATCAAAACTTGATTGCTGGCTATAAAAACAAGCTGCCAATACCTCGCAATTAAAAAAAAAAAAGTATTATTTTGTATCCATGAATACATATTATATACAATGTATATGGGATTAAAACTAACACTAATGAGTTCATGACAGATTATTCTCAAGAAATTACCATCATAACCAGTTAAACTATAAATCAGTTTGCCGATTAACGTTTTGGTCTACAGAAAAGAAGTCATGTAAAAAAAAAAGAAGAAAGAAACCTGTTGGACTAGATGCTCATAACAAGACTATCATAACAAGTCTATGATAATAACAGGGTTTATGCAATGACATGTATGGGCAGAGTCAAATTCCAGAGCCACCCCTTTATAAAGCCACTTGAGTTCAGACAAAAGATTAAATGTCAGCTGTAAGCAAAAACAAGCTTACAAAATACTTTGGCTTGCCATTCTGTTTTCAATATAAAATCCTGCCATCTTCTATCAAATTAGGCTCACAATATTTTATGTAGTGAATAGTAAATGAAGATGACTTAAATTTGTGCGTGTCTGTTTGGACCTGTTCAGTCTGTTCTTTGATTAGTTTTGGACTAGACCAAAACCTCATGAGGAAGTATTCAGGTAAAAACCATGACTAGTAGAGACAATACGCCCTTGGACAGATTTTTAGGTGCACTTCATTTACAAAACAGAGGAAGAATGAATCGAAAAGTGAAAACAAAAACAAGATCTTACAAGGTCTTATGTGCAAAATGACATGCTCCATTTCTGTTTAGGTCAAGGACACGCAGCAGGTTTACAATTGTAGAAGGGACAAGACACAAAAATCAGAGCCCTTTAGTTTGGTACAACATTATGCATTAGATACAGGGATGTGAGGAAACATCAGAAAAATGAAAGTGCTTATGAGAAAAAAGTCAGTTTATTTAGAACAAGGATACTAATAAGGAACTTGACTTTTAATCATGTATGTATATATTTTCTCTTGAATACAAACAATAGGCTTTTTTCACCTCTGTCGTTAGTCTAACAGTTGTATTCATATTGAAACAGAAACCATTCAATAATTGAACAAACATATTGGCAGTACATTTTGATCATTTGTGGAGGGGGGAGGTATCCAACAGCAATTCTAAAAGTTTCTGACTAACTACCTAACAATAGTGCACATGTTCAACTCAGACAGAACAAAGGATCGCTCAATATGTTTCTGTTAAAACATATTGATCGAACACCCTTGTCTCTGTTACTGTGATTGTGAATATCTCATAATATTTCAAGATACAGTAAATCTCAAAATATTTCAACTTTAAGTCAAAATATTCTACATTAAACTGCACGTATGAGAGTTTCAGTTTCTTTTTATAGACTTTTGGCTGAGAGATTGTTGTTCTAACTCTTCAACCCAATCCTGCCATCTGACAAGAGGACGCACGCATGTTCCTCCGCCCTGTGGGGCTGGTAGATAAGGTTCCTCATGGTTTGCATTTGTCCTATGTAGATTTTCAACTGAACATGGAGGGACGTTTTTTCTCTCATGCTTTATTATTGTTACAGATTTTTTTTAATGTTTCCTCTGGTGAGTAAATTCAAAAGTATCTATCCAAATATGACATTTGTTTTCCTAGTTTTCTCCATCTCATGTCATCTCATGTTATCTTCTTCCCCTTTACTAATCCATTTCTGGGTTAGGGGTTGGCAATCAGAGCTGCCACCCAAGTCTCAGAGCACCAGTCCCTCAATGATTCTCCTGCAGGTGGTGGGTTCACAGTATGATCACAAGCTTCTCTGTTATCAAAGACATGGCCTTGGTTTTTCAGTGGAGGCTTCAGGCAATGTGGGGTGAAGTGTTTTGCTCTGAATTAAATCTCAACATAACAACAACAATATGTCCAAACATAATTATTGATTAACATTGATTATTGATCATATATTTTCTCTTCAGCCGCGGCTGTTGCTGTGAGCAGAACAGAGGGACAAAACTGTTCACTGTCATGTGTGAAAGAGGGGACGGTTGTTTCTTTCCGGTTAAAGAAGTCAGAAGACTGTGTCCTGATATACAGAAGGGGCAGAATAGAGACGACAGAACATCACTGTTTCAAAGATCGAGTTCGTGTGGATACGAGAAAACATCACTGTTTCAAAGATCGAGTTCGTGTGGATACGAGAAAACATCACTGTTTCAAAGATCGAGTTTGTCTGTATACAACAAAACTTCAGAGTTTCAAAGATCGAGTTCGTGTGGATACAACAAAACATCACTGTTTCAAAGATCGAGTTCGTGTGGATACAACAAGAGGATATCTTGATGTGATCCTTGAAGATCTTAGACTGGAGGACACAGGCAGATATGAGTGTGTTGCTTTAGTCACAACAGGAGAAAACAAGAAACAGTCTGTCAAGTGCTACATTGATCTGAACGTCATGAAGATTAGTCTAAAAGGTAAATGTCCTCCTGTCTTGTTCTGAACTCTGTTTTCTTGTCATTTACCCTCTGCTCTTGTTCACAGAGAAACAAACTCAGGACGACGATGAAGAACAAGATCATTCTCAGGGTCTGGATGTGGTGGAGGTGGAGGTGAAGGTGGAGGTGGGGGTGGAGGTGGAGGTGTGGGTGTGGGAGTGGGTGGGGGTGGGGGTGGGGGTGGGTGTGCTGCTGTTTGTGCTGTTGATTTATGCAGCTTTAATATTTTGGAAAAGAAACATCAATCAGAGACAGCAGATTTGCAAACAGCCAAACAGAGAAAGAGCCTCAAACTCAGTCTCATCAACAAATGTGCTCTTGGCATGACCCCCTCCGACAGCTGTCACCTTGTCGTGGTGGAGGGGCTTGTGTGTTCAGGACCTGGAGCTGGGCCAGGTCACTGTTCCAGACCAAGAGCAGCAGGTTTTAAGTAAAAAAGTGAAATATTAAATGTAATGAGTACAAAGTATAAATAATTTTAAAAGTAAGGACTAAAATAAATAAGTTCTTCATAAATAAGTAGTAAATTATTGATATCAGAATAAAAGTGACAGGACTAATACTCACAACAATTATGAAGCGCTTCGTGACTCTCTATGAATGGCGGCATTCAAATAAAGATCACTTACTGAAAACAGTAGACGGGGCTGGAGTGCTTCTTGGATGTAAAAATGAAATAAGAAAAAAGTTTACTTATGGTGCCCTTCAGTGGAGAGACCAATATTCAAAGTTCAGACAGAAGACTGAGGCACTCAAAAGTTGCTAAAATCTTTAAAAGCCTTTATTAAACATGGCAAAAGAGGTTAAAATTACGTATATATATTATATAATTCAATACATCAGGATTTTGAGTCAATTACAAATATTAAATGGTGTGGACTCATCAACTTGGATGTTTACATAAAACCTGTAACCCTTGGCACCTGCTCCAAATCAGCTGTTGGAATGTTTTATTGTCAAGAAATGTTATGTGTATTTTCATATTAATAAATGTGTGTAGATTAGTAGGGTCTCGTCTAGTTAACCAACTCATGCATTGAGGGTGGCGAGATGGCAGCATTCTCCCAGCCCCCAGGCAAGAGTGAAAGACTAGACGTATAAACAAGCAAAAAGCCAGAAAACCTCTGGGTTGAGGCAAGACTTCTTCTGTTGGAAGAGAAGATTGTTTTCAAACCTAGAGTTCATAGGTCATATTGTCACATGTGTTTCAAATCTTCATATCCTGTTACCTTTGGTGGCTGGACAATCAGCGGGGTCTTTTGTGCTTTGCCTCTTGTCCGTGCAGTTAGACCCAGGCTCCACTCAGCCTGTCTTTTATATGTATTCTGTTTTATATATTAAACCTTTTTTATATCTATCTAAGTTTGTAGTTTCCTTTCTTTCATCGGGCGACTGTTTAAGTGTCACGGGGCAACTTGACAGCGTGCGTGAATGTGCGTGCGTGTGTGTGAGTGGTTGCGTGTTTGTGGGGACAGGTGTGCGTGATTGGGACAAGCAGGTGTGGAGGAGATGGGGGATGGAGGACAGCTGAGTGAGAAAGGAGTGGAGCCGGAAGTGCCTGATTGCGCTGCGCCGTGGTGTTGAATTGAGCGTTTTTTTTTTTTTCTCGTCTCGTGAGTTGGTTGAAAACAAAACCCAAAAACACAGTTCTGTGTGGGAAAACCACTAGGAGATTGTGCATGATCACAATATGGTCGGGGGGACTACTGCTGGAGTTTAGTGAGGATAGCATGGAAGAGGGTGAAATGTGTGGTAACAGAAAGAGAGGGCTAAACAGTGGCGGCCGGCCAATAGAGGGCGCTAGGGCGCCGCCCCACCACTCACAACTTGCCATGTTACCTTGAATAAAACGTTAAAAAAAAAATAACATTAAAATATTTCGAAATGTATGTGTGTTTTATTTCAGATGTGGAAGAAATACTTTATAGTTTATGCTGAGTTGGATTGATTAAGCTCATCAGCGTTGTCTGTGTCGGACTGAGGACGTATTTCCGCCTCAGGGCGCAAAAGAGTGCGCCCTGAGCCGTCTATGGACTCTCGTTAAAAGTTGTACATGCGCAGTAGCTCCTCTTCAATGCAAGAGATAAGACGATTTGGGGGCGCAGGAGAAGTGCGCCCTGAGGGGGCGGGGTCGCCCGCGACCTGTACTGTCACTGTCTGTGACGTCCGTTTACAGTGATTGACAGGTCAAGCTGTGGGAGTTTGAGACGAACGTAAAGAGACGCAAAATGGAGAACGAGAAAAAGAATAATTCAGTTAGATCACTCAAAACAATACCGTTTGAGAGAAGATCATACCAGGAGAAGGTTGAGGTTAAAGAGCTTGGACCTGATCAGCCAAATATTACCATTAGTCAGCAGTCCAGGACCTGGTTCAGCGCCAAATCTTGGCTAGCAGCATGTAGCGAGGCTAATGCTTTATTTTGCTTTCCATGCCTCTTGTTTCAAACATCAGGATCTGACCCAGCATGGATCAAGACAGGTATGACTGATCTGAAGCACTTTTTAGAAAAGGCAAAGAAGCATGAGCAGACTGGTATCCACATGCAAAATGCCCTCAAATTAGCTATGTTTGGGAAGATAAATATTTCATCCCAGCTGGATGAAAGCTACAGGGTAGGGATCAGAAAGCATCCCTACCCTGCTGGTATATATCTAGTCATCATATTCATAGCCCCCCCAGTAGAAAATTCCACCAGCCGCCACTGGGGCTAAAGCCTAGTTTATACTTGCGCGGCGCGGAGCTTACGGAGGTGACGTGACGTCACTTGCGCAACGCGTTGGTCACCGCAAGGCCCTTACGTTGCCTGTCCTGCAGCATCGAAATTTTATAACTACGTAAGGGTCGCCGCAAGGAATCTCCGCTGTGATTGGTCCGTGTGTGTGTATTGGAAGGAAGCACGGAGCGGCTGCAGCAGGAGCATGGACGAGGCACTATGGAGCAGAGAGCTTTGTGCTTCGAAGGAAAAGCAGTTTGGGCTCAGAGCCTGATATACAGGAGACTGTGGACTATCTAACATATATATAACATATATCTAACTTATATCTAACATATATATAACTTATAAACTGTGCAGTCGTTTGTTTTGCACTGTTGCTGTCTTTGTTTGAATCGTAGCTGCGTTTGTTGCTTTCCTCCTGCACTCGTAAATCGTTCATGTTTGTCTCAGATATTTACCACTATTATTGTTTTGCTGTTTGTGCTGAAAACTATTTAATAATAACTATGTTTCCAACAAGAACTGTGTCTTTATTCACAGCATCACAGTTGAAATGACTTATAAAATAATGAATCCATAAAACGATCACATAAACCTACAGTAGAAACACGTGTAATGAGCTCAAACAGCTTTGTTTGCTATTGTTGTTCTGAAGAGGACAAAGTAGCAGCGTAAATGGGACCGCTCCTGTGTGATCGCCCTCATGTGGTTTGTTGTGAGATTACAACATTCTCCTCAAAACTCCGTAAGGGGAACGCGCCAGTATAACATCAATTGTGCTTACGTAGGTCCACCGCAACCGCTAACGTAAGCCACGCCGCGCAAGTATACTCTAGGCTTAAGTCATGGCAGTGAGTCAGAGGACATGAGTGAGCGAGTGGTGAAGCGGAAAGTGGACCAGGAAGGATTTAAAGTGTTGATTAAGTTTAAGGAGGGTCATGATATTAAAACGGTAGGTCCTGTCGCTCTTAGCAGATATTTGCATGAGAAAATAGGTGAAATTGCTAGAGCTAGAGTGCATTCGGATGGTGACTTAATGATAGTGTGTAAAGATGAGAGCCATCTTTGAAGATAAAAAATGTCTGTAAGAAAGAAGTCTTGGAGAGTAAGAAAAGAGTGGCAACGGGAGAGACCTGTAGGGGTGTGATCTATGGTATCCCTGTAAACGAGGACTTGGGGAAACTAAAGGATAACATTCAGGGAGGACGCGTATTGAGTTTAAAGAGACTTAATGCATGGAGATCCGGAGAAAAGGTAGAGAGTCTGTCTGTAATGGTGGAGTTTTCAAGGAGAAGTATTGCCGAAATATGTTACTGTAGGATATTTAAATTTCAGTGTAAGGCTGTATGTGCCGCCGCCATTGCGGTGTTACAAGTGCCAGAAATATGGACATATAGCTGCTTACTGTAAAGGCACACAGACATGTGGACGGTGTGGAGGAGGGCATGACTATGGAGCATGTGGAACTGGGGTTCCAGAAAAATGTACAAATTGTGGGGGTGCGCACAGTGTTGGGAACCGAGAGTGTGTCGCCAGGAAGAGGGCAATTGAAATCCAGCATATTAGGACTGCAGGGAAGATGTCCTATGCTGAGGCAGCCAGAAGAGTTCCGACTGGGCCAAATACAGCGAGAAGTGAGAGGATCAGGGCTGATGATGAGGTACTAGTGGTAAAAAAGAAAGAGTTCCTGTGCTTTATTGCAGAAGTTGTTAATTGTACGTCACAAGCAAAACACAAGTCTGAGAAAACTGCTATTGTTGTAAAAAGTGCTGCGAAATATTTGGGTATTAAAGGTGTCAAGTGGGAGAATATTCATGAGGAACTTAAGAATCAAGATGAATCTGGGAAGCCAGTAGCTGGGTCACAGTCTTCACGGCAGCTCACGCCTGCGTCACAAGGAAAAAAAAAAAAAAAAAAAAAACATTTATTTTTTACAGTGGAATGCTAGAAGCTTGATAGCAAATGGACAGGAGTTCAAGAGATTTATCTCTGAATTAGAGGTCAAGCCAGTGGTTATTTGCATTGTTGAAACGTGGCTGAAACCTCATTTGAGCTTTGTCTTAAATGGGTATGTATGTGAGCGTAGTGATAGAAATGATAGTAGTGGGGGTGGATGTGCGACTTTTATCAAGAAAGGGGTTCCCTATAGAGTTTTAGGTAAGGGTGAACAACTAGAATATCTAACTGTTGAGATTTGGTGGGAAAAGGGTTGTCTAACGGTAGTAAATTTTTATAACCCTTGTAAAAGACTTGAGATGGATGCGTTAGAGTCGATTGACTGTCAAGGAGGAAGGAATGTAATATGGCTTGGAGATTTTAATGCACATAGTGTCCTTTGGGGAGGGGAAAAAACGGACCACAATGGGTTGGTAATAGAAGAGCTCATGGATAGGAAAGAATTGGTGTGTGTGAATGATGGGTCACCTACTCGAATTGGGTTCAATGTGCAATCGGTATTGGATCTAACTTTAGTACCTCAGTCTCTTGCGGACCAACTAGTCTGGGAAGTATATGATGAATCAACAATGGGAAGTGACACTATACAATAATGAGTAGAATGGGCAGCATGAATGGCACTGTTAGAAAACTTTCCTTTGAGAGGTGGAATTTTAGTAAGGCGAATTGGGCAATGTTCACAGTTATAAGTGATAGGAACATGGGTCAAGTTGAGGTAATGGATGATGTGGATAAGTTCAATAAGAATGTGACAAAAGCTATAATAGACGCCGCAAAGGAATCAATTGGGTTGACAAAGGTAGGAAATGGGAAACGGAAAGCAGTTCCTTGGTGGACAGATGAGTGTACACAAGCGATTAACAGAAGAAATAAAGTGTTTAAAGATTTTGTGAAGAGCTTAAGCTCCCAGATGTATATGGAGTATAAAAGGGAGCAGGCCAAGGTCAGGAAAATAATCAGGAGGACTAAAAAAGAGTACTGGAGAAAGTATTGTAATACAATTGGGAGGCAAACCTCTGTAAATGACGTCTGGAGGGTTGTTGAGTGGAGTACGGCAATCTTGGAGCTATCCAGTCCTTAAGAGCAATGATACTGTGGCTGTGAAAGATGAAGAGAAGGCAGCACTAATGGTAGAAACTATAGCCAAGATTCATAGTGGGTTTAATTTGACTGAAGCGGAAAGGAATCGAAGAAAGGAAACAAAGCAACAACACCAGTGTTTGTTAGAGTGCGTAGAGGATGGTGATGACTGCTTGAATGCTAGCTTTTCAATAAACGAACTCAAAAAAGCTATAAATAAGGCTAAGGTCACAGCTACAGGGAAAGATCAGGTAAGCTATGCAATGTTAAAACATCTTGGTAAGAATGGTATGAATGTGATGCTTGAGCTGTTTAGCAAGGTGTGGGAACAAGGGGAAAGTCCAAAAGACTGGAAGATGGCTGTAATTATTCCTATCAGAAAGCCAGGGAAAGATCCAACTATGGCCTCAAACTATAGACCAATTGCTTTGTCATCCCACCTGGGTAAGGTAATGGAGAGGATGATTGTGGAACGGCTTACTTTTTATGTTGAATCACGAAATTTGATGTCACCATTTCAAAGTGGATTCAGGAAGGGAAGGTCGACTATGGACCCTGTTATTAAGTTGGAAAGTGATATTCGGAAGGCTCAGGCGTGTAAAGAAATAGTTGCAGCTGTATTTTTTTATGTTGAAAAGGCATATGATATGCTTTGGAAAGATGGAGTTCTAATCAAAATAAGGAAAATGGGAATAAAAGGGAGAGTATATAACTGGATCAAAGACTTTTTGAATAATAGGCAAATTCAGGTTAGAATAAATAATTGCTACTCTGAGTGTGTCATGGTTGATAATGGTGTGCCCCAAGGAAGTGTTATTTCACCAATTTTATTTTCTATTATGATAAATGATATATATCAAACAATTGACAGGAGTATAGGGAAATCAATATTTGCAGATGATGGTGCTCTCTGGAAGAGGGGAAAAAACATTGGGTTCACTGTTAAGAGTCTTCAAAAAGCAATTGATGCAGTTGAAGAATGGGCAGGGAAATGGGGATTCCGGTTCTCTGTTGAGAAAACAAAAGTGGTGTTTTTCTCCGCTAAGAAGATCGATGAGAAATTCAAATTTTACATGTATGGTAGAGATCTGGAAAGAGTTAGTTGTATGAGGTTTTTAGGGTTACATTTTGATGCTAAACTCACTTGGCGTAACCATATTGAAAAGGTAATAGGCAAGTGTAAGAAAGTTATCAATGTAATTAGATGTTTGTGCTGTAAGGAATGGGGAGCAGATTTAGTTTCAATGAAGAGATTATATGTTGGTTTAATTAGATCTATTGTTGATTATGGATGTCTGGCTTATGGATCAGCTGCTAAAACTGAACTGAGGAAGATTGACGTTGTCCAGGGGACTGCCCTAAGACTCTGCTCAGGGGCAATGAGAACCTCCCCGATGCCAGCGCTTCAGGTCGAAGTCGGTGAGATGCCATTTGAACTGAGACGTTTACAATTATCACTGTCATATTATATTCACTTAAAGACACATATGGAAGATCATCCAACCAAAAGTGTCCTCGTCCAAACGTGGGAGCAAGCAAAATGTAAAAGAGAGTCGTTCAGTACAAGTATACACAAAAAGGCAAAGCAAGCTGCAATAGACAACCTGGAACTAAGCTCATCAGTGATTTATCCACCGCATCCCCCATGGCTGCTGCCAGTTCCATATGCAGACACGTCCTTGCATGACAAGTTGAGAAGCTTTCAGGGAGATAGTGGACAGTTGGCTATGATGTATGTGGATAGCCACTATGGATATGTGCAAATTTTTACTGATGGATCAAAACAACCAGATACAGGGAAAGTAGCAATAGCATATGTGGTACCAGAGTTTGACATAAAGTTTTCTGCAAGAGCCTCAGATCACATATCAGTCTATACAGCAGAGTTGATCGCTATTGTTATGGCACTACAATGGGTAGAACAAATTAGACCGCTAAGAGTTGTAATATGCTCTGATTCATTGTCAGCATTAGAGAATTTTAAATCTGGTAATGTAAGTGAAAGATATGACATAGTGTGTGAGATATTAACTTTGCTGCATAATATTGAGACTGGGGTGGGGGAACACATGTTAAATTTGTTTGGGTTCCGGCTCATGTAGGTCTCATGGGAAATGAGCTGGCAGACAAATTTGCTAAACAAGCCTTGAAAGCAACAGCTGTATCTGTAAAGTGTAAAATGTCGAAATCAGAGGCAAAGTCAATCATAGTAAAGCATGTCAAAGGATTGTGGCAAGAGAAATGGGAGAGAGAAAACAGAGGTAGGGGTCTTTATAAGATAACTCCTGTGGTTGGTCAGGGCCGTCGGGTCATGAGATGTAGAAGGGAAGAAACAATTTTAACGAGAATGAGAATAGGGCACACTGGTCTTAATACCACATTGCATCTAATAGGGAAGCATCCGTCAGGAAACTGCGATGACTGTAAGGTGTCAGAGACAGTGGAACATATTTTAATCAAATGCAGAAAGTTTAAAAGAGACAGGATTTTACTTAAAAGGAAAAAGAGGATTGTGGGGAAAAGTTTACCCTAAAAGACATATTATCTAAAGAATCAGACCATAGAGTGATAACATATTTGTTTGATTTTTTAAAACACACTGGACTTGTTAGAAGAATTTAAAATATGCATGCATAAGTTATCTTTTTTGTTTTAGGAACTGTAGCTTGCAAGCTACGAAACTGATTTGGAAGTTGTAAGCCATAGAGGTGACACATGCACAATCTATCTGGTGGGTGGCGGTAATGCGCTGCACTAGTTCGCAACCGCCGTTAAGCAAACAAAGTAGTGATGGCAATATGAAGCCCCATGAAGCCTTGAGGGATCGCAGCCTATTACTCGGCCCATGAGTCGAAGGCTCGAGGTGAATCATGCTCCACTACGCCATCATGTGGACAAAAAAATACATAACACTCTTAAGTGCTTACAATGAATGGTGAGATCTAATGTTAAAATGTATATTTACAATCTATGGTCTAACGTGTTGTGTTTGAAATGATGCTTCATGAACTATGAACTATTTGAGTCTTTCAGTCAATTGTGTTGATACAACAAACACATCCAAAGTAATACAGTTCTACAGAAAGTGATTAATGGAGGAAAAACTACCAAGAGGTGGATTAATTAAACACAACAAACCATTTATTCCCAATAAATAAATACATTTACTTTGCAACACAAAATGTATTATGGGTAGACCAGGATTCGAACGCTATATCTTCTGCTTCGGAGTCCGTCATATACCGACTGCGCCACACAGCTGTTGTGAAATGTATGATCCAGCGTATTATTACTAATAACTTGAAGCCTTGATATATGAGGTTTTACTAAAGTGAAACGTTTTTAATTGTATTTCATATGAAGTAGTTTCTCTATACTTAGTACAGGACTGCTCCACATCACGCACACACACGTACGCACACAGAGGCAGACGGGGACAGCCAATACAGTTTATGGTACAGCCGCGGATCACAAAGCACCTGTCAAAGCAATGCACTCTCCGAACTATATGAAGCACTATATGAACCGTCACGTGGTGCGGCCGCTACGCGAGGCTTCGAACGTCACCACATACGTCACCAACACACGCCTCGAACCACGCTTCAAAAAATACGCCCCTTTTTTACTCGGTACACGCTTCGAAGACCCGGCACGCTCAGCACATCACTAGTGACAGGTGCTGATAGCTTGTTGTACTTGCAGAGTAATGGCAGTATTTTACACACCTGAATTACAAACAGAGGTTGCATTGGGGCTGCGGTCATTATTGGTTTGAGAGTTCTGTTATCAAGAAGAAATGATCGGAAGAATTGCTGCTGCTGCTTTGAGGAGCTCTATAACAAATTATAATTAAATATTAGAATATATTCTAAGGTTTTAAATTAATACATTCGGACGCGAAACTAGCGGTATTCTTTTACTTATATATTGTGTTAGCAGTGCGTTGCTTTAGTACCATTTCATCAGTGATTGTTGTTGAGCTTACAAGAAGTTGCGCTAATGCTAATGTTAGCGTACATGTCAGATCGCAAATTGAGCTAGATGGCTCTGTGTTATGAGAGCGTAGGGGAAATGAGAAGCCATTGAGCGAGTTGGGGGCGGGGCTAAACATTCAAACATTGCAGAAACGGGTATAGCGCCTTTAATGAATGATTCAACACACTGTCATATAGAATCATATCTTGAAATGCTCTTTCGAGCCCTAGCTAAGTCTCCCATGATTTAGCTAGGAACCTCTGCTATAAAGTCCCGTTCCACACATGCCGCCTTTCCTGGGAATTTCATCTGGAAGTTTCACAAATAAATGACCAATAACTGGTAGAGGTCATTGCCATGTTCCGGCTCCATGTTGTGATTCTACTAAAGAACTATTCAAACATAAAGAAGTTAGCTAAAATTGATAGAATAATATTTGTATTACAAATAGTATTTCTTAATAATGTGGTTGTGTCCATATTGTGTATTGAAATAAAGTGCAGAGGGATTAGGTGAGTTATCAATTCATAATTTTTGCAGAAATCCTGACACAGGATACATATTAAGAAACAAATCCATGGATTTGTTTGGATCCAAATCCTATCAAACACTTTGATCAATGTCTAACAAGCCTGTTTTTATTGTAAGTAATATTGAGTGGATTTCTCCACTAAACACACTGAAGCTGCATAGTTTGAGAAACATTAACTATGTGTGGATGCTTTAGCAAGTATTACTATTACTATTCATTACTAATACTTGTTTGGAAGTGTATAATAGGCCCTCGTTATTGACAGACTGAATATAACATAAGTATTTATTTAGCTTTAGTTAGTTAGTTAGCTAGTTAGCTAGTAAGCTAAATTGCTAATGTTAATGTGTAACGTTAGCTAATCAGCATTACTGACATCGTGTTTTTATTCTATTCGGCATAAAAGCATTAACTCGCTAGTAAAAGATATATTTTAAATCATATGTTGAATGTGTTTGTGTTTTACTTTATCATGAGACTAAGTTGTCACTTACCTTTCCTTCGACGCTCAAGAACATGTCTTGTTACTATGGAAACCAGAAACAGTCCATGGCCCTGCGGCACTGTCGTTATGTTTTATCTTTGTACTTTTATTCATTTAAATCACCTAATTTTTCAAATGTATTTTCAACTAAAGAGATAAGAGATAAACGGAACGTTACCTATTACGTAATCTTCGGAAATTATAAAATGGCACAGAGCAGTACAGGCTTATGTTTAGATTAGCATTATTTGCAAATAATAATCATAATAATATTGTTATCACATTGCTATTGTAATGAAATACATATTTTGTATTCGTTATTTTTGGCAAAAAGCATTTTGTTTAATTTAGTTTAGTAATGCTCCTGTGGACTCACCACCTGCAGGAGGATCAGTGAGGGGCTGCTGCTCTGTGTACTGGGTGCAGCTCTGACTGCCACCCCCCACGACCCAGAAATGGATTAAGGGGAAGAAGATGGATGGATGGATAGTTTAATAATTTAGTTTATGCTTTTTTCTCTTGGTGAGTACTGCAAAAAAAAACTACCTTAACATGTTGACATTGAAAGCAAATAACAAAAACGAATTAAAAGTCTATGTTTGATCAGTAAAATTAAGTGAATGACATTACAGTTCTCTTCTGAACGATTCATACATTTATTCATAAAGATCAAGTAAGCATTACATGATTGGCGCTGGATTACCACCAGAGGGCAGGAGTGAGGCTAAATTAAGAAGCAGGAGAAGGAGGTCAATCCTCAAGAATCTCCCTATTCTCCCCTTCCGACAAACCAGCCCTAAGCTTTTTATTTATTGTAGTACAGAGACATATGATGCAAAATGGTCTGTTATGAGGGAATAAACCATGTTACAACATGTTCTTGTGGGTGGGTCTTCTGTTCTTGTCAAGAACAGACTAGAAGTTGTTTTATACACACATTAGTATTCTCTCCAAATTAGCTCTTGGGAATTTCTTCAGTCAAATATCTTTCTTTTCAACTGTGGGCTCTCAATGTTATAGGCCTATATGTTTATGAAAATAGCAATTCTCTGAGACAAAATCTTTCTCCTTTATACATGTGTGTCCATATATTACCTACTTTCCCTAAAGTTTGAGGAAAGTTATTGAACGAGGACGTAGAGCAGCCTTCCAGAACTGATGACATCACCAGAGGGAGAATCAGGGTTTGTCTTAAAGTTTGGCATAGTTGATGAAAAAAAAGGTCTTCACTCCATTGAATCCAAGTTTATTTTTGTAAGTTACAATGGGGTCAAATGCACTTTAAGTTAATCTTTTGCTTCAAACAATCAATTATGGAAAGCTTTGAATGTTCCTGAAGGGAAATTCTGAAACATGGAATCCCAAAACTAACATTCTCAAAATCATGTTTAAGGCACAAAAGTAACAAATAAGGTATTATCGTCTTTTAAAAAGCACACGCAACTGCATCTAGTATAGTCTGTCCTGGAATCTGGTTCAGTCTCGGTTTTTCTTCTCGTCTGATTGATAACGACGGGGGTGTAGCACACAACAGTTTTCACAGAGGAATAAACTGGATCTACTTCAAAACAAGAAATTAAGAATTGTTATTTATGTAATATGTATTGCATTCCAAATCAATAAGTACATTCACCCAAAATGAACACATAAATAAACAAAAATGTGTACCGTTTTCTGTGAGTCTGCCACAGCCTTTACCTGAAATACAAAAACACTTTACTGTAGCAGTGTCCATGATTATAGTATATAAAGTCCATGCTCTAGGCAACTCTACAGTCTACTGCACCACACAACAGCTATAGATTTATTTGATTATTATCATTGTTGTTGTTATTAATTGATTACTATTATTATTATTATCATTCGGTTCATCGAGACATGAACATAGACTTTGTGCCACTTTCCGTCTTCGTGTTGCAAACGCTCATACACAGCAAATGTACTTACTAGAAACAAGGCCATGAGGATACTATGTTGTTTTTGCAAATCAAACTAAATGACTATCTAAAAACCACACAATTTAAAATGGTTCCATATGTGAGGTGTGAAGATTAAGAGGAAACCAGTGGTCAGAGATCGGAAATCAAACAGGACTAAAAGCCTGTGTGGAAATGCTTTCACACGCACACAACTGTGATGGCAAAACCACATCTGTTCCACTCGAGTGGCCTTCAACCACACGACCAGTGCACAGACATTTGTATTGATATCAGAAAATCAAATCATTATGTGGCCCATTTGTAAAAAACAGGGGTGGAAAAAGTACAATACATTGAGGAAACCCATTGAGATCCATAAAGTGACCAATATTAAAACTAAAAAGTACATATATTTTGTTTGCAGGATAATTCCAATGACCTCTTAACTGGCTTGTTAAACAGAATTGTTATTTTTTTGCAGCTTTGAAATGAGAAACGTCAAAGATAACAGCTCCATTACAGGGACATGCTTATGTGTGGGTTTTGTTTATGAAAGAAATGATTAAACAAATTATCAAACAGACAACGCAAGAAATTGAAAATGTGACTCGCCTTCATTGAGTTTGTGTCTGCAGAGTTTGACCCGCTGCAGCAGTAGTAGCAGCAGCAGGAGAAGCAGCAGCAGGAGTAGGCCCGGGATGGAGCAGAGCAGAGGGACGAGAAGCCCAGAGGAGGAGGTTGTGACGGGGGGAGAGGCTGGAGGAGAAGTGGGCAGTGTGGACGGAGCAGGAGGAGGGCTGGTGCTAGGCTCTATAACTGAAAAATAATATAGACTGCTTCAAACTCCAGGTTTATAAGTCAGGACACACTTTCAGACATGTTTGAACTGTTCATCTTATTAACAGTTAACAGGTTTGGGGTGGGTGTATTGGGTGGTCGGATAGCACTTCCAGGCTAAAAGTAATTGGATTGCCACTTTTTATTGTACATAATATATCCTGCATTTAACATGTTTGCACATTTCTACCATTTGCACAATCTTGAGGGTTTCTATCCATGTAAATATCTCCTGTGTGAGATCAATAAAGTCGATCTTATCTTATCTTATTTTAAACAAAATGAGTTTTATTCAGTTGCTACATTCCATTGACACTCTGTTTTTTACAATCTTCCCTGCTGAAGAAAAGCAGCCCCTGCATGAAGCTCTCCCATCATATCCATTATTGGGGAAGGTGCACTGAGGGTGAGGAGCAGAGTTATTTATTTTTGCATTTGGGTCAAGTACGATTATTCAAAAATCATTTTTCATTCTATAAATTAAATAAAAAATTGACCTGAAGGTAATCAAAACATCATTGGCCTATTTTACTATTTCTAACATGTTGGGTTCAGTTTGAGAATGCATTAAATTATGTGGTTTTCTTTTGAAAAAAAATCTTAAAAATACTATGGAAGCCATATAAACATTAATTAATTGAAAACCATTGTATGTACCACTAATATGGTCCAGGTCACGGGGCTGGTCTTTGACACAAGTGGAATAGTAACCCTAAAGTGAGTGTGAAGAGAATTACCTCTTTGTTCATGAACTGTGATGTTCACAGCTGCAGAGCGGTGTCCGTCTCTCTCACACCAGTACAGACCACTGTCATCAGAATAGAGTGACTCGATCTCACACACAGAACCATTAATCCTGCCCCAGTCCGGTCCACAGCGCTTCCTGCTGTCTGTGCTGGTGTTTCTGACCACAGTCCAGTGTCCAGTGCTCCCACAGCTCAGAGACAGTGGCTTATGTCTGAAGAACTGGTCTGGAGTCACTGACAAATAATCAAGAAAGTGAATAATTAATCACAAAACATTTATTTATTAGTAGGGTTAATAAGAAAACTACATTTTATGATATTGTTGAATATTGTTTCAAGTTCTTAAATGTTTTTAATTAAATGTTTTTAATAGATCGACAAATATATTTTAAAGCATTGTATGACATACAGAAAGTGTGGAAGGATACAGATCTAATGCACTGTCCCAGAATAAACTCACCTGTGAGCCTTGGTGCTGGTGGTTTCATGGTGGTCCTCTGTGTGATGCCGATCTTCACCGGCTTGTTTAAGTGACAGGCAAAGACCTCCTCTTCCTGTGTGTTTAGTTTTCAGTGACAATCTTCAGATTGTCATTTGGTCATTGAGTGTAAAAGCTTGTGGACACATTTCTATTTATTTTAACTTTTTGGTTTGAAGGCCACTGTCAATATTATATGATCAAAGAGATAATTTGAGATAATCAAATAATGATTGATGAAAAGAGCAGCAGAAGGCCATGGACAGTAAGGGTGCTAATTAGAGATATATAATCGGCCTGATATTAGCATACAAATTTTTTAATATCGTTTTTGCCTTAATATATACAGTCTATGCTTAAAGCGGATAAAATAATGCTTGCGTTACACCCAAATAGTGCCTATGCACTCCCGAAGCGTTTACCGGCGCACAGATGAAGACCTCATCAAGCTGCGTCTTGAAGCATACAAACAAGCGCGGATGGCTGCAGTAACAAACTTGCTTTTTGCACAGACAATGTTAACATTTGGAAAGCCTTGTTCCATTCAAGAATGCATTCAGTGAGGCATCACAATAACATGTTGTTTTGTAACAATTCGCCTCTCTCTTCCAAGACGACAGAGCTACAACTCATTAAATAGGACGCGAGAGGAGATGGTCACATCAGAGGGATGAAATAAGTACAGGTGTAAAACATACATTTGGCCGAAAACTGGCTATTTATCAACTGATATTCTGAACTGATCCAATTCTCAATGTGAGTGTGTGCCAACACCCCCACGCTCGAGCGCAATGTCATCTAAAGCCACAAAATCGAGGGACGCTGACCGCGTTAAGTATGTTGATACACTGGACGTAATCTGTAAGGCAAGATAGTGGGAGAAATTGAGAGTGATCGAAGATTTGGATCCGTATGAAATGCGGAAAGACCGGTGGACTCACATTGTATACACTGGTGGTGTATATAATGTAATATTTCTTTTAATCATTGATTAATTAATGTTTGAAGGAAGCAGTTGATATCACAGGCTGTAAATCACTGGAGCCATAAGCTCCTGTCTACCACCCTTTCCTCCTCTTCCTCCTCTCATTCATTTACAGGGGATCGCTTGAGGCCCATATATACATGGTATCACAGTCATATCGCAGTTCTGAATATAAACCACACATGCACAGATTTAACTAGCTCTTACCTGTTATGAAATAGTCAGAACAGACCTAATAGTGCCGTTTTTCGGGGTTAGGGTTGAATCCCTCTCGGTTGATCCTCGCCAACTAAAGGGTTGCTCTGTGTCGCTCCCCTGGCTCGTAATGACCTTCGGAATGTCCCCACAACCTGCACGGTTAGTGCTCCCCCAAACGATGCAGGTAGTCGGTGGCTTGACTTACAAGATGGCGGACTGTGGAATTGTGGGTAGTGCGTGACGTCATCGGAAAACCATCTATTTCGGCATATTGGATATCAGCAAAAAATCCAATATTGGACATCCCTAGTGCAAATAATACAAAGTAATCTGTTGGATGGAACTAGTGTGTGACATCAACTTTATGCAGCCTGTCTACTACTAAAAGTAGAGGAAATTTCATAGTTCATGATGAGGGTCCTCATCTGTTTCTTTTTTAAATCTGACTTGTATGTGTATTATTTTCATCTGTACGTTTTTTAAATGTGAAGCACTTTGTGATCCTGGTCTGTGAAAGTTGCTATACAAATAAACTTAACAGGGATGTGGGACCCTTCTATTGCTCCGTAAATCTGTGGCAGGCCCCGCGCTGCGTAATTACGCACGGCTATTTGTTTTGCCTCATTCATATCTGGCAAAGCAATGTCTTTTTTGATTAGTTTTGTGAAAGCTTCACACACCACATAAATGCACCGATGGACTGTGGTCTCGGTCAATTCAAATGTCTCACTGCCCTGTCCACATGTAGCAGTTTATAGATAGGATGGCAACATGCTTACTGTATTTGTGAGAACTGTGGGCAGTGCACAGTGGGTGCCACGAGAGCTCCCACGGCATAACTATGTGGTGTGGGTCATTCAGAAGTTTTGGATCCAGAGTTTCTCTGTGAAATCATGGACCACTAATTCCCAAAAGCTTCTCATCCTCTCTCAAGTGTACAGAGATTGCTCCATTGCATTTACGAGAAGATGCCGCAGACGCTTCATCCAGTTGATGATGAGAGCCACTGCCGAGGCCGAGATATTAACGTTCATTCATTCATTCTACTGAACAACTGCTGGAGGAACATAAGAAATTCACTGCATGTAATGTGTATGTGACACTAATCTAAACTCATGGCTTCTATCCACCCACACCTTAATAATAATAATGATTATAATAATAATAATAATAATACTTCAAACTTGTAAAGCGCTTTTTTGGACACTCAAAGATGCTTCACATGGGGTATAAAAAAAAAAGTGTGTGGGGGGGGGGTTACGGAGAAGCTTGATTGAACAGGTGCGTTTTGAGACTGATTTAAAGTTTGGGAGAGTCAGAGTTTATAATGGGCAGTGGGAGTGAGTTCCAGAGGGTTGGGGCAGAAATGGCAAAGGCTCTGTCCCCCAAGATTTAGCGGTTAGTGCAGTAGATGGGATTGGGGTGGTTGGAGTCGGCTGAGCGAAGGTGGCGGCTGGGTTGGTGTTTTTGTAGGAGCTCGGTGAGGGAGGGCGGGGCCAGGTTATGGAGGGGCTTGTAGGTGAGGAGAAGGAGCGTGTACTGGATGCAATATTGAACGGGACGCCTTAAGGATCCTTCAGGAGATGTGCCCGAGGGAGGATAGCACATCATATGGACACATCATTATTATTGTTGTTTTGGTAATATTGTAAAAAAAAAAAAAAAGGAAACAAAATTAATGTTGTCTCTATTTATGTCATGTTCAGAGTTTCAGTCTACAGAAAAGTGAGTTAAAAACCTGTATGACTGGGTGCACATTTGTGATTTGGTGACTGTTTGTATAATAACAGGTTTTAATCTACAAAAGAGGAAATAAACACCATCACAATGACATGTTGAGAAATGGGTGGAGTCAAATTCCAGAGCCAAGCCTTCTCAACCACTTCCAGACAGAAGATGCAAAACAAGATCTGCGTAACACATCATAACAACATACATTGGCTTCCCATCTTGCTATCTTGTCAAATCCATGATCACAATATTTTATTTCGTGAGAAGTAACTGAAGATAATTTGTTTTGGCCTACCAGAGGCAATATGCCCAAATCATAAAAAGCCCAAATGACAGGTCAGAATAGTCATTTCACTGAACCTATAAAGATGAATATACAGTGCCTTGCGAAAGACATTTCGCCACATTTCAGGCTTCAAACATAAAGATATTTCATAATTTTTTTTGTCAAGAATCAACAACAAGTGGGACACAATCGTGAAGTGGAACGAAATGTATTGGATAATTTAAACTTTTTTAACAAATAAAAAACTGAAAAGTGGGGCGTGCAATATTATTCGGCCCCCTTGCGCTTATACTTTGTAGCGCCACCTTTTGCTGCAATTACAGCTGCAAGTCGCTTGGGGTATGTCTCTATCAGTTTTGCACATCGAGAGACTGGAATTCTTGCCCATTCTTCCTTACAAAACAGCTCGACCTCAGTGAGGTTGGATGGAGAGCGTTTGTGAACAGCAGTCTTCAGCTCTTTCCACAGATTCTCGATTGGATTCAGGTCTGGACTTTGACTTGGCCATTCTAACACCTGGATACGTCTATTTGTGAACCATTCCATTGTAGATTGGGCTTTATGTTTTGGATCATTGTCCTGTTGGAAGATAAATCTCCGTCCCAGTCTCAGGTCTTTTGCAGACTCCAACAGGTTTTCTTCCAGAATGGTCCTGTATTTGGCTCCATCCATCTTCCCATCAATTTTAGCCATCTTCCCTGTCCCTGCTGAAGAAAAGCAGGCCCAAACCATGATGCTGCCACCACCATGTTTGACAGTGGGGATGGTGTGTTCAGGGTGATGAGCTGTGTTGCTTTTACGCCAAACATATCGTTTTTCATTGTGGCCAAAAAGTTCGATTTTGTTTTCATCTGACCAGAGCACCTTCTTCCACATGTTTGGTGTGTCTCCCAGGTGGCTTGTGGCAAACTTTAAACGAGACTTTTTATGGATATCTTTGAGAAATGGCTTTCTTCTTTCCACTCTTCCATAAAGGCCAGATTTGTGCAGTGCACGACTGATTGTTGTCCTATGAGCTGAGTGGATAGCACTCTCGCCTCTCAGCGAGAAGGTCCTGGGTTTGAATCCCGGTCGGACCAGGGCCTTTCTGAGTGGAGTTTGCATGTTCTCCCCGTGTCTGCGTAGGTTTCCTCTGGGTACTCCGGTTTCCCCTACCACTAAAATGATGTCCAATAGTTCTGGCATGCGCTTCCTGTACTGCCGACCCCACTCCCATCTCTCTGTGGAGTGAGAGACAAATGCCCAAAAATTAACAATTGTAAACCGCTTTGAGACTCAGATCTGCAGTGAAAAGGCGGTATATAAATAAAGATTACTACTTACTTACTACTATGGACAGACTCTCCCACCTCAGCTGTAGTTATCTGCAGTTCATCCAGAGTGATCATGGGCCTCTTGTCTGCATCTCTGATCAGTCTTCTCCTTGTTTGAGATGAAAGTTTGGAGAGACGGCCGGGTCTTGGTAGATTTGCAGTGGTCTGATACTCCTTCCATTTCAATATAATTGCTTGCACAGTGCTCCTTGAGATGTTTAAAGCTTGGGAAATCTTTTTGTATCCAAATCCGGCTTTAAACTTCTCCACAACAGTATCTCGGACCTGCCTGGTGTGTTCCTTTGTCTTCATGGTTCTCTCTGTGCTTTAAACAGAACCCTGAGACTATCAAAGAGCAGGTGCATTTATACGGAGACTTGATTACACACAGGTGCATTCTATTTATCATCATCAGTCATTTAGGACAACATTGGATCATTCAAAGATCCTCACTAAACTTCTGGAGTGAGTTTGCTGCACTGAAAGTAAAGGGGCCGAATAATATTGCACGCCCCACTTTTCAGTTTTTTATTTGTTAAAAAAGTTTAAATCATCCAATACATTTCATTCCACTTCACGATTGTGTCCCACTTGTTGTTTATTCATTACAAAAAATTAAAATTGTATATCTTTATGTTTAAGCCTGAAATGTGGCGAAATGTTGAAAGGTTCAAGGGGGCCGAATACTTTCGCAAGGCACTGTATTATTCAATTCAATATATTTTCATATATCCCTAAATCACAAAGGCAGTCACCCCGGAGGACTTTACATAGTTGAAAATCCTCAACGACAGATCAGAGAATCGAACAGTTCGAGGATCAGCGTGGAAGACAGGCCTCCTCTCTGACAATGTTTAAAACCAGGTTAAAGACAGTTCTGTTTAGCTGTGCATACAACTGAGGGATTTTATATTTGTATCTTTCTTTTTAATGTTCTGTGATTATTTATGATTTTAATGCTTTCTTATTTTGTTCAGCACTTTGAATTGCCTTGTGTATGAATTGTGCTATATAAATAAACTTGCCTTGCCTTGCCTTGCCTTGCCTTGGAACAGTTTTACTGCATCACTTTTAGGAAGGATATTCATAATTTTAGCGATGTTGTGCAGATAAAAAATATACAGTCTTAGTTGCTTGGTTTATATGTGCTCTGAAGGAGAGTTCTTGGTCCATATTATGAGACTCACAATTTGCCTTTTGTATTTGCATATCGTTTGTTTATGTATATTGCCTCTGGAATCCACTTGTTTGTGTGGACCGAGCACCATGTTGAGTCTCTGCTGTAGTGAGACGGAGTAGGAAGCGTGCATTGTGCAGGGCGCTCTGAAAAGCAGTGGGGCAGCTAAAGAATTTAGAGAAATGTGCAAATGAGCAAATGAACCACCAGGGTTTGTCCATTCGTCTGTCTGTGAGCAACATATAACGCATTTTCAGAAAACCTCTGAAATGAGACAAGGAACATGTTAATATTATGTCAGGAATGAACCAGACAGAGACGGATCGTGGTGCGCCAAACTCTGGAAGTTTATTATGTTTCTCTCAAGTTCCAGTGGTTTCTGATGTTTCTTTCTCTCAGATCAAAATGGAGTCAGTAAAGTTATATAGTCATTGTTACGTCACACATCGAAAGACATACGTGTCACACAGAGACAGAGCACATCATAGTCATAACATGAATGCACCATCAGTCCTTGTAGAGTCTTGTGCTTGTCCTGCACGTAGGCCAAGTAGCTATCTAATCCTTACAATTAACCCAAAACAAACATGTAACAGGTTTATCCTTCAGCGACTTTCTGGACCAAGACGAGCAACAACATCTGGGGATGGGTCCTTTAGTGCAGCGCCACAGGTTTCCCCAGTGGTAATGGAAGGATGGGTCAAATGTAGAGGACACATTTCCTTTTGATACAGTAAACCCTACAGTAGGTGATCTGGATCTCTGTTCGGATCCAGGATTTTTTGGTGGTCTGCTTTCAACAGGGTTTTTCTACTTTGTAAATAATGTTTGACTTTTTTGGAACCTGAAAGATGCTTCATGTCATCATTCATTACTGTGTTTCTGCATTTTGAAAGAAATGTCCTTACCATAAATTAGTTTGGACAATTTCCCAAGTTAAATTTATTATTATTTTTGTTATTTATAATCATAGGACTGTGTTTGCAGCCAGTAATCTTTAAATATATGGAAGAAAAAAATCTGAATGAATTCTACCCCTCCCTGTGGTGGGAACTGAGGGATGGGGAAGGTTGACAGCTTTAAATATTCTTGATACTTATTTCACCATGTAATTCCTATACTGAATATTTCAGTTCATATTCAAAAACAGGAAAAATAAATAATGTGTAAAATGTCCTTTTTAAAGAAGAAGAATTTAGCTAATACTGGGTAGGTGTGAAGAAAAGAAAGACAATGCAACAAATATATTCCATCAATAGCAATATATGCATGTGTAATCACAGTAAAATAATATCCTTCATTCAATCACTGAAGTTATTTTCAATTGTGTGCACAATAGTGCAAATACTTTTTCTGACAATATGAGCATAAATATCAACAATGCCAGATACGTGTAAAAGATAAATAAAGGTGTTGTGGAAGTAGTTGGATCATTTAGTTTCTGTCTTTCTTCCCTTCGTCCAGGAGGCTGCATCTGTAGTACAAAAAAGCAAATACTGTCAACAAAAATAAAAGCAATTGTAAACACTCCAAACAAAGGCATCATGAACAAGTGAATATTCTCTCATGGCTGTGCACATATTGACGTTAGGAGACCACCAGGGGACAGGAGTGAGGCTATATGAAGGACACAAGGAGTGTTCATATTCTGCTTATGAGGCCTCTTTTAGCTTTTTGATATGTTGTAACAATCAGTAAATTCACGACACATTTTAAAACATTTATGGTTAAGATGAAAAAATAACTGAGTGCTCTCATTGTGCTGCAGCCGGTTGGATATTATTATTATACTATTATTACCAAGGATATTATTTTACTGTTCTTCTACCTGTTTCACTATTGTTTTACATTGCAAATTTTCTGATTTTCTTTTTTCTGCTCAAATAACACCAATTCTTTTGATTACATCAAAAGTGGAAGATTTAAGTCACTGATTAAGTCACATGCCTCTGGTGTAAAATTGTATTACAAAATATGGCCAATTTGAAATGAAAAATCTGAATTAATTTCTTAAATATGTTCATTTCAGAAGCTGGGAGTGCTCACCTGGATAACAAGGTGTAGACTGAACGCATGTTTTAGTGAAAGAAGAGAGAAGTCCGAGGCCTCACTATGACCTCGTGCCTCAGACCTTCTCTCTTCTTATGACTGCACTGAAGAAAATATTACCAATATCATTTTTAAGGGACCAAAGTTACAATAATGCCTTTTATTTTTACGCACACACAAGTGTATCCCATTGACCATGTTTATTCAAGTTTTCACTGTTCTTCGGACCTTTTTTAGTTTTGGCTCAGTCCTAGTTTTACCTCCAGTCTCATTGATGATGATGGGGGAATGGCACACATCTTGAGTTTTCACCGAGGAATAAACTGGATTCTCCTCTACAAAACAAGTATTAAAAAATTTTAAATCGTAAAATTAGATATATTTATTTTATCAACAGCATTTTTTTTATATGAGTGGCACTCAAAATTATTATCAACTCAGCTACCATGAACAAACCCAAAAAATAAGCACTTTATACTGTAAATTGATGAAAAAAAAACCTTTATACCTTTTTCTGTGTGTCTGACGCGACCTTTTCCTGAAACACAAAAGCAATCATGGCTCAGTCCTGGTCTCTGCTTCGGTCTCTGTTTTGGTCCCTGCTTCAGTCTCTGATTCAATATCTGATTCTGTCTCTGCTTTCAGTCTCTGCTTTCAGTCTCTGCTTCAGTCTCTGCTTCGGTCTCAGCTTCGGTCTCTGTTTCGGTCTCTGCTTCGGTCTCTGCTTAAAGTCTCTGCTTCGGTCTCTGCTTAAAGTCTCTGCTTCGGTCTCTGCTTCGGTCTCTGCTTCGGTCTCTGCTTCGGTCTCTGCTTCGGTCTCTGCTTCAGTCTCTGCTTCGGTCTCTGCTTCGGTCTCTGCTTCAGTCCCTGCTTCGGCCTCTGCTTCGGCCTCTGCTTCGGTCTCTGCTTCAGTGTCTGCTTCAGTGTCTGCTTCGGTCTCTGCTTCGGTCTCTGCTTCGGTCTCTGCTTCGGTCCCTGCTTCAGTCCCTGCTTCAGTCTCTGCTTCAGTCTCTGCTTCAGTCTCTGCTTCAGTTCTGGTTTTACCTCGAGTCTTGATGTTGACTGAAGAGTACTGGATTCCTTCAGTTTTCACAGATGAATAAACTGGACTCTGCACATTCTCTGAAATACGCAGAATTTGAAACTAATCAAACAGTGCATTGTTTCAGCAATCAGCACATTCACTGTAGTATAAAGTATAACACTTTTTTAAATCGTAAAATAAGTGGCACTCGAAATTATTATCAACTCAGCTACCATGAACAAACCCAAAAAATAAGCACTTTATACTGTAAATTGATGAAAAAAAACCTTTATACCTTTTTCTGTGCGTCTGACACGACCTTTTCCTGAAACACAAAAGCAATCATGGCTCAGTCCTGGTCTCTGTGTCAGTGTCTGCTTCCGTCTCTGCTTCAGTCCCTGTTTCAGTCCCTGCTTCAGTCTCTGCTTCAGTCCCTGCATCAGTCCCTGCATCAGTCCCTGCATCAGTCCCTGCATCAGTCCTTGCATCAGTCCCTGCTTCAGTCTCTGCTTCAGTTCTGGTTTTACCTCGAGTCTTGATGTTGACTGAAGAGTACTGGATTTCTTCAGTTTTCACAGATGAATGAACTGGACTCTGCACATTCTCTGAAATACGCAGAATTTGAAACTAATCAAACAGTGCATTGTTTCAGCAATCAGCACATTTACTGTAAGTACAACATGAGTCCTGTTTTTATCTAACTGAGTAAATGTGTAATGTTTCTACGGAATATTTGTGATAAACTGAACTGAGCGGTTGTGCAGTTGACTAATACATGATGCATCTTTGTTCTTTCAACTGTTAGTCTGGACTAGACTAATAATTTGAGTAGTTAATTTAAAAACGCTGTATTTTGTTTAATTTCAGATGTATGATGTACTACAGCAAAATAAACATTAAACCAATTTAAGTTGTCATGTTGGTCTGTGTTACTGTATGTGTGTTAGTGTGTGTGTGTGTGTGTTTGTGTGTTAGTGTTAGTGTTTGTGTGTGTGTGCGTGTGTGTGTTAGGGTTAGGGTCTTGCCACTGGTGTTTGTGTGCGCATCTCATGTGTGTGTCCCTTATTGCAGTCATTTGTAATGTTTTACTGTATTGTAGAGCATTGTTTTTGTATTGTAGTGTGTGTCTGAATGGCTGTAGGGGATTTGATTAATAAAAACTTTTTGCTTCATCCAATCCCTTTTCAAACCATGTAGGTATTTTTGTTCTTATTATTTTATTTTATTTTTCTGTGAATAATTGTTAATCTTGTGCATGTTTGAAACAAATAAATAAATCAAATGAAATGTGTGAGGTGTGAACATTCAGAAGAAACCATCATCAGAGTCAAAATACAGTATCAAAATGGATAAAGCCCCATTGCTAGAACTGGCCTCACACGCAGCAGTGACAGTTGAAACCACACGTCTCACTCGGGTGGGCCTCATCCACCACAGAACCAGTGCACAGACCTTTGTATTATTAGCAGTAAATGGTCATGTGGTTCCTTTGCAAAAAAACAGGGATGGAAAAAATACTTGAATTGTGAAAACAGTTGGGTTATATTTTGTGCAACTGTATTTCAAAAAATTTAAACCTCATTTTAATTAGGTAAATAAGTGTACAGTGTGGTATTTGATAAGTTTCCTTCATTATCTCACACACAATTCCCCTATAGAAATGCTCAGAACACATTTTGAAACGTCTTAAATTGAGCCTGTTTCAGCCAAACATTGCAAACACAGACAGCAGAGGTATGTAATTCATTGTAATTCATCGGCATCATAGACTGTATTTAGACACTATCTCAAGGGTCGCAACGGCCAAATGCCCAGGACCAGCTTTTAGTAGCCCCCCAAAATACTCAAGCATTTTTGGTAAACTCCAAACATTGATGGTAGGAGGTCAGGCGCTTCTCTGGCATGTTACTCATTTTAAAGCAAATTATTGGCCAAAACATAATGGCCAATAATTTGGTAAATACATAAACTCCTTATTTACCTTTGGTCCAATTATGGAACAATCTAAACATTGAAAATCTACCAGAAAAAAATAAGCAAACTGCTGTAAAAGTAATACCTCATAATAATACTGTTATGAACAATCGAGTATGAACTAGCCTTCACCCAGTGGACAAATGCAGACATAATAGGTCATGGCGACTTTATCTTTCAATGTGTGGCGTAAGATTGTACTAATAATGCACATCCTGATTTCATTCTGCCTGAAAATAACTACTAAAATAATTACTCTTAATTAACTGCCAAACTGAGAATAAACTTCCAGGTTACTCTGGTGTGCAAAGATACTGTCTAAGAGCCACTGTTTTCACTCATGTTGACTCCCATTCATTGATTATGACCCGTTGTTGGCGGTTGGAGGTTAATTAGCTTGTGAAAATATTGCAATGTATTGCCACATCAATATTATATATTTTTTATATTATGTTATTTTTTGTTGTTGCAAATCTAGATATGAACACCAATTGACCAGGAGCCTTCTATCGCCAAATTCGGCTTACAACTTCGAGTGTGGAGGTTCAGCGTTCACCCGGTACTTTGTGACCTGAGAAAACACCTTTTATCAACAATGGTGATCCATCCAGTCTTATGTCCTTGATACAGAATTGGACTCTAATTATTCAGTTATTACTAGTATATGTCGAGTTAGTAGTTCTCGCCGAGGGTCTAAGTTCCTTGTATTTCTATAGTTTCTTTCCACCCGTGAAAAAGACCTTTATGTGTCCAATGATATTTTTAGTTCAAACCCATGTGTTCATAGTAATGAGCAGGATTCTGACCTGAGCGTGTGATTGGTCGTCTCTGCCGATGATGTAATATGTCGCTGTAGGTGATTTCATCAGCCACAAACTCCCCTGAACAAGAGCCGTCTCTCACACCTGGAATCATGTACAATTGTAAACAGCCTGGACATACACTGTCAAATGTAGCGTTTTATTACATTGAGTAAAAAATGGAATTCAAGGAAATGCAAAACTTTTGGGTATTAAAAATATTGTTTTGAAAATATACGCTTTGGCTTCTTATGTATAAAGACTCTTGATCAGGGGTCCCCAAACATTTGTCCTGTGACGGCCACATAACTTCTCCCTTCTCTGAGGGGGGGCCGGGTCAGTTTGTGACAGGACTCATAGTGTCGCCGCAGATTTTTTAATTTGAATTCCGCCACCGCCTCTTGACAGATGAGATAGACAGAAAAAATAATCCAACTTTATTATCAAATACAAACAAAACAATTCTAAATGCTCTCTTCTCTGGTATTGAGGCGGGCCGGATTCAGCCCATGCGCCACTGCTCCAGGTCCTACACAGCAGAAGACTCATCCAGGTGTGTTGTACAGTCTGACAGCCAAACGTTCTGATGCCAAACGGACAGTGATAGGAGCCTATTGCTACAACCACTCCTCTGAGCGGCCATAGTGTGATGCAGAGGGTGTTACCCAGGATGCCCTGCATTCGAGCCCTCATCCTTCTCTCCAGCACAGCTCCCACAGACTCCACACTTCTTCCCATCACAAAGACACATTTCCCGATCAACCTGTCGAGGCGGTTACTGTCTCTCGAGGTCAGACTGCCGCTTCAACACGCGACCTCAAAGAATACGCCACTAGCTACAACTGACTGGTAAAATATGTGCAACATCTGACTGCTCACATCAAAGGACCTCAGTCTTCTCAGGAAGAAGAGTCTGCTCTGACCTTTCTTATTGACAAGCATTGGCCTGAGCTGACCAGTCCAGTCTGTAGTCCAGTGGACTCCTAGGTCTTTGTATAACTGTACCACTTCAATGTCCTGTCCATTTAGTGTGATCGGTCAATGGGTAGGGCTCTTGTAAAAGTCAATGATCATCTCCGTGGTCTTGGACGCATTGAGGATCAGACCACCTCCCTGTACTCTGCTTCATAGCCCCCTTCACACATGCCACAACAGTGGTATTTTTGTACATGGCATGTAGCAGAGTTGTGTGCAAAGTCTGCAGTGTAAAATGTGAAGAAGAAGGGAGCCAGAACCACCCTGTGGTGCTCCCGTATTGCTCACAACAGTCCCAGTCATGCTCTTCCCTAACCTGACAAACTGTGACCTCACAGTGAGGTAATTGTAAATCCAGTTGCTAAAGATGGGATCAACTCCGATCTTCTCCAGTTTCTCTCTCAGTAAGAGAAGTTGGACGGTGTTAAATGCACTGGAGAAGTTGAAGATCATCAGCCTCACATAGCCTCCAGGGCTATCCAGGAAGGACACGAACCGTTGGAGCATGTAGAGGACTGCATCATCCACTTCCATGTTCTCCTGATAGGCAAACTGCAGGGGGTCAAGAGCCTGCTCGACCTGTGGCATGAGCAGTCGGAGTACTAGCCTCTCAAAAGTCTTCATTATGACAGATGTTAGTGCAACTGGTCTGTGGTCCTCGCATCCTGTCGGCCTTGCTACCTTGGGGAAGGGTACCAGGCAGGAGGTTTTCCGGCGGGCAGGGACACATCCATTCTGAAGACTCTTGTTAGGGATGGTATGGAGAGGCTCAGCTAACTCCGCTGCACATCCCTTCAGGAGCCTTGGTGTAATCCCATCAGGCCCAACAGACTTCCTCCCCTGGATCTTCTTTAGCTCCCTCCGGACATTCTCCACGATGAAGAAGGATGCAGCAGCAGGGGCGGTGTAGCCGCCAAGAGGAGCAGCACTGGTCGCAGCAGCAGACGTGGTGGAGCCGCCGAGAGGAGCAGGACAGATCACAGCAGAATCAGCGTGGACAGGGGAAAAGTCAAACAGGTTGAAAAAGTGGTTAAACTCATCAGCATGCCCCTCTCTTTGTATCCAGTTATGGCCCTCATGTCCTTCCACACTTCCCGGGTGTCGTTATTTTGCAGTTTCTCCTCCAGACCATTCTTGTACTCCCTCCTTTCCTGTCTCAATGTCCTCCTCAGGTCGTGTTGGACAATCCTCACCTGGTCCCTGTCACTTGCCTTAAAAGCCTGTTTCTTTAGGTTCACTGTGTCTGTGTTTTCACTTGAGATCCAAGGTTTGTTATTTGGAAAACAGTGGACTGTTTTCTTTGGCACAGCGACATCGGGCCAGAAGTGGATGTGATCTGTAACACTGTCCACAGCCTTGTTAATGTCCTCCCCTGAGCCCAGAAGTATATTGTAGTCGGTAGTCTCAAAGCAGTCCCTCAGAGCATCACTGGCCTCTGTTGTCCATTGCCTGAATGATCCACGGACTATGGGTATTCTCATTATATTTGGCTTATACACTCACCGGCCACTGTATTAGGTAGGTATTAGCTATTCTAACTTCACTTTAATGAAAATGCCTAATCAGCCAATCACATGGCAGCAACTCAATGCATTTAGGCTGTAGACATGGTCAAGACGATCTGAATCAGAATGGGGAAGAAAGGTGATTTAAGTGATTTTGAACGTGGCATGGTTGTTGGTGCCAGACGGGCTGGTCTGAGTATTTCAGAAACTTATGATCTACTGAGATGTTCACACACAACCTTCTCTAGGGTTTACAGAGAATGGTCCAAAAAGGGAAAATATCCAGTGAGCAGCAGTTTGGAGGGAATAATTGCCTTGTTGATGCCAGAGGTCAGAGGAGAATGGCCAGACTGGTTTGAGCTGATAGAAAGGCAACAGTGACTCAAATAACCACTTGTTACAACCAAGGGATGCAAGAGAGCCTCTCTGAACACAGAACACGTCAAACCTTGAGGCAGATGGGCTACAGCAGCAGAAGACCACACTGGGTGCCACTCCTGTCAATCATCACGGACTGGTTTCTTGAACACTGTACTGTAATGGCCTCCACAGTCACCAGATCTCATTCCAATGGAGCAACTTTGGGATGTGGTGGAACAGGAGATTCGCATCATGGATGTGCAGCTGACAAATCTGCAGAAACTGCATGTTGCTATAAATATGGACCAAACTCTCGGAGGAATGTGTCCAGTACCTTGTTGAATCTATGCCACGAAGGATTAAGATAGTTTTGAAAGCAAAAGGGAGGCCAACCCGGTACTAGTATGTGTACCTAATAAAGTGGCCGGTGGTAGGACAATCTACATATTGTGTAAAGCCAGCCAAGTGTGAGCTCACATCGACATGGTTGAAGTCCCCTGATACTATCATCAATGCCTCAAAATGCTGTGAGTGAATTTTAGCGACTGCCTCCTGAATGACGTCACACGCAGTTTCTGGCTCAACGCGAGGAGGAATGTAAACAATAATGGCGACGACGTGAGAGAACTCCCGCGGAAGATAGTAGGGCCAAATGCCGACCACTAGCAGTTCAATATCCCAACAACAGCTCTTCTGTTTCATGGTTATGGGACCGGGATTGCCCCAGTTGTTGTTGACAAGCATGGCAGGTCCACCACCCTTCGTTTTACCGCACGCTTTAGTGTCTCTGTCAGCCCTGACTATAAACTACTACTGAATCGGGAATGTTGTCAGGTAGCCACAATTCAGATAGGAGATAAAGGCTACAGTCCCGGTAAGTTGCATCACACTTCACCAAAGCCTCAAGTTCCTCTGACTTATTTTGAAGTGAGTTGACATTCTCCATTATTATTGATGGTACGAATGGTTTGTACCGGAACCCCCTTGCCTTCTTCTTAGCTGCGGCTTGACATCCTCTGAAGGGACTCTTGATCTCCAGAGAGATCGGATGCTTCCTCCCACCTGGGCTTCGTCAAAGCTGAAGGAGCTCATCTCGTGAGTACTTGAATATGCACATTTTGCCAACCTGGTTAGCGCAGTTCCATTTAAGTATCGGTGATTCTCCTTCAGGGCCCTGGCCTCTGTGGTGTTCATGCTTTTTACCCTGCCAGTGGTCCTCTCCTGCGATGTACCTGGCAATGAGCTGCTTCCTGTATGTATGCAGAGAGTGGCCCTTCTCACCGCTCAGGAAAAACGGAATACTTTGCTAATTCCTGCCAGTGCATGTTTTGAAAAAACATTTCTTTACACTTGATCTGCTTGTTTCGGACCGTGCATCATCTTTGCTCTGGGTGCACTGGATTCTACAGCTAGAAAAAGTAATGATTGTAGAGTACAAAATCTTCAGAGCTGCTAGGATTTGTTGCCGTTTCCCAGTGCATTCAAATCATGAATGCGCTCATGCATCCTTCAAAATTCATTTATACTTTAAATCATGCATTTCTATGGAGCTGTTGTTGTCCAGGCTGAAGCTGATGCAGATAGATAAAATAACATAATGTAACGACCCCTAAATACTGTCTCCTTTTTAACGGTTGGTACCGTATCATAGTCATTCTTTAATACTGAGTTCTAAAATCATTTAGTTTTATTCAAACAAAACAGGGAATAGACAATATGTTGCTTCTGCTTTGAAATTAGAAATAATGTATACACATAATAGCCCCGATGTTGCTTTTGGTGCATACATATGTGTGGATTTTGTTTCTAAAATAAATGATTAAATGTATTAATTTAACTAGTAAATTAAACAAATTGAAAATGTGACTCACCTTCATTGTGCTTGTGTCTGCAGCATTTGACCCACAGCAGCAGCAGCAGCAGAAGCAGCAGCAGAAGCAGCAGCAGACCCATGATGGAGCAGAACAGAGGGACGAAAAGCCCAGAGGAGGGGGCTTTGACCGGGGCAGAGGTTGAAGTAGCAATTTTTTGCTTGGACGAAGCAAGAGGAGGGCTGGTGCTTGTCTCTATAATTACAATTAAAATAAATATTGAGGCTTTACAAAACAAGAGATTAAAATAAAATGTGTCTTGTTATGCTGTATGTAGAATGGTAAAAGTGAATTAATGAAGATGACACAGTAATAATAATAAATACAAAAAAAGAGATTTAATCTTCTCTGTCCCTGATGAAGAAAAGCGGGTGTAGTGTCAAATGCTTCTACTGCTGCTGCTGTTGCTGCTATTCCTGCTGAGGGTGCTGCAGCGGCTCCTGCCGTGTTGTTGTCTTGAAGAGGTGATTTTGAAGGTGCTGAGACCTTTGGGGACGGTAGAGATGGTTGTATTGTTGAAAACTCTTTGCTTCTTCCTTCCTTTCGCTGACTGTGTGAGACCCATGTGCAGTAATAACAATGTAATAACACTAACAAAACGGCCACCTCCTAATTTGATTTTCATTTTAACGTGTACAGGAATTTGCATATTTTAGATCGGAGATACTACCCACGCTGCCGGGAAAGGAAACTTGGGGGTCTAGGGAGGTCCTCAGCGAGGATGCCTTGTGATGTTGTTTCACTTGTGTTACAGTGCAAACGGCAATTAAAAAGCATGACAATTCTAAACTCACTCAGCACTTGTTTATCCGAGCACAAGTGCAACAACTGAACGCGCTGCACAGGCTGCAGAGGACTCAAGGCAAGGGTGAAGCTATCAACACTTTAACTCCACTTTAACTCTAACTGATACAATCGTCTGAACTTGGTAGTCAATTCCATCTATATTTGTTGGAGGTCCACTAATAAGACATTTTTTAAGGTTAATCTTTTCATTCAAGATCCTCGAAGAAGACATTGCAATCCCTTCTCACTTGTCTCCACATCACAGGTTTCTAGCTTTGGCACTAGTATTCTAATTTCTGCTAAGTCCCAACACAGCTCATTATGACATTCCTCACTGCCGAGAAGTGCCTTATCTCTGTTCATCCTTAACAGAAATAAGAGCTATTATTATGTGTGTGGTTTGTTGATGAGAGTGTGAAGAGTTTTACCTCTTTGTTCATGAACTGTGATGTTCACAGCTGCAGAGCGGTGTCCGTCTCTCTCACACCAGTACAGACCACTGTCATCAGAATAGAGTGACTCGATCTCACACACAGAACCATTCAACTTGCCCCAGTCCTGTCCACAGGGCTTCCTGCTGACTGTGCTGGTGTTTCTGAACACAGCCCAGTCTCCAGTGCTCCCACAGCTCAGTAACACTTGGTCAAATCTGAAGAACTGGGACCGGTTTGGACTCACTGAAAATATAATCAAGAACATGAAATTAAACACACGCAAAATCTATAATTGTTTTTTTTTTGTGGGTTAAGAAATAATTAGTAATGTTAAAAAGTCAGAGGCTGGGCTACAAAATAAAATGTTAAAGTGCACCAGTACTGCTTTAGGGGCACCAGGAATAATTATCCATGAAATATATATAAAGAAACTAAAGAGATAGTTAGTCGAGAGATGGCAGCAGTCTGGAGGGATAATAAACAAATAATGCACTGTCCCTGAATAAACTCAGTATAAATCACCTGTGAGCCTCGGTGCTGATGGTTCCATGGTGGTCTTCTGTGTGACACAAATTTCACCGACTTGTTTTAAGTGACAGAAAAAGACCTCCTCTTCCTGTGTTTTTAGTTGTCATCAACAATCTCCACATTGTCATTTGGTCATTCAGTACAAAAGCCTGTCTCTATGACACATGGACTCAGTTTCATGTATTTTATTTTTTGTTTGAAAACAACTGTCAATATATTATATAATAATTTTGAAATCACACAGTCTCTTATCCAACAGGGGGTAATGTCGGTCTGTGAGGACAATTAAGATAGCCTTAATTTTGGAGGTGAAAAAGAATTACCCAATCTTTTATATGCTACCTTCTATCCTCTCAAAAACGGCTTTACTGCCTGGTCCAAAATTCGGCTCTTGGCCCAAGAGCTGACGTTCTAGATGTGTGTCAATGCTGAGGGGACCAGCATTTTTGGACCAGTCTAGTTTAGCCGCTGTGGACTTTTGAATGCACTCGTTATATCAATGGGGCTCGTAAACTAGAGTGGACCAAGCGCAAAAGCCCTCAGAAGGCACGTTAGTTTCAACGTATGTACTTGTCTTGTGCACACTGGGGACTTTTGCAGATTAATTACAATGTGGTTTTACTGCAAATGGCAAATAAATGAATCTGAATCTGATTTAATTTTCTCTTTGGGGGTCCGGCCCCCGAGGAGACTGTCAGGTAAAACAATATATGGGCAACATTTAGTTGCCCAGCTATTTTTAGCCAAATGCTTTTTTAGGCCCGAGCCCCGAACGGGGTAAGGGCCTATTGCTTTCACAGTGGTGAAAACAAATGGTGGCGGTGCGTGACGGACGCGTCAGCGCCTGTCACTCACCAAAACGTGACGGTTGCGTGCGTAAACTCAAACGCTTTAAAATTATGTATCACGTGCCATTGAAACCTATATTGTTTTTGCTCGAGACGTCGAAAAAAAATTCCTTGGTATATTTATTTATTTATTAGGCCCGAGCCCCGAACGGAGAAAGGGCCTATTGTTTTTGCTTGAGAGATGTCAAATTCTGCCCTTTGAGCCTTAATTTGACCCCCTGAACATGCATGAAAAGTTGTAAAATTTTTCAAAAAAATCAGACCTGGCAAAAAATGTGATATTTTGGTGTTTATTTTTATGGGACTCAAAAAATGCCAGAACAGCGCCACCTACAACAGACAAAATAATACCCCTATGGGAGTTTTGGAGATCAAGTTTGTTGTAGAGCCATGAAATTCGGTACACATGTTCCTCAAGTCAAGACATGTAAAAAATATTATTATGGCCCCGCCCTCTGACAAACAGGAAGCCCATAAATTCACTGCAAAATGGAAAAATTAACAGCAATAGTTTTCATACATGTCGGTTGGAAATCTTTTAAGCTGCTGGCCTGGCCAGCAGAGGTTGGCTGGAAATGGGCGTTTTGCTGCGATAGGCCGAGGATGTGTGGCAGGCCTGAAGGAGATAGGCTTTAGCAGTCAGTCTTCCAGAGTGAACTTCCACGAGCTGCATTTATGATTATAACCGGTGCGCTATGTGCTCTGTCCCATACGCGCACATAGTTGTAACAAATAACACCACTGTTACATTGGGTCATCAGATTAAGAGGATATGAAAGCATAAAACTATCTCTTCAGTGAACTCTGCACAAGGTGTCTGTTTATTTAGCTGCTTTGCACGATGGAACACCATTGTCTCTGTTACTGTGACTGTGAATATCTCATAATATTTTGACTTTATTTTCATAATATTTCGATTTTATTCTCATAATATTTCAAGATACAATTTTAGAGGACAATTTTCCCTACGGGGACAATAAAGTGCACATTTACATAAATGTAAATCAAGGTATATGTACGCAATACAACTATTTTGTTCAACTCGTTTTTTTCAGAATATTTTCTTATAGATTTTTTTGACTATTTATTTGTGTAATTTTGTAGCAATTTCTGCATTTTGTAGATTTGCATTTGTTCCTTGTTATTAATTACAAATGTTATTAGTACATTTGAAAAAAACCTGTCTGACAACTTTGTGATTACTCTGCACCATAGACTGTATATATTAACGGACAGAGTCACGCCTATCTCCGCTGTTCTAACTAATGGGCCAAAAAAATTGCTCTACTGGAGCAATCCAAAATGGCCGCGAGTGGTCCCGCCCACAAGAAAATTGTGAAGAAACGCATCTGCGCATGCGTCAGCCGGCGCAGCTCCATTCCTTTGAACGAGAGACTTCAAAAATTCACAGCGAGTAAAGACCACTAGAGTGGTCCAAAAAAATCCACCCCCCTCAGCATTGACACACATGTGGAACGGAGCTTTGGGCCAAGAGCCAACTTTTGGTCCATCCTGTAAAGACGTTTTTGAGAGGTCTGCCAACGCTATATGTTAGCATTGGCTAATTCTTCTTCTGGGTCCACCCCCATCGGCCCGGGGTGGTATTGCAAGCATGTCAGCGCACGTCATTTTGGCCACTTTTGAGCTGGGACCCGCCCCCACTGCTCTGCACACAACAAAGTACTGACTATAATCTCCGTCTTTGATCTACACTGAAATTAACATGCAGTGACAAGTAAGATAATAATAAAAAACTCTAAATAAGGTCATAATAATAAAAAAAAATTGTCTATCCTTTTCTGAAAGGCTGCACAACATGCATGTAACCTAACAAGATCAAGAACAATGTTGCTGCTGCTGCGTGGTTGGCTGAACACAGTCACATGTTTTACTGGAGGAGCTGCAACACAGATCCAGCTTCCTTTTGAGAGTGGCTTTCTATAACACATTATAACCTCTATTCGTCCCACAGTGGGGGACATGTTGGTGTTGCATTGTACATTACAATAGTAATAAACAGAACACAGATAAAGAAATTGCAGTCCCTGTTGCCTGCATCAAAATTTATCACAGAAAAGTTTGAAGTACTGTACCATGTGTGAATGGTTTCCTCTGGAGGAACCCTCTGTACTGGGAGCGGTGGTCGGCATGGCTGTGGGGGTCGGACTCTTGGACCTGGTGGGGGCCTGGGGCCTCGGTTTCGGGTCTCCTCTAGATCCTACAGTATGTCGTCCCCTGTGGCTACAGGCAGCTCTCTGCTCCTGGTGCAGACGGCTCCTTGGATGACGCTTTTTCAGCTGGTTGCATCTGAACCCTGCCAAGTCTCTCATCATTGTTTTACTGTTTTACTTGTGTGTGTGTGTGTGTGTGTGTGTGTGCGTGTGTGCGTGTGTGCGTGTGTGCGTGTGTGCATGCGTGCGTGCGTGTGTCAGTGTGTCAGAGAGTGTGCATGGGAGCGTGTGTGTGTTTGTCTGTGGTTTGGGGTGGGTCTGTTGGGTGGTCTGGGGGAGGGGTCATGGGCCGGCGGGATTGTTTTTAACCAAACTGTAAAGCACTTTGTGTTGCATCTTTTGTATGAAAAGCGCTTTATAAATAAAATTTGATTGATTGATTGAATCATCAAATGCATGGGTATAATTGCTGAGTGATCTTGAGTTACGCAGAAGCTTTTGTTTCACTCATAAAGCTTTGGAATAGGACATGTCCACACTCTGTGAACATGAACACAAACATTCAATACAACAACTTGAATATCAAAACTTGATTGCTGGCTATAAAAACAAGCTGCCAATACCTCGCAATAAAAAAAAAAAAAAGTATTATTTTGTATCCATGAATACATATTATATACAACGTATATGGGATTAAAACTAACACTAATGAGTTCATGACAGATTATTCTCAAGAAATTACCATCATAACCAGTTAAACTATAAATCAGTTTGCCGATTAAAGTTTTGGTCTACAGAAAATAAGTCAGTTGAAAAGAAGTCACATGTTAAAAAAAAGAAGAAAGAAACCTGTTGGACTAGATGCTCATAACAAGACTATCATAACAAGTCTATGATAATAACAGGGTTTATGCAATGACATGTATGGGCAGAGTCAAATTCCAGAGCCACCCCTTTATAAAGCCACTTGAGTTCAGACAAAAGATTAAATGTCAGCTGTAAGCAAAAACAAGCTTACAAAATACTTTGGCTTACCATTCTGTTTTCAATATAAAATCCTGCCATCTTCTCAAATTAGGCTCACAATATTTTATTTAGTGAATAGTAAATGAAGATGACTTAATAAAGAATAAACCATAAGTCTTTGCAAGAAGCATTGGTCTTGTTAAATTTGTGCGTGTCTGTTAGGACCTGTTCAGTCTGTTCTTTGATTAGTTTTGGACTAGACCCAAACCTCATGAGGAAGTATTGAGGTAAACACCGTGACTAGTAGAGACAATACGCCCTTGGACAGATTTTTAGGTGCACTTCATTTACAAAACAGAGGAAGAATGAATCGAAAAGACAAAACAAAAACAAGATCTTACAAGGTCTTATGTGCAAAATGACATGCTCCATTTCTGTTTAGGTCAAGGACACGCAGCAGGTTTACAATTGTAGAAGGGACAAGACACAGAAATCAGAGCCCTTTAGTTTGGTACAACATTATGCATTAGATACAGGGATGTGAGGAAACATCAGAAAAATGAAAGTGCTTATGAGAAAAAAGTCAGTTTATTTAGAACAAGGATACTAATAAGGAACTTGACTTTTAATCATGTATGTATATATTTTCTCTTGAATACAAACAATAGGCTTTTTTCACCTCTGTCGTTAGTCTAACAGTTGTATTCATATTGAAACAGAAACCATTCAATAATTGAACATAACATATTGGCAGTACATTTTGATCATTTGTGGAGGGGGGGAGGTGTCCAACAGCAATTCTAAAAGTTTCTGACTAACTACCTAACAATAGTGCACATGTTCAACTCAGACAGAACAAAGGATCTCTCCATATGTTTCTGTTAAAACATATTGATCGAACACCCTTGTCTCTGTTACTGTGATTGTGAATATCTCATAATATTTCAAGATACAGTAAATCTCAAAATATTTCAACTTTAAGTCAAAATATTCTACATTAAACTGCAAGTATGAGAGTTTCAGTTTCTTTTTATAGACTTTTGGCTGAGAGATTGTTGTTCTAACTCTTCAACCCAATCCTGCCATCTGACAAGAGGACGCACGCATGTTCCTCCGCCCTGTGCGGCTGGTAGATCAGGTTCCTCATGGTTTGCATTTGTCCTATGTAGATTTTCAACTGAACATGGAAGGACGTTTTTTCTCTCATGCTTTATTATTGTTACAGATTTTTTTTAATATTTCCTCTGGTGAGTAAATTCAAAAATATCTATCCAAATATGACATTTGTTTTTCTAGTTTTCTCTATCTCATGTCATCTCATGTTATCTTCTTCCCCTTTACTAATCCATTTCTGGGTTAGGGGTTGGCAATCAGAGCTGCCACCCAAGTCTCAGAGCACCAGTCCCTCAATGATTCTCCTGCAGGTGGTGGGTTCACAGTATGATCACAGGCTTCTCTGTTATCAAAGACATGGCCTTGGTTTTTCAGTGGGGGCTTCAGGCAATGTGGGGTGAAGTGTTTTGCTCTGAATTAAATCTCAACATAACAACAACAATATGTCCAAACATAATTATTGATTAACATTGATTATTGATCATACATTTTCTCTTCAGCCGCGGCTGTTGCTGTGAGCAGAACAGAGGGACAAAACTGTTCACTGTCACTGTGTGTGAAAGAGGGGACGGTTGTTTCTTTCCGGTTAAAGAAGTCAGAAGACTGTTTCCTGATATACAGAAGTGGCAGAATAGAGACGACAGAACATCACTGTTTCAAAGATCGAGTTCGTCTGGATACAACAAGAGGATATCTTGATGTGATCCTTGAAGATCTTAGACTGGAGGACGCAGGCAGATATGAGTGTGATGCTTTAGTCACAACAGGAGAAAACAAGAAACAGCCTGTCATGTGCTACATTGATCTGAACGTCACAAAGCTGAGTCCAGAAGGTAAAAGTCCTCCTGTCTTGTTCTGAACTCTGTTTTCTTGTCATTTACCCTCTGCTCTTGTTCACAGAGAAAAAAACTCAGGACAATGCTAAAGGACAAGATCCTTCTCAGGATCTGGATGTGGTGGAGGTGTGGGAGTGGGTGTGGGTGTGGGAGTGGGTGTGGGTGGGGGTGGGTGTGCTGCTGTTTGTGCTGTTGTTTGTGCTGTTGATTTGTGCAGCTTTAATATTTAGGAAAAGAAACATCAATCTGTGGCAGCAGATTTGCAAACAGCCAAACAGAGAAAGAGCCTCAAACTCAGTCTCATCAAAAAATGTTCTCTTGCTCTTGGCATGACCCCCTCCGACAGCTGTCACCTTGTCGTGGTGGAGGGGCTTGTGTGTTCAGGACCTGGAGCTGGGCCAGGTCACTGTTCCAGACCAAGAGCAGCAGGTTTTAAGTAAAAAAGTGAAATATTAAATTTAATTAAATGTAATGAGTACAAAGTATAAATAATTTTAAAAGTAAGGACTAAAATAAATAAGTTGTTCAGAAATAAGTAGTAAATTATTGATATCAGAATAAAAGTGACAGGACTAATACTCACAACAATTATGCAGCGCTTCGTGACTCTCTATGAATGGCGGCATTCAAATAAAGATCACTTACTGAAAACAGTAGACGGGGCTTCTTGGATGTAAAAATGAAATAAGAAAAAAGTTTACTTATGGTGCCCTTCAGTGGAGGGACCAATATTCAAAGTTCAGACAGAAGACTGAGGCACTCAAAAGTTGCAAAAATCTTTAAAAGCCTTTATTAAACATGGCAAAAGAGGTTAAAATTACGTATATATATTATATAATTCAATACATCAGGATTTTGAGTCAATTACAAATATTAAATGGATGTGGACTCATCAACTTGGATGTTTACATAAAATCTGTAACCCTTGGCACCTGCTCCAAATCAGCTGTTGGAATGTTTTATTGTCAAGAAATGTTATGTGTATTATCATATTAATAAATGTGTGTAGATTAGTAGGGTCTTGTCTAGTTAACCAACTCATGCATTGAGGGTGGCGAGATGGCAGCATTCTCCCAGCCCCCAGGCAAGAGTGAAAGACTAGACGTATAAACAAGCAAAAAGCCAGAAAACCTCTGGGTTGAGGCGATCACAGGAAAGAAGACACTTCTTCTGTTGGAAGAGAAGATTGTTTTCAAATATAGAGTTCATAGGTCATATTGTCACATGTGTTTCAAATCTTCATATCCTGTTACCTTTGATGGCTGGACAATCAGCGGGGTCTTTTGTGCTTTGCCTCTTGTCCGTGCAGTTAGAGCCAGGCTCCACTCAGCCTGTCTTTTATATGTATTCTGTTTTATATATTAAACCTTCTTTTATATCTATCTAAGTTTGTAGTTAGTTGTAGTAGCGCTGTTCTATGGCAACGTAAGCCTTAGTGGCAGCAGGATGGGTAGAGGACAATTTTCCCTACGGGGACAATAAAGTACACATTTACATAAATGTAAATCAAGGTATATGTACGCAATACAACTATTTTTTTTAACTCGTTTTTATCAGAATATTTTTTAATAGATTTTTTTGACTATTTATTTGTGTAATTTTGTAGCAATTTGTGCATTTTGTAGATTTGCATTTGTTCCTTGTTATTAATATTAGTACATTTGAAAAAAAAACCTGTCTGACAACTTTGTGATTACTCTGCACACAACAAAGTACTGACTGTTTGTACTATAATCTCCGTCTTTGATCTACACTGAAATGAGCACGCAGTGACAAGTAAAATAATAATAAAAAACTCTAAATAAGGAGCCACAATTTTTTGTCTATCCTTTTCTGAAAGGCTGCACAACATGCATGTAACCTAACAAGATCAAGAACAATGAAAGCAAAAAAAGAATAAAGTTTATTACAAAACCAATTATTGTTATATATTGTTGGGATGTTACAGTAAAATTAAATGGTTCAGTAATCTTAGAAACAATGAATAGCCTTGATACATTTTAAATATTTGCTCCCTTCATGTAATGAGACAGAAAGTGTGACTCGTTGATGTGTCTTGTGTTTCTAAGTCTATATAGATAATATAAAATGGTGAACTCTAGTCTTAACTGTATTGCACGCACTTCCTCTTTATCAAATATTTGCTCCCAGAAACAAAACCCTGCTGCTGCTGCTGCTGCTGCTGCTGCTGCGTGGTTGGCTGAACACAGTCACGTGTTTTACTGAAAGAGCTGCAACACGGATCCAGTTTCCTTTTGAGAGTGGCTTTCTATAACACATTATAACCTCTATTCGTCCCACAGTGGGGGACATGTTGGTGTTGCATTGTACATTACAATAGTAATAAACAGAACACAGATAAAGAAATTGCAGTCCCTGTTGCCTGCATCAAAATTTATCACAGAAAAGTTTGAAGTACTGTACCATGTGTGAATTATCAAATGCATGGGTATAATTCCTGAGTGATCATGAGTTACGTATATGGACACGTACAAACTTCAGAGTGTGGGGGAGGGTTCAAACTTAACGGTAGCTGCACTTTATCGTGTACCCCTCACCACACTCTGTGAACATAAACATGAACAACAACAATACAAACAATAACAACAAACAATACAACAACTTCAATATCAAAACTTGGGCTGGCTATTTGACTAAAAAACAAGCAAGACCTTACAATAAAAATATATATTATTATAAATCCATAAATATATATAACGTATATGTGATTAAAACCAACATTAATGAGTTCATGGCAAATGTATTCTCAAGAAATTACCATCATAATATGTTATAAATCAGATTGCCAATTAAAATGAGATGTCGGTCATTGGCATTTTGCAGATTTCTTTTTTTCATATCATAGCTTTGACTTTATTATCATTTTTAATTACTTATACCATACCTTGGAAGTGTCATGAAATGGAGAAATATTCTCTCAAATTTAAAACACAAGCACTTGACATTGGCTCTGTATTGGTTTTGTTTGTTTGTTTGTTTGTTTATTTATTTCAAGTAAAGAAAGAAAAATAACATACACAGTCAATTACACTTCTCAGTCATATGACTTGAAAAGGGTATGGAGGAAGCTTACGCTTATTCGATTCCAACCCCCCACTCACACCACATTACACCAAATACACACACTACACAATAAACAGAAACACGACACAGGCCCCAAACACTCCGACCATACACCCCTTTTCCCCATACAATACATGACAGACACAATGATAGTACTCAAAAAACAGTACTCAAAAAGGAGTAGCTCCATCACAGTTGAACATATTTACAATAAAGTCATTTACAGTCTTGACATTTGAAATGTATAAAGTGTAACTCATCTTAAACATTGACCCATACCCAGGCCATACACACACATGTGCATGTGCCTGTCTATGAGAGCATCAATCTCCCATCTCTTCCTGGTACTTATTCATTATATATCTTTTAAACATTTTTTTAAATTGCACAAGTTTTTTACATATTTTCAATTCCTCTGGAAGACTGTTCCACAATGTCACCCCCCTCACTGAAATGCAGTTAGATTTAAGGGTTGTCCTAACTTTTGGCTTATATAGTTTATTGATCCCTCTCAGATTATAAGAGTGATGAGCATCCCGATCTTGGAAAAGACTCTGGATGTGATCAGGAAGAGAATCTGTAGATGCTTTGTACATAATAAGAGCTGTTCTATAATTTACCACATCATACAATTTTAAATTAAATGAATGAAAAAACAGTGGGTTGGTGTGATCATTATATTTTACTTTATGAACAATTCTAATTGCTCTTTTTTGTAGCGTAACTAAAGGTAATAGATTTGTTTTGTAAGAATTTCCCCAAATTTCACAATAATTATGTAGAAATACAAGTAATAAATTTAAATTTAAATACATTTCTTAGTCTCTCAGTTAATTGAATTTTACTGTTTTTGAATGTGATTATCCAAGTAGAAGAAATCCATTTCAGAAATTCTGTATGTTTTCAATAATTGATTTCAAACTTGGTCACAAACAATCACAATTGAATTAAAATTATAATAGAATAATTCCCTCAACTGGTTTAAAGAGCCAGAACAAAACCAGACGACTTGAACAAAGACTAAACTATGCCTTTGAAACATGAGGATGGCCTCAAACGTTTTTATTGCACACGTTACACTTAAGGGTTACATCAAGTATGGACAGATTTTCAGGTGAACTTCATTTACAAAACAGAGGAAGAATGAATCGAAAAGATAGAACAAAAACAAGGTCTTACAAGGTCTTATGTGCAAAATGACATGGTCAAGGACCCATGTTTAGGTCAAGGACACGCAGCAGGTTTACAATTGTAGAAGAGACAAGACACAGAAATCAGAGCCCTTTAGTTTGGTACAACATTATGCATTAGATACAGGGATGTGAGGAAACATCAGAAAAATCAAAGTGCTTATGAGAAAAAAGTCAGTTTATTTAGAACTAATAAGGATACTAATAAGGAACTTGACGTATATATTTTCTCTTGAATACTTAAAATGAGCTTTTTTTCCACCTTTTTCATTAGTCTGTTAGTATTCATATTGAAACAGAAACCATTCAATAATTGAACATTGATAATTTAGAATTCCAGCAATTCTAAAAGTTTCTGACTAACTAACTAACAATAGTGCACATGTTCAACTCTGAACAAAGGATATCTTAGTATGTTTCTGTTCAAACCTGGCTCTACAGCAGTTCATTTGGACAAAAGCAAACAATAATAGACCGAAGGTGATCTTTCACACCCACAAGCAGCCACGGAACCAAACAGGATGAAAAGGCTCTTCGCACTAACATGTAAACAGTCAAACATATGTACAGGGACAGAGGAACCAACAGAAACTAAGGAACGATTGCTCAACACCCTCCGTATAAATGTGTAAAGTACCCTTCCTGGTTTCATGTAAATAGTACACCAATAGCCTTTACTTCAAACAAGGCTCAGGTTTCCTCTTGGCAAACTGGTTTAACATCAAACAAACTCACACAAACACCAATTGAGAGGCTTCTATTTTAGTTCACATGAAATGGATTCAAACACAATTTCATCACAATTCATTAAAAGAAACAAACAACATTTTCTGAACAGTTTCCTTCTGCAGCTCAGTGACCCCCTCTGAACCGCCATGATTAAAAAATTACTAATTCTTCATTATAACAATTCTAAAACATTGTTTAAAATAAATGTGTATTGTAAATCTCAGTTATGTACTGTATATTGAACTTGAAATAAAAACATTTCATTTCATTTCATAAAACACACACCATGAAGATGTCAACAGTGCAGGACTTGTGCAGGTGCCCTTGCATGTGCACTCTGTCAGACAGCGCCACCTACAGCTCAGAGTGCTCCTATCATGTCACTGTCATTTAAAAGGGACTCCCCTCCTGTATTGATGAGGGGAGTCCATTTGGGATTTCTTGCTTTTTTCCTTACACTTATAAACAAGGGTTGCAATAACAATAACTAACCCTACCAGTACCGCTAAACAACAAATGAGAATTACTGTCATATCTGCAAGAGAAAACAACATAAAAACAACAAATTAATAACATCATTTTTACAATCGACAGAGCTACATTAATATTAATAGTTACTTCTTTCCCTTTTCTTTTTCTCAATTTACTATGTAAAATTCCTTCCCCGCACCTTGACAATGAGCACTTATCAGAAAGCCACCCTTTTCCTTTGGACTATTGAACTGTAATTTGTCTCACCTTGTTCTACTGTGAGATGAACGAAGTGCACGTGGATCTTGTGGATTCCAGCTGAGTTCTTAGATCGAGTCTCACAGACGTATGTCCCGCTGTCTTTAGTCGTCACATTCCCTAAGGTCATATTCAGGAGCCTTGGACCTTGCAGTTTCACTCGCTTTGTGAAAGAAGGATCTATGTAGTCCACTCTGCCATCTTTCATCCTGAGGGACACAGGTTATATGTTCAATACTATACATTTGGGTCTTTGAAAATCAGAACTCCGATAGGTTACTCTCTTATTTACTGTATAACTGTTAGTCTTGTCATCAAGTCGAGAGGGCAAAGCTCTTGCAATCCAAATTGTGAATGTGGTACGGTGGTGCAGCAGTAGGCGCTTATGCATCACAACAAGAAGCTCCTCAATTTGATTCCATTTCCCTTCTGGGTGGCACGGTAGCTGAGTGGATAACACACTCACATCTTAGCAAGCAGGTCCTGGGTTCAAATCCCAGTTGGAACAGGCCTTTCTGGGTTGAGTTTGTATGTTTTCTTGTGTCTGTGTAGGTTTCCTCCGGGTGCTCCAGTGAGAGACAAATGTCCACAATTGTAAAGTACTTTGTTATTCTGGTCTGTGAAAGGCAATAGATAAATAAAGATTACTTACTGGTGACTGATGGTCAGTGTCTCGCTTCTGTCCACCATGTTTGGAATGAATGGAAAATATTGGCTCTCCAAAAACATTGCTAAGTGCTTTGGGTGACCTTGGTCTATGAAATGAGCTAGATAAATGTTGTGTCAAATACTGTTTCAGGAGGTGGAAAGCCTCACTAGATGCATTTGAATAATTATCTTGATTTCTTCAACAAATTAATTGTGAACCCTAAGATTCCCCGGATGAGCTGGAAGAAGTGTGTGTGGATCAGGAAGTCTGTCCATCTCTGCTTAGACTTCTATCCCCGGGACCCGGCAACGGATAAAGCGGAAGTAACAAGAGTAACGATGATTGAAAGCAAGAAGGAGAGCTACCGCAAGGCCTTCATCCCCACCACTGTCAGACTGTACAATAAGTCATTTTAAGTCACTAATAACCTGCACTTGGACTGAAATACCAGCACTGCTATTGCCACATTCTATTGTACATAATCATATCCTGCACAAACTATATTTTTTAACCACAACATGTTGCACACTTCCTGTCTTTTTGCACAATCTGAGTGACTCTATCTATGCCAAATGTGACATGTACATTTCTCCATTGTCAGATTAATAAAGCTTATCTTATCTATCTTATCTTAGTAATACATTACCACGTTTGCTATGAGCTACACAAGTTACTTTAAAAATAAATATATAATTACTTTTGTAACTATTGTTATTCTGTAACTAATTACTGTAAAACTCCATTCAATACTGAGTGTGTAGTTATCACCTGATGAGGATGGCTGTCTGATTCCCTTTCACTTTGGCCCACATTAGATCCTGAACTGTGTCGCCCTCTGGTGACAGACACTCCAGCTGCTCATCCTCTGCAGACTGATTCAGAGAGACCGAACCTTCACAGGGAGAATACACAGTCAAGTACAACAGTCGAGCTCATTCCTAAATCAACCATATGAGGCCTCTGTAAATGTGGTGTTGATATGTGCTAACCTGAAGTCACAGAGATTTCCACAGTGTTTTTAACTGTCTTCTTTCCTTCTGTAGTATTAACCAGAGCCTCACACGTGTACGTCCCACTGTCGTCTTCAGTGACGTTCTTCAGGATCACGCTCAGGTCTCCAGACTTAAAATGTGGATCTTTAAGCTCCACTCGGTTATAGAAAAACGGCTCTTGTTTCTTTGGCCACAGCTTGTCGTCTCTGTAGAATAGGACGTATTCCGTACTATTGCCTCGTTTACATCCCAGGAATATAACATCAGTGACTCCAGCTCAGGAAGAATGTTTTTAACCACTGAAACAGAACGTGTTTATTCAGTTAATGTTTTCAGGAAGCTTTTATTACATAAGGGCAGGAAAGAGGTAACTGACCAATGAGAGTTTTGTGTCAGACCATGAGCCGAGAATATGGGAGAAGTTGCAAACACTGGACTTAGACTCGAGAAGAGGACATCACATTAATCTTATTTACTGCATGTGCAAGTATTTCAACATCAATGAAAGAAAGGAGTCTGTTTATCCAACTAGAAAAAGCACAAATTTTGTTCTAAGGCTATGATAAAATCAAGTTCAAAGGAGCAAAGCTGGAAGGTGGGTCAGTTTTATTTGAATTTAGTCGTAGGAAGTTGCCTCTCATTCTTCAAATTATATCGTCAATACATTGAAAAAAGGGGCTTCTTTGGGACTTTCTCGATTATAAGTATTCCTTTTTAGTTACTCTTGCGCACATGTTATCCAGGTGTCCTTGGGAGGAGCAGGGTGTGTGTGCACATCCCAGCTGCCACAAGTTGGTCCACATTGAGTGTTGTTCCTTGTCTCAGGCAGGCTCCAGTCACGTTGCTGTGTAGAGGACATTAGTCTCTATTAGTCCCTACAGACTTTAGCAAATCCCTGTAAATCTACAAATTCAATCGACCCCCTTTACCTCTGGGCCTACCAGGCCTGCTCTTGCCCTGGCGGAATTTGAAAGAGTGGGGGAAAGGACAGGATTGGAGACAGAGGCAGATCCTCAAGTGATAGTATCTAGCAAAGCTATGTAAAGGGGCTACGCTTCAACCCAGTGAGGCAACTTAGATGTACAACTAATTATCCGTTTTGTGTCAAGAAACACATACATAAATAGAATGGTGTGCTTATAGTTATCTGATATTTCCCACCATGCATCCTCTGCTGGTGCATTAATAGTGTAACTAAAAGCTGAGCGAGTGTTTGTGGTTTTATCTAAATGTGACAGGAAGAGCAGAGGTGAAGAACAGATGCCCCTGAACCACAGGCACAGGAGCCAGCAGTGATGGAAGCCACAGCTCTGCTCCGTGAGTGCAACTACTGATGTGCACATTCTTAACCTGGCATTCATTTTATTTTACTTTATTTGTCTTCTATTTATTATTTCCACATAGTGCTGTTTCTGCTGTTCTGCCCCACATTTCAAGGTCAGTCTGTTTAGTGTTTCCTCATTATTCACACATGCACATTTATCATGAACGTATGATGCTAATTAAGAAATAAATACTTAGGTCATTTGTGAAATCGGCCTGAGAATTGCATAGGTAGGTAAAGTAGAAAATGGAGTTTGAGCCAGTTCTATTGACTTATAAGCTGAATTGAGACATTTAATAATATACTAATAAAGCTGAGTCTTTTCTTTAAAGTTAAAACTGCATCTAGTTTTTTTCTATTTTTCATTAACCTCATGCTGCAAGATACATTTTTGCATGATCATGATTTCACAATTAGCTTAAATAGTTTTTTATTGTGAAGTCGAGCCTGTTCTCACTTGAAATTTTAATGAACGTTTAAACTTGTGCAATAATTGTCAGTGAATTTGATTACATGGCAGCTGGAGGGATTCCATTTTGGACATCAGCTTTACTTCCTGTGAATTTTAAAACATTTTCTTCAACTTTTTGTCACTACTCTGTAAAACTAGTATAACATCCAATAGTGGTTCTGCCCTAGAAGTCAATTATAATCTTATTGCATCACACACCAGGTCTTTGAGTGTGATGCAACATAATATATTTCCAAGTGATTATACAATTTGGTAAAATTAAAGGCTTTGTGCTCCTGATTTTGTGGTCCTGCTGGATTTGACTAACAATACATAACCACCTGAAATGTCATCAAATGTCAATAAATAAACACATAGATATGATGCAAATACATAAAAAAAATGCTATCACAACATTAAAGAGACAATATTGTATCTACTTTAAAAATATCAATATTTGTCTCGAATCTAAATACATATTTTAGCGCTGCCCTATCTTTGAATAAGTCAGAATCGACCGCAACCTGTCTGTATCCTCACAGGACTGATTGTCTTCTGTCTTTCTCTGACCTGCTCTTGACCCCGTAGGTGTTGTCCGTACTCGGCTGGCTCTTCGGCTGGCTTTTTGGCTGGCTCTTCTGCTGCTTCCTCCTGATTGGCTGGGACGCGGAGGGCGGCCTCAGGGCTCGGTAGCGGTGCAGCTCTTTGGCCGTGGTGACACCAGATTTCACCGCGTTACGGTTCAGAGCCACAAAGTCCAGCGGACACGAGTCCCGCGTTGCCAGGCCAGGTGGTTCTTGTTGCCTCCACCCTGACAGCACTGGAAGAAATGAAGCAAACAGTCTGTGGTGTGCTCTGTGGCCATGTTTGTATTAACATTATGTTTTTAGAAATAGTACGTTTTGTTTGTCGCAACAGAAAAAGTAAGATGTGAACGAGATTGCAAAATTCTGTCTTTAGAATTTTGTGATCTCGTTCTGGTGGGCTTTAGAGCTGATTGGCCAAATGAGTGTGGTCCTCTTTTTTCACTTTTGTGTCTGAAAAGGCTGATCTAAAGATGTTACAAAGGCCAAATAACATAAACACATACATGAAGGTGAAGCATACATTTTTTAAATAATTTTCTGGGATGACTGAAAGTTGGTCTTACCCTGGGAAACTCCTTCATGGATCTCTCCTGCAACTCCATAAGTGAAGTCTGGTCCTGGGATGGAGAATCCTCTGAGCCTGGGCTTTCCTAAAGGAGCCTGTAACCCGGGAAACAAGGAGACGGGGAAGGGGAGGACACATGACCATGAGAGAAAGTAGATATTTGTGCAGTGGCAGTACCATAGTTATTACTTCGTCAAATGGGACACACATTTCTTAACACTTCTCACACTTAAAACATTCATAACGACTCATACCTGTTTAACTTTTACAGTTCTATCAATACAGTTCTCTCATTTGGGTTCAGTCAGTCACATCTTTAGAGCTGCTTTTTGAGACAGAGAAGTGAAAGAGGGCCAACCTCACTATGCTCTCAGCCCAAAGTGTCAAATAGTGACTCAGGTTCTGTTTTACAAGTATACAATGTTTTCCAAACTAGTTAGAGGATAGCATGCTGTGGTCTGACTTTCTTGCAACATTTAACTTTCTGGACCCTTTCTGTTGGGATCAAAGAGTCATTCATCATTTTCAAATGTTAGGTACACCAGCTTTAAGGGTACATTTCCTAATGTATTGCTTTGTCAAATGAGACATGCATCGTAACCATAAAAATGTTTCTTCATAATCATTAAACTATAAATAAATAATATAGTTAATAGCTTTGGCCCTTGTTTACTTTGTGGTTACTATGGAAAATACCTCAAGATTCAAGGTTAATTTATTATGTCCCATTGGAAATTTGTCTTGGACTCACAGGCTGCTACATTGAAAATACAAATAAGACAAACATAAAACACAACACAGTAACACAAACATAAACCATCATGAGTGACATGAGAAAGTTCACAGAATGATCCAATACAAGACAATATGTGAACAACATTTTATCTGATGTCTCACCTCAATGATGCGAGGGTTGATCATCATGGACTTTCGGAATACGCCCACTCTCGGAGGCGTAGCCATGGCAACAGCCCGTTGGAACCTGTTTACAGAGAAGACAGAGCAGGGGTTCCAAAACCTTTCAGTCCAGGTCCCCCAAAGGACACAATCAACTCACCACAAATTTGATAGCATTAATGATTTAATAATAAATCGGTTTTATATAGCGCTTTTTTGGACACTCAAAGACGCTTCACATGTGTCATTATTCATTCACTCCAAACACGGTGGTGATAAACTACTAATGTAGCCACAGCTGCCCTGGGGCACACTGACAGAAGCGAGGCAACCAGTATGTGCCATCGGCCCCTCCGACCACCACCAACCATTCACACACACACCAGACTCATTCTAGGCAATGGGGGTGAAGTGTCTTGCCTAAGGACACAACGGCAGTTTGGCACTTTACAGCCGCAGCCGCCCCACTGTGGCTGGTGTTCCCAGAGGTTAAGTGTCTTGCCAAGGACACAACGACAGTAGTCAGTGGGAGTCGATGGTGAAAGTCTTGAGCGGGGTTTGAACCCACGACCTTCTGGCTCAAAGGCCAACGCTCTACCAACTGAGCTACTGCCGCCCTTTTTTGAAATGTAAGTCAATTTGAATCATGAGGATTTAAATAATGGGCTGTGTTATGGTCTTGTATCTTAATGAATGATTCAACACACTGTCATATAGAATCATATCTTTTGATTGATTGATTGATTGATTGATTGATTTTATTTCAAGCTTATGAACAGGAATCAATTTATAGATTTAAAAGCAATTACATACAATACATGATAGAAATTTACATACATACATACATACATACATTAATGTATATATACATTTGTATTTTTATTATTTTTATTTATTTTCACTTTTAATTTATTTTCACTCCTGTTAAAGCTCAAAAAGGAGTGGGAAGAAGTCAAACTTATAGGCTCCCACCCCCTATACCTATATTCACTTTATACGGTTGCACCTACCCGCCCACACATACATACAGACATAGCCATACATATACAATATTCATACACACATATTATAGTTGTTCTTGTCATGTATAAATATGTAACCATACACACACACACAAATACACAAATATATATATATATATACATATACACACATACACATATACATACATACACATACACACATATATATACATACATATATACACACATACATATACACATATACATATACATACACATACACATATATATATACATACATACACACATTATATATGTTTCTTTGAAACAAATGTGTCACAGTGGCCAACGCGCACCGGTAAGTTCGACACTGCCATCTCCCACCAGGCCCAGGCGCACCAAGCAAACCCACAGCAGCAGACCATCCGCACAGGAGAGAGAGAGGCCAACACTCACTACAGCCTTCCAACAGCTTCATGAGCCACAATCAACAGTTTTGTTTTACCTCAACACAATACAACATATTTTCACAATATCTCCTTTAGTAGAGAGCGCAAAATAAATTGTATTGATTTCCTTTTCAATTTATTTTCATTTATTCAATTTTGATTTTCTTCAGTCTCACTCCTTGACTTTAAGTAGAGCAGATTATCACCCGTGTGACTGCCTCACTCTATCTTTAGACAAAGGGAGCTTTTAGTTTTGTTTTTGTTTTAATTGCAATTCAGAATGAGAGAAAGCACTCTCACCAGACCGTCAAAGAACGCTACCGTGAGGCCGGCCAGTCTCCTCCACACCTCAAGTCCCACCATAGTACTCACCTACCACGCCAAAGGCCCAGCCAGAGAGACAGCACCTACACCCACCACTGCAACATCAGCCCCTAAAACACATCTATCCCAAAGCCCAAGCTGGTATTTTAGAGTCAACCCCTACAGTAATAATAACAATACTAGATTTTTATGACATATTTTCCTCTTGATATTTTACAAATGTCATTTCCTTAAAGCCTTTTTTAAATATTGCTAAATTTGGACATTCTTTAAGCTGCACTCTCAACTTATTCCTGATTTATCACTGATATACTATATTTTTCCCTTCACGTAACTAATGTGAGCTTTCCAGTTTATTTTTTCATCTATTAAAACTCCTAAAAACTTTATTTCATTTACTCTTTCAATAGTTTTGCCATCCAGTTTTATTTCAACGTCATCATTTGTTACACTCCCCAAACAGTATGAACTTTGTTTTTGCCAAATTTAGTGATAACTTGTTTCCATCAAACCATGACTTAAGTGCATCCAATTCTGTATTTATTTCTTGGACTAGTGACTTGAGATTACTCCCTGAACAGAAAACACTTGTGTCATCCGCAAAGAGAACCATTCTAAGAGTTTTTGACACCTGAGTCAAGTCATTTATGTATAGAATAAATAATTTAGGACCTAACACTGCCCCCTGTGGGACACCACAGGAAACGTTTAGATATGAGGAGCATATGTTTCCAATTTTTACAAATTGTTTTCTGTTTGTCAAGTAACTCTTTACCCATTCCAATACTTTACCCCTAATCCCATATCTTTCCAGTTTAGAAATTAAAATGTCATGGTTAATTGTGTCAAATGCCTTTTGAAGGTCAAGGAATATTCCTATTGAATGCAGTCTCTAGTCGAGTGAATTTGTTACATCTTCAATGGAATCCAACAGTGCTAAAACTGTAGACCTCTGTGATCGGAACCCGTATTGGCTTTCACTAAGTATATTGTTTTTGTCCAGAAATTTGTCCAGGCGTACCACAAAGAGCTTTTCTATAATTTTTGAAAATTGTGGAAGCAATGAGACCGGTCTATAGTTTGTGAAATTGTGCTTGTCCCCAGACTTAAACAGTGGAATCACTTTAGCAATTTTCATTTGGTGAGGGAATGTACCAGACTGAAACGACAAATTACAGATGAATGTGATTGGCTTTACTATGCCCTCAATAACAGTTTTAACAAGCTTCATGTCAATGAAGCTTGTTAGCTTCAATAGGAGGAGTGAGACTATGGAACAACTTAGACGACGCAATCAAAAACTCCTACTCATTGAAGACGTTTAAAAATAATATTAAACATAATATTTTAAGTAATTACCAAGCCCAAGAATGATGGGTCTAGCAGCTCTCCTACATCTCTATGACAGCCTTTTGCTGTTTGCTTTTGTTGTTAAAATATTAAAATGTGTTTTCTCAAATTATTTATATTTTTCCATCCTAGTGTTTCTTTTATTATTAAAATGTTCTCCTGATTTTGACTTTTAGTTTGGCTTCTATTTTAAAAGGGTTTTTTCCCCATACTTTGGAGACTTTACTTAATGAATTGGATTAGGCAAAAATAAGTTATACTTCAGCCTAATCCCTTCGGTCACAACTGCGTTTGTAAATCTATGTGAAAGCATGTACATTACTGACATAAGATTCATTGTTTTTGTAATCTTGTCCTCTTTTGATTGTCTTTTATGTCTAAATAATGATAATTTGTATGACCGAATAAATAAACAAACTCAATGTCATGACAGTCACCAGGTGTCTTATTTTTACATTCACAGACCGTTCTTATTACCTCCGCCTCTTCAACGTGATCGAAAAACATTGACCCAAGGTTTCTTTTTATATGGCTAACTGGATCGTTTCCTGTATTGGGAATGTTGTGTGCCAATTCAGAACCAATATTTACAAAGAACTCATTGAAACCATTTGCAACCTCTAGCATATTATCCTTTTCTTTATCATTTACATTGAACCATTTAGGGCAGTCTATCTTCTTGTTGGACTTATTAAGGACACCATTTAATATGTTCCACAATTCTCTAACGTTGTTTTTGTTCGTTTCCAGTAGTTTATAGTAATAGTCCTTCTTTGCAGTGCTTATTATGCTTGTTAGCTTGTTTTTGTATCTTTTGTACTTTTGCTCAGCCTCCACAGTTCTTACTTTAATGAATCTTTTGTAAAACATATTCTTCTTTTTACAGGCATTATGTAGTCCCCGTGTAATCCAGGGTTGTCCTTTCTGTTCTAGCTTATCCCTTGTTTCCCTTAATGGACAATTTTTATCATAAAGCAATTGGAATATTTGAAGAAATGTGTTATACGCATCATTTACATTTCTCTGCCCGTACATTTCCTCCCAGTTATATGCTGCTAAGTCTGTTTTGAAGGCATTTAGGGCTTCTTCTGTTCTTACTCTTGTGTATCTAACTGTTTTTTCCCGTTTTTTGGGTATACAGCTACAATCCAATACTACAAATACAGGCAAATGGTCACTTATATCACTCACTATCAGTCCACTAATAGCATCATTCAGGACATTTGTTAGGATATTATCAATTAGTGTAGCACTGTGAGAAGTTATTCGAGTGGGTCTTGTGATTTTGGGATATAAATTGATTCTATAGATTGTGTGAATAAAATCTTCAACCATTCTCTGCTTTTTTGGAATTAGTAAAATCCCCGCACACAAATTACACATTTTTCGGCCTTTCCATTAAATAGTTCCTCCATTTTCTCGCTGAACTGATCTATACAGCAACTAGGCATTCGATATATACAACTAATAATAAAAATGTTTAACTTTTCTCTCTGGATCTCTATTGTTATGCATTCTAGCACATTGTCCACTGCAATAGTCATTTTATCCACCACATGAAAATCCAAATTTGAGTTTACAAATAATGCAACTCCCCCACCACTTTTGTTTTTCCTATCCATGTGTACAAAATCATACCCAACCAATTCAAAGTTGCTTTCCTTTCCCACACTAATCCACGTCTCTGATATTGCAATTATATCAAACGGCTGCACAAGATTATGTAAGTAGTTCTTTATATGATCAAAATTAGCATACATACTACGACTGTTTACATGTATTACCGATAGTTTTCCGTCCTTATTGATTCGATTCAGCATATCATCAGTGTAATATCCACAGGTATCATTGTCTATGCCAGCGAAAAAGTCGTTTACCGGATCACAATCCCGATCAATGTCCCGCTCAATGTGATCTGAAAATTTAAATGTTCGAGTGTCCGAGAGGTCAAGGCCATTGTTTATGGAACTCCCTACCAATGTAAAGTTATTTGTCCTTGTGTTTGCCATTTTTATCACTCTTTCGAGCCCTAGCTAAGTCTCCCATGATTTAGCTAGGAACCTCTGCTATAAAGTCCCGTTCCACACATGCCGCCTTTCCTGGGAATTTCATCTGGAAGTTTCACAAATAAATAACTGGTAGAGGTCATTGCCATGTTCCGGCTCCATGTTGTGATACTACTAAAGAACTATTCAAACATAAAGAAGTTAGCTAAAATTGATAGAATAATATTTGTACCTTTAACATCTATAAAATATTGTTTTTCCTATAGAGGTATTACAAATAGTATTTCTTAATAATGTGGTTGTGTCCATATTGTGTATTGAAATAAAGTGCAGAGGGATTAGGTGAGTTATCAGTTCATAATTTTTGCAGAAATCCTGACACAGGATACATATTAAGAAACAAATCCATGGATTCGTTTGGATCCAAATCCTATCAAACACTTTGATCAATGTCTAACAAGCCTGTTTTTATTGTAAGTAATATTGAGTGGATTTCTCCACTAAACACACTGAAGCCGCATAGTTTGAGAAACATTAACTATGTGTGGATGCTTTAGCAAGTATTACTATTACTATTCATTACTAATACTTGTTTGGAAGTGTATAATAGGCCCTCGTTATTGACAGACTGAATATAACATAAGTATTTATTTAGCTTTAGTTAGTTAGTTAGCTAGTTAGCTAGTAAGCTAAATTGCTAATGTTAATGTGTAACGTTAGCTAATCAGCATTACTGACATCGTGTTTTATTCTATTCGGCATAAAAGCATTAACTCGCTAGTAAAAGATATATTTTAAATCATATGTTGAATGTTTTTGTGTTTTACTTTATCATGAGACTAAGTTGTCACTTACCTTTCCTTCGACGCTCAAGAACATGTCTTGTTACTATGGAAACCAGAAACAGTCCATGGCCCTGCGGCACTGTCGTTATGTTTTATCTTTGTACTTTTATTCATTTAAATCACCTACTTTTTCAAATGTATTTTCAATTAAAGAGATAAGAGATAAACGGAACGTTACCTATAGAGATATCTCACGTGACGTCACGATGCCTCGAACTCGCGGGGCATCCGCCATACTGGAGGACAAGCAAACGCTGTATGATAGTGCCGTGCACCCGGGACCGCATTAACATGTTCAACATTTTTGCCGTTTTTGGCTGCAGCAAAAGGAGAGACAGGGAAAATAAGTTGTGTTACCGACTGCCAGCCGTCCTTACTTCACACGGCTCAAAAACAGAAGAAATCTCAAAGAAACGAGAGAGAAATGGCACAACCATACGCAACAACAAAAAACTAATAGCCCCCAGAGCGCCCGAATATGCTCGGATCATTTCATTTCTGCTAAGAAAAATCAATTTGATGGCGGATTTAGTGTTATTCCGATACAAACAGAAGTTTAAGGATAAAACTTATCTGTCTGACTGCAACGTGGGGTTGCTCCATAGACTGTAGCTTAGCTTGTAGCATAGCTGTTATATATTTGGTCTCACACAGGACCTCACCCGGTTCACAGGGTATCTGACTTACCGAAGGCCAGCAGACATGTGAACGACTGAGCCGTGCTCGAGGGTGCCCCGTACTAGTATTTATTAATAAAATATACGGCTCCTCACAGTAGACGCAGAAAGCTCCATTGAATGTAATCTCATTATTTCCACTGCAGTGTAGCCACACATAGATCCATGGTGTAACAATAAACACATTAAATGTTAATCGGAGAATACATTATACATATACATTCTTAATACACGTGCACAGAGGTTTTCAGAATTTTCTGTTCACGTTTTCATGAAAAAACACTGTTTTAATGCGACAATATGCGACCGCGGTAAACCTGGATGTAACGATAAACATTAATAATACATTTTAGGATGCATTTCCAGAGGATCTGATTCATGAATTTAGGTTGAGTATATATTTGGGTCACTAACTGCTGAAGTTTCAAATTCTCTGTTCAGTTTTCATGTAGTTCCAGAGAGTTCTAGTTTTGAACGTCCAGTTATAGATAGCTAGCAGGGCTGTTACTCGCAGAGGTTGTCCTCCAGTATGGCTGCCGTGGCTGCTAGTCACGTGACCGTAGGATCCCTATATTCTTCTTCTTCTTCTTCTCGTGTTGTTTTATGGCAGTTCTTCAGAAACTTAAACAATTCTTTTATAACAACCTCTTTATCACAAACTTTCAATATATCCTTTATACAAAACCCAATTTTATGACTTCTCAGTACTCGTTTAAATGGCTCCCTATACTCTCTATATCTGGGGCACTGAATAATGGCGTGTTCCACATTTTCCCTTGTCCTGCACACATCACAATTGCCTGTCTCATGCTTCCCTATTATTCTCAATGTATCATTTAGTCCTGTATGCCCTAATCTCAACCTTGACAATATATCTTCCTCCCTTCTATTTAGCGAACCCCAATCCTTCATCTTAAGCTCTGCTTCCTTTTGTATTTCATACAAAAATCTTCCTTTTAACCCCTCTTGCCACCTTTCTTGCCACTGCTCTCTCACTTTTACTTTTATTATGCTTTTGATTTCTGCTTTACTATACCTAATTGGAAAGTCAACCTCCCCTTTTTTTGCCCCTCCTTTTGCAAACATATCTGCCAACTCATTTCCCTCCACCCCTATGTGAGCTGGGACCCACACTAATGTCACCACTTTACCCTTCCTATGTATTCTCTCTAAAGTGTGTCCTATCTCTACTATTATATCTGGTCTGGATCTCGAATTCATGTTTTTAATACTTACTACTGCACTACTTGAATCTGATGCTACTACACTTCTCTCTGGTCCACTTTCTTCCACCCATTCCAATGCTAATAGAATTGCTATAAGCTCACCTGTATATACTGCTAAATTGTCACTTATTCTCTTCTTTCCTACTACACCTATTACTGGGATGACAAAAGAAACTCCAATCCTCCCATCCTCTAACTTTGACGCATCCGTAAAAACCATTACTTGCTCCCCATATTTCCCTAGATATTTCTCTACTCCCTTACTTCCACACTTTTCTCTACCTAAAAGACCCAGATCAATGCTTACCTCTTTCATATTCCAAGGAGGGATAACTGAAAGTGGCACTGTTGGACTCATGTCTAATTGAAATATCTGCGCTTCTTTCGCTTCACTCTCACAGACCCATCCAAAGCTATTCACTTGTAGTTTGAATTTCTTTTGACAGGGTCTTAACACCTCCAACCCTGGATGACCTCTGCTGTACCCTCTGAGGTTAGCCCAGTAATTGAGCATTAGTGGCTTTCTTCGTAGTTCCAATGGCATCTCTGCCATCTCAACCTGCAAGGCTGCCACTGGAGTTGACGTCATTGCACCACTGCATATCCTTAAGGCTTGGCTCTGAACCACATCTAACTTCTTAAGATTACTTTTTGACGCAGAAGTAAACACCACACATCCATAATCAATCACTGACCTAACAAGCGCAACATAGACCTTCTTAAGGCAGGCCCGGCTTGCTCCCCAATCCCGACCTCTCAAACATCTCATTATATTTAAAACTTTTTTGATTTTCTCTACAATCTTTTGAATATGCCCCTTCCATGTCACTCTACTGTCAAACCATAATCCTAAATATTTAAACTCATTCACTACCTCCAATCTCTCCCCATACAGATTAATATTAACAACAGCCTTTTTCTTTCCCGTAAAACTCATTACTTTTGTTTTTGCAACAGAGAACCTAAATCCCCACTTTACAGACCACGATTCAACTTCCTGTATCGCTTCTTGAATCTTCCCCACTATATATTTTACATTCCTTCCTCGCTTCCATACTACTCCATCATCCGCAAACAGTGACACTCCAACAGACCCTTCAACATTACAAAAAATCTCATTTATCATTACGGAGAAGAACACTGGACTCACAATACTCCCTTGTGGCGTCCCATTGTCTACCTCATACCTTGCGCTTATCTCAGAACCTACTCGTACCAAAATCTTTCTCCCTGTTAGAAACTGTCTGACCCATCCAAGCACTTCCCCTCTTATTCCCATCTGACCCCTCCAACAGCAGCTTCTTCAAAACTAAACCCTATCTGAATGACTAGTGGAAAATGGTCACTTCCTACCGTAGTCTCCTTATCCACCTTCCATGTGCAGTTCCCAGCAATACTCTCAGACACCAGTGTTAAGTCTAACGAGGACTCCTTCCCAGTCCTCGAATCAAATCTAGTTCCACTCCCATCATTCAGACATACAAGGCTCTTTATATCCAATAATTCTTCAACCACCAGTCCATTTGCATCATTAACCCCACCCCACAATGTACTATGTGCGTTAAAATCACCACAACACACCACCTTCCCTTCCATGTGCATCATAAACTCCTGCAGACCCTCCAGTGATAACCTTTTGCTTGGATTAGAGAAATTTACAACTATAATCTTACCTCCTCTCCCCCATACTTCTATAACTATACACTCAAGTGTTTCTCCCTTACTTACAACCCTATACTGAATCCCGCTTCTAACAAATATTGCACACCCACCACCATTTCCTCCATCCCGATCCCTTCTTACACATTCATACCCCCTAATAACAAAATCCAGTGAATCCTTAAGCCACGTCTCTTGCACACAGATAATATCCGGTTTTACTTTACTATATTGCACATACGCCTTAAACTCCTGACCATTTGCAATTAAACTCCGAGCGTTCCACTGTATTAGATTCATTGCTTCTCAGCAATGCCTCCTCCTCCTCCCTTACTACCCACTTCCAGTCTCTTGTACACCTGCTCCCATGGTATTCCCTTCACCCCCAAGAACTTTTCGGCACCCTTCACGACAATCTTTACTTTTTCTGCTCTATGTTTAGTTTGGTCAACGCAGTTAACCACATAGGCCAAAAACACAAGCCAGTCTCCCATATCTGGGCCTACACTCACCTCTCTTCTCAGCCCTACCTCTGCGGAACCTCCATTCCCCCGTGTTTGAACTGGTACCTTCTTCGCTGCCTCAGCATACGTGGTGTTATCTGCAACTTTGACTCTCTCAATTTCTACAGCCCTTTTCCTGACTTCACATCCCCCATATGAAGTGGTGTGTTGTCCCCCACAGTTACAGCACTTTATTTTGTCTTTTTCTTTACATTCTTCAATCCTATGCTCCCCTCCACACCTAGAACAGCGTTGTTTCCCTCTACACACCGCTGCTATGTGCCCATAGTGTTGGCACTTATAGCACCGGAGCGGGGGAGGAACAAACTCTCTTACCGGGAAACTCAAACACCCCACTCTGATCTTTTCAGGAAGCACCTCATCACAAAACTCCACTAAAACAGACAGACTTTGGACCCTTTGGCCCTCACTCCTTCGCATCAGCCTTGTAACTGCTTTCACCCCTGCTCCAAAGCTATTTTTTAGTTTCTCAAGATCCTCGTCGAGAGGGACACCGGTTATCACCCCCCGCGCCCCCCTCCTTTCCCCGACTATCTTGCGCTCCCTAACCACCGTCTTACCTATACTTCCTAACTGCATCACCTCATCCTTTTGCGCTTCAGACTTGCACACAATTAATAAACACCCATCTCTCAAAATCTTTGCTAACTCCACTTCTCCCAACTTTTTTTTATCTCCCTGGACAGCGCCAAAATCCCGACCTTTAAAGCCTCACTTTCACTCCCGAACTTAAGTATGACCTTAGGTTTGTTTGGTTCTCGAACTACCCTCTTCCGCATCACTGACCTTCCTTCATCTGGACTAGAATCATCTAAACCACGCTTACTTCTCTGACTGCTCCTACCCCCCCTATCCCCATCCCTACGTAATGATGGAAAGTCATCAAAGTTCATCAAATCATCCTCCTCCTCTGCCTGGGAATCCATCCCGGCCCAGTCACAAACCAGATTATGCCAAACTGCCAGTATCAATGTTCACTTTTATTATTTATCTTAGATTCAAACTTGCGTCCGCTCTCTCGTCCTCTTCCGACCCACAGGCTGAGTCTACGACCGTCCTCCTGCAAATCTCGCCCTACGAAAATGTCCCGCACGAGCGCATCAGGAAGTACAGCCGATCCCTCTATTACGTAATCTTCGGAAATTATAAGATGGCACAGAGCAGTACAGGCTTATGTTTAGATTAGTATTATTTGCAAATAATAATCATGATAATATTGTTATCACATTGCTATTGTAATGAAATACATATTTTGCATTTGTTATTTTTCGCAATAAGAATTTAGTTTAATTTAGTTTATGCTTTTTTCTCTTGGTGAGTACTGCAAAAAAAACTACCATAACATGTTGAAATTGAAAAGCAAATAACAAAAACTAATTTAAAGTCTATGTTTGATCAATAAAATTAAGTAAATTACATTACAGTTCTCTTCTGAACAATTCATACATTTATTCATAAAGATCAAGTAAGCATTACATGATTGGCGCTGGATTACCACCAGAGGGCAGGAGTGAGGCTAAATTAAGAAGCAGGAGAAGGAGGTCAATCCTCAAGAATCTCCCTATTCCCCCCTTCCGACGAACCAGCCCTAAGCTTTTTATTTATTGTAGTACAGAGACATATGATGCAAAATGGTCTGTTATGAGGATATAAACCATGTTACAACATGTTCTTGTGGGTGGGTCTTCTGTTCTTGTCAAGAAGAACAGACTAGAAGTTGTTTATACACACATTAGTATTCTCTCCAAATTAGCTCTTGGGAATGTCTTCATTCAAATATTTTTCTTTTCAACTGTGGGCTCTCAATGTTATGGGCCTATATGTTTATGAAAATAGCAATTATCTGAGACAAAATCTTTCTCCTTTATACATGTGTGTCCATATATTACCTACTTTCCCTAAAGTTTGAGGAAAGTTATTGAACGAGGACGTAGAGCAGCCTTCCAGAACTGATGACATCAAAGGGAAATCAGGGTTTGTCTTAAAGTTTGGCATAGTTGATGAAAAAAAAGAATTGTTATTTAGTTACAATGGGGTCAAATGCACTTTAAGTTAATCTTTTGCTTCAAACAATCAATTATGGAAAGCTTTGAATGTTCCTGAGGGGAAATTCTGAAACATGGAATCCCAAAACTAACATTCTCAAAATCATGTTTAAGGCACAAAAGTAACAAATAAGGTATTATCGTCTTTTAAAAAGCACACGCAACTGCATCTAGTATAGTCTGTCCTGGAATCTGTTCAGTCTCGGTTTTTCTTCTCGTATTCTGATTGATAACGACGGGGGTGTAGCACACAACAGTTTTCACAGAGGAATAAACTGGATCTACTTCAAAACAAGAAATTAAGAATTGTTATTTAATATAGTATTGCATTCCAAATCAATAAGTACATTCACCCAAAATGAACACATAAATAAACAAAAATGTGTACCGTTTTCTGTGAGTCTGCCACAGCCTTTACCTGAAATACAAAAACACTTTACTGTAGCAGTGTCCATGATTATAGATAAATATTTGATTATTATTATTGTTGTTATTAATTGATTACTATTATTATTATTATTATCATTCGGTTCATAAAGACATGAACATAGACTTTGTGCCACTTTCCGTCTTCGTGTTGCAAACGCTCATACACAGCAAATATACTCACTAGAAACAAGGTCATGAGGATACTATGTTGTTTTTGCAAATCAAACTAAATGACTATCTAAAAACCACACAATTTAAAATGGTTTCATATGTGAGGTGTGAAGATTAAGAGGAAACCAGTGGTCAGAGATCGGAAATCAAACAGGACTAAAAGCCTGTGTGGAAATGGCTTCACACGCACACAACTGTGATGGCAAAACCACATCTGTTCCACTCGAGTGGCCTTCAACCACACGACCAGTGCACAGACCTTTGTATTGATATCAGAAAATCAAATCATTATGTGGCCCATTTGTAAAAAACAGGGGTGGAAAAAGTACAATACATCGATTGAGTTCCGTAAAGTGACCAAAATTTACATAAAAAAGTGTATATATATTTTGTTATATTTTGTTATTGCAGGATATTTCCAATGACCTCTTAACTAAGGATCTGGCTTCACAGCATGTAACAAAGACTAAACAGGCTGTACTTGGACTTTTATTCTCTTTATGCATTATTGACATTCTCAGTCTAAAATAAAAAGGCATGCATTCCTATCAATTGTACCTTATTTGAATTTTTGTACATAATTTTTAGATTAATAACTACATATTAAATGCAGAGATGCCATTGATACAGTGAACATATGGGATACCAGAGAACTCAATGGTTTTAATAATTCATATCACGTTTTGTAATTCATAATCTTAGTTACTGTACTTTAGAATAGAAACAATTACATACATCATTCCAAATAACACAGCTTTATGAACTTTAAAATCTGTAATTCATTGTTTTAAGAACCACTCTAGACACTTTAGTGCACTTTTCTGCATTCTGATACCTTTAAGTTTGGTGGTAGAATAATGTCAGTTTCTTAAAAGGGATGCAGTGTGGAATTTTAATATTTTGATTCAATGTGTTCATTATTTTGGAATCTCATGTTTTATAAAAAATTAGATGATGCATGTTTGTAAAGCAAAGGCCAGTGTCCATCAGTGGCATTGAAGGATGGCTCAAGTAGAGAAAGTAAGGAAATAATGGAATACGCTAATCTTGATTCTATGTAGTACTTTGAGATTTGTTTTAAATTCATATTATTATTAATTCACAACATTCTTTAATTTGTAATCAATGCAGATATTTTAAAATGATCTATGTTTTATTGTAAACTGTCCCCAATCAGAACAGATTTGTTATTTTTCCACAGCTTTGAAATGATAAACGTCACAGATAACAGCTCCATTAGATACATGCTAATGTGTGTGTTTTGTTTATGAAAGTGATGATTAAACAAATTATCAAACAGACAACGCAAGAAATTGAAAATGTGACTCGCCTTCATTGGGTTTGTGTCTGCAGAGTTTGACCCACTGCAGCAGTAGTAGCAGCAGCAGGAGAAGCAGCAGCAGGAGTAGGCCCGGGATGGAGCAGAGCAGAGGGACGAGAAGCCCAGAGGAGGAGGTTGTGACGGGGGGAGAGGCTGGAGGAGAAGTGGGCAGTGTGGACGGAGCAGGAGGAGGGCTGGTGCTAGGCTCTATAACTGAAAAATACTATAGACTGCTTCAAACTCCAGGTTTATAAGTCAGGACACACACACACACTTTCATACATGTTAGCCTTTGCATGAAGGCCACATTTGATATATTTTTTATAATTTGAGAATATAAAATATACCCTTATTTCCTCCACCAGAGGGTAATGTTTTTGCCAGGGTCATTTGTTCGTCTGTCTGACTTTGAGCAACAAATAATTTTGACAACATTTTCAGCATTATCAGTCCAAAGAAAAATCTGATGAATATGAATTGTTTAAATTAATTAAATTAGGGCTGTCAAACGATTAATTTAAGTTAATTACAGCTTAAAAATTATTAATCGTACATAATCACATTTCGAACTATCGGCAAAATGATGATTTCTGTAAATGGTTGTACAGTATTTGTTTATTTTAACAATAGATCCACATAAAATGGCATTAACATGTCTTTCTGTAGTCATAAAGGCTGTGGAGCCTCTTCATTATTGTGCCTCTACAAACAATTCTTTGTTACAGAGATGAGAATGGGACATTTGAAAAAAGTCTGAAATGCATGTCAGCCAATGGCTGTCATTAAATCATTTTTGGGCACAAACAACTGGCACAAAATGGTACTGCAAAGGAAAAGTTAGGCACCCCAGCTTTAATTTTTTCGCTTCGGGAGAAGACATGGGGAGACGGACTGTTTCTTGCCGCGCTGTTTTTATTGTGCGTCCTGTGCGTGATCAGTGCACACAGTGGTCCTGTGCGTGTATATGGCATTGTGTACATGGCCACGTTACGGCTGCGCGCTCCCGCTGAACGCGGGATCCGCTGTCCAAAGCGGCCGCAGCTGCCCCAGAACGCTGCGGACTCCCATTCACAGCAATTGCCCCGCGGTCACACGCGCGTGGGTGTGCCACGTGTATGTGCCAGTCACTTGGCACATGCGTTAAAAGCGTTATTTTTTTTAACGCGATTAATGAAAAACATTAATTAACGCGCGTTTACCTTTGTTATTTGTGTGGTTTGTTGATGAGAGTGTGGAGAGTTTTACCTCTTTGTTCATGAACTGTGATGTTCACAGCTGCAGAGTGGTGTCCGTCTCTCTCACACCAGTACAGACCACTGTCATCAGGATAGAGTGCCTCGATCTCACACACAGAACCATTCAACTTGCCCCAGTCCTGTCCACAGGGCTTCCTGCTGACTCTGCTGGTGTTACTGACCACAGCCCAGTCTCCAGAGCTCCCACAGCTCAGAAACACTTGGTCAAATATGAAGAACTGGGACCGGTTTGGACTCACTGAAAATATAATCAAGAACGTAAATTATATATCAGGCAAAGTTGTCTTTATTACTCAGGCAAACTAACCAATATTCTTTATTGTTTAATTGTTTTTGCATAACAATTTAGTATTTATTAGTTTACAATATAAACAGAACTGATGTACAGAACAGTTTGGCAAACCTGAATACAGTAATTACATGAACTTATGAACTTTACATTACTTGGACACAGCAGCTCTGAAAAACAAACAATATCATTTTCTTGTTTTGAAACACAATATTGAATGATATCTACAGAAGGTTCAGAAGGATAATGACAGTTCACAGATGTAGATGGTTCAGAAATGTTCAAACAAATGTACTGTCCCTGAATAAACTCAATCACCTGTGAGCCTCGGAGCCGATGGTTCCATGGTGGTTCTCTGTGTGACACGATCTTCACCGACTTGTTTTGAGCGACAGAAAAAGACCTCCTCTTCCTGTGTTTCGTTGTCATGACACTTCACTCACTCTCATACATTTTATCCTTTTGCTTGTTACCTCCACCAGAGGGTGATGTTTTTGCCAGGGTTTCTCAGTTTGTCTGTCTGGCCGTGAGCAACATATAATGCAAACTATAATGGGTGGATTTTGACATTTTCAGCATTATTAGTTCAATGATTTAGAAACATCTGATGAATATGATTTTTTTTGTATGAATTAGATACATTTAGTATTGCCGCGCAATACTAAATGTATGCGCGGCATACATTTAGTATACTAAGTATACTAATATAATAATAATAGTATAATAATACTAAGTCATGTAGACTTAGTATTATTACAAGCATTATCCATACTGTATCACATTTTGTAAAACAACAAATCCATATTTCATAGATACTGTATGCACAATAACAAATAATAGAGATTGATGAGTAAATATATCCAGGGACAAAGCATACATTTTTTCTTACAACTCTGAAATCTCATGGTTTTTACCCATGTTAAACACATTGTTCCGTCATTGGAAACAGACCTGGCATAAATTGTGACTCAAGTCATTAAAAGCATCTAAAAAAGGGGTAAAATTTAACTCGACCAAATCTGGAACTGCTCCGTGTCTTAAACGGTTTATTTTAAAAGGACACAAAAGGATGGAGAAGGATAAGGAGGGTTCAACCTGGAGAGACTACAAGAGACGAGATGCGTTTAAGAGTTGTTTATTTTATGGATTGAGTTTGTTTATTGGTTTGGAGCTTAGGCCCCGGCTGTGGCCGTGCTCTGAAGAGATCTGCGCCTGGGTGCAGATCATGATCCCCCGGGGCCTAGACACTGGTGGTGGCAACAAGGCAAGGTGAATGTGAGAGTGAAGAAATCCTGAGGCGGAGGTGGTTGCAGCTTGAAGTCCGTTTGGTGAGCTGTGCTCTGCTTTGCTCTTAAACGCTGGCTTGATTGACACGGCTGCGGGGAGTTGATTAAGACAGGCTGAGTAAGGCGTGGTCAAGCCTGGTGTGATAACGTAGGTAGTCTACCATACTGAACCTCCGCTTAAGCTGCATTTCAACCTGGAGAGACTACAAGAGACGAGATGCGTTTAAGAGTTGTTTATTTTATGGATTGAGTTTGTTTATTGGTTTGGAGCTTAGGCCCCGGCTGTGGCCGTGCTCTGAAGAGATCTGCGCCTGGGTGCAGATCATGATCCCCAAAAGAGAGCTTGGCTAGCGATGCGTTTGCCATGACTTGGTTGCTGCGTTTATGGATAGCGCATGGTGTGAGTGAATGTTTCCGTGCGCGAGCTCGGCTCTAGCGCTAGGCGTTGGCACGCGCACGAGCTCGGCTCAAGTGCACGCCGTAATGTCCGTGCGGCAGCTCGGCTCTAGCGCCAGGCGTTGGAACGCGCACGAGCTCGGCTCGAGTGGGCGCCGTAATGTCCGTGCGCGAGCTCGGCTCTAGCGCTAGGCGTTGGCACGCGCACAAGCTCGGCTCGAGTGCGCGGCGTAATGTCCGTGCGCGAGCTCGGCTCTAGCGCTAGGCGTTGGCACGCGCACGAGCTCGGCTCGAGTGCGCGGCGTAATGTCCGTGCGCGAGCTCGGCTCTAGCGCTAGGCGTTGGCACGCGCACGAGCTCGGCTCGAGTGCGCGGCGTAATGTCCGTGCGCGAGCTCGGCTCTAGCGCTAGGCGTTGGCACGCGCACGAGCTCGGCTCGAGTGCGCGGCGTAATGTCCGTGCGCGAGCTCGGCTCTAGCGCTAGGCGTTGGCACGCGCACGAGCTCGGCTCGAGTGCGCGCCGTAATGTCCGTGCGCGAGCTCGGCTCTAGCGCTAGGCGTTGGCACGCGCACGAGCTCGGCTCGAGTGCGCGGCGTAATGTCCGTGCGCGAGCTCGGCTCTAGCGCTAGGCGTTGGCACGCGCACGAGCTCGTCTGAAGTGCGCGCCGTAATGTCCGTGCGCGAGCTCGGCTCAAGCGCCAGGCGTTGGAACGCGCACGAGCTCGGCTCAAGTGCGCGCCGTAATGTCCGTGCGCGAGCTCGGCTCTAGCGCTAGGCTCTAGCGCTAGGCGTTGGCACGCGCACGAGCTCGGCTCGAGTGCGCGGCGTAATGTCCGTGCGCGAGCTCGGCTCTAGCGCTAGGCGTTGGCATGCGCACGAGCTCGGCTCGAGTGCGCGGCGTAATGTCCGTGCGCGAGCTCGGCTCTAGCGCTAGGCGTTGGCACGCGCACGAGCTCGGCTCAAGTGCGCGCCGTAATGTCCGTGCGCGAGCTCGGCTCTAGCGCTAGGCGTTGGCACGCGCACGAGCTCGGCTCGAGTGCGCGGCGTAATGTCCGTGCGCGAGCTCGGCTCTAGCGCTAGGCGATGGCACGCGCACGAGCTCGGCTCGAGTGCGCGGCAAGCTGGAAAAGAGGAGTTGCCACCACCAGGGAGATGCATACGTACTTATAATGAGAGGAGGCGCTGGGCTGCCAGAATGGATGAATGTGGTTGAGTAGAGAACCGGGACCGAGCTCCTGGAGAGATGAATTGAGGGAGTCCCCGGGCAGCAGCCAAGTGGCTGCTCCTATCCACCGGAAGGAGTGGCGGATAGCGAGAAAGGAAGAGAGGTTACATGCAGGGAGCACAGGTTTATGAATTTGTTCAGACCAGAGGGGTCGTCAAGGAATTGTTTAAGGAGTAATTATAGTCTATGAATGCTGCATGGCAAGGAAAACTCACAAAACCCGTGGGGAAACCGTGAGGAAACCTTCGGAAGACCCTACATTGAGAGAGGGATCCACTCCACGGACAGACAGGCTAATCGTCCAGGACCTAAACTACAGAACAAAGACCATTGCCAATACTCCTTATAAGAAGATCCTTAGAGGGTGGAGCAGTGTGACTCAAAGTGGATTTTAGTAGAGCATGTATTTAATGCCGATGTAGTTGAGGCAGTGACGGCAGTCAGGTAAGGGCGAAGCGTGAGAGACCAGCCCGGCGGAGCCGCCCCGCAGAGAGAGAATATGCCGGGGACATTGAGAAGGAGCACCGCCTACAGCCACTCAGCGTGCACACAAACCGTAGCGGGCTGTGCTGCACACCAAAAGCCAATGAGTGCGGCCTGGGGAAGATAGCCCGGCCAGGTTCGAAGGCCACGCCGAACAGTACTCATGCAATCCAAGCAGGCCCGTCATTGTGAAGCAGAACTCTCCTAGCGTTGGATTGTTCACCCACCAATAGGGAACGCGAGTCCATGGTCGACACTGGTTCCACAATGAAAGGATGAGAGCACACGAATGCGTCGAAGCGTGAGGTCGAGAATGCGGCAGGAGGCGGACACTGGCGTAGCGTCAAACAGCGGCCACCGGCGTGGAAGCGTGCTGTTTTGCGACCGAGACGTACGGCGACGAAGCGTGCGGCCACCGACGTGTGCTGCGATGAAGCGTGCGGCGCCACCGACGTGCTTCGTTGAAGCGTGCTGCGTCAAAGCGTTTGCTGCGTCGTTGAAGCGCGCTGCGTCGTTGAAGCGTGCTGC